>CM053403.1:33011872-33256774 GCA_028644305.1 Xerus rutilus | reverse complement strand
AATTTATTTTATTTTGAGACAAGGTCTTGCTAAGTTGTCCAAGCTGGCCTTGAACTTGTGCTCCTCTTGCCTCCAAAGTTTCTGGGATTACAAGCATGTGCCAGCTTGCCTGGTTTATCCATTCTTCTTCTTTACTGAGATCATAAATTTATTCAGTTAGATAATCCCACTTCATATGTAACTTAAAATCTTCATCTCACAACTTCTTGGATCTCTGTATAAACTATGAAAGCATATGGATAGTGTTACCAAATCCCTACTGAGAAATTGTTTTTGAAGAAATAGTTACTAACATGATCAATTTTACCCTCTGAATTATAGTAAATGGAATGTGCTATTAGGGCCACATATAGTTCCAATGTATTTTTACCAATAAAATAGGTTTCAGCTTAAATGGAAGAGGCTTAAATTTTGCCCAAAAAATATTAGCAATGATTCAAAAGTATTGAGTTATGTAACACATATAGTTGACAGAATTATGATACTCAGTATTTATCTTCCAAAATAGATGTATTAATCTGTGATTTTCAAATCAAATATTAATAAAATGCACAAGGATAAATCTTTTACAACTTCCAATATTAGTAAGTTTGGTATCATATGTTCCTTGGAACAATTTTTTTTCTTTTTGTTTACGTAGGTAAACAGTTTAGAAACTATTAAACAAATTCACAGTTTTATTTATTTATTTATTTTTTAAAAATTTTTTTAGTTGTTCATGGGCCTTTATTCATTCATTTATTTATATGTGGTGCTGAGGATCGAACCCAGTGCCTTGCGCATGCAAAGCAAGCACCCTACCACTGAGCCACAATCCCAGCCCCTCACAGTTTTATTTTTAAGATGTATGTTCTGTTTCAGTTCCTAAAATGAATTTGCTTTGCTCAGTCATTCTAGTAAACTTAACTTGATAATTCTCCTTTGTGGCTATAGGAAACATAAATTACTTTCCCTATCATCAGTTAAACTCATGTCTCTTAAAGATGTTTTGTGAAAGCAGCTTGAAACTGATAAACCTATTTGTAGTAATTGGTGCAAAATATCTATATTTGTTAATGAAGTTTAGAAGCTTTTGGGAATCATAAGTTTCTGTTATGTCCTCTACTTAATTTTAATTGGTAACCTGGATTTTTGGAACATATTCAGTTTCAAACCTATTTGCTTTGAAAATTATTGGAGAAGTTTTTATATTATAAGAAATCTTTATTGAGAAAATAATCTGGAGGCATGAGTCATCATTTCACTTTAAAGCAATATAATCACTAAAGTGAGATACCCCACAACTGGCCAGACAGGGTAATTCTAGGTGAGAGATGATTATCAGATTCAGCCCTATATTTTATTTTTATGTTTCTATATTAAAGATATAATTAGCACTTCTTATTAAGTATATCTGAATGTTTTAGGTGAGGAGGAAGGAAAAAATAGATGATTTGGAAAACAAGCAGTATGAAATTTTATAATATTTTATAGGATGATAAAAATTTGAGGAAAGTTTTTTTTTAAGGAATATTATCAGAGTATATCTGAGAGGTGCATATAAAGGGTTGTATTCCCTGCTTATTGGAATAATTTTAATTTTTCGTTTCTCTAATAGCAATTTATTTATTTATTTCGTACTGGAAGTTGAACCCAGAGTGATTTGCAACTGAGCTGCATTTTCACTCCTTTTTTATTTTTTATCTTGAGTCTTGCACAGTGGCCTAGGCCGGCCTCCAACTTGTGATCCTCCTGCCTCAGCCTTCCAAGTCACTGAAATTATAGGGATGTACTTCTGTACCTATCTGGCCATTGCTTTAATTGCATTGACTAGTTGTACGTTCCCAGTGCTTTTCTTAGTTCTTTCCATGTTATCCCAGTATGTCTTCAAATGAAGCCTACAAAATGAGGAAGACAAGACTCAGAGTTACTTTGTCTAAGGTCATACAAATAGTATGTTTGAACTTAAGATTAAGACATTGTTTGAACTTAAGATGCTCTGCTTCTGTACATATGTAAAACTTGTATTCCTGCTCCAAGGGGCAGAAACTTCAATAAGCCAGGTACAGTGACATATGACTGTAATTCCATTTGTTCAGAACTTGAGGAGGACCACAAGTTTGAAGACAGCATGAGCAACTTAATGAGATCTTGTCTCAAAATTAAAAAATTAGTAAAAAGGGCTGGAGGTGAAACTCAGTGGTAGGGTATCCTGGTGTTTAATCTCTGGCATCACAAAAATAAAACAGAAAACAACAAAACAAAATATTCAAATTCTTCAATATGTATGTTTGAATTTATATATATATACATATATACATATACTATATATGTATATATCTACTTCAAATGACCTTTAAATGTAGAAAGAAAATATTTGACTTTCAATCTACTATAATACTACATATTAATTTTATAATAGTTACTGAGTTTAATCAACTCATGGTATATTATACTATTAGATTGTCAATGGAATCCATAACTGCATTAAGAGTTGTTTTCAAGAAGAAACTACTGCAGAAAGATTTTTATTTTTTCTTTTGGTATCAGGGTTTGAACCTAGGACCATTTAACCACTGAACCACATCCCCAGTCCTTTTCATTTTTTATTTTGAGACAGGATCTTATGAAATTGTTAAGAGCCCTGCTTAATACACTGAAACTGGCCTTAAACTCGAGATACATCTGCTTCAGCTTCCCAAATTGCTAGGATTACAGGCATGTGCCACCATAGCTGTTTTCAGAAAGCTTTTTTGTTTATTTTTTGTTTTTCTTTTGGTCCCAGGGACAAAGATTGAACCCAGGGGTGCTTAACCACTTAGCCACATTCCCAGCCTTTTTCATTTTGACACAAGTTCTTAATAAGTTGCTGAGACTGGCTTTGTACTTGTGATCCTCCTGCTTCAGCCACCCTAGCTGCTGGGATTACAGGCATGTACCACCTCACTTGGCCAGAAAGCATTTTTAATTGTCTGTACCCATTAATTGTAACATCATTTGATATCCTTTTAATCTATGCTTCTAGACAATGTCACATTATGTTTAATTTGTAACAATTATTGCTAGTTGCAGTGGTATATATGTCAAATTTTAGAAATTTAGAAGGCTGAGACAGGAAGATTGCAAGTTTGAGGTCAACCTGAGCAACTTAGTGAGACTCTCAGAAACTTAGCACGAACATAAAAAATATATAATTTTGTGTTTTGTTTTGTTTGTCTCAAACAAACAAATGAAAACCAAAACACTGCTTAGTGATAAAGTGCCCTAGGGTTAAGTCCTTAGTATCAATAAAATAAAATAGTTCTTAATTATGCTCTTAATAGCATAAGATATCATGCATTTTTTGCAAGCTTATGATCAACTTGTATTTGTATTTTCAAATTTACTAAAATTTAATACTTACAGAAGACATTGTTTAAGACCAGTTTGAATGGATCTGAGTTCTGATGTTGGTTTTTCTTTTCAAGCAAAATAAATTTTCAGAGACAAACCAGTTGAACCATTGCTCAGTGATTTACACTGTCAAATTTTATAAATATATAGTTGACTTTCAACCTTTTAACTATACCACTCACCACTGTGTGAAAGGTAATTGATTTTCTGGCTAAAAAAAAATACTTGCTGTCCTTTCATTGCTGTTATGGATTTGTCTCAGTCAGCCAGTTCCAAATGATACTTCAACAGGTAATCCAATTGATCATTGAATATTTCACTAGGCATTATATTTCAGAATGTGGATAATAAATTTTATGCAATATAATCAATTGTTGATTATCTTAACATAATGTAGAGATCATTTCTGTGGATAATGGAGATTTAGCCACCATTAGTTTTCCTTTTTGTTCTGTGTTGTAAGAATCTAAATAAATATCCAGTCTGAAATGCTGGAAAAGGAGAACAAAAATAAGCCTATAAATTTTAGGGAAGTCAAAATGAAAATATTAATGACTTAGAATTTGGAGACACAGAGGGAAGTACTACATAAATCTGAGAACTTGTCCTCTGAAAGATCAGCAACAGAATAAAAAAATCTTACATAATATTTAGAATGAGAAAGTGGTTATAAGTAGATATTTATAAATTTGAAATGCACAGTAATGTGTATGAAAAACATGTAATATATGTGCTTTTCTGGGAAAATGTAAGTGATCAATATGGACCCAAGAGGAAATAAGCAATCTCAGTCAAAAGGCTTGGAAAAATTTGAAAACCATCAAAGAGTTTTCTCATCAATGAACAAAGTTAAGGTATTTGGGAAGTGACCTCTGTCAAATCTTCAGTGAAGTGATAATTCCTGCACTAATTACACCTCTCACATGTTTTTATGAAGCTAGTTTGAAATGATGGCAAAATATCGACTAAATTTCACACATATGTACACAAAAGGACAACAAACTCATTAGAAAAAAAGAATAATTAATAAGCAAGAAGAAAACAGAACCCATAACAGGCTGGTGACACTTATAAATACAAGTGCAGACATGTCTTCAATTAATATGGTCAATACAGCATGAATTAAAGATTAAAACACCACTATCAAATGGGATTTTGTCTATGATTTGTGGTGGGATGTTTGATACAGCAATCTAATTACTGTACAATTAATTTAAAAAGGCAGAAGATAAAAAATATATAATCATCTCTAGATATGCCAGGAAGGCATTCAATCAGCAACTGCTTAGAAAGCAAGTCTTACAAATAAACTACGAGTGAATAAATACTTCTATAACTTAATAAAGAATATCCAGTGAAAGTTAGCAGCAATACTGTGTTTAATGTTGAAACATTGTAATCTTTTCCATTAGTATTCTGCTTGTAATAGTCGCAATTTTTTCTTTTTTCTTGTGTCCCTTATACCTAGAGGACTTCTAACTATAATTGTTCATCTCGTAAATGAGTTACAGAATCCACAGTTGACTAGAAACCATCCTGGTAGTGGGTATGAGAGAATCACCTTCTGTGAATTATGTATTTTGATCCGTCACTAAACAACTTTATCTTATAAAGAACCTTCTTGAATCAGATATCTACTGTAGCATTTTATTTCAGTTTCTGAAGCAAGAACTTTTATGTGAGGGTTGGTTTCTGTATTAGTTTTGTTGAGGTGGTCATAACAAAGTGTCCTAAATTTGGTGGCTTAAAATAATAGATAATTATTGTCTCCCAAGTCAGAATTTAAGAAGTTCAAAGAGGTGTCATTAGGATCATCCTCTTCTGAAGTCTTTAGGGGAATCCTTCACTGCTCTTTCTGGTGGTTTGCTGACATTTTTTGGCATTTCTTGGTGTGCAGCTGCCTAACTTCAGCTTCTGCCTATGTTATCACATTGTATTTCTCCTGTGTGTCTCTTGTCTTTACATGGCCATCTTCTTACAAAATGTTTATCATGCTGGAGTAGGGGCTCAGCCATGGTAACTAATTACAACTGTAATGACTCTTTTCCAAGTAAGGCTGCATCCTCACTTCATGGGGATTAGGACATAAGCATATCTGTTTGTGTGTTGTTGTTGTTTTTTTTTTTGAGTGGGGAGGATGCACAATTTAACCCATCACACCTCCTTATTGGGTTTAATTGAGATAATAGTTTTTAATGGCAAGGTAGAGAAAAGAGGCAGGTAAAAAAGACCGTTTTAAGAAGTTAACATTTTAATGGGCATGATGGTGCATGCCTATAATCCCAGTGACTCAGGAGGCTGAGGAAGGAGAAGTGCAAATTTAAAGCCAGCCCCAGCAACTTAGAGAGGCCCTAAGCAACTCAGTGAGACTCTGTCTCTAAATAAATAAAAAAATAAAAAAGAACTTGGAATGTGGGTCAGTGGTTGTGCGGGTTCGATTTCCAGTACCAAAATAAATAACTAAATAAACAAACAAACAAATAAATAAATAAAAGAAGTTAACATTTTATCCATATTTCAGTGGTTTATATCTCATGATACCCAGAAGTCTGTCTTAGGGAGAGGTAATTTAACAGGATACAGCAAGGTGGGAAATGTAGTGTGTGAAGTTGTTATCACAGATCCAATCCTACTGAGGGTATGAGAGACCTAGGTAAATTCAGGGATAAAGTTTGAGAATCTTTGAGAGGGTAGAAGGGTCATAGATTGAAGAATACTATTGGTGGGACTACTTGGCATAGAGTTCAAAAGCAGAGCTTGGTCCATGAGAATTGAAAACTTGTGGAGATGCAAGGAAAAGTCACTGTTGGCCAGTTGGTGTGGGATGGGCTTCCTGCCAGGTTCCATTGGTGGAGGGAGGTGCTGAGGGAGTGAGTGGTGTCCCGGGGATGTCAAGTAAGCAGATTGCTCCTTCAGAATAGAGAATTCCTGTGATCTCACAGGTGTGCCCAGACATGCTTCGTTTGACATGAAGTGAAGGGACTGAGAGATTTTTGTTGTGACTCCATTGGTTGAGATCAGCTAGTGTGTTGGGTGAGCAACTCAACTGTCCCTTTACTTCGTTCCACAATGAGGTGTGGGATTAATTGTAGGTACTAGCTTGTTCATGTGGCATGAACAAGGATAGTCCTGTATTAGCACTTACTACAGGACTTTCATTTTGATTTGCCTGATAATGTTCATTACACAGTTAATACAGGAATATAATCTTGTGAACCATTCAAATAATACTGGAGAATATGGAGTAAAATACCGGAAATCCTATTATTGGATTCCTTGTATCCTTTTCTCTTTCTCTAGTATAGGTCACACAGGTTATTGGCAAGCATTTATACATGTAGTTATAGGTAAATACTTCTTAGTTTTTCCCCTCATATATTGATCACTACTGATATATGTGTGAAGATGTGTCACAATTTATACACTTGTTCCCCTTCTGATTAATATTAAGTTGTTTATATTGGAGCTTTTACATTGACGACATTAATGAATAACGAATGGGATGATTTCAAAACTGTGTTGCTTCATTTTTCCATTTTCCTAATTGCAAGTGGAGTTAAGTAACTTTGTGTTTCTTGGCTCTTTGTAATTTTCTTGGGAATTAACTGTTCATATTTCTTGCCTAGTCTTATTTTGGGTGGACTTTTTTAAATTTATTTGCAGTGTTGAAAGTAAAATTCCCTGCTTATGTGTATATGCAGACATCTGTTTTGCTTATATTTTTCTCCTAAATTTTTATAATTTCTCCTAAAATTTCTCCTAAATTTTATAACCTTTATCATGTATAGAAAAATATCTTTGTCCTTTATTTTATAGCCTCTATATTTTGTATCTCTATGAAGATTATTTTAGCCTAGTGTTAAACAATTATATATTTAGGGCATATTTTTAGAATTTCTCTTGCTTTCTCTTTTTGGTCATTAATTCACCAGGATTTAGTATTTTTGTGTTAAGATCTAATTTTTTTCCCCCACAAGAACCAATACTTTCATCATACTTTGCTGAACAGTTACTTATCACCTAGAGTAAATTCTTAGGGTATTATTCTTTGGACTCTATTCTAACTTACTATGCCAAGAACAAGTTGTTTCATTTGCTGTAACATATAGTAAATTTGTTTTAAAAGGGAAGTTTTCCATTATTGTAATTTTTTGCCCATACTTCTTGATTATCCCTGTCTGCTTTATCTTTGATATGAATTTGATCAGAGACTTTTAAAAATTGTATTAAATGTCTAGTTGGGGTTTTGATTGGTTTTGAAACAACTTTCTATACTAAAGAGATGTGAACTAATATTTTTTTATACTCTTAAGTTTTCCCTTCCTGATACATGCATTTGTACATTTCTTCAATTTAAAAATTTTCCTTGTTTAAAAGTTTATAATTTTGTTCACAAAGGTCTTGCATATTTGAGGTTGATTTATTCTGGGTTTGTGTGTGTGTGTATGAAAATTTTGCTAATGTGAATTGAGTCTCACTACCCCACCCTCATTATATTCTAAAGTAGTTATTCTCAATTGTCTGGATTCTACTTTTTCTAAATATGGATGATTCCAAGTTTTTGTTGAGAGTGTTCTATCATGTCTAATTTTTAGTTGAAGGTTTTCTTTCCTTGGAAATTTCTCAGATGAGCCTTATTCTTATTCTCTTGAAAGCCTCTGCATATACAATTTGTTCTGTCTGTAACATGTCCCCCTTTCTCTCCCTTTTTTTGGTACTGGGGATTGAACTCAGGGGCACTCGACCACTGAGTCACATCCCCAGCCCTATTTTGTGTTTTATGTAGAGACAGGGTCTCACTGAGTTGCTTAGTGCCTCACCATTGCTGAGGCTGGCTTTGAACTCGCGATTCTCCTGTCTCAGCCTCCCTAAGTGCTGGGATTACAAGCATGAGCCACCACAGCCGGCTCTTTCTCTCCCTTTTTGACCTCTCAGTGCACTCTCCACCATTTTTGCCAGGCTAGTCCTTTCTCAGCTTCAGTGACACTTCTCTAGGGAGATTTCTGGATATCTCTTTAACTCTCAGAGTTGGAAGATAGGTGCTCATTCTGAGTCTCACTAAGCAAGCAACCAGTACTTGACTCTTATTAGTCTGGATCATATTTGAATCTGTGACATGTTGTTCCTATTAAGTATACTGTAGTCTCTTTGAAAATCATGATGCTTAGGTATCATTTTATCCCCTGTGCTTAGCACAATGCCAGTCACAAGGGCTTTTAGCTCTGTACATGTTGATTAATAAAATAATTAATTTATAAGCTAATGAGTTAAACTACTTACATATTGACAATCTAATGGATTAATTAATGAGTTGATTAATGAATAACCTAATGAATATTAGCCAACAAAGTTTAAATTTGTTAATTCCATGCCCACACACTATCCATATTTGGTGACCCCTACCCATTTTTACCCATGTGATTCACTCCTTTCCTAGTCTGTATTATTGTCTCTGATCACTTAGCTGATTCTCCATGTTGACTGATTCAACAGCTTTTTACCATCATATATGGCATTGAAACCAGTCACTATTCACAAAGCCTAATAGTGAAATTTTCTCCCAGACACCTTGACTGTTGTATACATACTGATGTGAACTAAAGATTTTGGCATATATCCTCATAAATTTCAGTGCCAAGTCTTGTGTTCTCTTTCCCTTCCTCTCACCAAATCCTGGAAATATTTTCTTTATTACAAACATATTGAAAATAAATAATTTATTTTCCAAAATTGGTAAGAATTTAATGGATATGTTATTTAAGCAGACAACTAGCCAAAGGATAATTCAATGAAACAAATTCTAGTAGTTGCATTTGTTAATAAGAAATAAAGCATATACTTATATTCTGAATTATTAGAAATATTAATATATTTCATAGTTCTTGAAATATCAATAGTCTCTTAAATTCCACTTGAATTATAAGTGGCTATACAGTTGACTTTTGTTCTTAGAAACATACTGTTCAAATTTGTTCTTTCATAATTTTCAATTCTAATTTGTAGTGTTACTGTAATATTAACTATCCCTATAGGAAAAATAAATCTGATAAGAATATACATCTAGCCTTTATGGAGAAAATTTTTGAAGATAAAAATTAGAGATTATTTGAAACTGGGGCAAATTAACCATGCTTAATGATTTCATAAACCAGATATGCATTTGTGCATGTAAATTCTTAAAAATATTTTAGCATTAAATTATCCATTCTTGAGTTTTGGCCAAGACATACTAGATTCAAGAAATTTAGCTAAGTCTGCCTTGTCAAAATGCCAGACATGGATTTAGGCAAACAAATTACAATATAATGACCCGGATATCTACAGGATGGTAAAGGAGAAGTCAGAGATGATTTTATGGAGAATCCAGAGTTAAATATACATTTGGGTGAGTTTAAAAAAATAGCCAGTGTAAGATGAAGCATTTTCCATTTCAGTTTTTATGGAATTAATAATCATATGTAATTATTAGTTAAAATTATAAATTGTATGTAACATGAAAGTTCACCTTGTACCATTTAGTGGTATTTGGTAAGTTTCTGTAAGTGGTCTGCAGGAATAAGTTGGATTTGTTCAGTACTTAGTTGCTTGCGGAATTAGTCCATAAGAGATCTACTTATATAAATAAAAACACAAGAAGACTGAGAAAGTGCCTGTGTGCCTGTTTTCGTAGAATTTCCCTCATTATATTGCCACAGGTACTATAGAGACTCAAAGTCCAGGTAAGTCTGTGTAGGAATCACAAGGTTGTTTAATCAGTATATGTGTCAGTGTATTAAAGCTACTTATTTATATAAGCATCAAACCAGGAATACTGGACAAATCAGTTGATAGTGGCATGTGTCTAAGACATCCTGATGCTGTAAAACCCCTGAGGAAACTCCTTCTTCCCATGAAAGCACTGGAATAAATTCTCTTGTTATTTGCCTCTGTAAATCTTCCTGCCCCCCGCCCCCAGCCTCACATATGCTGGATAAGCACTGGGCTTGATAGGGTCTTGCTAAGTTGCCCAAACTGGTGGAGAACTGAGATCCTTCTGCCTCAGCCTTCCGAATAGTTGGAATTCCAGGTGTGAGCCACTGCACTCAACTTATTTCTGTAAATCTTTTGCAGAGCATTCTGAGTCTCACTGTCTCCTTTTCCATGCATACTTTCACATGTTATACTCAGTTTTTGTGTAAATAAGGTCAGGCAATCATAATTCATATCCACTAGTTTCAGAGCCATCTTCTTCCACAGTTATTTTGCATATCTGTTCTCTAATTTATTGTGAATTGAATTTAATTTAGCTTTTAACAAGAAAATTTCCTGCTACTCTAAAATCCCTAGTTCTTATAACAATTTTTTCAAACATTACTAGTTTTCACAGAATTCTGAGAAAGAATGAGCTGCTATGAAGTTCAATCAATACCTATTATGTCTTTTATTATAGATATGAGCACATTCACATGTTGGAAATAAGAATCTGTTAATTCATCCAACATATATTGAGTACCTCCAGAATGACAGTTGTTGAATTAAAAGCTGGGGATAAGCTCACAAAGAAAACATAGTTCCTCTCAGACACTTTGGTATACATCTATAATCCCAAGCTACTTGAGAGGTAGAAGCAATAGGATCCCACATTCGAGGCCAGTCTGGGCAATTTAGCAAGATCCTGTCTCAAAATTAAGAAAAAAAAAAGTTGGGGAGCTGAGGATGCAGCTTCAATGATAGACCACCTACCTACCACATGCAAGGCCTTGGGTTCAATTCCTAGTACTGCAAAACAATACAAAACAAAACAATAAATTAAAAGAGAGAAAACAGAGAAAGAGAAGACCTAGTTCTTGCTGTAAAGTAGCTTGAAGTCTGGATTTTAAAATACAATATGACATGATAAAATGACATCTTTTCTAAGTGAAATGCTCTGATTTTTGCAAGGAGGTAGACCAAGAGTCTTAGCCTAGAGAAAAAGAAGGAAAAAAGAAAGAGGGTCACAACAGAAAGACAAGTGAATGAGGTTGTTTGTGGGGAAAATTGTTCAGTTTGGGTTACGCAGGTCTAAGATGGCTTTCATTTATCTAGGCACCTATAATGTGTTTCTGTAGCTCATGAGAACATTTGGAACTATAGGGTGTAGATTTTTTTGGCATAATGACATAATTATAAACTTTAAAACTGACTTTTAAGTGTGTGTGCGTAACATAAGGATAAATGAAAGAAGGATCATGGGTGGAACCCTGGAGGTTACCAATATTTAAGGAGGTTGGTAGAGAAAGTACAACTATAATAGGAGAAGGAGGAGGATAAATAACTGTGTGTGTGTGTTTGTGCGCGTGCACGCACACCTGCATACAGGTTCACACTTGGTGTGATGTTATTGGAGCTGCTGGATAGGACAGTAAGAGGGGAGAAAAATGAGGTAAAGATCAGGTACTAGAAAAGTATTTCTATGTGGTTTTTATTGCCACACCGGGAAAAAAAATAGTGGCATCAGTCCTGAGCCTGGAGAGTTGGAAATATTCACTTTTACTGCATATAATATTTGGAGTACAACATTTTGTGATCACAAAGCAAAAGGATGTACGAGAGAAGGTATTAATCTTGTGAAACATGTGGACACGATGACTAAAGAACTGACATCCACACTAGAAGCTGTTTGGCAGTGGGGGATGTAAATTATTTATGTTTTTATTTCTAGCACATAGTGAAGTCCTTGGCACTTCTTTTGTGCTCAGCCAAATGCTTTTGAATGGAGCTGATCAAACAACTTATTGCACTTTCGTTCATTTTACAGCAATGGAAACTATGTATTGTGCATTGGTGTCTAGGATTGCCTGCTGAACTGTTAAGCCTTGGCTCTCCCAGCCAACCCCAAAGTAAAATGGGGGACATCACAATCCTTTTAAAAATTTGAGCCTGGCAAGGGAATGAAGGAGACTGAGTCATTCCTGGGCCCATTTGTACTATAAGTTTCCTCTTACAAATGTAGTTACACAATAGCAGTATGTAGGTCATGGTGTTCTTGATACAAATAGTCTTTCAATATTAGCCGGGTAGACTGAGTTAAACTACTTTCCATGTTGGAAACAGCAATGAAAGGCATTTTTTCTGAAATCTCATTAAAAGTCCTTTAATTTTACAGTTATTTTCATCCAGAACACTGTAGATAAAATTGAGGATGTGTATTAGAAAGCCCATAAAGAGGTTTATAAAGAAGTTCATAATCACATCCTGCTTTAATGCTTCCTGTTTGATTTAACTTTAAAACTGAGTGAAAGTTGCTTAAATGGCCAGAAGCTTTTTTTGTTGTTATTCCTAAAATTATGTTTGTGTGGAAAGAGCAGGCAACAGAATTTCAAGTAAATTAATTTCAGTTTTCTCAGAAGGTTTTTCATTATAAAAAAGTGTCTTTCTCTGCTTCTGAAGAAAAATGAACAGATGTAAATTTCTTATTTGTATAGTTCCAATCAGTACTCTGCAGATTTCCAATTACTATGACTAAAGAATTATTTTCTAGACACACCAGGAATTATAGTAATATTGTCTTCCCCTTAATTTATTTTCTCTGTAATAGAAAACCTAACTATGGTTTTGCCTGTATGATGGAAACTTGCTAAAAATATAATTGAAGTCTGAGAACATTTGGATATATAGAGATAGTGAGTTTTAAAAATTAATATGACATCTGTTGCTTATTTTTTACTTATTTATGCAAAATAAATAATATTTCCATGGCTAAATTATATCTCAAATCACTAATTTCTTCCAATTATTTACTTCAACATTCCCCTTATTCAGAGAAGTCCTCCAACCCAACCACATTTATTTATTTTTATATATTTCTTATTGGTAGATTATAATTATATATAATAATGGCATTTGCTATTGCATTCTCCTATGTGCACACAGTATAACAATGAGGTTTAGTAAATTTTGATACCCAGTACCTTTTCCCTTCTCTCTTCTCTCCCCCTGGTCCCCTTCATCTACTCTATGGTCTACCTTCTATTTTCATGAGCCTCCCACCACCTCTACTGCTGTTTTCCCTCTCGAGCTTCCACTTAAGAAAAAACGTATGACCATTGACTATTTTTTTTTCTTTCCTTTTTTGGAGTATGACTTATTCTAACTAGGATCCCATTTTTGTGGTTTTACGTGATATGGAGTTTCATTGGTTCTTCTCTCCCCTCCCCCCTTATTGTGTGTTAGCATTCATATATATATGATATATATATTTATATGATATATATATATCATATATATATATATATCAGAGAGAACATTTGGTTCCTTGGGACTGGCTTCTTTCACTTGGCATGATAGTCTCCAGTTCCATCCATTTACCAGCAAATGCTATAATTTCGTTTTTCTTTATGGCTGAGTAATAGACCATTGTGTACATACATACCACATTTTCTTTATCCATTCATGTGTTGACTTTCTGAGTTTGGCTTATTTTGCTTAACATGATGCTCTCAAGTTCCTTCTATTTTCTTGCTAATGGCATAATTTCCTTCTTATTTATGACTGAATAAAACTCCATTGTGTATATATAGCACACTTTCTTTATTCATTTATCTACTGATGAACACCATGCTTGTTCCCTAATTTGGCTATGGTAAGTTACATTGCTGTAAACATGGATGTATATGTATCACTATAGTATGCTGACTTTAATTGCTTAGGATTAATGCCTAGGAATACTATAGTGGGGTCGTATGATGGTTCCATTCTGAGTCTTTTAAGCAATCTACATACTGATTTCCATAGTGATTGTACTTATTTATAATCCTACCAACACTATATAAGTGTTCCTTTTCCCTCACATCCTCTGTTTTATGCCAATAAAAAGCATTTGTTATTTGTTTTTTTGTTTTGTTTTGTTTTTGGTTTTGATGGTTGTCCTGGGAATTGAATCCATGGATGCTCTACCACTGACCTACATCCCGAACCATTTTTACTTTATTTTAAGATGGATTTCACTATGTCAAGACTGGCCTTGAACTTGTGAACCTCCTGCCTCCGCCTCCTGAGTTGCTGGAATTAAAGATGTGGGGCACCATGCCTGGCTATTTATATTTTTGATGGCTGCCATTCTAACTGGAGTGAGATGAAATCTCAGTGTCATTTTGATTTGAAATTTCCTGTTGCTAAAGATATTGAATGTGTTTTTTTGTATATTTATTGGCCATTTGTAGTTCTTCTTTTGAGAATTGTCTGTGTAATCCATTTGCCCATCTATTGATTGAGATTTTCTTTTATTTGTAAGCTTTTTATGTTTTTAATATATTCTGCACATTAATCCCTTGTCAGAACAGTAATTGACAAAAATTCTCTCCTATCCTGCAATTTCTGTCTTCACATTCTTTTTCCTTTGCTGTGTAGAATATTTTTAATTTGATTCCATACTATTTATTAATTCTTGGTATGATTTCCTGACTTCAGGTGCCCTGTTGAGGAAGGTGTTGCCTGCATCTATCTGTTGGAGTGTTGACCTTTGTTTAATTCTAGCAGTTGCAAAATTTCTGGTCTTTAATCCATTTTGAGTTGACTTTTGTGCAGGATGAGAGATAGGAATCTAGTTTCATTCTTCTCTTCTACATATAGATACTCAGTTCTGCCAGCACCATTTGTTTACAGAACACCACATATATTTTTGGTGCCTTTGAAAAGGATCTTATGAATGTATCTGTGTGAGTCTATCTCTGTGCCTTCAATTCTATTCAATTAGTCTTTGTGTCTATTTTTATCTAGTATCATGCTCGTTTTGCTACTCTAGCTCTGTAGTGTAATTTGAGGTCAGTTATTGTGAGGCCTCCAGCATTTCTTTTTTTTGCTTTGAGTCTCTTTCGCTATTCTGAGTTGTTTATTTTTCCATATGAATTTTGAGACTGTTTTTTCTATTTCTGTAAATAATATCATTAAAATATAAGGGAGATTGCATTGAATCTGCAGATTGCTTTGCATAACATGGCCATTTTAACACTATTAATTCTGCCTATCCAAGCATATGGGAAATCTTTCTATCTTCTAGTGTCTTCTTGAGTTTCTTCAGTGCTCTCTGCTCTATAATTTTCATTGTAGATGTCTTTGATCTCCTTGGATAGATTTATTCCTAGGGTTTTTTCTTAAGGCTATTATGAATGAAATTGTTTCTTGATTTCTTTTTCAGAAAAAAGAAAATAAGATTATTAGTGAATAGGAAAGCCATTGATTTTTGTATGCTGATTTTATATCCTGCTACTTTACTGAATTTGTTTATTAGCTCTAAATGTCTTCTTGTGTTATTTTTTGGACCTTTCTAAGTATAGGATCATAACATCTGCAAATAGTGATAATTTGATGACTTCTTTTCCTATTTGTATCTCTTTTATTTCTTTCCTTTGCTTAATTGCTCTGGCTAAAATGTCAAATACTATATTAAATAGGAGTGGCAATGGTGGACATCCTTGTCCTACTCCTGATTTAGAGGAAATGCTTTCAGTTTTCCCCCATTCACTATTATATTGATTTGGGGTTGAAGTGAACTCTATTTAAATTGCAACCTCTCTGCTACTCACATACTCCAGTTGCCCTATCTTTCTTTTAAAAAATATTTATAACTTTCTATGAACTATAAAATTTACTATCTGAAGTTATCAGTAATGATATTAAAAGTAAATATATATTTATAGTTTATTTTGTATATTGTTGATGTTCAGAGGTATGTATGAAGTTCAGTTGTAGAGTGCATGCTTAGTATGTGAGAGGTCCTGAGTTCAATCCCAGCACCATATACCCTCACACATACATATGAAAACCAAAAAACTAGGAAAAGCATAAGATCCATAAAAGCATTGCTTTTATATGTAGCCAAAGTGCATAGAATACTGCTTAACATATATATGTGCTCAGTAAATGTTCTGTGCATATTTATGCACACTGCCCATGAATTAGGTATATCCATTTTCCTTGAACAGCTCATGTGTGAAGGGTGTACCATGGATTATTTTAGAAAATTTTCTTTCCTCTTTATTCATTTTCCTCTCTCTCTTTCCTCTGCACAGTCAAACATCACCTAAGTATGTTCTTTTTGCTTCACACCTTCTCTGCTTTTAATCATAGTACTCCCTCATTTCACTTCGCCCCCAGGGTCTCCTGTTATTAGAAGTAATTAGCCCAGGGTGTCACATGACATAGAGTTTAGAAGTTATCCCATCTTACCATTCTGATAATAAGGAAAACTGTGAAGAAATGTCCACCAACTATCTGAAGAAGGAGAACCAGATCTGGCCTGGTTGTTATAACCATATCTTCTCATCAGACTCAGAAGGTGGAAGGCAAGTACTTTCTTACACAATAGAAATTCCAACTTAAGGAAATAAACCAGGTTGTCCTGAGGCCAAAAGGGAGACTGGCCTTTGGCTCCATTTATATTCTATAAAGAGCCTTTAAAAGTAAGTGAGTATATATTTTTGTGTGTTCCCTGTACATTTGTCTATTATAGGTAACATTTATTGGAAAAATATTCAAAATTTCAAATACCAGCCAAAACAGTGGCTGCCAGTCTGGGGTTCAAAGTGTGTCCTCAGTCTCCTTAAACTTCAGAGAGTACAACTTTAATCAAAAGCAATAATTGATGGCTTTAGAAAGACAAGCAAGTTGGCCAATTCTTAGGCCCTGTTATAAAAAAAAAAAAAAAAGAAGAAGAAGAAGGGCAATCCTAGGGGCTGAGAACTTTCTCTAGGGTAAGATCAGTACCTTATAAAACATAAGTTATAATGACTAGTAAGAAAAAGAGATTAAAAATAAACACTCCTGAAAGTATCTACCAGTTTTCTCTATTTGGCACTTTTATGTGTCAGCCTTCCACCATTCTATCTGTGTCTCTCCACTCTTTTATTATTTCCTACATTAGCTACCATTTTGTCCCTGCTCCCACAGGCAGGACATGTAAAGTGATGACTGTGGTCGTGGATTGATCCTTGTTCTCTTGATCTTCTAAGTCGAGTGAAGGAACACCCTCCCTGCGTCAAAATTAAACAAGAACGTACAGTTTTAAAAACAATTTCATAAATGGTGTTTTCCTTCTGTTCTTTAAATACCTTAGGAGAAGTGTGTGAGGGAACAGTTTTTAGGTTGAAAAATCTGTTCCAAGCAAAAAGAGATAGACTTAAACTTTCATTTTTGGAACTCATCTTGCTTGTTCTTAAGTTAGAAACTGCTTGCATGACCTAACACCTATTCCTGCTGGTCTGTGAGATACATGATACCTTTTCCCCTTTTATAATTTATTGCTTCAACTGCAGGCTTTTGTTAGAGCACTGCTGTTAAGGGACAAAGAAAACACCCACTTTGTTGAACATTTATATTTAAAGTGAGTACATTGCACTAAATCACTGTGTGCCCATAGGGATATCTCTAACCCAAATTACAACCATATCTCTGATGGAATCAGGCCCTGAAACTTGCTTTTCTTTTGTAATATTTTTTTCAATGTGTTGATTCCTGGGGAATTCACAAATGTTAGGATTCTTTTTCCGCCCTGTCTGAACAAACTCCTTTAACTGTTTTGTATGGGCTTTCACAGTATCATAGTACACCAAAGTATCCTTGACCTAGTGTCGTGATGGCTTTTAGAATAATTTATCTTTTCTGCTAGTCGTTAAATATCCATAATGGCAATTTTAAAGTATACTTTGAATGAATGAATAAACAAATCAACAGACTAATTACATTGAGTGCTACTGTGCAGGCCAAGCTTTGGCCTCTGCCTGAGGGGTTCCTTTTTTTATGATTGTATACCATACAACTAATAAATGATTTTCCATCAAGAAATCACATAATGATGAGACATCCATATTGGAAAGCCCCTGTAAGTAGCAAGGAGTAAGTTACAGATCTCTATGAAGTTTAAATAAAGTCATTGGTGATCAGTGCTTTTAATTTGCATTAGATGCTTTTCATTTCCTAATATTGTTTGTTTTAGAACTGAGAATTTTCCTAGAGGACGAAGAAAATATTTGAAAGAAATTTGACTATGATCCCAGAAAATATATATAGGTTTACCAGAATAGTATTGGTTTTCATGGGGAAGAGATGAATGGGAAAGAGGGGAAAGTTTCCTTTTATAAAAATTTAATTCTCTAGCACCATTGTGCCTTGGAGGCAGTTAAGGGGAATACTTCAGATTATGGACTTTGGCATTATACAGACTTGTGTTCAAATCATCCATTTATTGGTCCTATGACTGACTTGGGGCAAATTGCTTAATCCTTATTCCTCATCTGCTAAATTGGGTTATGTTGGCATTAATGTGAAAAGATTAAATAAAATATGCCTGGAAAGGAAATAATTATAAAAGTGGAAAAGTTTGTTAGGTGTTTATTTTATTTTCTTTCTAAATGTTCCCTGGTTTTGTATTTGTGGAGATATGCCTAGATTGATTAGCAACTATTTCCATGAGAAGAAGTGAGTCTGGTATACAATAGCCACCCAACAAAAATCCTTTATGTGTATAATGGTTACAGTAGATTTTGGTAAAAATAGAAGTTGATTGACTTTTAACAATGCAGTTTATCCACACTTGAAGCAAATAAAAATGTTTACCAGTTTGTTAAGGGCAAGTATAAATGAGGAAAGAGAAAATTGTTAACACAGATAATGGAAAAGCACTGAACATATGAACCAGAGAAAGAAGGCAATTATAAATGCCTAAACTATGACCAGGAATGTATTCCCAATGAACCAGTAAAGGATAATGGAAAACCAGTTTGCTTTGAAGCCTGATAGCTGAACTTGAATCTTACCTTGAGTCTTATTGGCTGTGTTAGCATGAGCAAGTTAACTTCTCTCTCTTGTGTTTTCCTATCTTTTAGTTAGAGTAATATTTCTTTTTTTTAAAATATTTTTTTTAATTGTAGATGGATGCAATATCTTTATTTTATTTATTTATTTATTTTTATGTGGTACTGAGGATCAAACTCAGTGACTCATGCATGCAAGGCAAGCGCTCTACCACTGAGCCCCAGCCCCAGCCCAATATTTCTATTGCTAATTATAAGGATGGAAAGAATCAATATGGAAAAGTTGCTATCATGAAGATACCCAATATTAATTCTCTTTCTAGCTTTCTATGGAGTACTGCTTTTTTAGCTAGGGAAATATATTCACACCTATTATTATTTTTGACATGTGGGGGAAAATATAGCCTTAATGTATTTGAAGACAGGTATAAAATTATGCATATATTAATATGCAGTGCAGTTTGGTGAATCCTCCATCCAGCAGTAATTAGATATGTGAATTTGTTTAACTTGCTTTCTGATCTTTGGGGTTCTATTTTAAAATGAGCATGATACCTTATGGGTTTAACATGAGAATTATAAAGGTAGCAATCCTTAAGAATCCTATTAAGAACCTGTGTAGAAATGTACTGTTAGAGAATATAAAGGATTATTTATATATCTTCCTCCAAATTCTACCTCAGGAGAAGTCACTTGTAGTAAATGTTCCATTTAATTGAGCCTTCATAAATTTTTTTAAGACATACTGTAGCAAGATATATTTTTCTTCTTTAGACCATAAGAAAAAAACCTTATAAAAATTTTATTTTTAAAAGCTTTGACTTGTTCTTTTTTTCCTGTAATATTAATTGGCAGGATTTTTATATTTGAAATATATTAATTTTGATTGGATGTCTGTTACTTCACATTTGACAAGTTGGAATAAAAATATAACTTCTTTATGAAATAGGATAGCATCATTGTGCTTTATTTAGTTGTCAAAGTCTAAACAAAATCCAGTTTTGAACAAATAAACAGAGCTGTGTCAAGAGAAAGATAGCAGAGGGGAGGCTTAAGTGTATTTTCCGAAACCTCTTTGGTAGTTTTGTGATGCATAGAAGTGACACACTATGAAAGAGGCTTCAGCTTTGGGGAGCTCTGTAATAGAATCATTTGTCCTCATCTGTCTAGTTCATGTGACATGGTGAATTTTTTCCCCCATCTCCCGTTTACTATTCTTCATGCAGTAAAAGCACAGAATGGAACAATGTACCTATTAACCTGTTTGGTGGAATTTAGCCTTTTCAAAAGCAGCTCATCTTCTAATTTTGCTCACAATGCTCAGAGTACACTGTTATGTGCCGTGACTTACCAGTGGTTTAAAGTAAGTTTCCAATTAAATGTTTTCTGTAGGAAACATATTTACTGTTAGTCTAATAAGTGGAAGTTATTTGTTTTAACTTAAAAGTCATTTATATTGACTTCATCTTTTAGTGCTTTTCTCCTCAAAACAATCTTTGTAAAGATGTCATTTTTTACCATGTTAAAATAGTTCAATTAAGTAAAAGAAAGGGAGAAGAAGAGCAGTTGGTTTGAGAAATAAATAAATAACTGTAAGGAAAATCCTTTTGCCTAGCTCGCAAATGGTCTATTATCCTGAGATGACTTCAAGGTCACAGGAGACTGTAAGACCAGAAAACACAGCTTTGTCTTTGATATGTCCCTTGGAGCTCAGATTTAATTACTTATATCTCACTGCATCTTTTTTTTAAAAAAGATGAAAATCCTACTTATTTCTCTTCCACTTGATAATTCCTGTGAGTTTCCATCTTTCTAGTATTCGAACATTAAGAGGATTAATAAACAATTTTTTAAAAATACCATTAATGTCATTACTCCTTTTGGCAAAGAGTAATAATTCTGACCACCCTGATGTCTAAGAGCTTAATTTAAGAGTTCCAATTTTATGCACCCCATTACGCTCTTAAATTATATAATTTTTAATTAAATATTGTAATTCCATATTTTATACTTAGCAATTGCCTAATCTTGCTTTCACCTAAAACCAGATAGCTTATACTTTGCATTCACTTAAATATAACTAAAATAAATTGTCCTTAATAGTATCTGAGAGAGATATTTGATATTACATATTTTATGGCTATATATATTTTAAAAAACAAAAATAATGCATATGACATTTTGTCAGCTGGGAAGAGATTGGTTGGCAAATGATAGGAAACTGAAAATAACAGGAGCTTTAACTAGTTATAATTTTATTCTCTGTCTTATAGCTAGAAGTCCAGAGGTGTGCAGTCCCATGCTGCTAGATCAGATTTGTGAAGGGCTTGATTTTGTGCATTTATTTTAGCTTCCCCTCTACCATCCTCCATACAGAACTTCCACCTTATAGCCAGTAGATAAGAGAAAAGGTTAGGCAGGACACACTTGTCCTCTTTAAGGACAATTCCAGTAGCTGCTTAGGACACTGGTACTTTCATCTCACAGGACAGTTTTAGATACATGGTGGAACCTTGCTACATGATTGTCATAGTTCTTTTCACATCATCAATACTTAACACAGTGGTTTATGCACATTAGCTACACAATTTCTAAACTCTTGTGTCCCTTTAAGCCTTAGAATTACTGTGATTTCAAGAATCAAGTAATGACTACTTAATTCAAGTAGTAGTAACTCATTAATTTTGCTTATGGTCTCTGTATTTAAAAAGGACTTTGAGTTTGATTCTAGTAATTGTTACAGTAGTCACTTGAAAATGTTGCCTGATGCCTATTTCATCAAGCAAGATATGGTAGCATTAGTGTTTTATGAGTGTGCCATGCTATTATCACTTTTTTAAAGTTATACATGGACACAGTATCTTTATTTTGTTTATTTATTTTTATGTGGTACTGAGTACTGAACCTAGTGCCCTATTTATATGTGAGAGGCAAGCTCTCTGACTCTGAGCCACAACCCCAGCCCTCAATTCTTTTATATTTATTTATTTAACTTTTTTTAGTTGTAAATGGACATGATACCTTTATTTTGTTTTATTTTTATGTGGTATTGAGGATCAAACCCAGTGCTAGGCAAGGTAAGCAACCTCACTACCACTCACACATGCTAGGCAAGCACGCTACTACTGAGCCACATCCCCAGCCCCTAATTATCACTTCTATTTGATATTAAACATTAATTTTTCCAAGTCTTATAGTACCATTTCACAGTTAAAATATACAAAATCTCACTTAGAATCATTAGCTAAATTAGCAGGTTTATAATTTGAACAAAAGTTTAATTATGGCTTCAACTTGTTTTAATTAATTTCTGTTGGGAAGTTTCACATGTGTAAGGGACTTGAGCAGCCACAGATTTGAGCATCTGGGAGGGGTCCTGAAACCAATCCCCCACAGACCCTGAGGGAAGACTATAATTGTACATATGTAATGTTCTGATACATGTGCACATTGTGGAATGATAACAGTTCTATACAGATGTTGATCTTATTATAAAGAGGCACTGAGAGTTTTTTCATAGGTAAAGAAGGGCATGCTTTCTCAATTTTTAGAAAATTTTGCTTTTTGTTTGCCTTTACTTTCTCTCTTTTATTTTTTTGGTACTGGAGATTGAACTCAGGGGCATGCGACCACTGAGCCACATCCCCAGCCCTATTTTGTGTTTTATGTAGAGACAGGGTCTCACTGAGTTGCTTAGCACCTCACGGTTGCTGAGGCTGGCTTTGAACTCCCAATTCTCCTATCTCAGCCTCCCTAAGTGCTGGGATTACAGGCTTGCGCCACCGCGCCCGGCTGCCTTTACTTTCTCTTGAAAACAGTCAGTAGAAAGGATAGGTTGGATTTTTGCTGAAAAATAATGTGACCCTTTTAAATTGCTTTCTATATTCTACATGCAATGCATCATACACATGTGTGATTGATAGGGATGTGAAGATCTTATTTCCTAAAGAGATCATTGTTAGTTAATACAAAATGCTAATCTAGTTTCTCAATTTCAGTACTATTGAGAGTTTGGACTGGATTATTCTTTGGTACGGTGGGAGCATGGGAGGCAGCTGTTCTGTTCCTTGTAAGATGTTTAACAGTGTCCTTGTCCTTAGCCCCAGAGATGCCAGTGGCATCCTCCCAGTTCTGACAATAGATGTCTCCAGATTTGGCAAATTCTCTGGGGTGAGAAGTCACCCTTGGTTGAGAACCACTGTGCTAAATAAATGTATGCGTTCAGTTTGTGTCAATGTTTAGAATCCACTAGAGATTTGTATTCCTATTTACATTTAATTTTGCATTTAACTCTGTCCAGCCAACGGTTAACATGAGTTTGACAGGTTTGCATTAATCGAGTATCTAGATTATTGTTATTTAAAAAATGATAGTTTAGACAAATGGTTGTTAAGGAAAACTGAAGAAAAGACATGCTTTCTCAGAGAAAGGAACTTCTGTGCACGCGATGTCTAGAACATACAATCAAAATCAGAAAAAAAAATTCTAAAGTGACTTAAGGGAGAACATTTTATTAATTTTTCTTAAAGTGAAAGTCTAGAATTTAGGTGTTAAGATGAGTAGTTGTAGCTCATATGGTTAGATACATTTTTTTTTTTTGACTAAGACAAGTCGATTTCCTTCCTATTTCCCAATTTTAGTCTTCTTTACTGGCAGTTGTTTAAGTGACTGTTCTGAAAGACAAATCACTGGAGAAGAATTGTGAAAAATAAAATTTCCTTAAACAAGCTATACTGTATCTTCCTACATACATAGTTATATAAATTAATCTTATCACTTACAATTAACAGATCAAGAAGATTTTTTTTCCAATTTTTCCCCAATGGGCACTGTGATATCACATTAATATATATACCATTCGCATAATATGGATGAAATTATTTCTAACTAGATTCTGGTTTGATAATATATGAAAATGTGTCTTTGTTTTTAATATCTAAAGAAACCAGAAGAATTTATTGCCATGATCAACATCTAAATTTTCAATAATTTAAACAGCCATAGAAAAAAGCCTTTGCTATGAATCAACTGAAATGCAGGTCCTAAATTATAGCCAGACTGTTGGGCTTGGATTTGGATGTACTTCTTAACACTAAATGTGTGACCTTTTGTCTCTTATTTAATTTTTCCTTGCCTAGGATCCATCATCTATAAAATCAGCTAATAATGACCTACCTCTTATAAGATTACTGTTGAGTAATAAATTATTATGTATAAACTACTTGACATTTTGAAATGACTGAATATGTGTAGCTGCTATAGTATTATTACTATTATTATTATTATTAATAATATGTAAAGGATTTCTATTCCTCTATCATATCCTTAGTATAATAAGGAGTAGGTCCTATCAATGTAGAAATAGCAGTGACAGAAGTCTAGTGGAAACAGTGCTAGGATTGACCCAAATTCATCGTGAACTTCCAACATGATACTTGATTCCTTTTTGGTGTATTAAGACAAGATATTGTTATACAAAATTTGAGAGTTGTAGAGCAAAAGGAAGCATAACTTAGTACATACATATCTAGAATTGATTATTTTAGTTCTTCTAAAATAGATAGGTCATGGGATTTAGTATCAGAAACTATTCTAGTTCTGGCTTTGCCTCTTTTTAACCATAAAAGCTAGAGTTAGTTAATTCCTTGAATGTCTGTTGCATCCGTGTGATGTGGAGCTGATGACAACATTTTTAATGCTGTCATACAGCCTCTGCCAATGTCACTTGGGCTATGTGAACCTTCCCCTGTCTATTCCTGGGCTGGGGCAATGATGGTCCATTGTCCTTTACTGTAGCAGTTTTCCACACTAGGAAATTCAGCTTCCCCAGGAAATTGTGTGTCTGTAGGTGATTGCTTCTCTTTCTTATTCACATTTGTGGCATCCATACCAATTCAGTCCTTAACCTTGAGAAATCAGTCACTGTAGCCTTCTACTTGGGACTCACTTCGTTGATAACTCTATTCAGATTATATAGGTAGATACTCTCTACTTCAAAGTACCACATTTTATGTAACCCTGGAAACTTGACTGTTGCATGGCTGCACATGACTGGGGTTCCCCAAGAACAAGGCAGGCATGACAGGATTCTCCAGGTATGATTATAATACTACTTATTACTTCCTCCTCTGTGTATCTTTTATGAGTTGGAAAGTGACAGAATATAATATATCAGCACTAAATATCCCATAGGGCTAAGTACCTTAGTTTTCAGGGTTTATGGGCTTTAGGGACATTGTCAGAGATCTGTGCCCATTCCTTTCATGTTCAGTCCGTCTAGCCTAATAGCATATTTGCCCTTTAGAAATGTAATTATGTAGAGACTAATTAGTGGACTAATGCAATTATTCAGGTGGCAGAAAAGATAAAAGGGCTCTGACAAAGCCATAAAGATGAACCTTGAGGGACAGAGTGAAGAGCCTTAGAAAATAAGGATCAGTGGGCTTCAGAGATTTTGCAAAACATGTAATTGTTTAAATAAGTAAGAACCAAGATTTATAATCAGGTTTCTGATTAAAGCAACTGAAGTAAATGATGGTGTTAATTACCGAGAGATTTTTTTCTTTATTTCATTTATCTATTTACTTATTTATTTTTGAGTGATAGACACTGTTCAATTTTTAAAGGTATTGACTTTGAAATTCCATTGAGCCCCTAGATTGCCTTGGCTCACTCAGCTGTTGCAGACAGATCTGGAAGTCAGGAGAGAGTCCATTACTTCAGCATGGGAAGCAGTCAGCACATAGATGAGCTACATTTGTGCACGATGTCACGCAGAGACTATTTTCTGGAGAAGAGATGGGGAAAATCTTGTGAAACACAATTTTCTTTCAAGGAGTGTAAGAGTGAAGTGGCACTTTCTTCCTCGTTCTGCACAGGATGGGATAAAACATGAACAGACCAAGGAAGACTGTGGTCTTCCAAAACCAAGGAAATAGAATTCAGGATGGAAGACGAATGTAGCAGTCTCATGTGCTATAGTTGAGTGGGCAGCTCTCATAAATCCACTGTTTTGGGGGTTTGATAATCAGTAGAAGTTTGATGGGAGATTTCAGGAGGAATTCTGGGAATAGAGCCTAAACTGGATTTAAGGTTTAAATGGGATTTGATGTATAGATATATGCACCACAGACTACTCTTAAAGACTTTAAAGGGAAGAACAATAATAAGCAGCAGAGGAATAAGCAGGAATGAATAAACATTGTGGGACATTTTCTTCCCCTTTATGCTGAGTCTCATGAACTGTTTTGTAGCTTTAAAAGAAAGGAAGCTGTAATGAGAAAGTATATTGAAGATATTGGACAAATAGGAGCTCATTGATAGGCTTTATTCATAAGGAAAACCAGAAAAAATAGAATGAAATATTTGGATGGTATTTCTTCTCTGGTGTCATTAGCCTTCTATCAAAGAAGAAGAGCCTTTTAATCTGAATTTGAAACAAAGTAATAAAGACAAAATTATAGATATTAGCTTCATTAAATGAAAAGCATTATGTTCATATGATTATTGTTATAAAGAATAATATACACTTCTGAAAAATGTGTTCCTTCTTTTTCAGTTTCACTCACCTTCAAAACAACTGTTTTTACAAATACCAGCATACTGTAGGAAGCTTTGTCTTTTCAGAAACTTAAATGGGCACCTATTAGCAAAGCATAGTCATTTCATGATCAAATTAATTCTTGCTCAAATTTTTATAGAAATATAAATTTATGTTACATGAAAGTGATCTTAATATGTTTGAGAATTCTCTGATCTAGTCAAATGACATTTTGCAAATCTTAGAGATAATAAAGTTAATATATGCTGATGATGCAAATGAACATTCTTGCATTTCAAAATGATTTTCTTCAAATATTTTCTCAACATGTCCATTAAATAAACTGAGTATTGCTGGTCACAGTGGTGCACACATATAATTCTAGCAACTGGGGGCAGGGGGTGGGCGGTCTGAGGCAGGGGGATGGGGAGTTTAAAGCCAGCCTCAACAACTTACTAAGAGGCTCTAAGCAACTCAGTGAGACCCTGTCTCTAAATAAAATATAAAAAAGGGTTGAGGATGTGGCTCAGTAGTTAAGTGCCCCTGAGTTTAATCCTGGTGCCAAAAAAATAAAAAATAAATAAGCTGAGCATTTTATAATACTTATATTAGTCAGCTTTCAGTTCTTAACAAAGAACCAGAGTCTGGGTAATTTATAAAGATAAAAATTTTATTTAGGTCACATTTCTGGACATTCAAATTCCAAACAGGGTGGTACCAGCTCTGGCTGGTGCTCCTCTAGCTGCCTCACATCATGATGGGTAACATGATAATTGCAGGAGCACATGTGAGGGAGCAATCAGATGGTGAGACAGAAAGCCAGAGAGTGGGGAGGGGCTAATCTTACTCTTTTACAACAATGCACTCTGCAAGAATTGATTTCTGATTCCTTCCAAGGTTGATGCCCTCATGACCCAACCACCGCCCACTAGGCTTACCTCTGAACATCTTTTCACCTTCCTGCATTGCCACACAGAGGACCAAGCACCCAGTGCATGCACCCTTGGGGGATGAACTCCAGCAATACCTGACCATACCAATACTCAAAAAAATGGTGTTTTTATTAGTAACATTCTTTTTTCCTCAGACCTCCAATGTATTACCCTTTCAAAAGTCTCCTTAGTGGCCAATTTGGATGTGTAGTTTGTAGTAATAGGAATACTCAGGCCCAGTAGATATGCTGACTATAGGATACATACTGATTACAAGAAATTGGGGATAGGCCAAAACCCTTCTGTCAGAGCATATTGGATTTAGTTCAGATCTTTGACATCTTATTATCATAGAAATGATTATGATTGATTTTCATTTCAGTCATGCAGGTGAGCTCTGGAATGGCTTGGATAATACATGTGGCTACTATTTAAGGAGCCTCCTAGGGAGGCCTATAGAGTCTTAGGGTTCACAGAGAAAGATGTGTTTCAGAATTGTGAATTAAAATGGGCACAGTATTCTGAAATTCAAGTGTATTTGAATAAGACCAAATAGCAAGGAAATAGCAATGTGGATAGGCTTCATTTCTATTCTTTATTCCTTCATGGATGGCATCTGATTAAATTCAGACTGTTTTTTGTTGTTGACCTAGACTACCTTTTTCCTTTCAGGTAGTCATGGATGAATATTTTCCAAGGAACAGCTAGTGAGGGAGACATCTCATGTTTCCATGTATGGAAGGTTAGACAGGTTAGACAGGTTTCCTTTCTAAAGTGTCGAGAAAGTGTGCATGATCCTAGAAGAAATGCAGGTGGTTAATGACTCTAGGGGGAGAGAAGGGACAGTCAGAAAGGAGAAAGTTCAGGGTTATAGAAGGCTTTTTAAAATATTAAATTCTTTCTAATGGCACACAAATGCAACAAATACCTATCCAGTATTTTTTTATCCCGAGGAATCATTTCCTTCTATTTAAACTTTGTTTATATACTAGGTCAGCATTTTATTGCACTCTTATCCATTTTTATTTTCAGAATATAAAATAAAAATTTGTGGTTTTATATATAGTAATATAGTTCTGTCTCCAAATTTCTGTTTTTCTCCTGCAGAGGGTTACTTCTACAGGAGAACAGCAGATTTGCAGAAGCCCTACATTATTATAAATTGGCCATTGGGAGCAGGCCCACCCTGGCTTGTAAGTAATATTCAATTTTTTTGTGTTTTTTTAAATACTTTTTTTCCATTTGTGAAGATTATCTTTATGACTTACAGCCTCAAAGAGAAAACACTTGGTGCTCCTTTTTCTGAGTACTTGCTAGTCAAGTGATAAATCTCTAACAATTTTACTTCTCTCAATTTCATATTTTGATGTCCATTTCCACTTGCAAAAACTATTATGATCTACTCAACTAGATTTTAACCTCAATCATATTTGAAGTTCGGTGAAGGGAGAGACTATTTTAAGTATATATTTAGTGATGCTTATGACTCACACTACCATTATCCATCCTATATATTTGTTCCATAAATATTTCTCATTTTTAATCAGAAATAATTCATGGAATCTAAACTGAAGCAAAGATAACTGTTTCATCCATAGAGTATATGATCTTCTTACACTTCTCTAATTTTCCCCCATAGCTGCGTACTTAAACACAGGCATTATTCTAATGAATCAAGGAAAGACAGAAGAAGCCCGGCGTACATTCCTAAAGTGTTCTGAGATCCCGGATGAAAACCTAAAGGACCCTCATGCACACAAGAGCTCTGTTACCAGCTGTCTGTACAACCTCGGAAAGCTCTATCATGAGCAGGGACGCTATGAGGTTTGGTCACAACCTGTCTGTCCTTTTCATGCCTCCTGTTCTGGTTTAGGCTCCATGTTTCCTACCTATAATCTCGTTACCAGGCCACCGCTGTCCTTGAGAAAATAATATGTATTCACAAAGAGTTTTATGATCAAACTTCTTTGAGAAAAAAACCCTTGCAAATAAAATTGTAACACAGTTGGTTCATGTGAATTTCGCAGAAAAATGATGCCAATATATATTGTGATTGTTTGAGAAAAAGTCATATGCGTTGTTGCTCCAGCTTATTTGCTCATGGATGATTTTATGACCCCAGAAACAGTTCACAGAATTGTTTCCCTATAACTAATGTTACAATTAAAAATAAATACATATGTTTTTGTATTCCAAGTACAAAGTGGCTTGATGTAAATCCTACCTGTTTCTCTTTAGTTATTTTTAAAACTATTATGAAATAAAAATAAATTATATATATTTTTTCTACTGGGTGGAGGAGTGATGTAACTGTGTTGTTAAGAGGTGAACAACATAGTCCTCCCTTGCTCACAGAAGGCAGGTCTGCATGTGACCCTGATACCCCTCTCTTCCTCTCCTCAAACTGTCCTCTACTCTACCCCCCATACTCTTACACAGAGACTGCAATGTAGCAACAAAGGTACTACTTTTAAACTAATTGCATTTAATAATTTGAGCAAGTCTCGGTAGCTGGAAGATTTATTTGTTTGCTGATATTTTATTTAGATCCCACTGGGTTGCTTGAATTAAAGTAACTATGGGTTTTATGACTGATGAATGACTTCCAAGTATGAACTTTTTTTTCCTTTTTTTATTGACTAATCCATGTGAACTAGAAAATTCATATTAAAAGAACATTGCTAACATTCGACTCCTTGTTAAACTAAATTTTTATATAGCATTCTTCACTAGGCTGAGCATTTTCATTTGTGAAATTAAGGTAGTAAGCTACCAAAGGACAGCTCAATTATTTTCCTCTAGTGAACCATTTAGAAATAGCAACGGGTAGTTTTCACTTTGGAGAAATGTTATTATCTTATTTTCAGTGAATATCCCTGTATTTTAATGATGATTTGTGTCTCTCCCTTTTTTTTTTTTCTTAAATTAGGAAGCCCTGAGTGTGTACAAGGAAGCAATTCAGAAAATGCCAAGGCAGTTTGCCCCACAGAGCTTGTACAATATGATGGGTAAGTAAAACTTTTAATATTTTAATTGACATTTCAGTGACCTGTGGAGAAATCAGAATTTGGGCTTCTGACAGATGGAATTCTAATACATCATATTATTATTACCAACAAAGGAAACCTTGTTCACAATGTCAAGGGATGTCAAATTCAAATTCTGACAGCACACTTTTTCTGACATTAGCAAAACAAATGCATTAAATTAGCGATTCCCAGCACATTGGCCAGTTTCTAAAATTGTTGTAAGAAGCTCTTAAAACCATTTGGGTACCAAGCATTAGCTAGAATCTAGAAAACAAAAAAGTGCTATCTTCTATATATGTGTACATTTTTAATTATGTTTAGGGATTAATAAAGTACCTATTCATTTCAACAAATGTATCAAATTCTTGATATTTTTATTATGTTACTTGCATAATCAGAAGATTCTCAAGACTAAACCTGTGCTGGGTGTAGTGGGTGAATGTCTGCTATCCCAGCTACTTGGAGGCTAAGGGAGGAGAATCTCAAGTTCTAGGCCAGCCTGGCCAACTTGGCAAGACCTTGTCTCAAAATAATAAATAAAAAGGGTTAGAGATACAGCTCAGTTATAGAATACCCCTGCATTCAATCCTCAGTACTGCCCAAAACAAACAAACAAACAAACAAACAATTACAACAACAAAAATGAAATCTGCAATAATGTAGAGATTCATGAGCTTTGATGTACATAAAAGATAAGAATAACTGAGCCACTGATCAGGACTTGGATCTCTAGGTTTTTTTATGTAATATTCTAGAATGAAAAAGAATGTGAAGACCATAAGTGTGTTCCTATAATTGTCTCTTTTTCTAGGTTGAGTAGCTAGCTTCATTGTCTTGTCAGTCAGACAGTATATAAATCTCTGTCATGGATTTTTCTAGGTATAAGAGGTCAAGAACTAGAAATCTAATAAAATGCCTTTTACCTTCCAATTAATCCCGACTGCCCTGTAGGAAAGTATTAGCACAGCTGTTGGCTGGTAGGCACAGCTGAAAACCACCTGCTCAGAAGTGACTCTTAGAAACAGAATCCTCAAAATTTAAGGCACCCTGCTGATGTTTAGATAACTGTTTCCAGATAGAAGGGACTTTTGTCCTCAAATCAAATACTTATTTTTTTTCCCCAAAGCATAAATTGGAAACTCACATCTTCCCTTTTCATTAAATCTTGTTAAGTCTTGTACTATTTCTAGGCCTTCCTTATGCATATAAAATAAGTAAGCTCAGACTGTGTGACCTCCAGAATTATATAACACTTCAAAATCCTATGACTTGACTAATTTGACTGTGCATACACAAAAAGTCTCAAACGCTCTCAAACTAGAAAACATCATCTGTAGGATCACAGATGATGATCCTACATCATCATCTGTGAAAATTAGAAAATTTAGAAATAACTCAAAGATGGAATTGGACTCAATGTTGTTTGTTTTTGTTTTTTCCCAGTAAACAAGAAAAATCATCGTTTGGGAAACGAAGGTTAATAAATCCATTTCATGTTTCTGGGAGTCCCACCCTAGTTTACCTGTTCAACTATAAAGCAATTTAATGTTCATGTTAAAAGGGACACTGGAATGTTTTTTAGTTGTTCTTTTTCCTCTTTTATATGATTACATGAAGTAAAGTCTAGTGTCATTAAATGTACTTTAGCCCTTAAATTTTTATGAGTTAAAACAATGCCTTGTACTCTCTAGCATTTTGCCATTCATCTGCCCACAGGAATGAAAGGTACATGTATGTAAAGCATGTGCTGAGAATGTGCAGATTTATCAGAAAACTCACCTATCTTAATGCCAGATATTTTTCATGCCAAAATAAATTCTAAAGGGATTGCTTTCTGTAACTTTGTATAAAGAAGCATAGCAGTTTTACTTTATGATTCTGTTTTTAACCTATTCTTGGAAAGGCCTTATTCCCAATTTTCCTCAATGATCCAATTAGACATCTTTCTTTAAATTAGGATAGGACTCTGAGATCCTTGGCAACAGACTGCATGTGATATCTTTATTGTTAATGGAAGGTGGAGGTGTTCATTATAATTAGTGATTTCAGAAAATTCATTCAATTATTTTATGTAAATAAATTGGATTGAAAATTCAGCTGTTACTTTGGGATCTGTCTCATATGATTTCACAAATGCCTAGCTCACACAGGCACCAACAGATAAATGTGTCCCTAGGGTTATTGCCTATTCCTTTGTCTTATTTTCCATTATAGAAGGAGGTGGTCTCTTTGCCCAGACTTGAAAATCACCCTACCAATTTTCTAGAGGAGGATCCTCATATAATCTAAAATTCCAGATTTCTTCTGTAATTATGGTGGCTGACTTCTGTTTAATTTTATGTAGAGATCTGTCAGCTGATCAGGTTTTATAGTTTGTTGTTCAGGAAACTATAATTTTCTCGGAGAGTGGGTTCACCTCCTAATCAAATGGGTTAAATCCCCCGAGTGTTTGCTTTAACTCGTAATACATTTTGATTAGCCTTCATTTGACAAGGAAAAAAATGGCCTAGGAGATAAGCTGCCCTTATCAGTTCATCAGTTTCATTAGTCTGTCAGCATGTGCTGATTATCCTATCAAGTTTATCAACAGCCTTGAATGTGTTTTTTAATTCACACATTTACATATTATTAGTGCCCTTTAGGGATCAGTGATGGATTACAATGTCTGGCTAGACTTAGCCTGCAAAAGATTCATGTTTTTCATGTCTCATTCATTTACCCCTTCAGGACTACCACCCATCAGCACTTGTATGTATATATACAAACATTAGTTTTTTTCCTCTTAGATTTTTTTTCTTTTTTAGGAAAAGTTTAGGGAAATAAAAGAATATACACGAAAAAAATACATTTGTACCTAGACAGTAGTATTAGTTTAAAAACTAAACTCACAGTGCTGTTTAAAAACATGCTGGTGCTTTTCACTTTCCCTCCCTTTGAACATTTTATGAAAAATGTCTTACATGTCTGCGCAATGCACACCAGTTTACACATCCTGAATAACAAATGAGCATACTTTTCTCACTCTTAAATTAATACAAAATAAGTTTGATTAATTTCTTCTCCAACTTCAATTTTCCATATATTATTTTAATGTTGTTTATTTAATTTTATTGTGGTAGTTCACAAGTAAACTTAAACAATGTTTAAAGATGTATTCTTAATATTCTCTTTGATTCTATAAGACCAAGATGTTTGAGTAACAATTATCTTTTCTTCCAGAATTTAGGTGAACTGCAAACACAGAAATAACATAAAACAGATGTTACTTAGTACACAAAAATTAAACTTTTACCTAGGTTCTTATATTCAGTAGGATATGAAAAACATGAAATATTAAGAAACCAAGTCACAAAATAAATGTTAAAATTGTTCTTAGCCAGTTTTGCCACTTTAATTCTGTGTGCCACAGTTTCCTCTTTAGATAACAGGGTGAATTAATGGAGATCTGTGGAAGGAGACTTCTGAAGTTAGGCAGCCTGGGTTCAAATTCTCTCTGACACTTTCTGGCAGAGTATCCCTGGGCAGAGTACTTAATGGAAGCCTCAGTTTCTTCATGGTTAAGATAGCTATAATACTACTATTAGTTTGAAAATTGCTTAAAATAATGAAAATAAAGTATATTGGCCCAAGTGCCTGACCTGGGTAAGGGTTTTATAAAGTGACCTTCCTCACTTTTAAGCTCCTAAAGTGGATGATTGTCTTCTCTGTCAGTCCATTTTGTAGTTAGCAGTGTAAACAGAATTACTCCATAGATAAGATTTTTGTCATAGAGATGGCCTTGCCGTTACCAAAGTTCAATAGGGATTCTCTTTAGTTCTATCTTGTCTGGAATTATGTATTTTCTCTCCAGGCCCATTTCTGTATTTCTCTCAGCAACCACAGTTAAAGTCTTTCATTTATCATGAGCCCTATCAAAACAAAAAGTCAAACAGCATACTTAGTTAATGCCAGTTATCTTAATTCCATTTAATAAAGTTCTCCCTATGAATTAAAATGGTCATGTTTAGGTTGAAGATTCTTTTCCTTTTTCTGTGATATATTTTTCCTCTAGTCTCATCCATAGTTATTTTTTATTCCTTCAGCCATTATAGGCATGTGTTGGGTCAGTCTCTGCTCCTTTCAACTCAAGTTTTAGATGTATTTCAGAAACTTGCATATTTCATATGTTAAAATTCTTCTAACATTATCTCTTTTATTTTCCAAGAGAGGATATTAACGCTGAAAGAAATGGTTTGATCTGTTCAGGATTACAGTTTGTGTTTGAGGCAAAAGTATAGCTTTTTGACTTAAATTCTAATATTTAGCCCTTCTGTGTTACAAAAACTGGCATGTTCTATACTATGTCAGAACACCTTTTCTGTACACATTTAATGACCAGTAAAAAAATAAAATATATAAACTCCCCTCCAGTTTAACTACAAAAAATAAAACATCTACAATATTGTGTTTTTGTCACAAATGCATTAAGTAGGCAGTATATTTAAAAAGTTTTAATGCAGGGTAATTTTTGAACACCCTCAATTTTTTTCTTCTTTCTCTAATTGTTTATTTCCCTTATTATCTCCACTTCAGCATTATTCTTGATAATCCTAAAGGACTATAGGAAATAAAATTAGACTATAACTTCCAATTATTCTTTTCAGTTTGAGCTCTTTTAATCCCAAAGGTCATTTTGCATCTATTTATTATTTAAAATAAAATGACTTGTCCTCAATGCAAAGTAATTGTTGGGTTTAATTATACAAGCAATTTAGACCATTTCATCTCGGTAATATATCTTGACAACAAAGGGGCATAATTTGTATGGAGTAATGGGGAATTTAGGGTTACTGTATCATCACTGCAGTCTACAGTCATGGTTTAGAATAACTACTGAGATTAAAAAAAAGTAATTTTTAAAGTCAGAAGTGCTGAGTTGGGGAGTGGTACAGAGGAGGTTGTGGTAGGAAATATAGGCAATATGATTCCTGTTCCCACGGAGCTTTCTGAGAGTTCAGAGCTCTTTAGTGTCTCCCCTTAATAAGTAAATACCTACAAATGAAATGGAAAATTGCAACTCTCTCCTAGACAGTATTTTGCCTATCACTAGGTAGGCTGTGCTATGCTGGTTGTACCATACAAAACAAGTAAGAATTGAGATTTTATAGTTTATAATGTGTTACTGCTATCACAATTGGCATTCATACTCATATTTTTCTGTTCACTGAAATCTCTGTCTCTATAATGGATACTATGCATTCATCTTTGGGAAACATTCCCCTGCTCCGCCCTAGACAATGCATGATAATGGCCCAATTTTTTTTAATTGCCTTATTTGCCATTATTTTCATCATAGTTTTGACTCTTTTGATAATTTTCTAATTTTGTATATACTCCTGTTACTTTTAAGTCTCAGCTCAATATTGGGAAATATGTTTTCTGCCATTAGCCTTCAGCTAACAAGTCTTTTACTTACATAGGTTTGAAGTTGAAAAAAAAAAAAAAACGTTTTCATACTCTCATAAGGACAAAATCTTTTGATTACATTTTTGCTCTTTGAAGTAGCTCTTTAGTTATAAGAGGTTTTTCTAATAGTATTGGGCTGTTCATAGAGAACACAGAAACAATGAAAGGAAAGTTTTTTTTTTTTTTTTAGAGTGATGTTTGGTGTAAAAAGCTTGTGCAAATATTAGAATTCTGTTTTGAGAAGGAAACTTGTATAAAGAGTTAAATGTAAATGTCTAACCAAGAATCTTTAGGTTCTTTGTTATTTTGATAGAAAGAACTGACAAAAGAGGTGCCCAGTGTAACTTCTGAAAATAAAATGCAAAGTCTTATTTGTAAATTCATCCCACCTCTACCTAAATATGTACATTATGCACTGAGTTCAGCTGGTAGAAAGGGTATAAAAGAAGTCTGTTTCTCTTTTAGGCATGTGTACAGAATGCATTTTAGTTGAATCAGTTATTTTTTGTTGGATTATTCCGTGTGTGTGTGTGTGTGTGTGTGTACACAACCTTGCCATATACCAGAATACATTTTAGAGTGAGGATGTTTAGACTTTTTTGCTCTGATGGTTACATTCTTACTGTTTTTTTCCTGTGACTAGTTAAGTGAATTGCTCAAGGCATTTAGCATGCTGACTGTGAATGAGATGTTTTTTAACTGTGAGACTGAACTTCACATCTTTCGAGTGTAGAAGCATTAACACTCCAATAGTGTTAAGCTTCTTGTACCACCTGCTTCCTCTATTTTGAGTCTGGTGAGTTTTCCCATGATCACTTCCACTGGCACTCCTGACGACCCTGAGCCAGTCCTATAGATGTCAGTGTGACCGTATAAGTGGATTAGCCACTAATCTATACAACTCCCAAAAGAACATTAACTTCTAATTTGTAAGATAAGTCTGCTGATTTCACTTTCATTTTTCCTTCAGTGGAAAAGAAAGACCAGGAGACATGGACCAGATATATAAAGAGTATCAGTACTGACACACAAAATAGATTTGAGGAATTTTAGAAATTTACTTCATAAGTAGTCAAAAAAAGAAAATTGTTAACTTTGTTATTTATCAAAAAGAATGGTTTTATTTTATAAACAAAACAAAAATCACAGATTTTTGTCCTAAGAGTTCATTTTTCATTATCAAATTGCCATGGTTTAATTTTTTTCTTTTTACCAGTCACGCTTAGTATAAATTCTATGTTATATTCGGTTTCAGACCTTAATTGCTAAGCATTATTCTATATACTACAAAGGGCAGCATCCAGTTCAGCTGCATTAAATAGGTAATATATTTTGTTTAAAGTTTCAATTAAACCCAGGGCCAGAAGATATATGGTCCCTATGGGGAGTTTGCACACTTGAATGTTAATAGAGGAGTTGCTGAAGGATCATGCCTAGGTCTCAATGTCGCTTACTTTCCTGGAAATATGATATGAGACAGTTGATTATATTTCATTGCTATAAAAACCACACAAGCCCACCTGTTACATTAATTCATGCATTTTCCAGTTTTGTGGTAAAGTGGAAGACTGAGCTTAGAAACTTTGTTTTTAAATGAAATTATGAGGAAAAGAATATACTCAAATTAATACCTAATTATATCCTCCTTATTCTCTGAATCCCAAAGTGTTTCATTGTGTTCTGCTTGAAAAAAATTGTTTTCTGAGGCTTCAATTAGAACAAATGAGAAGAATGTACATATTTTTGCCTTTTGTTGGGCAATAGCCATGAATGAATGTTTTACTCAGTAAATTCAGGTTGGATTGTATTTAGAAAATTGAGGTGATTTTATGTTACAACTGGGAAATTCATTAAGTAGATTTCAAAATCTGGCATTCTCAAAGATGTCAGCTTTGATGTCACTTAGTTAAATGGACATAGTCATGTGAAAGAAGAAAATTTTGTGTGAAGGATAACCTCGAAAATTAATGTCAAAGAAATGAGAAGTTATTGTTGCACATATTTACAATAGGCAACTGTTGGGGCAGAAAGGTGTGGTACTTTTCCTCATCCATTAAAATGGCCATTCCTGATACTCCTATAAAACAAAGGTCCTTAAAAAAAAGGCTTAGCCAATTTATTTAATCATAGTTTTATATAATTGGAGTCTTCAAAAATGAAGATCCAAAGACCCAGGGTGAATTATTTTTAGGTTTAGGTTTGAGAAAAAGTTGACAATGGTACATCAATATGTTTGGACAAAAGGATGTGATCTAATGGTAATAGACTGAGAGGGAACCCAGCAAGGCCTGTGTGTCCAGTTTCTTTTTGGTCTTCCTGTGTAGTACCCCTTTCTGTCCCTGGCTGTGAGACAGAACCCCTGTGGAATGAGCATCTTTGAGCAAGAAGGAAGAAGGGAGAGATTGATCATTCTAGGTCATTTCGTTTGCTTGCTCTGGGGAGAAGAGTTATAGTTTTATGACTCTCGCTAGGAAAGAGGAATTCTAGTTTCTGTGGGGACAGAAGATAGTAGCACAGGGAAAAGGGGAGAAAGACCTTGCTTCTGAAGTTCTTCTAATCTCCTTCAGTTCAACTACTCAGCATACCCAAAAGCCTTACTTTGGGGTATTATGTTCTGATTCTCAACAAGAGTAATAAGTGAAGTTCTAAATACTTTACTAATTCTGTGTGCTTAACTGTGTGTGTATTTATGTCTGTCTTTCCTAATACGTAGTAACAATTGTTTTCTACATAAATATCTCATATAACTTTCCAAATAAGCTATTATTTAAATTCTACCTACATTGATAGAAACCATTGTCTTATTCAAAACGAGTGATGATGGACTAGAGCGTGCAGTGTTTTGTTCCAGAATGTAAGTTGTTTTAGCCAACATGTTAGTTACGGAAATGGGATTTTTGTGAATTATCATAGAATCTCAAATATTCATTAAAAAGAGGATAGATTTTGAATTTTCTGATATACCTTAGGAATTAACACCAATATAGCAACTTATGGCACAAATAAATTATTCATTACCTATTATAGAGACTAATTGCTTGATTTCAGGAATGTGCATGAGAATATATTCCTTGAAATATTGATGTAAAACTGAAAAATCTTCCCTTGTACTCTTCTGACCCACAGGAGGGTCCCTTCCCATTTTCTTGCAACTGTTTGGAGTCCTCTTTCTCTGACTCCCAGTTTTCATTAATTATTTCCACGCTAGTCCAACATTTGGTCATTCTTTCCTTTAATCCTAGCCTTGTTTGTTTTTGAAAACACGGTTAACACTTCTTTGCTTGTTTTTAGTGTTCCCTAAGTATTTTAGTAATATGAAGCTATTTTATTTACCACATTGTAAATCTAAGCAGTATAATATTACATCTGGGGGGAAAGGATCCTCACCTCCCTTACATGCATGCACGTGTGCACACACACACAGGTTTCTCACTCCCAACTTTTGTAATATCTGAACACTTAATATGATTGGCTCCAACATTGATGGATTGATGATTTTAATAATTTATTTCCTTAAAAATATAAAGGAATTTGATTAGACTGAGAACTTTAGAATCCCCTCTTGCAAGTAGAAAAATTGTGACACAGGCCCCTGGCTTCTTTCCCAATTAAATTTTCATGGCACATCAGATATTTCGTATATATAACCTCACACTAGAAACTAGGAACTCTTTTAACTTTCATTGAAGTTTAACCTATTTCTTGATGATTAGTGTTTTTAACTTAATGAAACACATACTCAATTTTTTCCCCCTACATTTTCTTTGTTTGGCTTAAACCTACTTCTCAGGCTTCAGAGGCTCCTCCTTAAATTTAATGCTACAAAATTTACTGAAGAGTTACATTTTGAACCTTTTCATAACTTTTATTAATTGAGGATATGGAAATATTTCATTCCAAAAGCTCTTCATTCCAGAAGCTCTAAATTGTTAAAGTCTGTTGTCAGATAAGAAGTGGCATTTTTTTGTGATCATGTGGATAATTAATTAATTATTTCTGGCTTTGCCCAATAGCCACTGAGTATTTCCAGTCAGAACTATTATATCTGGGCAACTGGACTGTGTTATGAAAATAACATAGGAAAAAATTAAGAATGAAACACAAGAGATTCATAAAATTTGATTATTGAGTTATAGCAAATTTGTGGCATAGATACATTAAAAACAAAAGCCAGACTCCCTAATGTTTCTATGTTAATATTAACACTGTGAAGTAAAAAGTGAGAATTAAAATCACAGCAAGTTAAACTCTTGATATAATTTGCCCTGATGTTTTATATTTCTGTCTGACTACAGATTCTGGAAAAAGGGACTATTTGGGGATTGCTCTTCAACAATTTATGTAGTGAAAATGTGAGATCTAAATCCAAGTTGATACATAGCGTGATTATCAATTGCATGAGGACTCATTGGAGCCACAGGCATCTGGACTTAGGTTGAAATACAGGAAGAGATGAATGATTCTGTGTGTGACTCTGTGCATGTCATAGTCTAGTTGGAATCAGACAAAATATAATTGCTGGAGTGGATCCTATAGGGAGATAAAGGGGGGAGGGGCATTTGACTAAATGAAGAGTTGAATACTAATCTTGATTGGGGAAGCTCTATTTTGTAAAAGTTCCTTTTATCAAATGTATCCATAGATTTTAATGTAATGGCAATACATATTCCAAAAAGAACATTATCAAAAACTTGAATAAAAGATTCTAAAGTTTCCTTCATAGAATTAAAGGAAAGTAGAGCCAAGATTTAAAGAATGATAGATGGGACTTGCTGTACTAGATTTTAAAAGATCAAAAGAAGTTAGAGCAATTAGAACAATGTTGTAGTGAGATAAGAACAGGAAACCAGACCAGTAAGACAAAGAAGGCCCTAGAAACAGATAAAAACTTACATAAGGTTTTTTTTTTTAATAACAGCTTCTTTTTTTTTAAATATCTTTATTTTATTTATTTATTTTTATGTGGTGCTGAGGATCGAACCCAGTGCCTCATGCATGCAAGGCAAGCGCTCTGCCACTGAGCCACAACCCTAGCCCCTTACATAAGGTTTTTGTAGATAATAAATATGGTATTAATATTTATGAGGGTATGAAATTCTTATAAAAGTTAATCTGGGATAATTAAATGTCTAGATAAGAATAAAATCAGAAACTTGCCTCCTACCAGAAGGCAAAATATATTTCATATGGAATAAGTAGCTAATTTTAATAAGGAAACTATGTAATTAGAAGAGAATTCATACTTACCAGATAAAGAAGAAATTTTGTAGTATAAAAAACAGTCCAAGAATTCCAGCATTATATATATTTATTCTAAGGTTACACAAAAAGGTATGTTTTAAAAAGGTAAAAAATAAGACTATAATTTGAAGAAGTAGGTACAATTGGCACATGAAAATTGGTAGGGTAATTTGAATAAACAAATGAATAAACACTAATACTGAATGAGAAAACAAAATTCTGGAAATCTTTCACAGTCTTATTTAAAATAACAGTACTAGAAGAAACTTAAGTACTTAAAGGTGGCAAAATATTTTACTATCTAAGTAATTTTTTTCAAAATACAAATTAAATTCCTGGGAAACAAAAATTTTGTCATTGCCTAACTGTGGGTGATATAATTTATTCAATTTTATGAAATTATGATCTTTTAGAATTTCTACAGTAAGCAGATGAGATGTTTATAATTGAACAAGTACAAATATAATAAAAAAGAATAATCAAGACTTGATCTAGATACACAGATTTAGTGAAATTCCTAAGTAATAAATATTTTAGAAAATTGTTTTGAGCACATCTAAAATCATTTTTGGGAAACATTGAAAAATTGGTTTCTTTGTCACTAAATTGTAAGTACCATGAAGGAAATAATTATCTTTATGCTACTAATGTATTATTCATGACAGTTCACTTAAATTTGTAGGAAAGATACCAAGAATTTTTTTTAACAAAAGCATTTAACAATTACTTTATAAGTTGTGAAAGGGGTACTTTTGATAAAAGTAATGGCAAAGGTTTAACAAAACAAAATCTATACTGAATTTTAATATGTCCGAGTACATGCTCTGTTCTTTATCTGTAAGTAGGAGCTGTCCAGTAATTTGAAACATAAGAAACAGTGAGATATAGACTATTACATCATCAATAATGCAATATTTTTTCCTTGAGGAGTTGGCCTTTGCCTGGGTTATTTGACATGGGGCTTTTTAGGGAGGAAGAGTGACATTATTTGTTCTACATCTGAAACTGGTTTACATCTGCCTAAAGCCAGCCTAGAGACATCCAAATCCCTTTTGTCTGTGAATGAATTGGAAATAAATCTGGGTGATGAACCTGATCGCTACATCATTGCACAGCAAATCTTCTGATTCTTATGAAAGGACCTCTATTATGTCATATTTTTTTCAGGATGGGAAGGAAAAATAGTCATCATTGCATCTTTGCCTCTGGGTATTATAAATATCTTTTTCTATTATTGTAAGTTAAAAAAGAAGTTACAGTACCAGAGAAAATAACTTAACCCTCTTTTCCCCATGCTGTTCCTGACCAACTATCTTTATTTTCTTCCTCACTGAATTTACTGAACTTTCTTTTCCTGTGACTATTGCCTTTGTGAGATTTTCACAATTTTAATAATGCAGTCAAGCTTCAAGTATTATACATACCTCCCTTCTAAAAGTAAATCCATTTATGGCACTTTTGCGGTTATTTGTATAGCATGATGTAGTGGAAAGTGCCAGAGAAAACTCTTAATGTGAATTCTGAATTTGGCATTTGCTTGTTTTTATTTTGAGCAAGTTGGTTAAGCTCTGTGAGCCACATTTGCTTCATTTATAAAATGAGACTGATGTTAATTACAGTATATGGATGATGTAAAGATAGAAACAAATACATTTAAGATGTCAGTAGGTAGCCAATAAATAATAAGCTTCATGTGTCAGGAAGCTTGATGCAATAGAAAGACATTATGGCTTTAGAGCCATTTGGTCCTTTTAGGATGGCATTATTAATTGTCCCTGTGCAAGTCACTCCTCATTCTTGAACCTTCCTCTCCCTCCATAAAATGAATATTTTAGCCCTTGTTGTAGATTTTAAATGAGAAATATGAAGTTCTACCTTGCCAGTGCTATCAATATACCAAGTACTTGTTCTTGTATTATTTGTTGCTTAAGCCTATAATGAGTTGCCTTTAACATATCCCATTTATCCCTGATTTATTTTCTTGCATTTCAAGTTTTGTATCTTAATTTTATTTTTATATTTATGAATGTATGTGTGCACGTGTGTGCAGGTTAACCATAAAACCAATTTATGTCTTATATGCCGCATATCTTCCTCTTAACGATTGAATAACGTATGTAGGAAGCATTTTTAAAGGTCAGCCCTGGATCACTATTGCTCTTCCTTATTCTTTTAATTCAGTAGATAAGCCCAAGGCAACGTGAAATGAACCTGATGGCCAATGTATTACAGCTAGAAAACAATTTTATATGAGTAAGAGTATAATTTTAACCTGAGCTGGGGTGATTTATGATTATGCTATTTATGATTATCCTCTACCATCTGATTAAAGCAATGTGTTGAGAACAGGTTTTCCTGGGTTTAAATTGCAGTTTTACCACTTTATGCATTTATGATTTTTTTGTTAGTCACTCTGCTGCTCATCTTTTTCATCTGTACAGTTTCGAAAATGGCATTCCATAATAAACAGTGAGGTGCATATATAATGCAACTAATACAGAGTTTGAAAGTAGGTTTCCCTTTACACTATGAGCAGTTGATTAGTGGGATGATGAAGTAATGTGTTAAAACTGCTAATGAGGCTAAGAGAGAAAAAGTTATACATGTCCATATGTGTAGAATAGGAGGAGTGGGTATACATAAGTAGGACATTTGCCACTTGTAGCTTAGTACTCCAATTTATAGTTTATACTTAATGTAGAACTATTATTGTCATCATTTACTATTAAGACACAGTGAATGATTACATGAAGTTTTTCCAAGTTAGAATGAATGGTACCTAAGGAGGATGGTTATTTATCAGTTTTCATATGCTTGCCAAGATGCGTGATCACATTACTTATTGGTAGCCCTTTGATATTTCCCTGTCTCACAAACCTTACAAATTAATGTTACTTATGAGTTATTACTGAAGGAAATGGGCCATTCACTGATTATTTAGTAAATTAATATTTCATTTCAAAGTAGGTTTCAATAATAGATTCCTGACATTGGAAAAAAGCAGTACTAGTTTCTGAAATGATTTTTAGATGTCAATAAATGTAATAAAGGTTTTGAATCTCAAAAACACTGTGAATTTGAGTTATTATATGTTTTTTTTCCTGTACAGAGGACCTACTATTATTCTAAAAGTAAGTTAATTTTTTTTAAAATAAGAAGTGCAAGCCACATTAAATGCAGTAGCTGTACAACTTTCAAAAACTGCCCTGTGAACACTTGAACTGGTGAATTAGAAGTAGAATTTCATGCTGATTCCAAATAGAACCCATTATGCAGGATCATCTTCCTTTTATCTTATGATCTATTTTTAATAGATACATGTTTAGGCAAAATTAGTCATTAATCATTTTAAACATCTCAATGTTTGCATCTTAGTGTTTTCATTTTTTCTGTTGTATAAATCATATCCAATATTGTTTTAGTATGAAAAAATACCTCACTTCTCCTAAGAAAAATTATCTGGAAACATTTGTTCAATACACCCCAAATCTATCTGACAATGTATCAGTTCTCATAGAGATACTAAAGTCAAATCAAGAAAATTATTACAGAAATTTTGGAAAATTTAAAAAATATTCATTCCCGAACTATCATTCTAACAACTAAAAGCATTTTTTGTGTGTGTATATTCTTTCCTATTCTTTGGTCTTCACTTCATTGTTTCTTGCATCTTACCTTACGCATGCATTTTAATCTAAACAATCTGTTAAATGTAAGCATATTTTAATACTTTATGGGGGGGAAAAAAACCAAACATGTATTCACCTCTTTTTTATGATGGTGTAGTATACAGACTGTTCTGAGAAATAAAAACACATAAATATGTTTGAGTAGATACATACATTTTTGTGCATATTGTACATTGTATGTCATCAATTTTTTTTTTTAAACTAACCAGCCAAGCAGAGGGCATTCTAAAGGTCAGGAGACTCAAACTAATTCAATTGACCAGACATATTTGTATTGACAGTTACTGTGCTAATAAAAAAAGAATGTGACTTTTCAAAAGGTAGAAGTTCTTTTTTGAAGCAAAAAGGTGACAACCAATGTGGATAATACATTAGGAAAGGGTTCTGTGCTTCTAATGGAAAAGATTATAATGATTATGATTAGTTAAGGTATAAAGCTCTATCTAGGAAATAATACAAATTACTAATCTGTTTACTGGTGTCAGAAACTGAAGAGCATCTACATTTGCAATGTTTCTTAAACTACAATATATAACTTAAATATACTAGTCATATTAAAATATAATTTTTCTACAGATTGAGTATACCTTCATACTCTATTAAGAGGGAGAGGGGAATGATAATAACCACTCAACTGGTACTCTTTGGTTTTATTTCTATATTTTTCTCCTGCTTGGTTGTTATTGAAATGCTAAGTTTTGTAGCTAAAATTTGTTAAATTAGTTATTACTTGAAAGTACCAACTAATGATTTCAAGTCCCCAAAGTAGCTTTGTATAGGATCAAAGCTGAGCATGCTTAATTGTCATGTACTCAATGGACTTTCCAAATGAAATTGGTAAATTTTATTTGCATATTGACAAATATGTAAATAATAATTAGTATTTACAAACCTATAATTATAGTTAATATAATGTTTATAATAATTATAATTTGCAAATTGACATTATTTACATATGCAAATTATTCTGAGAAAAGTTGAATCCTAATACCATTGTTTAATTCCAAAACATTTTCACCTTTTTCTCAACAAGGTTGTACTGCCTTAGAGGGTAGGATGTCACACTTATTTCCTGTAATCCCTACATAGGGCTCTCCACTTAGTAGCTAGCTGTTCAATACTTGAACTTGCAAAGGTATGAATGAATCAATCAATGTGAACAAAAAAGAAGAAATGCACAGAAGAAAGAATCAACTTATTTCTGAAGAAACAGATGGTGACAAAGAACCTTTGCTTAAGAATCAGATGTTGGGCTGGGATTGTAGCTCAGTGGTAGAGCATTTGCCTTGCATGCATAAAGCACTGGGTTCAGTTCTCAGCACTACATAAAAATAAATAAGTAAAATAAAGATATTGTGTCCATCTACAACTAAAAAAATTTTTTTTAAAGCATCAGATGTTACTAGGTTAAAAATCAAAGCTGTACTACTTACCAAATTTTTAGCATTAGCTCTTTCACTTCATTTTCCAGTTACACATTTTTTTATCTATTACATGAAAATCATGACTTCTTTAGAAATCAAATGAGAAAATGAATGAAAGTTCTTGCCACAGTATCTGAAATCCCATGGAACGTAAATACGATGATGGTGGTGTTCATGGTGGTGATGATATTGCAAATGCTGTTGAAAAGCCCTAGTGTCTGTTTTTTTATTTTCTTTATAACTTTCATTATAAATTTAAATTTATTTTAGCTGAAACATAAACAGCATTAAAATTATACATATTTATGTGCCACCAAGTGTACATTGTATAGTGTTGAAATCAGATTAAACATATCTCCTCAAACATTATTTCTTTATTTTTAAAACATTCAACTTCCTTTCTTATGATTTATTGAAATGTTATCTATAGTCATGCTACTGTTCAGTAGCTCACCAGAACCTGCATCCTCAGTTTGATCTTCAGAATTCTCTTTCCAGGTGAAGCATACATGCGATTAAGCAAGCTCCCGGAGGCAGAGCATTGGTATATGGAATCATTGAGATCCAAGACTGACCACATCCCTGCCCATCTCACCTATGGGAAACTGCTAGCTCTAACAGTGAGTAACTACCTTCCTCATTCTTTACAAGTTGATTTTCTTCATGCCTTTTGAGGTAGTGGTTCTGAGCATATTAACTCTGGTGAGGACTTAAAGACAGTGATATTGTTAAAACCCTGTACAGAAATTATAGAATATTTATTATCTAGTACTTGGCATAAATAAGATCTAAGATATAATTTAAAAAAAAATAAATAAATGGAGACCCCCATATATCTGATTACATAATGACTTTGTCCTAACCACAATATTTGTGTAAATATTATGTTCTACAAACCAATGTTAGCCCTGAATTGGTTGTAATCAGAGCTACATCTGATTCTTTCAAATGACCGTCATCATATAAAATTTCATATGTGTTGGAATTCCATCTAATAAAATCTTCCGTAAGACAAGTGGAGGATACCAGTTGGTCACCCACTATGTGACAAACATAGTCTCCCAAAGGGGACAGTTTTGTGAAACTGGCATTAGATGAAGCATAAGAAATTCCTGATATTCTATCATTGTGAGTTGCAAAACTGGTAATTTTATGTATTTAAAAGTAATTTTCATGTCTTTATTTTACACAATAGGTGATGGTTAAAAAAATTTAAGCTTTCTAAGCTTACACGGCTAAGTGGTAGAATTAGACTTTATTCCTAATATCTGTATTCTTTTAGTTATTTTACCTGATCTCTCACGTGTTAATAAAAATAAATACATAGTAGAAAAACAGAGAGCAAGTGGCCAAGAAGGTGAATCCAAAGTGAATTCACAAATGAAGAGCTTAAAATGTAAAAAATAAGAACTGAAGCCAATTACTATGTGAAGCTAACTTGAAGAAACCTTTGAAGGAATAATAATCCTCAGACAGAGATGGTGCCATAGTATTTCATAAAGCAGGATGCTCTGAAAAATATGAAGACAAAGAAAGAAGAAAGAGAAAGAAAGAAAGAAAAAAAAGGAAGGAAGAAAGAAAGAGCTTTTAGAAATAAAAATATGATAGCAAAACCAATTCTCAATTGAAGGATAGGAGGATAAGTTGAAAGAAATATTCTCACACACAAACAGAAAAAATAGGAAATAAAAAGTATGATAGAAGAAATTGTGAAAGAAATCACTGTAGGGTCCCACAAAAAACAGAAAGATAGGAGATCACAACTCAGATTTGAAAGGTACAAGTTGCCATTTCTGCTTAGAGCATCCTAGTATACCTTGTTTAATCACTTATAAAAATAATTGTTTCACCTTATGAAAACCTTTCCTGGTTCCAATCCTGATGGGGTGATGTTTCACACAATTTCATGTAAGAAAAAAATTCCTATACTTTTTGTTCTTCCTACTATCTAAGCTTTATGGGATGCAAATGAGAATATTTTAAATTTAATTGCTAAATGATCACCTTCAAAAATAACTATAAGTTACAGATGCCTGATTCAATCCCCCCCAAAAAATGTAGGAAATGAAAAAAATGAAGCATTAATATACATAATTCTGAATATGCCTAGACCATGATACTGGATATAGAAACCATGTGTTCTTTTTTTTTTCAAGGCTGAATATTTTAAGTTTCTATACCAAAAATATGATTTTAAAGGCTGCTTTCTTCTTTTCAGAAGTTTTTTTTTTTTAAAAAAAACAAGATTTAAAAGTTTTACTTTACAGAAACATATAAAAGGGAAGGAAAGATTCATGTATTACAATCCAAATTTTTAATTTTTCTCCCCACTAAGACTTTATAGTTTCCGAATTGCTGATTAGATGAAATACAAACCCTATTATGGAAAGGCTTAAACTCACAATGCCAAAATCCCACAACCATCTTTAATAGTTTCTTTGTAAATTATAAGATTTGTCAAATTTCTGATCCAAGTGGATTTTTTTTTTTTTTTGGTCTAATTGTGGGTTTCTTAGCTGGTAATATGCCATTAACTTAAGATGAAATTGACAAGATGGAAAGTACCACACATTTGACTTCTGGATGTTTTAAATATATTATGAAATGGAATTGGCTTCTAGTCTCAATAGAAGAAGAATAGAAATGAAGTTGTGCTTTTACCCTTTGGTGAAAACTGACCAAAAGCAAACTACGTAAAAAAAAAAACAAAACAAAAAACTTGCAGCATAGTTATGTAGAGTAGGTTCTTATATAAGAATTCTATTTTTATTAGACAAATTAGAGAAAAATGATTATTAGTACTTTATTATAGTCTAGGGAATGATTCACTCAATATACTTTTTACAAGTTTTTCTGTAAGAATTCGTGTAACATTTAATAGTATTTAGAAAAGTTCAAAGGGATTTAGGTTTCCCAGAATGCTTTGGAACATTCTATAGATCATATCCTTTTTTTCATTCCTCTGCCAAAAATGTCCTTTTCCTTTCTCTGCCTGTTGAAATTTTATTTTCCTCTGTGAAGTCGTGCCTGTCTCTCTCAAACAGTTATATATATATTTTTCCCCTTTCTCTGAAGTTCCTTTACCATTGCTCTCAGTATCTCTACATTAGCACTTCCAAATTGAATAGCACACATAAATCTGTGTCTGTCTTTTGACACTAGGTATGGGACAGGGAATAAGTCTTTACTGGTCGTTTTTTTTGTGTTTTTTTTTTAGTATGTGGCATTTCACTGTCTTGTCTTTTTAAGTGGTTCAAGAGTTAGGTACAAAGCTTTTTAAATATTTTTTTCTTTAGTCTGACACCTATTTCTTCCTTACTCCCTTCATTTGTTTGACGTATTTATTTACACTGATTACTCCGTGCCAGGCAAGACTTTAATCCTCAGCAATCTTTGTTGAGTAATCGAATGAGAGTGATGTGCTGACATAGTGGATGCAGAGTCATCTTCAGAAATACTCAAACGGGAGGGGGACGGGAGGGATGAGCATCTCCTGAATTCCTGTGCTTGACATGTTATTCCAGAGAAGCTTGACAACCCTTAGCAAACATCTTCTTTCTACAAATGAAGAAACTAAGCTTCAAAGATTTGAGGAACATCCCTAAAACTTGCTCAGCAATTGAAAAGTAGAATTCAATCCAATCTCAAGGTTTTCTGAATGTGTCACTGATTTTTCGATCTATATTAAATAATTTTAAGTGTAGAATTTTTTCCCCCCTTGGTATGCCTGATGGAACTGATTGGAGATTCTTAAAAGTCAGTCACCATGTCTCCCCTACCCACTTTTTAAAAACTTATTTTTAGATTTTGCCTTTAAAAACTAGTCTAGTTTGTGTGGTTAAACACATTTTTATTATTAGGTGTGATAGGTCATGAACATAGAACTTCAGTTTTAGGCTATTGGCACTTTCAGATCCTACATTATACTTCAAATACAAATTTTCCAGGGTCCCCTGGGGAATACTTCTGCATTAAAGTCACTAGTAGCCTCCATGTTAATATAGTTGGACCCAAGTGACATCTCTTTTAATATATTTGGAACTTTCATACCAATGTCATGTCCAATTAAAATACTAAACACAAGCTGAGTTAGAATTGCTCTGCTTAAAATCATGATTTATTTCTTGTTTGAACTTTGTTACCTAGGGCTAATGCCATGAATTTAAAATTGGACATGCATTAAGAAAGAAAGGAAGGAATAACATTTCCATTATTGTATTTCAAATAATTCTCTAGTTGTTCCTAAAGCCATGTGACTTCTCTAGCTTTGCGCACAGGCTTGCTTCTGAATATTTTTGTCTGTTTTTTTTCTGTTGAGTTTATTTAAGCCAAATATTTTGCAGTTTTTGTGAGCCAATAAAATTAATATTGATTTAAATTGTAATAAAAACTACTTGGCTGTTAGCTTATTTTCCAGATTTAGGTTAGTAGGAGAGAAGGAAGGATATTGGAGACTCTGACAGTGATTCTTGATATAGAAAACCTTTATTTTGGCTACTGCATGGGAACAGTGAGCCAGACTTCTGTGTCTAGCCAAAGTTAATTGGGCTACATAAAACTCCAGTTGTGAAAGTACTTGAGGTTCCACAGAAAAACCCCATGCCCCAGGCTAAAAGGGTGTCCCTGTAGTCTATCTGAAAGTCCAGAGCTGTCTGTTCCTATTGGTCTTTTATAATTATTATTACTATTTAGAGCTGAGATGTTGTTTCTAATTTGGTTTTGTCCAGAGCAAAGATTTTTCAATTTTGCGTGTTGACCAACGTTGAGGTTGCTTTATGTGTTTTATTGTAATTACTGCACAGCCATGTTTAGATTGGAGAGAGAGCAGAACAAAAGGTAATTTTCCCTATAATTCTTATTCACTGATTTTTATGAAAATAGCTAAGTTGCAAAATTAATTCTGTGAAGAGCAAAGACATATCACACTTTCCATGCTACTGAAATAGATGAAATATAGAAGGAAATTTAACTCCAGTGCAATATTCAGCTAAGTTTTATGTGAAGTTGCCTTATCTAAACCTTACTATTTAACATTTTGGAAATAATATAATTATTGCTATATTATTTTACTCTGAAGAATAGTAAATCTTATGGTTCATTTTTTAGGACTCCCTCCATCAATTCAAGATATTTATTTTGTTATCTAGTATCAATTTTATATACTTCTAAACTATTATGTTACTAAATGACAAGAATCCAAATCTCTCTAAAATATCTCAGATTTGTATTCTCCTTTTGTATGTCAGTTAGAAGTTATCAATAGAGATATTTTTTCTTTTGCCAGATAGTCTTAGAAAAATTAAAATACTCAAATTCTTTGACATTAAAACCCACATGAAAAAATTATAGCTATTTTTATCTAAATAAATGTGTTGCAATGTTCAAAGAAATGTTTGCTTTTTATTTATGGTTAAATGAGATTATACTGCTTTTTAAAATAACTCATATTTTATTCTTGTTATTTTGTTGGCTTGGTTAACTTTTGTATTTGGTCTGTAGCTAATTATTGGATGCAATTTAAATAGCCAGCCAGCTCAAGCCCTCATGATCCCCTCATGATATTCTGATATCTCATGTTATTGGAGAGATAGCTAGAGAGGTAACATCCTTCTTAAATAGAATGTGACATTCTTGCAGAACTCAAATAATGTTAGTCTTAAAAAAATTGCCTTGGATACATAATTCCTGTCCCCAAACTATGTCTCAGCTGTCTTGTAAGCAGTGGCAACACAAAGACCAACAGGAGATTTTTTTGACTTCCAGAAGTAAAATGCAACCAGTGCGTTTATGATAAGCATGGGATCACACATCATTTTGTAGGCATGTTTTTTTTTTCTCTGATACTTGACTTCATGACTTTGTCTTTAATTCTTTTAAGTATCATATTGACTTAAATATTTTTATGTGAGTTAAACTCTGCTTTTGTACCTTTATTTTCCTAACTTGATAATTCCTAATAATCTATCAGGCAGCAAAAAATTTGACTATCTCTTATTGTTAAAACAGTTTCCTGGTCTAAGCATATGTTCACCCTTAGGAAAGGTAGTACAACCAATATATATTATAAAAACAAATGTCCTCTCACACATGACTGGGCCAACACTTTTACAAATAGAGACTGCCTTTTTTCCTGTGGAATCTGGATATGGGTTGGACAGGTGCTCTGCTAATTAGCATGGAATTATTTTGCAGCAAACCTATCATTAAGTTGAAAATATTGTTAAACCAAAAATAAACTTAATACACCTAAAGTACCAAACATCCTATCTTATCAATATAGTATACTGAAGAGTATGAGTTCTTTTGTCTTAACGATTGCAGAGCAGACTGGGAATTGTGTCCAATTTCACAAGACAGTATCATACTGCATTGTATTCGCCCAGGAAAAAAAAAATTCAAAATTCCAAGTATGAATGCATACTGCTTTAACACCACTGAAAAGTAGAAAAATAAACTAAATTAAGTTGGGGATCATCTGTATGTACCTACTCTCACATGTATGTACATAAAGAATGCCACACCTGTTTCACAATATTGGTCATTTTTGCAGACTCATAAAAAGGTTCAAGAGCAGCCAAGCCATGCATACGTTCACCAGCCTGTCAGATTTTTGTCATTTCTCTGAGAGGCCTCTGAGCTTGTAATAGTATGAAGCATGAGGCCTGCAGAGCTGTAGCTTGCAACCTTAAATTTATTAAAATTACACTCGCTTCAAACACAATGAAGTCTGGGCTCAGCGCCATTTGTTTTTCAAAGTCTTGAGCTTCTAGGATCACGTGAGCTTGCCATTCACTTGATATATCTCTGGCATAAATCCCTGTAGGTTGCTTTCCTACCTTTTAAAGAGTTAAATATCATGCACAGTAGAGGGTGGCTCCTGGCCCTGCCTTTTCACTGGTCATATCAGTCATAGTACCTTCAGAGATGAGCTCATATTCCTCTCATGAACAAAGTATCTGCAAACTAGATACCCATTTTATGGACAAGGAAGCTGAGGTTCACTCAAGGTAAATCCAGGTCTGCGTCCAAAGCCTATCATGTTATACTGCCCTTTCTTTTTTCTTAAATGTAAGTTATGTCATTTAAATTACTCTCTATCATTTAGTTTACTTTATTATGCTAATACACATGCATGGCTAACTTTAAAATGCTTAAACACTTGCTTTGAAAACAAATGTTCATTCAGTTTTTAGATTTTCTTCTAATACAGTTTCTGAGTGGGAAGGCATTTTCCATGTGTATCTTTAAATAAAAAGAATTGTAGCAAACCTACAAGGATTTAATTATCTATGCATGTGAAGTAACAAAAAATAGTAAATGAAGTTTAACACTGAGTTTTTAGTTCACATGTGGTATGTATAGACCGCTCCAGATTTTAAGGTTTGAAAGAGACATTGTGATATTGAAAATTGAAAGGAGTCGGGGTAGGGCCTGAGTGAAGTAACTTTGACCTTTACCTGGTAAACGTTTAACTGGTAGAAGATTGAATTGGAGCTGGAACACCTGAGCACTTACCTGCCTAGTAATTTATTTCTTCTCACATTGGAATGGATAATTTTTTTAAAGGCTTGAAATTGCAGGAATCTCATTTCTAAGACATAATTGAGGCTGTTTGTCAAAAGTGACAGAATGAGATACATTCTTTGGTGTATAGTGTAATTCAGTGTGCATGGTAAAAATGCTACTTAGATGGAAGAGAGCAACATGCAGAAGGAATCACATCTAAATAGGACCCTTTGGTCCGCCTGACATTGGCCAAGTGGCATAGATTTTAATGTAGGCACCGACCAGCATGTAAAGCCATATATTATAATGTCATATGATGGAGAAATAGGTAGTATAGATATAATTGATCAGTCTGAGAAATTTTTGTCTCTGAAAAATAAAACTTGAAGATATCATCTACCACATAGTTTTCTCTACTTTTTATTTTTTGGAATGAATCAGCAATAGCCAGAAGACTTTTTGACTGCATCTGAAATTTACATACTTTAAGAAGAAATTACTTATCAGTGGCCTGGTTTTAAGTTGTGAGATTTCTTTGCATACTTCAAAGAGATTAACTCTGCAGATACATAAGATTAAGTTGAAACCTGTTGCTTTAACTCAAGATGCTTGCCTGTGGGGATTGATTTTCCTCTTTTCTACTTAGGGTTCACATTCTCACATTTGCCAGGAGTAGTAATTACCTTCTACGTTCCATTTGCTCTTATGTGGAAGAAGTGTCTTCATCTAGTCTCCATCATCACTTTGTTTTCTTTATATGTATATACAGTACAGTTTTTAATTTGATATATGCTATGGTTTGAATATGGTTTAAGTGTGTTTCACAAAGGTTCTTGTGTTGGAAAATTGGTACCCAGTATCAATCTTAGATTATTACCTATTTAGAAGACTGGTATCTTTAAGAGGTGGGGGCTAGTGGGAAGTATTAGCTTATTGAAGGGCACTGCCCTCAGAATGAATGTAGTTCTTAAGGGGCCCTGGTTAGTTCCTGTATAAGGATTGTTATAAAACAGAAAACTGGCCCTGGCCTACACTCTAGCTTCTTGTCTTGTCATGTGATATCCTTCTCTTGCATGTGCTCCTTTTTGATGCCATTCTCTGTGATATAATACTGGCAAGGGTGCCTTCTCTAGAACTTATTCCATACTGATTGGACTTTCAGCCTCCACAACTATGAGCTGAGCAAACCTCTTTTCTTTTTAAACTATTTTGCCCCAACTATTTTCTTATAATTACAGGAAACTAATATATTTGTTCTGACTATAAATATAACATTGATTCAGCAAGGAATGTAGCATGTTATAATAGTCAGTTTTGTATCACTAATGAAACATCTGACACAGGATACCTATGAAGTAAAGAGAAATTTGTTGTGGCTCATTGATCTGAAGTTTCAGTTCCAAGATTGGGCACCAGCTCTATTGGATTGGGCCTCTGGTGACAGTGTCATACCATGGCAGGATTGTGTACCACAGCGAGAGGACACATCTTGAAAAGAATTAGAGATTGAGAGACTGGGTTCCCACATCTGCTTTGAGGGAGTATACCTAGTGACTTAAGGACCTCTCCCAAGACCTCATTTTTAGAGGTACACAGAACCTGCCAATACTGCCACTGTGGGGACCAAACCTTTATATAATGATTATTGGGGGACATTCAACATTCAAACTATAGCATGCCAAAGGTTGTGTTGTTGTTGTTGTTTGAAAAAGAAACCATGAACACAACATTCAAGAATTATGGGATAGCATCAAAAGACCAAATCTAAGATTTATCAGAATAGAGGAAGGGACAGAGTTTCAAACCAAAGGAATGCACAGTCTCTTTAATGAAATAATATCAGAAAATTTCCCAAACATGAAGAATGAATGGTAAAGTCAAATATAAGAGTCTTACAGAACACCAAATATACAAAATTATAACAGATGTACACCAAAGCATATTATAATGAAAGTGCCTAGCATACAGAATGAGGATAGAATTTAAAGGCTGCGAGAGAGAGGAATCAGAATACATATAGTGGGAGACCAATTTGGATCTCAGCAGATTTTTCAAATCAGAACCTAAAAGCGAGGAGATCATGGAACAACATATACCAAGCTCTGAAAGAAGATGGATGCCAACCAAGAATCTTATAACCAGCAAAATTAAGCTTCAGATTTGATGACAAAATAAAAACCTTCCATGATAAACTAAAGTTAAAAGAATTTACAGTGAGGAAGACTGCACTATATACGCATAATATGCATTCTCAGCAATATATATTCCATGAAGAGGAAATGAAAAACAACATTGAAAACCTGCAAAGGGAGGAACTACACTAAAGGAAAGGTCAATCAAAGGAGAAACCTAGTAAAGTTAAAAACTAAAAATAAACCAAAATGTCTGGGAACACAAACCATGTCTCAATAATAACCCTGAATGTGAATGGCCTAAACTCATCAATTAAAAGACATAAAATGGCAGATCGGATTTAAAAAAAAAAAAGACCCAACAATATACTGCCTCCAAGAGACTCATCTCATAGGAAAAGACATCCGCAGACTAAAGATGAAAGGATGGGAAAAATGTATCACTCACATGGACTGCATAAACAAGCAGGGGTTTCCATCCTCATATAAGATAAAGTGGACTTCAAACCAAAGTTAGTGAAAAGGGATAAAGAAGGTCATTTCATATTGCTTAAGGGAATCATACATGAACAAGACATAACAGTCATAAATATCTATGCCTCAAACACTGGGGCATCTATGTATATCAACCAAACTCTTCTGAGCTACAAGAATCAAATAGACCACAACACAATAATACTGGATGACTTTAAGACACCTCTCTCACCACTGCGTAGATTTTCCAACCAAAAGCATAGAGTTCAATACAGCAATCAATAACTTAAACTCAACAGATATATATAGAATATTCCATCCATCAACGAGTAAATACACTTTTTTCTCAACAGCACATGGATCCTTCTCAAAAATAGACCATACGTTATGCCACAAAGCAAATCTTAACAAGTACAAAAACATAGAGATACTACCTTGCATTCTAGTTCATCATAATGGAATGAAATTAGAAATCAATGATAAAAAAAATAAAAAATTAATGATGAAATAATCAATGATAAAAATATATAAAATAAAAAAATAAAAAACAGAATCTACTCCAGCACCTGGAGACTAAATAATACCCTATTGAGTGATGCATGGATAACATAAGACATCAGGGAGAAGAGAAAAAAAATTTTAGAGGTAGATGAGAACTGTGATACAACATATCTAAGTCTCCTGGACACTATGAAGGCAGTGCTAAGAGGAAAAGTTCATTGCATTAACCTCATTCATTAAAAAAAGAAAAAGTCAACAAATAAATAACCTGACACTACATCTCAGAGACCTGGAAAAAGAGGAACAAACCAATACCCAAAGAAGTAGAAGACAGGAAATATTTAAAATCAGGGCTGAAATAAATGAAATTGAAACAAACAATTCAAAAAATTGACAAAACAAAAAACCGGTTCTTTGAAAAAATAAATAAAATTAACAAATCCTTCACTACAAGAAGGTAAAAAGGAGAAGAGAAAACTCAAATTACTAAAATTTGTGATGAAAAAGGAAATATCATGATAAGCAGTATTGAAAAACAGAAGATAATTAGAAACTATTTTGAAAATCTATGCTACAGGAAAATAGAAACCCTTGAAGACACCAATACATTTCTGGAAGCATATGACCTACCCAAACTGAGCCAGGAAGTCATACAAAAATTAAACAGATCAGTTTCAATCAAAGAAATAAAAGACACCATCAAAAGCTTACCAACCAAGAAAAACCGAGAACCAAACAGATTCTCAGCTGAGTTCTACAAGACTGACAAAGAAGAATTAATACCAAACTCCGCTTATTATTCCATGAAATAGAAAAGGAGGAACCCTTCCAAACTCATTCTATGAGGCTAATATCACCCTGATACCAAAACCAGAGAGACACACATCAAAGAAAGAAAATTTCAGACAATATCCCTGATGAATATAGATGCAAAAATTCTCAATAAAATTTTGGCAAATCACATACAAAAACATATTTAAAAAATAGTTCACCATGATCAAGTGGGGTTCATTCCAGGGATGCAAGGTTGTTTCAACATATGGAAATCAATAAATGTAGTCCATCACATCAATACACTTAAAGATAAGAATCATATCAATTGATGCAGAGCAAGCATTTGACAAAATATAGCACCCTTTCATGTTCAAAACACTAGAAAAACTAGGGATAGTAGGAACATACCTCAACATTGTAAAAGCTATTTATGCTAAACTCAAGGCCAACATCATCCTAAATGGAGAAAAATTGGAAGCATTCCCTCTAAAAACTGAAACAAGACAGGGATGCCCTCTTTCACCACTTCTATTCAACATAGCCCTTGACACTCTAGCCAGAGCAATTAGACATACAAAAGAAACTAAAAGGATATGAATAGGAAAAGAAGAACTCAAACTATCATTATTTGTCAACGACATGATTCTATACTTAGAGGATCCAAAAAATTCCACCCGAAAACTTCTGGAATTAATAAATGCATTCAGCAAAGTAGCAGGATATAAAATCATACCTATAAATCAAATGTTTTTCTATACATCAGTAATGAATCCTCAGAAAGAAAAAATTAGGAAAACCACCCCATTCACAATAGCCTCAAAATAAAATAAAATACTTGAGAATCAATTTAAAAAAAGAGGTGAAAGATCTGTACAATGAAAACTACAGGACACTAAAGAAAGAAATTGAAAAAGATCTTAGAAGATAGAAAGATCTTTCATGCTCATGGATAGGCAGAATCAATATTGTCAAAATGGCCATACTACCCAAAGTGCTATTGATTCCAATAAAAATTCCAATGTCATTCCTTTTTGAAACAGAAAAAGCAATCATGAAAATCATTTGGAAAACTAAGAGACCCAGAATAGCCAAAGCAATCTTTAGCAAGAAGAGTGAATCAAGAGGCATCACAATACCAGACCTTAAACTACTCTATAAAGCTATAGTAACAAAAATTCCATGGTATTGGCACCAAAATAGACAAATCAACCAATGGTACAGAATAGAAGACACAGATACAAACACACATAAATACACTGATCTCATACTAGACAAAGGCACCAAAAACATACATTGGAAAAAAGATAGCCTCTTCAACAAATGGTGCTGGGAAAACTGGAAATCCATATGCAGCAAAATGAAACTAAACTCCTATCTCTCACCATGCATAAGACTCAACTCAAAGTAGATCAAGGACCTAGGAACTAGACCAGAGACCTTGCACCTAATAGAGGACAAAGTAGGCCCAAACCTTCATCACGTCAGATTGGGCCCCAACTTCCTTAACAAGACTCCAAGTGCAAGAAATAAAATCAAGAATCAATAAATGGGATGGATTCAAACAAAAAAGCTTTTCAGCAAAAGAAACAATGAGGGCTGGGATTGTAGCTCAATGGTAGAGCACTTGCCTTGAAGGTGTAAAACACTGGTGTTCGATCCTCAGCACCATATAAAAATAAATAAAGGTATTGTGTCCATCTGCAACTAAAAAAAATGTGTGTATATATATACACACACATACACACACACACACATAAAGAAACAAGCAGTCAATGAGATGAACAGAGAGTCTACATTTTGGGAGCAAATTTTTGCCACCTGCATATCAGATGGAGCACTAATCTCCAGGATATATAAAGAATTCAAAAAACTTAACACCGAAAAAACAAACAACCCAATCAATAAATGGGCTAAGGAGCTGAACAGACACTTCTCAGAAGAAGATATACAATTGATCAAGTGATCAACAAATATATGAAAAATGTTCAACATCTCTAGTAATTAGAGAAATGGAAATCAAAACTAAGATTTCATCTCACTCCAGTCAGAATGACAGTTATCAAGAATACAAACAATAATAAGTGTTGGTGAGGATGTGGGGGAAAAGGCGCACTCATACACCGCTGTGGAACTGCAAATTGGTGCAACCAGTCTGGGAGGCAGTATGGAGATTCCTTAGAAAACTTGGAATGGAAGCACCATTTGACCCAGCTATCCTACTCCTCAGTCTATACCCAAAGGACTTAAAAACAGTATACTTCAGTGACACAGCCACTTCAATGTTTATAGCAGCTCAATTCACAATAGGTAAACTGTGAAACCAACCTAGATCCCCTTTAGTAGATGAATGGATGAAGAAACTGTGGTATATATACACAATGGAATGTTACTCAGCATGAAAAGAAAATAAAATTATGGCATTTGCAGGTAAATGGACGGAGCTGGAGAGTATCATGCTAAACGAAGTAAGCCAGTTCCAAAATAACAAAGGCCAAATGTTCTCTCTGATAAGTGGATGCTGATCCATAATGGGGGTGGAAGCATGGGAAGAATGGAGGAAGTTTGGTCAAAGGGGAGGAAAGGAAGGGGAAGAGACAGCAGGGCAGGAAGGTTGGTGGAATGAGATGTACATAATTGCCCTAGGTATGTGTATGACTGTATATATGGTACAATTCTACATCATGTATAACCAGAGAAATGAAGTTATGCTCTATTTGTGTATAATGAATAAAAATGCATTCTGCTGTCATGTTTACCTAATTAGAATAAATAAATGAAAAATAAAAGGTCTGGGTTGTAGCTTGATGGTAGAACTCTTACCTAGCATGTACGATATAGTAGGTTCAATTCTAGCACCACAAAAAAAGAAGAAAGAATAAAATGAGAAATTAGGAATACTATAAAGATTTTATGTGTTCTATTATTGCATTGGTAAGTCCTATTAAAACAGTATTCTCAAAATTTACAAAATATGTTCCTAACATATATTCACCAGAACATGTAGATTAAGGTGTTTAGATATTCCTATTGTGTGTGTATGTTGCTAAGAATAGGCCTCACAGATGTGAGCCCTGTATTCTACCACTGAACTCATCCTCAACCCTCCATGTTTCTTTAAAAGAAGCAGTTAGCAGTTAGGCAGGATGAGGTGGCACATGTGTGTATCCCCAGTTACTGGGTGGCTGAGGCCGGAGGATTACAAGTTTGAGACCAGCTTCAGCAATTTAGCTGGACTCTGTCTCAAAATGAAATGAAGTGTGAAGAGTGTAGGTCAGTGGTAGAGTGCTTGCCAAGCATTCATAAAGCCCTTAGTTCGGTCCTGAGTACTGGAAAGAAAAAAAAAATCAGTAGTCAAATGAATGTGGGAAATGCTGCATATTGCATTCTCTTAAAATATGTATGTATATTATCCATTAAATCTCTGAAAGCCTTTTGCACTGAAGGCTCCATTAAGTATATTTATTATAAAAGTTTTTTCTCAAGTTGAATCTCTTGAACCATCTTGAGAGGAATAACTTCTGCTAAATAAACTTCAAGGAATTTTACAATGTATCAAACTGAAAGGTAGCAGGGAATAGAGAGTACAAAAATTTTAGAAGTACACATCAGTGAAATAGACTGATTTTTACCTGGTCAACTGGTAGACCATGCAGTTAGAGCAGGAACACCTAAGCTGTTGCTTATGTAGTGGTATATTTTTCATAAGTAGTCAGTATTAAATATCTAAAAATTTAGTAAAAATGACTATTTCTTTGCTTTCCTCTGTGATGAATAGACAGGAAAGGAGGAGAATTCTAGAAAATCAGAAAAGAAGTACCATCAAGGTCAATATTTTGAAAGAAAAAGCTCTTATTCATGTCAAGACAAGATCTACCTAAAAATTGAAATATATATGAATGAAATATATATGAACTCTATTGTTAAACAATAGAGTTCAACAACCAGTTGATAATTTTATAATGTGTTTGAGGATATATTTATAATCTTTGCAATACTGGTAGAGCTCACTAATGGTAAACCACAAATTTTAAAGAGGGAATTTATTAATGTTTAATCAAAGACAAGTATATTTAAATTGTTTATAGTTCTTGAAATAGAAATAGCATTTGTTGATTGCTGTATTTTAAATCTTTCCCTAATATACTAATGGTATATAATTTTTTAGATCCTATACCAAATAATACATGAGAAAAAAGCAGTTATAACTTCATTTGAAGTTTTCAACTAACATGCCTTTACTCTCCACATATAGCGCTTTGAATCATTAATTTTTAAAATTTTATCTTAGGAATTAATTTTTTTGAAAATCTTATCAAACATGAAAAAAGAAAATATTATAAAGAACACCTATGTACTTTTAACTGAGACAAGCAATTTTTGTGGTATTTATGTCAGATTTTTAATGCAATTAATCTTTAACAAAGTTTTTGAAGGCTATTTTAGATTATAGAGCTGCCATGAAGTCATAAAGCATATTCCCATTTGTCCCACACCTAGTTTCTCCTATATATATCAATATATTACAGGATATAATCTTTTTATGATATAATCTTTGCATTTAATTTGCTAATGTTTGTTGACAACTTTTACATTTGTATTCATCAGGTGTTTGGGTCTATAATTTTCTTTCTTGCTAATGTCTTTGTCCAGTGTTGACATCAGGGTAGTGCTGATATCAGTAGATACAGCAGAGTACACATGTAAAAATTAGTTTGGAAGCATAGCTTCCTCCTCAAATTTTTGAAAGACTTTGGAAAGTATTGGTGTCAATTCTTAATTGTTTGATTCAATTTACCAGCAAAGCCATCTGGTCCTAAACTTTTCTTTGTTGTGGGTAATAGTTAGATCCTTGACTCATTACCCTTTATCATAATAGGTCTGTTCAGATTTTTTTTTTTAATGGTTCAGTCTTGCTAGGCTCTGTGTATTTGGGAACTTATCTATCACTTCCTGTAAATTATCTAATTTGTTAGTGTATAATTTTTCAATATTTCTTTTATTTCTTTGGCATCTATTGTAATGTCTTCTCTTTCATTTCCAATTTTTGTTATTGGACTCTTCTTTTTTTTCTGAGTCTTGCTAAGATTTTTTCAATTTTATCTTTTCCAAAAACCCAACTTTAGTTCTGTCTTTTCTTTTTGAGACAGCATAGCTGCACTACCAGGCCTGACATTGAACTCCTATGCTCAAGTGATCCTCCTGCCTCAGCGTCCCAGATAGCTGGGACTACAGGCAAGCACCACACCCCACCCCTCTGGTTTCAGTGAAGCATTTCATAGGATTTCATTTTATTTCCTCTCCTAGAGTATCAAGAATAATTCTGTTAAAATTTTTATAGTGTTTTCCCTGGAATTTGGAGTAGGCATTTTAAACGAATTTAAGTACACCTTTAAGTAACATTAAACTGCTTCATATTAGTATGGTTACCTCATAACGGAGTATTGCATGTTTTCATTTTACTTATATATATGCTATAATCACCCAATAAATTACTACTATTATTTTAAACAAATAGTTTTCTTTTAGATCAGTGAAGAAAATATATTTTATTGTACCTTCATTTATTCTTTCCATAACACTCTTTCTTTATATAGATCCAACTTTCTAATATATATCATTTTACTTCTGCCTGAAAATAATTTTTTTTAAGGTTTCTTATGGGAAAGTCTGCTGGTAGTGAATTTCCTCAGTTTTTATTTGCTTACAAAATCCATAGATCTTCAGTTTTAAAGGAGAATTTTGCTGGATGCAAGATTTTTAGTTTCTGGGTGTTTCTCTCACCCCAACATTTTAAATATTTTCCTCTATCTCTTTTTGCTAAATGGTTTCTGATTAAATGTCTATTGTAATCCTTAGCCCTGTTCCTCTGTAGGTAGGGTGATTTTTCCAAGAGTTCCTATTTTGTTTTTGGCTTTCTGCAGTTTGAATATAATATGCCTACATGTAGTGCTTTAGGAATTTATCTTGCTTAGTGCACTCTGAGATTTATGAATCTGCGGTTTGGTGTTTGTCGTTAATTTTTGCAAAGTCCTCCATCATTATTACTGCAGCTCAGCTTTCTTTCTTCCTTTTCTGATATTCCAATTACCCATAACTGACATGTTTGGAATTTTCTCACAGGTTTTGGATGTCCTATGCTTTTCATTCTTTTTCTCCTTGCATGTCAGTTTGGGAAGTTTCTATTGACCTTTATTCAAATTCAATGATTCTTTCCTTGGCCCTGCTGGGGCTTCTGATGAGCCCATCCAGGACAAACTTGATTTCTTTTACAGAACTTTTGATTTCTACCATTTCTTTTTCATTCTTTCTAATATCTCCCTGCTTTCATTGCCCAGCTTCTCTTGCATGTTGTGTACATTTCCACTAGAACCCTTAATAAATCATAGTTGTTTTAAATTTTGACTAATAATTCCAAAATCTGGCTCATATTCCAGCATCTAAGTGATTCTGATACTTGCTTTGTCTTTTTTGGATTTTGTTTTTCTTCCCTTTTGCCACAGCTTGTAATTTTTTGTAGGATCAGGTCCTAGGAACTGAAATACAGTTTCATAAAACCTTTCTTTTGAAAGGATGTATGTTAATCTAGCTAGGAACTGGGCATTGTTTCATGTTTTTTGTAACCATAGGAGCTAGAGGCTACAGGTTCCTGTAGTATCCTTATTTTGATTTCCTCAATTGCTGTTATACTCCTTTTAATGCTTTTTTTCTCAGACTCCACCCTGCATCTCCTTCAGGTGTCTCCACTGTATTACACTGGAGCTGCTGGGTATGTGTGTGTGCGTGTGGATATTCTACAATAATTCAGTTCAATCCCAATCTTTGGGTGGGCTTGTTTCTCTGTCCTGGGACCCTCCAGCATTCTCCCACTTATATAGCTGCTTTCCTTTCACCCTCTTAAGAGAGACTAAAAGGAAAGCAGAGGGTGATGGAAGAAGAATGCACTCCCTACAGCCACAGGCAAAGGCTCTATTTGAAGCCTTTCACCCCACAAAGTCAGTCTTTGTTAGTAAGAAGACTCTGGGTATAACTCACGAGATGGTGGTTCCCCTGTCTCTGCCATCACTAGGAAGGAATCCTTTCTTGATTCTTCACCATATACCTAGTCAAGTTCCTAGAGGTTGAGGAGCCTCTAGGACTGGAGAGTTTTCCTCTCTGATGCTAGTCCACACTCAGCCTCCAGCAAGTCTCAAATTTGCCATTTTTGTGTCCCTAGTGGTTTTTTGGCTTCACTGACTTCTGCATCAGATGAGCATATCTCTATAAGGATTCCTAGAATCTCCTGTCATTTCACAGTTCAGGGTGGCAACTTGTCTTTCAAATTCAGTTCTCTGATGAGTCCAAGAAGAGTCGTTGTGAGTTTGTCCAGTTTTCTCTTGTAAGAACAGAAGTGATGGATTTTTTATGACCTGATTCAGATCTGTCTACCTTCCTTCCTTCTTCCCTCTCGTCCCAGAAAACCTCTGTAAGAACTAATCTTCCTCTTTCTCACACTTGTGACATTCTTTCAACCTCATTGAAAGCACTCAATACCAATTGACTAACGTTACAGTGTTGTTGCTAGCATTGTGTGAGTACACTGTTTCAACCTGTTTATCTCAGTCTATGTCTATATCTAGGTCTATATCTGTGTATCAAGAATCATAAATATTCAAGGAATGTGTCACATTTGCCTTTTTCCATGGCACAAAGTATAATATATGGTAGATGCTCAGTTTTATTAGTATTTCAAAAGTATTGAAACAGATAACTTAGAAATATAAATCTGAGCTTGCCTGCCTTCTTGACGAGCAGTCCATCACCTTGTTGGGGAATGGACCTACATGAACATTCGCTCTAGACTGCCTGACTCTTTCCACCACTTAGTACCTATTTGATCTTGGGCAACTTATTTAACACACATACTATCTACTTGTCTGTAAAATGGGAGAAGAATTCTTGTTTTTTGAGAGGATCATAGAAGTTTAATGAGTCCATATACCTGTGTAAAGCACTTAAAACATTGTGTGGTAGAAGTGTTGTAAGATTCTAAGGATGCAGTAAATTGTAACCATTCATACCAAGAATATTATTGTTACTGTTATGTCTTTGCATGACATAGGGCATGGCTTATTATTTGACTGTAGCATTATTTGACTATAGCATTCCTCGTTCAGCCTCATCAACCATCAGGCCCCACAATATTCAACTTTCTAGTGCCTCCCTAAGGATGTTACATCAATTCATACATCATCTTTTCCAAAGAGGCTGCTCCCTTACCCAAATATCTTTTTCATGTCTCTCCATAGCAGAGTCCTAACCACCTGGGTTCAATCCCCAGTATTGCAAAAATAAATAAATCAATGAACAAATAAAAGGACTCAGCATGTAGCTCAGTGGTACAGTGCTCTTCTAGCACATATAAATGTGTGTGTGTATATATATAAAATGTATATTATCATTTTAAATAAATAAATATATAAAATATATGTATATATTGTGTATTGGGGGGATACTGGGGATTGACTTCAGGGGTACTCTACCACCAACCTACATCCCCAGCTCTTTTTTTCTTTATTTTGAGACAAGGTCTCTATAAATTGCCTAGGCTGGTCTCAACTTAATGATCCTCTTGCTTTAGTCTCAGAAGTCATTTTGACTACAGGTGCACACCACCATGCCTGACTTGCTTTGGTTCTTGGGATACCACTGTTTACCTGGACAAGTTCTGCTTCCTCAAATGTTGAAGTATAACATTAAGAGAAGTATGCCAAGGCAAGCATATAAAGCAGGGTTTATTTAAAAGGTAGTAACATAGACTGGTGTCCTGGGGCCATAGCTGGTATCCTAGTATCCCAAGAAGTGAGATACATCCTAGATTTTCTTTTTATACATCCTAGACTTTCTTTGTTCCCCTGCCTTCTTCCCCCTTCTGTCTCTCCTTCTAGGCCCAGGAGATGCCCCAGTGGGATGGCCAAAGGGTGAGAAGCAGATGGGCAGAGGGAAGAGCCAAATCTACTCTTCAGGCAAGAAGCAGCAAGAAGCAGCCCAGGAGACATTAATTAACAACTTTTATAACTCCCTGTGGGGAAGGGCAATTCCTGGAACAAGTTGCTTTAGTAACAGGTTGGAGCAGGAGCAGATTATCTTGATAAGGATGGAGGAAGGGCTCTGAAGGCATTAACATTTCAGTTCCTCAGGGGTAGTCTCCAACTTCCTGGATCCAAATTGTTCTCCACTTTCTCCATCCCATCTACACTGTGACTGTCTTTAATTCTGGCTTCACTTGTTGCATGTAAAAACCTAGGTGTTAGCTCAATTCTATCATCAAGACTTTTTTTTTTTCCCAAGCAGTGAGAGTTGGAACCATGTCTGCCCAGAACTATTGCTAGCTTGGTGTTTTCCACATAGTTGGTCTGTAAGTGCTTGTTGATTAAATGTTAAAATAAATTACTCAAAAGCAGTGATTGACCCTGTTCACCTATAAGCTACTGACTGTTGTACTAACATCACTGCCCACTGAGTTAATTCTTCTCTTATGTATACCTCCCTGATAGTGAGTGCATTTTTTATTATTTTTAGGTATATTTGTGTCTGTCCTGCCCATTAGAAGGAGAGCTAGTATAGGGTGTCCGCTCAGTCTTACTTATGTTTCTTTAGATGCTGAGAGAGTTGTAGGACAGCAATAAATATTTGTTGAACAAACAGAATTATTTGGTGTTGCATGGTGGAAGGAAAGCATGAGAGAAGTAAAAAAATTTTTAAATGTTGGAAGGGATAAATGGCAAAGGTGACTATTTAAATAAATAGAAAATACTTTAAGTGGCTTAAAACAATAAAAATGTGAGAAGATACTTTTTCATTTCATTTTGTTGTTTAAAGTTCTGTTGGCAGAGATCTTTAATATTAAGGGATTGATGAATGTATTTAAAGGGTCAGGTTGTTGGATAAAAACATTTGGGCCATAAAAGAATTTTATTCTACTTTTGTCTCAGTAAAAATGATATGGTAATCCTATGAATATAGAAATAGTGATCATAATTGGAAGATAGAAATGAAAGGACCCTAAATGGACTATATCCCTACTTGTTTCCTATTTGATAACATAGTGGCCATCTACCTTGTTCTGATTGCCTTAGAATAGAAACTCAGAAGTGTTAAATATAAACTGTCCACTTAAGAGGGATTTTCTAGAATTTCATGCACAGTAGTGATGATACTGAACATGTATTCTTCTGACAGGTATAACAGAACACAGATAATTTTCTGTTCTTTTATTATCTATGATGTATGACAGCCAGGAATAATATGATATTCTATAGGAATTATCATAATATTTATCTATTTTATGTGAAGAATTGGCTTGGTATGTAAATTTGATGAAATGAAAGCAATATGAAACATTTTTTATAGGAAATGGTAAGGTTGAATTTACGTTGATAAAGATTATAGAAGAAGCAACCTTTTCTTGTTGGGATTTTGCTCTAATTTTGCTGAATTTCATTGTGATTTTAGAAAGTATTAACTTTTGCTTCCTGGTATATCATTTACTCAACTGTAACACTAATTCTTCTTCAAAATATTAAAATGACTGTTGTATAAACTACATTTAAGAAGACTTTATTTGGAATTCTCAAGAATATTTTTCCATAACAGGCAGACATTTCCAGATATTTGTGAATAAGTGGATTTGTTATTATTGTAAACCACACAAATCTGAAAACACTTCAAAAGATGACTATGTACTATTGTATAAGATCTTTCTTAGAGATAATAAGATTTTTTAGGGATAATAGAATTAGTACCCCTTCTTGAGGCAGGTAGCATATTCTCCTCATTCTTTTCTAACTTTATTTGATCGTTAATTCAGTTGGTCTAGCAATACCAAAACTTCCTTTTTTCCCCCTACCTTGTTTATTGCTTATCCTTCAGTACAAAAGCTATGTAATATCTTCTCTGGCTGGTTTCTGAACTTTATTTTCCCTTCTATTGCCTTTGTAATTTTTTTTTTGAGAGGGTGGTATCAGGGATTGAACTCAGGGGTACTTCAACACTGAGCCACATCCCCAGCCCTATTTTGTGTTTTATGTAAAAACAGGGTCTCACTGAATTCCTTAGTACCTCACCATTGCTGAGGCTGGCTTTGAACTCGTGATTCTCCTGTCTCAGCCTCTCAAAGTGCTGGGATTACAGGCATGTGCCACTGCACCCAGCTGCCTAATATTTTTATTTCATTATTATTTTTAAAAAATAAAAGAAATATTAAAATGCTATCTATAGCCATTTGAGAAAAGATCTGTGAAATATGACAGACTTGAATAAAATTGTATTTAGGTTAATTAATTTTTTTTCTCCTATGAAATGACAAGTCTCTGTATTTTGTAATATTCAGAGTCAATTATAACTCTCCTACTTAGAATTTTAAGATTGGTAGCAGCTTAAACCTGAGCTTACCATACAGCATTTCAAAGAGAAAATAGGCCTTCTGGAAAATACATACTTCCAGGGGGTAGGTAGTATGTGATTTCTTACATGTTACCAATATTAACATGAGTTTTCCAGTTTGATCAAAAGCAAACTCCAAATTCTTTTAACTCTAACTTCCATGTTGAGCTTTAGTATTTTCTCTGCTTTCTGTTTTCTTCAAGTTATTTGAAGAAATTTTCCTACCATCTTCTAAGACTTCCCAGAACAATAGGCAATTTGGTTGATAAGCAAGTACCTGAGATCACAAAGGTCTTCAAGTGGGTGTGTTACAAGAATTCTGTTGTACATATATCCAAAATAATTATATATGTCTATGATTAGCCTTCGGGTAAGTAGATTCAGGTTGAAAAGGTCTAGTTAAGAAGAGAACTGGTTTTTATTCTGTTTTGGTTTTTGTGTTTTTTTGTTGTTTTTTGAGCAGCCACAAAATGTCACTGTGCTGTGCTTTTAAAATATATTCTACTTCATTTAATCCTTTTAAGATGTTATATATTAGCTACTACCATCTCTATTACACACAGATCATAATAGCTAACATTTGGGGGGTACCTACCATGTACCATGCACAGCTATAAGAGCTTTATGTGCACTTGCTCAGTTACAACCCTCATCAGGAGGTACCATTATTATCTCTGCAAGGAACTGAATGTCTGGAAACTTTGAATAACTCTCCCAAGTGGCCTGGCTGTTCTAGTATCGTGCTCAAGGAGTTGATCAAGCTCAGGTCTGATTCTCAAGTCAGTATTCCTTCCTTATACCAATACTTCTCTTTCCATAACACATCTATGCTTGTTTTAAAATAGAAATGACTTTAAATGATTTAATAAACAGCTTAGATTTTTTCTCAGATTTTCAAAGCTCTGAGGTCTGCATTTTTCATGACAAGACACTATGTACCCCAGTGTATACAGCCATTCCATTTTGAAAGGCTGAAGAAGTCAACATTTTTTTCCCAAAACTTGCTCTGTATTTATAGCAGTTGTGCAAAATATGATGTCAAGTTTACTGAAGACCCATCCTGTTTATCTCTGTATTGCTTTGGTAAATTGCTCTAATGGCTAGGAGTGTCAGTTAGGTCCCTCTTGCATCTCAAAGATAAACCTGCCAACTTGGGTGACAATTAAACTGCACGATGTGATGAACACAGTTTGGAAGGTTGATGTTTAGTGTGTCCTGTGTCATCTACATCATGCATTTTTCCTATCGAGGTCAAGAGGGTCTTAGACATTGACAGTGATAATTTATCCCTGAGCCAGACTACTATTAAATTGTCTGTTGAGAGGAAAAGAAGTTGATACTCTCTATTCTTCATCACCCTGTTACCTCTGTACTCATTTTTTTTCCCTATTAGTGACCCACAGTTTCTTGTGAAATTACACAGTTTCTCATACTGTCAGAAAGACAGAAAGAATTTCGTTTTGTAATAATACCAAAACACATGTGTATGCTTCAGCTGCGCACTATACTGCTAGGACTTGGGAATGATCCAGTCCGGCGATATGCTTGTCATATGTATTTATATGTACGGACTCGTTTTCCTGGCAGTGTGCTGCCCTCTAACCATTGTGTGTGCTTTCCCCTTTCCACCTAGTTTAAAGGTTCCTGTCATCTCATAGGTACCACCTCTAGTCCCTTCACCTCTGGAAGTGCAAGTGAGTGTTGCTTACTAAGCGGCACTCTTTTCAATAGTTCCACCCTTCCTTGTAAGTAACAGAAAATTATTTGCAGAAGGTAGCTCAAGAATGATTAGCCTGGCAAAAAATAGAAATTTGGTTATATTTTCTCTTAAATAATCTTATTTTTTCAGAAAGATATGTTTTAGTTTGATTGTTATCAAATCAATCTTTAGAAGCTGCAGATCCTTTTAAATGGTGTTTTAGAAAGAAAAAAATTTTTGATAAGGTCCTCCCTCCAGAGTCAACACCATATTGCACCATGTTGTGTAAGAGCAGGGATTATCTCAGTTTATCTTAATCTATCCAGTGCCTGATACAATGCCAGGCATATGATAGGTACTTTTGTACCTGATGAGGAATGGGTGGATAAGTAGACACAGGAGTTTGTCTTGGCTCTCTATAAGGCTTATTTTCAAGTAGCATGATGGTGCCTTCCTGGAAATGAACTACTTAGAACATGCATATGATCTGATAGCACAAACTGGGGAACTACTATGTCTTGGTTTGAGTCCCGCCTTTGCCAAACCAATCTTTTGTACCTTAGGCAAGGTACTTAACCTGTCCACCTCTCAGTTTCCCCTTTTGTGCAAGGGATGTCTTAATAGAATCTCAGATGTGTTATGCGGATATAGTATTACAGTGCATGCAAAATGCTCAAAACAGTGCCTGGTACATAGTAATCTGTGTTTCTGTTCTTGCAAAATCTACAAAGCAAAAATCAAGTTGCAGTAGGCTATGCAACAGACTATTTGAAAAATGTGTTTTGGTAAGCAGAGAGGATGAGTGGAAACTTAGTTATGCTGGACAAATTCTCATGGTTTTGTGCTGTGAAAAGATGTCTTCGTTAATGCCCTATTTGTCAAGAATGTTTGGGGAGTGGAAAGCTGAAGACACAGTAGGTCCTCACTGATGGTTCTAACAGAGCCTAGTGGCTTCATCTGGGGGACATAGATAGTGTTGTAAGAGCCATCATTTGATGCATCTGATATAAATGAATACTTGTGAGAGGTAAGTTAAGACTTAGGGTACCTAGAATTTCTGTCCAAATCAGGAAGGGAGTGCTATTACATTCACATTGGAACAGTAGGCACAGATAGCAATTTCAGGTAAGTGGAAATTAATTAGTGTAGGAGTAGGCCCGCAAATGGCTGAAGTTCAGCGAGCCTCCCTTGCTGAGACTTCTAGTGGGCTCTGTTATGTTTTTAGTGTGTAGCCAGGGCTGGGAACTGACTATGTTATGTTAGTCAAGGCCAGAAACACTGTGATTCGGCATACAGACTCAAAGTCATAAACAGTAACTAGTGAACATGCCCCCACCTCCGCCCGCCCCCTTATGTAACCTGTTGGCAGTATGCTGCCTTTCTTTGGCCTGCATATAAAAAGGGTCCATGGAAAAGACTTGGCGAAAAGGGCTAAAATGGAACTGGCTGGGGCTGAAGCTGTGAGCTGGCTTATGGCTGTGGCCACCACTGAATAAAGCTTATCTACTATCCTAACTATGTCTTGGATCTTCTTCCACCTGCTGAACCCTGATTCTGTTTCTGGGTCAGAGCCCCTGCATGACACTTAGAGTCACTGTATATACTTTCAATGTGTATATGGTCTTAAGATCCTTCTTAGGTTATTCTAGCTTTTATGGGCATCTTTACTTGAAAAGGTAAATAGATCATTTATTCCAACTCTGTTGAGTTTCGTTTGTTAGTATATAAAATGAACTTTGGTTGGTTTTAGGTGTCAGTTATTTTTCCTGACCTCTTAGTTTCAGCTGAAAAGACATGAGGAAATGATCCAGTCTCCTCCCTTATTGTGGACTGGAAACGAATGGAAGCAAAAAATAAAAGAGGACATGAATTATAAAAGATAACTTTCCTTTAATCTAAATGTAACCACTTCTTTTGAATTGGATTCCATTTTTCTCACAGAGAATTATAACCAATAGAGTTCAGTTTACCCAGTTTCTTTCATTTACAACTAAAGAAAATGAAACTTATTCAAATTGGTGGCTTTCCTTGGCTGTTTACCTGCTTGGTGTCAGAACTAGACTAGGACTTGGTTTCTATTATTAAATCCAGTGCTCTCTTGAGTGCTCCAGTTAAATCATCAAAGAATTTTATGTCTAAATAAATTAAATAACCCTCTACGTTCTTTATTGCTAACATGTTTTTTTCCAAAAAATGAAATGAAGCTAGGGAATTATTTACATCTGGCTTCATCCTCTTGTGAGAGCATTTGGATTTGAGAGCAAGTGGCACCCTGCCAGTGACAAATGGAGGCATCGATATTGCCTTCCCATCATCCGCTACCTTTTATGGTGTCAAGGGATTTCTTGCTCTCCTTTGTGACCCAGCTGCAAAGCAGCTGTTGTTTGGGCTCCAGCCTTTCCACTCTCAGAAGGCAGCTGTTCTAACCATCCCCACTATATTTGAACTTGGGCAGTGCAGGCGAGCTCAAACTGACCCTGTGGGGACCAAAGCAGCCCCCACACCATTGATAAACATTTTGGATGGAGTAATTTAGTGAATGCTTATAGATCTGGTCAGGACAAAGAAGCAGCACCTATTATAGCACCAGCCCAGCTGTTTGGACTTGTTGCTACTAGCTAAGATTGAGGGCATTCCCGTTGCACTAATCCCCTACAGACATTGACTACTTTATTCCTCTAAAGTTTTTTCATGACCTTTTGTTGCCATCTTACGGACCATAGAATGCTGACAAAATCTATGCTTTCTTCTTTCTCCTTGTGAAGATGACATGTCACGAATGATGTAGGCACGAAATTCTGAGTATCACTCAAGGATCAAGATTTGATCACATTTGCTCACTGAAAACAGTGCCTTCTGTCCGATGGGCGATGGCACTTCTCAAGGAGACTATATGTTTAAAGAGTGTGTTTGGGGACATCCTCCACAGCTATGAGAAATGAATTTTTGTTATTTATTTTAAAAGAAGTGTGATTTCAGTGTTTGCTTTTGCAAGATATTTAACACTCTTCATGCATTTTTGACCACCTACTATGCATCTGGCCCTTGGCTAAGTGTGGATTTAAAGCTCTTCCTAAAGAAGTTTATAATTAGAAGAGGATATTATGAATTAGAATTGGTAATTAATGTACATATGGTAAGTGTCGAAACAAAAGTGGGAATCAAGTGTTTTAAGTGTACCCAAGAGGAAGAGACTCAGCTTGAAGAATTCTGGACAGGTTTAATTTGGTCACAGTGGTAATTGGAAAGTCTAAGACTCTTCTAAGAAAAGATTTTTTTGTTGTTGTTATTTCCCATCTAATATTCAATTTTAAAACGTAGCCATTAGCTGGATGCAGTGGAACATACCTGTAATCCCAGTGGCTTAGAAGGCTGAGGCAGGAGGATCACGAGTTCAAAGCCAGCCTCAGCGACTTTGAGAGGCCCTAAACAACCAAATGAAACCTTGTCTCAAAACAAAAAACAAAAGGGGGCTAGGGATGTGGCTCACTGGTTAAGCACCCTGGATTTAATCCCCAGTACAAATCAACAACAATAACAAAAAACCTAGGCATTGGTTTTTTTGTTTGTTTTTATTTTTTGGCCCTGTCATGAATTACATTTTAATTTTTGTGTCCCCCTCCCCCGAAACTCTCATTGTTCTCTTTTCCTTCTGCTGTCAGGTTGCTTTGCAGACAGATCCACTGAGTTGTCTATAATTGCTGTGTTGGTTTTCTCACCTTCCCCTTTACTTCCACCTGTAATTTCTTGCTTTAAGACCTGTTAAGTATACCTGACTGAGATTACCTATGATCTCTGTCACTAAATCCAGTGGACATTTTTCAGAATTTGACATGATCAACTACTATTTTCTTAAAATGCTTACTGTTTCACCTTGGTTTCAGTCTCTTTTTTCAACCTAATTAACAAATCACATTTTGACATCTCCTGTATCTCATAGGTACAGTAATCTCTACAAGTCATAAAACTGAGCTGATAACCTTATCCTCTAAACCAGGTCCTCCTCGATTATTTAATACTTTTCCTTATTCACAGTCTAAAACCCAGGGGTCATCCTTATTCGCACTGTCTCCCTCATCACATTCCTTCCCTGTCCTCCATCATTCTGGGTAGATGATCAATTCTGTGTTTTCTCTCATGCCAGCCCTCTAATCTTTGCTAATCTATCACCTGTCTATGTCCTTCTGTTCCCACGAAACCTGTTATCCTCAACCTGTTATCCTTGCTGTCCTGGGGGTGATATTTACAAAGTGTCAAGATAGCATCTTCATGTGACCTGTATGCCAGGTGTGCTCTGCTCTGCCCTGCTTTTCACAGGGCTCAACCTCATGCCTTCTGCCTCACCCACTCTGGACTTTGTGTGGTGTTTTTGTATTCCTGTCACAAGTATTTTATCTTTGCTCTGTCTCTACTTAGAATCCTTTGGTCTCTGCTTCAATAATTTAATCACATACATCTTTTGACTTTTAGATCAAGCATCGGTTCCTTTGGAATCCTTGCTATATTTGACTCATTCAAACCACCTGCTATGAGTCAAACTCTCATCTCTTGTGTTTGTCATACAACAGCTGCAGTTTTGTAGTGTCACCAGGGCCAGAGTTGTGTCTGTTCTTATAATCCATTTTCATCCCACTTGAAACAGTGCTGGGTATATGGTAGATGCCCAGTAAATGTTTGTGGAATTAAGATAGCCTATCAATAAATGTAATGAATTGCTAAAATTTTTTCATTGTTTTAATTAAAAGCAGATGGATCTTTTTGTTTTATAACTGAGAGATAAGTCATAAGCCCATTTTTAGTGTCTAAAAGTGACCTTTTTGAAAATTTGAAAATATTTGCAAAATTTAAAGTAAAAATTGTGTATTATTACCTTCAACCTAACTATAAATCTGATTTAAACAAAATTTCTATTTACTTTACCTCAGCTTTCTCAGACATTTTAATGAAATGTTTAAGTACTCTTCTCCTCAACTGAGAATATGGATGGATACAAGTTATGATGAGATGTTGGTGTTAACTTGACTTTGAATGTAGGCAACACAATGTAACAGCCTAAGTAGTTTGCCCACGTGGAGTTTAAGATGTGGTTGTTTTCTATCAAATTAATTATCTCCACTGAAATGTTATTTCAGTATATGTGGATGATTCCTTTAGGCTTGAAGGAAAAATATACAAGTGAACAGATGTAGAAAGGAAATGAAAATTGTAACATAACAGGAAGTCTAAGTAAGCTAAACACCTTCAGTTATGTACTATTTATAATAGTCATTGTGTTTCTTTTTTAAAATGTAACTTTATTTAACCTACTCTGAATGTCAAAGCTGTGTAAAAAGCAACAATTACATGTGAATTTTAATATACCCTGATATTTTAAATACTTCTTTTTGAAAGACAAGTTTCTTGTAATTGGAGATGGTTTTTTAAAATGGTCCTGTATATTGATATTTTATATAGCTTTTTAATAGTTTTTCTCTTTTTTAAAAAACATTATAATTATAATGTAAGTAAATTAGGGGTTTTTTTTCCTTCCTTTTTGCTCCTTTCTTAGCCTTTTAGCAAGTTTACTCCCTTTACTTTCTTCTCATGCAAGGTACAAGATATCTGTTGTTTTTATTTCCTGCCAGTGCTTGGTCTGTATCCCCCTCTCTGGTCAGTCTTTCTGAATTAGTCCTCCATATTCTCTTGCCCTAGCATCTCCTTCAAGCACATGCATGTTCCTGACACCAAACTCCCACAAACTCTTTCCCCTGTGAATGAATAAAACCCACATCCATCTGCATGTGGCAAGTGCAAAACTGTAGTCATCCTTGATTCTTCCTTTTATGCTACACTTGTAACTGATCCATTGGCCACTACTTGTCCAAATCTATCCCAAACCTAATCACTTCTCACCACTTCCATTGTTACCACCCTAGCATAAAAAGCCATGAGTATTAACAGCCCCCTGATTTCCCTGTTATCTGTTGGCCCCTCTTCCTATCAATGTGACACCCCAAATCTAAAGGGATTAATATAAGTGAGATCATGGTGTACCTCTACTTAAAATCCTCCATGATATGCCTTCCTCATTTAAAAGAAATTCCAGTGCCGACTCTAGCATCATATATACTAAAGTTGAAATGATCCAAAGAAGATTTGCATGGTCTCTGTACAAAACATGGTACACAGATGCCCGGAGTGTTGCATATTTATGCAGTTTCCAGAGATTGCTCGTTGCTGGTTAACACTAATGAAAATATGAAACAAAATATCATGTGGCATTCTGTATACCCCCCCAAAAGAATCCCTATAAAAACATGTTAAACATATGCAACATTTAATTAGCCTGTCATAGAAAGTAATACATTAACATGCTATTATTCATCTATCAATAAATTGTAAAAAATGAGAGAACTCAATAATGGTAAGAGGTCATAAAAATAGGCATTCCTATAACACATTCTGGTTTCTCCTTACTGAAAAAAAAAAAAAAAAAAGCGGAAATTGCAAACTCCTTACAATGCCTGGGAAGTCTACGCCCTCCTCTCGTACATCTTTCCTATGATTTCAGTGGATTTACTGTACTCCTGCCATACTGTTTGTTGTTGTTGTTGTTTTGTAGTTTTTCTGAAAGGTCCTAACACTCCAGATGTGCCAGATCTTTGCATATTCACTCCCTTTACTTGGGTCACTTATCAAAGGTCACTAAAGGCCTTTCTTGGTCACTTTATCAGACATAACCCCATCCCAGCCCCAGCTGTGGAGTATTGCTCTTTCTATGGAGCCTGTTATTTTTCACCAACACACTTAAGAGTGATGTTACCTGTGTATTAACTGTCCATTCTGCAACCAGAAAGGAAGCTGCATGAGGGCAGGAACTGCCTCAGTTATCAAGACCTGTAACACAGCCTGCCATATGGCAGGACCTTAACCCATTTCTATGACGTGAAATCCACATCTGGGAACCCTTCTCTTTCCCTTCTCAGTAGCTTAGGTTGTACTATGTTGTTGAGACACTTGGCTTGACTACTAGCATAGTACTTTTTTTTTAAGTTGTAGATGGACACAATATCTTTATTTATTTTTTTATGTAGTGTGGAGAATCGAACCCAGTGCCTCACACCTGCGAGGCAAGCATTCTACCACTGAGCCACAACCCCAGCCCAGTACTTTTATTTTAACCTCTCTACTCTAGATGTGTATTTCTCCCCTGTCAATCTTAAAACAACAATGGGCCAGCCCTTTCCTTCACTTGCTATTGAAATTCCAATAGTAAAATCAGCCAGTGGCACAGGTGGTGCCACTAAGGGAACGCAGTTGGGCTGTAACCTTCTGCAGCCTGCTTGGTTCACTTGGCAGTGGATCAGGAAGATCTCTTAGGGTTTAAATAATTTTATACAAAATTATTTTAATAGATACACAGTATTTCAATGAAATGACAGATGAATCCAGTCCTTGCTGATGGACATTGAGTTTATATAAACAATACTGCAGTGAAAATAAATAGCAACTTTGTCATATTTACATGTATTTCCTTAGGCCCAATGCCTGGAAATAGAATTGGTTTGCCAAAGTATGTCTATGATTTAAAAACTTTTGAATACATGTAAAATTTCCTCCCAGGAGGATTTTATTACATTTACTCTGTTTCAACAATGTGTTATAGAAATAGCTATTTTTATGACCCCTTACCATTACTGAGTTCTCTCATTTTTTACAAATTTATTGAAAGATGAATGATTTTAATGTATTAATTCCTATGGCAGGCTAATTAAATGTTGCATGTGTTTAACATGTTTTTGTAGGGATTCTCTATTTGGGGGGGGGGGTATTTGCAAACTGTCTGTGCCCTTTGTTGACCTAACATGTCTTAGAGACAACAAACACAGCTACATATGCACAATATATTCCCTTTGTTGCAGTCTTTCAGTCCTCTTTGTCAGCTATTTTGTTTCAGCAAGGTTTGTGACCTCCTTCTCTTTCAGTGATTCACAGGTTACTTACCTCTTCTGACTTAGTTATAAATTAGATATGACCACGAATGCCTTATGGGGTTCATTTTGTTAGAATGGCTCACAGAAATGGACAAATGAGTTACTAACTATTGCAAATTTGTTACAAAGATATTTTATTTTTTAAAATTTATTTATTCATTTTAATTCATTCTAATTATATATGACTATAGAATGCATTTTGACACATTGTACACAGATGGAGCATAACTTCCCATTCTTCTGGCTGTACATAGTGCATATAATCAGACATGTATATAGGGTAATAATGTCTGTCTCATTCCACTATATTTCACACCCCCACACCCTCCCCTCCACTCTGCCCAATTCAAAGTTGCTCCATTCTTCCATACCCCCCCCCCATTATGGATCAGCATCCACTTATCAGAGAAAACATTCATCCTTTGTTTTTTTGAGTTTGCCTTATTTCACTTAGCGTGATATTCTCCAGCTTCATTCATTTACCTGCAAATGTCATAATTTCATTCTTTAAGGCTGAGTAATATTTCACTGTGTATATATACCACATTTTCTTTATCCATTCGTCTATTGAGGGCATCTGTTAGGGCAGCTGGCTTAAATATTCATAAGAAACACATCTCTGAGTCAAGCAAAGGTTTACTGACAGAATATCTGCCAGGCTGCCCTTCTGCAAGGCGCAGCAGCCTGCTAGAAAAAACTCAACTGTATAGTCATGTGCAGTGGAGTAGTTAAAAAATAACCCGTCTGGTCCTGTGATGGTTACTTGACATCTTTGTTGTGGTTTTGGTAATTAGGGACTCTTTGGGGGTGGACCAAACAGGAAGGTCTTGCCTGGGTGGGCAGGTGCTGATTTTCAAAATGGAGGTCCTTTGGCCTAAGAACCTAACATTCTGGCCTTCTGTCTTGTAATGATAAGGAGTGTCATTCTTTACGGCCTCTTTGAGCTAAAAGGGGGGTGAACAAAGGTTAGGCTGGAACTTCGGGGAGGGGGTTATACTGGCTTATAAAGAGCTGGTTTGCAGTCTGATTAGTGAGTACCTTTACTCGATCTTGTTAAAATCTTTTCAGGCAATTTTTCAGACAAGGTCCTATAAAGGGCAGTATGATGAGTGTAAGGAAAGGGCCCATCAACAGGAGCAGCCAAGGGTCTGGCCCAAAAGGTTGCAGGGAGATGACTGTTGTTCCCGTGGTGTTTCTCCGTCTCTCCCAGAGCTCCGCTATTTTTCCTCGGACTATTCCGGATTTGTTGGTGAAGTAACAGCATTCCTCTCCTAAAAAGACACAGGTGCCTCCCTTATTTGCCATTAGTAAGTCATTGGCTCTCCTATTTCGGAAAACTACATTGTCTAAGGAGGTGACTTGAATTTGAAGAGACTCTAGGGATTCTGTCACCCATTCAAAGTCCTCATTCAGTTCATTGGAGAGTTGATGGTAAAGATAGGTGGCTATATCTCTTCCTGCTACCCCTGTGCCAGCTGCTGCCAATATGCCTAATCCAATGAGGACAGAGGTAAGGATTGCTTTTTTGTATTTGGGACATTGAAAGTGAGGGTATGGAGAAAGGAATCAGTGTTGCATGGAATGTAGCATACTAGGTTAATCATGACCTTTAACTTTGGCAAATTTATCACCATAACAGTGATTTTAAAAGCATTCGTGAAGAAAGAAAAAAATACTTGAAATTCATATAATAGATATTGTATAAGTTAGAAGGAATGAGCAGGTGAGATCATTTCTCTTTACCACAGTGGCATCTGCACATCACCCTCAGTGTCTTGCAGCCACTTGTAGTCAGCGTAGATCTTCATTCTAATCATTGCAGATGAGAGCTCTCCAGCAAGTTCATCTTAGGGCTCTTCTCCTCCTTCAGCCCACCTCTTTATGTTACTCTGGATGTTGTTGTGGTTCAGAAGTCATAGCCAGGTAAAGAATGTATAGTTTTACAATCTGCCTGGGTTGTACTATTTAACAAAAAATCTCAATTTATTGCATGTGAACCTTCCCCTTATTTTAAAATTTATTTTCTTGTGAGTGTTACAATGTTTCTATTTAAAACTGAAGCTAGGAAAAAGACTTTGTATGAGATTAAATTTTGGATTAGCAGAATCATCAATAGCAGCAATAAGGAGTAGCTATTTCGGATCTAATGAATTATGACCCTATTTCTTCATATGATAAGGGTGTGTAATTAGAAGTATGTAATTAGGACAAACTCCTGCTATAAGAAAAAAGAAGGAATGAAATGAAAACAAATCAAAGGGAGAAAATGATGTTTCTTAAAACCATGTTATTCTTTTGATTTTTTTTTCTTTTTTCTTTTGCTTTTCCCTTATTTCTCTGGTCTCTTCTTTCTCTTCTCTTTGTGGGGCTCACACTTCTATCTTAGTGTTTTCTGGATTCAGACCTCCATCTTTGCTCTCACAATATTCTCCTTCATTGTTTTCATTTAGATAAAAACAAAACACTTCTTTTGCAATGATGATCACCAGTGTACATGAGTCTGCTCATTTGTGCCTTGGAGGTGAAGAATTCCCTCATCATTCACTGCTGAATCATCCATGTTCTCTGTTTTTCAAGGGTCGAAAGAGTGAGGCTGAAAAGTTCTTCTTGAAGGCTATTGAGCTGGATCCCACCAAAGGAAACTGCTACATGCATTATGGTGAGTGGCTGATCGTTTTTTCCAAGTTCCCCATCTTCTAATATAAGATTTACTGACATTTTTTGGTTGCAGATATAGCTTCAGGCTACATTGTTATCTTCCCATTCAAAGTAGTCACATTAAAGCATCCTATCCCTTGTATTTCCCTGCAGTAATTTTCATAGAACTTCAATGGGGAAGGCAATTTCACAGCTGTTTGTCTCAAGATCAGAGTGGAGTTTACAAGCAATCTCATCAGGAAAGCATCTAGCTCCTTGCCTAATGCATAGTTTATAATAAAAATATTAGCTTCCTTTTCACTCTAAATGATATTGTGTTAGTCATTGAGCATGCCATTTTGAAATTTTAGAAGTCTACATTTTGGCCAAAAAATCTTGCTTTCTGGAAGATCTGAATGTACACCAGTCTGTAAATACCTCTGAGTGAGGTCAAGAATAAGCTGTAATGGGTATAAAGGATAGCTGTCTCATTCCATCTAGCCTTGGCCTTCATCGGTCCAGAATAAGCTTACAAAACAACTCTGTCACACTCCACTCTATCATTAGTAGTGAGTCATGTGTTTAGTGAGGCACAGTATATAGCTGGTTTGGTATTGGGTAAGATGTGCTTATTTCTACCAGATTTGGAAATGGCTTTCAAGGAGCCAAAAAACTTTTACTTTTGCTGATCCTTTGGAAAAAAATGTTTTTCTTTTATCACTATTGGCTTTGATGTCTTAGTTATTATCAAGCAGTAAACTTAAAAGTGGACGGAAACCAAATCTTAAGGAAATAAAACTAATATGCTTGTATAATATTTAATTCCTTCTCTCAGTTTCCAGCTAGTAAAAATAAATCAGTGGCAGGCTGCGTGTGCGGAAGAATGGAAATAATAAAATGGAGGAAACACTTAACCAACCACAAGAGCATTTTTAAACTTAGATTATTGTGTGTATATGTCTATAAAGCTATGGTTGTGATGCTTTATCTTCCTAACATAATGCAGGATGTAATTCCACGTAATGTATTATATAAACACTCCTGATTTTGTTTCACAATGCATTTTTATTGCTGTGTTAAGATTGCAGTCAACTAATTTAAGTTTGCTACAGAATTTATTTTTATTTTCACAGGTTTTGTGTATGAAATATTTTAAATTAGTATTTTTTTCATGGATACTATTTGTGGTAGCTCCATGGTTATTTTCTCTGAGTGCTAAAAGACTTCTTGTTATTGCATTTCAGAAAATAGAATCCCCTCATCTTTTTGCCTATCTTTCCTTTGCATCAAATTAATTCTACTTACTGTATCCTTTAAGCTCTATATAGCAACAATGTTATATAATATGTAGATATTTTCACAGTAAATTTTTTCAGACTCCATTATTGCTGCATTTGAATTGCAATTGTTAAAAATCACCATTATATCAATTTTAATAGTTGGCCCCTTATTTTTCTGGCCTCTTCCTCTTATTTTTGTACTATATCATGTTCTTGAAATTATAAAAATTGTTCTTAGGGGGGCTGGGATTGTGAGGCCCTGGGTTCGATCCTCAGCACCACATACAAAGCAATAAAATAAAGACATTGTGTCCATCAACAACTAAAAAAATATTTTAAAAAAGAAATTGTTCTTAGTACCTCAGAATGTTTTAAATTTGGAGGCATATACACATTATTACAAAGTATATTTTCTCAGAGAAGAATGACTACATAATTTAGTATGATTATATGAAATTTTACAACTTCCAGCATTTTTTCTATTTTGTAATCAGATACACAGAGAACTCAAAACATGGCATCAAAAAGGAGGATTGGTTTAGGCAAAGAATCTACAATTGGACAGGAAGCTCATTACTGAGTGCTTGGTAGCCCTTGCTTACTATGCTTGAGTTATTAAAAAAAATGTACATTTTAAAGAATTAATCATTCTCATTTTGGAGTATTCATTTCAAATACTTAAATTTTAGAACTGTAACAGTTTTTTTTTTTTTTTAAATGAAGCCCTCTACTGAACACACAAGTAGATTAAAGTCTAGGGAAATGAAGATGATTTGACCAAATTAGTTGTAAGTGAATAAATTTTGGATCTCATAATTACTTTCATTGCTTTTTATTCTATAACATATGTTGTGTTTCTTTTCACAATACTTGTAGAGAGTCAGGCAAATAGCAGACATTTTGATCAGTAGGTTCTTGTGTGCAGGTTGAGAATGTCAAATTCCTGTCATGACTTCACTTAAAATTCTTAGGGAAGGGTCTTTATTTTGATATGTGTAAGATGTATCTACTAGGTGCAAGACTATTTTTCAGAAAGTGATTAGTTCTATACAGTAAATAAACAGGACAATGCCATCTTTAGAAGATGACAAGTAGAAAGTACAGTACTTCTTGAGACAAAGTGGTCGAAGCAAATGGCTATGATTGTGTGGTATTTGAGATCTCAGAACTTTAGCCAGCTACTTGAAGAGCCAGATTCAGAAAGAAAGAAATAGAAAGTTCAGAAGAAATAGAAAGTTCAGTGATCCAAACACGAATAAGCTATGTTCACATCAGAGAAAGAAGTTTCACATGACTAGAACATATTGAATCAGAGGGGAAAGTGGGAGTAGATGAGGCTGCAGAGGAAGCAGAGGTAAAGCCTATAGGGCTTTGTGGATCAAACTAAGGAATTTGCATTTTATACTAAGAGTAATATAAAAGATCACAAGGAAAAGAGGGCATTATAGAAAAGTCAGAATAGAGAAAGGAAACTCTGTAGAAAACTATTGTTCCATTTTGAACAAGAGATAATGGTGGCTTCCACCTTGGAATGTTTGTGTAATAATAAATATTTATATTGCAGTTACACATTTACCTCCTTTAGAAGATTCTAAATTGAGACTAGGGAGGACCCGTTTTCCATTTTTTGTACCGTCAATATCTAGCCTATTGCCATACTCAGTAATGTGCAATAAATATTTATTGAGCTCAGTTAGGAATAGTCTCCATTCTAGAACTGGATGTGGTATACAAAGTTCACTGAAAGAATGCTCCATTTGGTTTTTTTTTTTATTATTTCATGCCCAAGAAATTATATACTATGATTCTCATATCAATTCATTGCCAACTTACTGCCTATATATATTCTTAGGATGTTTATACCCACAGATTGAATGAATAAAAACATTTCCTTAGTTTAAAAATAAATGTTTAAGTGAAATATATGTGTTTTGAGTCTTTTTAAAATGCTTTTGCAAATGCCAGTGAAAATGCCAGAGTGAGCGAATTTTGTTTTATGGGAAATTCACTCTCTTGGGTGATTATGTGTTTTTAGTTTGCTTGTTAATGATACAAGTGACTTGGAAAATATCATACAGTTGGGACTAAACAGATGGAATTATAGGAATTTATATTGGCTGCAATTGTGATTAGAAGATGATATTTTAAAATGCTATCAGTTACTTGTGTTTTGAATGCATGGGTTTTGCGTCTGGTTGACTTGCTGGTTGGTTCCAAGAGTTAGTTAAATGTTGACCTCTGAGGTACCTGTAACCTCTGGAGGAAAAGTGGAGTCTCTGGAATTTAGATTCCTTGTCTTTAAATTTAAAAGCTTAATGTGGGCTTCCCAAATATTTTCCAGGATTCAGTTTTCAGGTTTTCTCTAATATGTATTCATTTTTCACTATTTGGTCAAAAATATTAAGGACTGTGTAGAAGATAGACTTCAAACCATAGGATAATGTCATATTCATATGTTGTCAAGCTCCCAGTGTATTCCATGTCCATGTGATATCAATCAAGAAGTCCTAATGAAATTTGGTTTATAAATCTGTGTGAGGATTTGGTGTCTTGATGTCTCATGTGGGTCTGTAATTCAAGGGATTCTCTATAGATCCCCTTGTCTCCAGAAGAGAGCATCTGCCAAAAGAATCAAGGTCAATACAAGCCCTTCTTTTTAAAAAGCCTAAGAAAAAACATTTAATCATATAGAATATATTATACATCTTTTCTTTAGGTATATAGTAGTAAATGTGATGTAGTAATGAGTAAAACAACTTAGTCATTAAACATTTAGTATAAGGTACCCACTAGGAACACATCCTGGCAGTTGGGAATTTATTAGATATTAGGACAGAAGTATAAAACTTTGAAAGAAGAGCAGGGAATGTAGTTCAGTGATAGAGTGCTTGCCTAGCATGTGTGAGGCCCTGGTTCAATCCACAGTAATTAAAAGAAAAAAAAAGTGCTGTTGGGAGAAAGTGTTCTTTTATGTGGACCTTGATTAGGAAATTTTTCTCCTGTTTACCTCTTAACTAAGAGTAAAGCTTGTACCCTCTTTTGTATTCTGTACTGGTGTTCTCTGGATGATGTTTTTTATTTCTAAGGTTTTGGCTGTATAGTCGTAAGTCTGGAACCTCTTCATACCTCCAGCTTCATATTTATCAAACACCATACTAAATACAGGGACACAGCAGGGAAAAGACAAGCTCCAATAGAGCTGGCAAAGTGGTATGGAAGGCACAAATTAGAAAAGTCATGATTTAATTACAGTTATTTTTTAAAAGGAGAAATAGCATAATTTAGGGGCCTTTATGTGGGGGATTGGGATGCAGGAAAGATTCACCCGATGAGCTCACATTTACCAAATATTTGAATGATGAGTAGCAGCTCCCCAGTCAAAAATGTAGAAATGAGGATGCAGTGAGCATTAATTCAGAGAGTGCTTAAGGTAGAAGACAGCATGTGTCTGGGAAATATTTCAAGGACAGAGCCAAGAAGGCAGCTAGATGTGGCTGTATAGGAGGAAGAGCATCTGAATTAGGAAAGCTGCCAGGTTATGAAAAGACTACCCATGGAAGATATCCAAATGTGGTGTTTATAAGGATATTAGAAAAATTCAGACATTGCCAACAGTGAGAGGGTTGATCTCAACAACCATCAAATCATTTCCCAAACTGAGACTCAGTTATTAAATCATTGTTCCTTGTGAGCCCATAGAAAGTATGGAATTTAAAAAAAAACCTGTAATTATCCAGATTTTATTAGTTGGCTTGAAGTCAAATTTAGAATCCTGAGAACATCTTATTTATCAAACATTTTGCCCTGTACCTAGATTTTTTAAAAGTTTTTTTTACCTCTGATCTTTTTTGATTATGATTTTAATATCTGTGAGGTTATAATGGATCCCAATTACATTTGACTAATAACAGAAGTTTAGAATGTTTGATTTCCTGGATCAGAAATTTCCTGGCCAGGCGCAACGGTGCACACCTATAATCCCAGTGCCTTGGGAGGCTGAGACAGGAGGATCATGAGTTCAAAGCCAGCCTCAGCAAAAGCAAGGCACTAAGCAACTCAGTGAGATTGTGTCTCTAAAATACAAAATAGGGCTGGGGATGTGGCTCAGTGGTGGAGTGCCCCTGAGATCAATCCCTGGTACCTAAAGAGAGAGAGAGAGAGACACGAGGGGGGGGAGGGAGGAAAAGAAAAGAAATTTTTGAAGTAATTAGTGGAGGAACAATTTGAGAAGTCCAACTTTTAAGTTCAGAACTTTTTGCTGATAATATTTTATGTTTTTCTCTAGGATGTTTTACATATAATTTCAATTTCATTTTAGAAAGTAAGTTCTAGGGGAAATTGCTAAAATATTGGGTTTAACCTTTTAGCCATGAACACCGAAAGAAGAGGTTTAAAAAACTCCATGAGTTGAATTGGTGAGAGGCTTGTGTTTGCTTTATTCATAATTAAAACAAATTAGAAGATGGACATGGAGTGACATTGTGTGGTATCATTTTATTTTCAGTCACTTCAGAAGCATTAATTTTTTCAATTAAATAATGAGCAAAATTATGGTCTTTCTTTGATTAAAAAATGAAAATGCATTTTGAGTGACTGCAAAATTACATTGAGACTAAAATTATGCTAAATACTTAACATGGAAAAATATGTATTTTTAAACATCAGTCATTTTTTTATTAATTTATTTAAATGCATTTCAATCATAGTACATATATAGAGCTCAATTTTTCCATTAATATCAGTTCGTTTATTGCTCCAATTACAGCAAAGGCAGTTCACAGAAGTACAGTCAGCTTAGGAGTTTTATAAATTTTGTTTCAAACTTTTCATATCTCACTCTATTCAAATAGTGTCTAATATTAATAATAGTTACTGTTCATACCTGTGAGATATTTTCTGAAGCATTTTAGAATTAAAACTTTGCCATGTTTAAAATGGGAAAAAACAGAGAAGAGACTTTCTAAGTTAAAAAAAAAAAGGGAAAATTAAAGGATTAATAATGTGTTTCCAAAAATATATACTTAAAAGACAACAAACAGTAAAAATAATTCCCATAAAAGCAAGTAGTAAAAGACTGATCTACATGAGCTGGGGTCATGGCACTTGCCTCACATGTGAGGCACTGGGTTTGATTCTTAGCACCACATTTAAATAAATGAATAAAATAAGGTCCATCAACAACTAAAAAAATATTGAAAGAAAAGATTGATCTACTTAAGGCATGAAACACTCTGCCTAAATTTGGAGAATTTATTTAATTTTATAGAGTAGCTAGTATAAAATATATGCTCAGTAAATCATAGGAATAGATATTTGTTATTTTAAAATTATAATTAAAATATATTCTGGAGAATGAATAAATTATGTAGGAAAAATTTGGATCAGGTGTATAAATAAAGAACAGAAAGAGTTTAAGGGAAGAGGAGACTGAGTAGAAAACTAGGGTTAAGAAAAGGGAAAGTTTACCCGTCACCATACAGTCAGAAAGCCCAGAGAGGAAGGGAGTAATTGCAAGAAAAATGAGAATTATAAGTAAATTACAAATGAGAGGGTGTTTGTATTTAATAGCCCATACAGCTGCATAAGGTAAATAATGGATTATTTTCATTATTCTAAGTACATGCTCACTTAACTGGGTCAGTCCTAAGGGCTATTCTCCATAGCTACCCTTCTAAGGATAGATATTCTGGGAGAATTCTGTAGCATCAGTGAAGTTTGTGTTCTGTGATGATTAAATGGGAAGAGACACACATATGTACCCACACAATATGTACGTGTTGGCTATTTTGATTTAGTGATGGAATGCTTTTTGAGATCCTTATTTGCAGTTCTCTTCCCTCCTACTACTTAATTACAACATTTGTTCTCACAGTTTGTGTCTCTTGCCGTTAAGTGCTCTGTGCCTGGTTGGCAAGTCTAGAAAGCCCAGTGAAATGAAGTGGAAGCGCAAGGAGACTTGGAGCTCCTCCCAGGAAGGAGGTGTGAGCACTGGGCTCTATGAGCCACCTCCCATGGCCGGTCCCTTGTCAAGTTGGTCTCAGAGCTGTACTTTTTTCTTTAGTGGCTACAGCACCTGTGTTTGAATCCTTTTGTTCTTCCTCCTCTCATTCCTTCCAATGTCCTGTAACTAAATGAGGCTGCTCGCTCCCCGGTGTCCTTCATGAGGTTATACCCCTCATTAGTGGCTTCTTTCCCTTCATGTATAGGTGATAAGACTGTGCAGTTGGCACATCAGTGGGAACTGACTTTTCTTTTCTTTTCTTTTTTTGTTTTGGTACTGGAGATTGAACTCAGGGGCACTCGATCACTGAGCCACATCCTCAGCCCTATTTTGTGTTTTATGTAGAGACAAGGTCTCACTGAGTTACTTAGTGCCGCGCCGTTGCTGAGGCTAGCTTTGAACTCATGATTCTCTGGTCTCAGCCTCCTAAAGTGCTGGGATTACAGGCTTGTACCACCGCGCCCGGCTCTGACTTTCCTTTTTGAAGCACACTTGATCCATATTGAATCTACTTATTACTTGATCCAAACTAATGGGATTGTGCTACTTTCCCTTCTTGTCCCTCCCCTCACTTCTTTTCCTTTTTCTCCTCTGCCACCCTTTCTCTCTTCTCCACCTTATCCCATTCTAATTCTCACTCCCCTTTTGGACAGTCACCATAACCATACAAATGGTTTTCTGGTATCTTCTAACCCTTTTGGAAAGGGGAAATAAATTCAATAATGTGCTACTCGCCTTCCCGACCTTTTTTCCAATGCACACAGGGCCCTGGCATGCTGAATCTCTAATCTCCTTTCACTAGACACCTTCCTTGCCACCTGTCCAATTTGGGACAAATTCTTGGTTTCCTGTTCGCGTAGATCCAGAGCCTCCTGACCTCACAATGAGCATTCCAGATTGGTCTCCTGGGTGTCTTTTCCTTGTTCACCAGGACCACCTGTTTTCTTGGCCAGCACCTGTGGCACATTTATCACCTTAGGCCTGTCTCAGGAAAATGGAACTTTTGTTAACTCAGTCTGCCAAAAGCACAAACACTCAAAGCAATAAAACTAATCAAAGAGGAAGGGAGAGAGGTTGGTTTTAAAGAGTGAGAGCATAGCTAAAATGCCAGGGTGACTGGGGGCTCATAGAAAAGCACTCAGCAAGTCTCCCTCAGATGCAAAGAAGAGAATTTCCCCCATGTTTTTAATCCTCCCAGGCACAGGTACTACACATTAAAGCACCTTCTCTCTGGAGCAGCTTCCTCTTCAGACAGCAGGTCTAAATCCTAACCACTGCTTTATCCCCAGATACTGTGTTTCTCCTTTCACCAATAAAACCCATGGAAGACTTGCTTCAACCGTTCTTTCCCTGCTCATCTCGCTACCACTATGTCACAGAAACCAGTCAACACAAATAGTCCGCCATGGCCTTTTTCCACTTCCAATCATCTGAGTCCTTGAGGTGGTCCTCAGGTGCAGATAGTTGCTGCTGGAATGCTGGTAGTGTTCAGCTTCATGGTCTCGCTGCTGGCTATACAACTATATTGTCTTGGTAACATTCAAGCAATATCCTTACTTGATCTCTTTATTCTTTGTTTATTCAACTTAAATTATAAGTTGAACAAAACCAAAAAATCACTTCCGTCAAGAAATGATGCATTTCATTTGTACTAATTTGTACCTCCTCTTTCATATCTATATGCATTTGAGGTTAAACTGTCACTGTAATCTGTTTACTCCACTAATAGATTGGAACTGTTTTAAGAATATTGCATTTATCTTTGTAACCCACCTCACTGCAAGTAGCACTCAATCTTATATATAGAATGCACAGTGTAAATTTCTTGGATATATTAACCCATAGAGGAAACTATTTCTTCCTAGATTATTTCTTTCTCTGTTCTTAGATTATTGAGTGTATTCCACAGTATCATGGAATATAATAGATATTAGCCAAGTTATATAGTTTGAACTGCCTTGAATTTAATACATCTTTGAAGATATAATTGAATCAGTGTTCTAAGAGAAAATCAGGTCTAAAAACAGGGCCATATATTATTCAAGTCCAAAGGAACCACCATAAAAACTTCACTGTGGCCGGGCATGATAGCCCATGCCTATAATCCTATCAACTTGGGAGGCTAAGGCAGGAGGATCAAGAGTTCAAAGCCAGCCTCAGCAACTTAGTGGGGCACTTAGCAGATCAGCAAGACCCTATCTCTAAGTAAAACATAGGAAAGAGCCAGGGATGTGGCTCAATGGTTAAACACCCCTGAGTTCAATCCCTAGCACCAAAAACAAACAAAAACCTTCACTGTGAATCATAAACTCTTGGAGATGGTGCATTGCCTGGTATTTGTAGGCATTTACTGCAGCCCTACCTAAAATCATTGCAAGCTGTGAGGAACTGGATGGGAAAGTGTATAGTGATGTATACTGTCTTATTCATTTGAAGATGAAGCAAGTAGCTACCAAGATGTATTATTATTTAATTTAATTATGTCCTTAAACGTGTATTTATTAAATCCCCACAATGTGCCAGGAGGTAAGAGGGGGACCCACTGAGATATCTGGAGAAAGAGCATTCTAAGTGGAGAAAATTGCAAAGTAAAGACTAGAGCAAAAATTGCAAAGTAAAGTCTTTGTTCCTGTGATGTGTTAGAGAAAAGTTAAAAGGGGAAGGGCCTAGTATTGTAATGTCAATATAGGTAAGGTCAGAGTAAGGATTCTCAGATGTTGATAAAAACTAACAGTGATAACATGATGCAGTTTGACCTCCATTTTAATAAGATCACTCTGAATGCTGGTTTTAGAATGTCCTGGAGAGTCCAGGGCAGAAGTAGAGGGATTATATAGGAGGATATTGCTTTAATCCAAGGTCAAATGATGGTTTGAGACAGGGTGGTACAGGTTGAGGTCAGATGATTCTGGATATATTTTAATGATTACTCTTCTTCCAAGGGGAACTATTTTGATGTACATGCTGTGTTCTAATTGCTACTTTATAAATAAGATCTTAATTTGCCTTTGAACTTTTTTTTTTAAAGCTGCATTGGAATGATTTTTCCTAAAGAAAATTGTGTCATCATGACACCTATTATAGATGGTTTTGGATCTTTAATTTAGTTGCATTGAATTTAAGAGTGAGTTTTCCCTAATATTTTCACAAGAAATGGCCAGTCCCAACTAATCTAGGGAGTTTACATGGAGAAATTTTACAAGGACTATTTGACATTGTGGTTTAGGCCAGCTTACATTTTCACAGATTTTTACCTCATGACAGCTGCTCCCCCCTGCCCCTCAGTACTAGGGATTGAACCCAGTGGTGCTCTGCCACTGAGCTATATCCCAGCCCACTTTTTAAAAAAATTTTACTTTGAGATAATATCTCTCTAAGTTGACAAGACAGGTCTTGAATTTGCAGTCCTCCTGCCAGTCCCAAGTTGTTGGAATTATAGGCATGTGCGGCCATGGCTGGCTCAACAGAGCTTTCCAAATCCAGGAATTAATGAAGGATTGATCTTCACAAGCCTGTCATATTGAAATATTGGTTAAAAAAAAAAAAAACAACAAAAAAAAACTAACTAGTAGTTTCAGTGTTCATTGAGTAAAAGAAATGCCCAGAGAAGATATGACTCTAATATGGAAACAGTTGAATCCTAAACTATCAATTGCTTTTTTCCTCTTCCAACTTCAGTCTATGGGGAGACTTACTTTTTATCTGTAGATCTCTAGGGAATTCTTTCTCTTTTTTGAATTATCTTCTGTTTTTCCCTACTTACATGATTTTTTCTTTATAAGTTCAGAACTTGTTTTTTCATTTCCTTTTTTCTTCCTTTGATTTGAGAAAATGAAGTAAAATGATGATAATTAATGTGGTACAACAAACAACAAACCAAAGAAATAAAGCATGGTAGCAACAATACCAGAGAAGAAAATATATTTTAGTTAAGATTTTCTTAACTATTTTTTAGTTATACCTGGACACAGTGTCTTTATTTTTGTTTTTCTTATTTTTATGTTGTGCTGAGGATCGAACCCAGTGCCTCACACGTGCGAGGCAAGCACTCTGCCACTGAGCCACAACCTCAGCCCCCGTTAAGATTTTCTTTATTTGCAATTCTACTCAATTACCAAACACAAAGGATGTGCTTGTCTCCCGTATGTGAATAAGAAGTGATTTCTCAGAAATCTATTCTTACATGTGAAAGATAAAACTCTTAACTCTCCTTGAGAGTTTTGAAAGAATAAACTTATATGTAATGAGTACATCATCATGATATGTGCACCTTCCTACCTACACATGAGTGTAACCTGGTCATTATGCCACATCACAGAGGGAAGGACATGCCAGGTGCAGTTAATGACGAGAAGAGCTAAGTTGGACTGGTAGCTAATCCTAAGTGAAGTCCAAATGCAGAGTATGATGAAAATGTATTTCGTTTATAAGATACTAATTCTCAAAGTGTGGACATGGCCTAGTAGCATTGTCATCTCCTGAGAACTGATTAAAAATGCAAATTTGAGGCTTTATCCAGACCTACGGCCTCTGAAACTCTGGAAAGGGACTCTTGCTCTCTCTGTTGGTCCCCCAGGTGGTTCTGATGGACACTAAATGAAGTGAATCCAGCTAAATCCACCAGTGAGCGGAGACTCTATGATATGCCTGCCTTCCTCGTTTTCTCTCTTTCCTTCAGAATCCCGTCTTGTTGTACCCACACTCTTTGAGCCCCAGCAAATATTCCTGCTCACCATACTGCAGGATGGTCTTAGTGGACTCAACAGTAATTTTTCGTTGAAGAGCTCCTGTGTCTTCTGCTAGCAGTGATTCAGTACCTTATTGTGCAAACAGTTCACTTCCCAGTGGCCTGACTTACCACTTGTTCTCTAAGGGGGTGGTCATAATGGGACAGTTCTGATAAATACCCTGGTTCAAGCATAATTAGTAATAATCCTCTTTTAAATGCCTTGGCTTAGATGATAAATTAACTATAATGAACTTATTAGAAATTGGTATAAGAAGGCCTCAGAAGAAAAAAAAGTTTAGGGCACAAAAATGAAGGATACCTACTTATTATAGGTAGAGAAGACAGAAATGGCAATTAGAAGGGGACAACCTTAAAGAACAAGAAACCTGAGAAGCTATATATTCCAGACCAATAAGAATGTAAAGCAGGGGTTGTGGATTTTGCTCAGTTGGTAGAGTGCTTGCCTTGCATGCATAATGCCCTGGGTTCAATACCCAGTCCCACCAAAAAAAAAAAAAATTTGTGAGGCAGTAGACTACAGGAAGCATGAGTAGTTCAAAGAGGTTGGTTTCTGGTGGAAGTAATAGAAGGTAAATCTGGTTGCAGAGGAGTGATTTGAGTCTTCCAGAACAGGTAAGGGCAAAATTTGATTCTTATTATCCAAAAAAACAAATTCATTAAGGTTCTTTTGGTCATTATTAGGAAGAAAGCTAATATATCTTTGTTTCTCTTTTTGTTTTGGTTCTGTACATTTGAAATGTTTACTACTCTATTTTCCAACCATTCTGGACTGTACTCTTAAAAATCAGTCATTGTTAGGGCTGGGGTTATGGTGCAGTGGTAGCGTGCTCGGCTAGCATGTGTGAGGCACTGGGTTCGATCCTCAGCACCACATAAAAATAAAATAAAGATACTCTGTCCACCTACAACTAAAAAAATAAATATTAAAAAAAATCAGTCATTGTTAAAACTTGGAAAGGTCAAGCTTAGCAATGGGAAAAACTAAATGTAGACTGTATCTTATTAAAACTCCAATGCAAGTCTAACCATGCCCAGTTTTTAATTGGATTGTAATCAGTTCCTCATTCCTTATGCCTAACTGAAGGAGAACCACCTTTGGTGAAAGATAGTGTTATCTAAAACATCTATGGTTTTTTGAGTTTTTCATACACAATGTTCAGAATACAGTGCAAATTTATTGGACGTGTACAGAGATAAGACTATGATGGAAACCTAGAAACCTAAATGTCCATCAGTCAGTGAATGGATAAACAAATTGTTGTGTATCTATACAATGGAAACATATATATTTCTGATACATACAATCAGTAGCTGTATAACATGGCAGAATAATAATTTACTTTCAATATTGGTATAGGCATTTAAATTCAGTTTAAAAAATAACAAACAATTCACACTTAATACTATGTATCATAGCAGAACACTTATAGTAGACTATTGAGATAATATGAACTGTTGAGAAGAGTGGTGGAATTATAGAAATGCATAATTAATATGTTGTTTTACTATTTTTTGAATAGTAATATTATGGCTAGAGTCTACTCTAAAATGTTCACATAGGAATTTTTACTGTAAGCATTTACAATAATATATTATGCATTTGGGGTAGTTTCTGGATGTGGCAAGCAGTTTACATATTGCATGGCATTGCTACTTAAACATATAAAGAATACTGTTGTGATAAAGTAGCGTATTTGATTTTACACAGTAGTTCATGTTATATTTTGTTGTTGAACATAAAAGGTATGCTTAACAATGACAAAGCTTTTGGAAGGCTTTGTCCTGTGCATGCCTGTAAACTGCTCCCATGTATTACCAAGTATCATTATCTTCATCATATAGACAACCTGTCAATGTCCTTCTCTTTTTCTGTATGAACGTAATAGATATATACTTTCTTCTTTCTTTTTGTTTTAAGCAGAATTAATGTATTTACTTTATCCCCCTCAGTCTGGAGTAATGTGTTAAGAAAATAACCTTCATGATTCAATTAATTGTTGCATTTTCCTAACTATTAATTTGTTACATTTCAGCATTAAGAGGTACCTGGAAAGAAAAAGAATAATTTCTTACATTGTTCTTTGTTTAAATATCACAAAAATAATTATCAAGCATTTGTTTAGTTAAATACTGTTTGGGAAGACAGGTATTAATTAATAATGTTTTAATTTAAAAAATAACCTCTAACAAGAATAACTGAAAGAGATGGGTTTATATTTGTGTCATTTATTAAGAAATGTGTAAGGAGATAGTATTCTTTAGTATGCCACATATTATCTAATTTTTGTTTTACTTTTTCTGCACAAAAGCATGCACCTTAAATTTCATCTCATATCTACATGTATATAAAATTAGCATATACAAGAATTTTATAAGTACAATTATTTTAGTGAGCTTTTGTGTTGCTGTGACCCAAATAACCAACAAAAACAACTTAGATGAGGAAAAGGTTATTTGAGGATCAGTTTCAGAGGTTGAGTCCATAGATGGCTGATTCCATTGCTCTGGGCCCAAAGGGAGACAGAACATCATGGGGGAAACATATGGCAGAGGGAAGCTGCTCCCTTCATGGCAGCAATGAAACCAGGGTTGCGGGCAGATACTGAGAAGATGAACCATTCCAGGGCACACCTCCAATGACCCACCTCCTTCAGCCATGCCCCACCTGCCTACACTTACCACCCAGTCCATCCATCCAAACTAGGATGATTAGGTTATAATTCTCGTGATCTAATCATGATTAGGTTATAATCGTGATCTAATCATCATTAGGTTATAATTCTCGTGATCTAATCATTTTGTCTGAATATTCCTGCATTAGCATGAACTTGTGGGGGATACCTTATACCCAAACCTTAACAAACATGTTCTTTTTACTCGTAAATGTTTATTTGCAACTAAATCTTTTCCTTAATAATTTTCTGGCCCAACAATTATGTTCATTTGTTTTGGGAGATGAGTAAGACTCAGAATGTAAGAAAGTAATGTGAAATATTTTGTAGAAATAGCCAAACATTGTCCAAGTCCCAGTTTCTATCTCTTAGTTTAAAAGAGTAGGTTTATAACCACAGGCTCATCTTTACTCACCAGCTTTTAACTAATCAAAGTTTAAAATACTTAAATCAAGCCATGACTATTAGTGCAAAAGGACCAGTCCAGATGCAAACTTCACGGATCAGCTTACCACAGCTTTTATTTGGGAACAGAGTAAGGCCTCTGATGGACCCACTCTCCTGGTGGAAAATTAGCCACCAGCCTAAGGTGCTAGGGGGTTAGGCTTATATAGGTTAAACTGAGAGGTGACTCAATTAATGAGCATATCAGTTTGGGCTACCATTACTGGGCCAGATGAAGGGTGTTGGGTCAGTGGATGTGGGGCCAGTAGTCAATGCCTGGGATTGACTAGACCAGATGGAGAGTGTGGTATCAGTTTAGGGTGAGATCAATGCTTTGGCCTCTTCTCAGAAACTGTCCTTTCAGACTCCCCAGGGCCCACCTTGTCACTGGGAAAGACAGTGACACCTTCATTCCTTCTCCCTGGGCCACATCATTCTGGGGTTTGTCTTTTTCCATACCCAACAATGCCTATGGACTATTGTAAATCCTTAAAACATGTTTCCCCTTTTACTTTAAGAGGAGATATTTTGAGGTTAAAAGAAATTCTCAATAGTTACTAGATGAACAGTAAATAACAGGCTCTTCCAACAGCCATCAATACTCACCATTTTTATAGTTTTTCTGTTTCTGTATGCAACTCTTGACTTGCAACTCATTTTTATCACTATTGTTTTTCTAGTTTTAAAGCCCTAAACTGTAAAACAAAAAGAGAATCCCAAACAACAAGAGGTGATAATTAGACCACAACTCCATAAGCCTGGCAGCTGTGTAGATGCTTCAGCATATCCTTTATTCTTTAATTTGGTTTTTATTTGAATATCCATATCAGAGAAAGTGTAACATCATTAGTTTTGCTCTTAGTAAATCTCTAAGTATAAAACAATGCAATCTATTGTTTCTGTATACATTCTTGAAGCCTTAAAATTGGACCCCACTTTTTCCTTTTCCTTTGCAATGTTTCCAGAATAGTTTTACATAGCAATTCTTGAGGTGCAATTTTAAGTTGTGTGGCTCTATCTGCAATAATTCTAACCTTACAAAGCTGACCTGGAAGTATTCTTAAAAATTTGAGCTTGTGAATATTTTTTCTACTTCTGTTACTAAGTCTAATTCAGAGTGAGTCATTGTTATGCCTGCCTATGTTCTTTCAATAACTTAAATGTAAGAAATAAATATATCAGTATGGATAGACCTGCTTGTGGATGTGTGTCAGAGAGAGAAGCTATTTTAAAAAGTATTATTAAAATCAACTCAACTCACATATGTAATACTCCTTTAAATATGTTCATTTTTGTTATACGAGTAGTCTACAGAACATTTAAGAAAAAGGAATTTTAAGAAAAGAGAATTCTTGCAATGTTCTGCAATTAAAGGAAAGGCATATAAAATATGACTAAATAATGAGCATGACATTACATCTTAGCTTCAAATCACCTTTACCACTGCACTTATTCTTCTCTAAATGCAGCTTTATCATTTTCTACAATTACCATTTTCTGAGTTGAAGCTCACTTGCTTTTGTACTTTGCAGGTCAATTTCTTCTAGAAGAAACTCGCCTCATAGAAGCAGCAGAAATGGCAAAAAAAGCAGCTGAGCTGGATAGTACAGAGTTTGATGTTGTCTTCAATGCTGCCCACATGCTCAGGTCAGATTTTGCTACTATACCTTAAAAGACCAATGCCCTGATTTTAAGAAAATAATTATACTAATTTTCCTATCATACTATGCATTCTATATTGTAAATGTAAATCAAACTGCAAGTCCATGTAAAAATTAGAAGTATTTTCTTCATTATAGTCTCGTGACCAATGTGCATGGCCGATGAGCTTCTCAGGATTCTGAGAATAATTGAAGATCCACCCCCAACTTGCTTTCCCTTCCCTCCCAAATTACTGGTCAGAAAATAGAAAAGATAAACTGTAAAATCAAATTGCTAATGAAATATCTCCAAAACAAAACATTATGTCAGTTAGTCAATTGCATCTCCATATTTGTGTTTTTGTATTAATTATTATTGAATATGGCATGTGGATGCATTTTAATATGTTTGATAGTTAGAAGGATTATCAAATACAAATATGCATAAGGCCTATGAAATACTTAAAATGGCCCTGTAATCAGTACTATTCCTCTGCTGTGAAGCAATACATTTTCTAGACCATTACTGTTCATATTTTCAGAGGGTTATTACAAAGGCTAATTGCAATAGTGAAAAAATAATGACACATCAGCTATTTTTGTTGTGAATATAAAGAGAATCAGTGCATCCATAAGTAGTGTTTTAGATTAAAGGAGGATGCTTTGACAAAACTCAATTTATACAGTTTTTAAAAAGCATTATTTGCTCTGTTAGCAATATGTGTACTCCTTTACCCATACTCCTGCTGAATTCAATTCCATTAAATTCCCCCCAACCAAGTGCTTCATTAAGTGACATTCATGCTATGGTCTTTGTGCTTATCTTCTACTGATGAATTTGTAATTATGTAGATTATTCTTACAAGTTAAGAAAAATCGCAGAGCAGTTGGTTCATATTTGGGTACTTTTATAATGAAGACTTTTGATCTGGTGTTGTAGTTCAGCAGTAGAACATGTGCTTAGTGTGCACAAGACCCCGAGTTTAACATGTGCTTAGTGTGCAAAGACCCCAGCATACATACATGAATGGCCTTTGGAAAAAGTAGAGGAACTATTTTTTAAACATTTTTTTTTGAGATCATTATACAGTCATATGCAGTCGTAAGATATAATACTCTGATTCACATGCTGTGTGGATGAGGGAATGGGGACCTGACAGAGGGATGAGCTGACTGTGAAGTAAAGCTATGAAAGTAGTATTACAAAATAAACTCAAAAGCCCAGAAATATATTTTAAAGAAGAGGGGCAGTGACGGGTTACGCCCATGGGTAAAAGGGGTACGGCTTGTAACAAATATGGAGCCTGTGCTTTATAGCGGTACAGATCAAAAGGGATTGGTAGGTATAAGCTTTCAGTGTAGGAGGAGTCTTGTTTCTTGTGCTTGCTTCTTCAGTATATGAGTGGGGGTAAGCAGGCTGTTTGGCTCTTAGCAGGTCACTCCTATTTCTGGGGCTGTGCTTGAACATAAGCAGAAGCGGTGAGCTAGAACAGGGTGCCAAAGTGAACTGGGCATTCTCCAACCAGTGAATTCCACCAGGGAGTTCCCAAGACCAGGTTTTCTTTCCTAATGGCTCAAACTGTTGCTCAGTTCACACACTGCTCATAGATGGCTTCCCAGATAATACAGAAAAATCTCCTGTACCATGTCCATTGATAATATCTTGCAAAACTACAGCATAGAATCTCAACAAGTATATTGATATTGATACAGTCCCCTGGCTATATTGGATTTCCCCAGTTTTACTTGTACATGTGTGTATTTAGTTCTCCACAATTTCTTCATACGTCAGGTTTATGTGTCCATCATCACAGTCAGAATACAGAATATAGTAGTTTCATTATCACAGATATCCCTCATGTTCTTTTCTAGTCACATACCACCCCTTTCCCTTGTTCCCCAGGAACCAATATTTAAAGCAAATTTTGTTGACTAGTTTGTGTTTATCATTTGAGACACTTATTAGACCGTATCTTCAGGGCCTCTTTTTTAGCTTTTTGTTAGTCTGAAATCAGAAATTTAAAGCCTAGCTGGGGGTTAAGGGATACACTATGAGGTTGCAGTTGGATGCCTTCACTTTGCTGTTAATGTTTAGCATCCCTAAGGCACTTGTTTTATGATGACCTCAAAAAAGCTGACACCTATACAGAAAAATCAAAATTCCATCAACTATTACTATCTTTATAAAATAAATTATAGTCAACCTGCAAGAATTTTCAAAGCAAGGATAATTTTTAAAAAACACTTAAATTCTCATGACAAGGTTAGGTGATATTGCAAGGAAGAGGACTTTTTGTTCCTCATGAATAAAACACTATGCTTTTACTCACAATAAACCATTTGTAAGCATGGGAAGGCACAAGTTTCTGTAGGCTAATTCATCTTACTTATAATAAGTATTTTCATCAACAGATCATTCTGCTACATATTAAATCAGTATCTGTAATTCAGGGTCTACCAATGGAAACCCATTATAAGAACATTATAAAAAATGTCCTTGTTAAATTCATCACTCGTGACTTTTTTTCTGACTTACCACAGTTTTAGAAAACAGTGGAAAGTTTTTGTTACATGTTGGAGATGTGGAAATCTTTAGGATCTATTTTTCAGAACCTTCTCTTTAACTTTCTGCAGTCTGCATTCCTCATTAAGTTTCAGTCACTCAACGCCCTCCTGTATTGACTATACATGTGACCATAGCAGCCTGACAGTGATATCCTACCCAGCTTGATGGCAGTCCCCATGAATAATTTTATGTAGCTTTTTTGCTTTTCAGCTCCATCAATTCAAAGATTTCTTGAGTGTTTACTGTGCAAGCTGAACACCCATCTCTTATTAGTTAAGATAATTCAGGGCTTCCTTTGCTGAAAGGATAAGAGAGGTTTTTGTATCTTTTAATGTAGTTTTACCAAAATGTTTAGCTATCAAAAATTTGTTATATATGTTACATGTAAAGTTTTCCCTGGAACTGCCAAAGTCTTAAATTGATTTTGATAGTCATTCTTACCTTGAGTTCTTTTGAGAGATTTTTAGGAGACAAAATTGGCAAGTTTTAATAACCAGTAGTATGTGAAGAAAAGGGTAAAGTCTCCCCCTTTGTGACTTGGTTAGCTGGATCCATGGTTTGTCTGATGTTCTAAATCAGTAATTTAGGGACAGATTATAGTTCAAGATATGGTTTCACCATACTGATTTAACCTCCCTTTTTTGTCTAATTCCTTTTGAAATGATCAAAAGAATCTGTTAACAAGGGAGGAGAAATGTTCATTCTAAAAGTTTTTTTTTTTTTAAAGTTACTGCCTCTGGATATGACTAGATGGAAAGAAATGAGGGCCTGAGGCTAGCCCTCCAGGGGCATATCTTTATCTTACTGGGACCTTCAAGAGTCTTGAAATTTGAGAAGTTTCTGACAGAATCATTGCAACTCTCAGTAATACCTGAAGAGCTTCCTCTGTAGAATAAGCAGATATAAAATTTTGAGATATATGATTTGAATTCGGCATTTCAGGTAAGAATGACAGATCAGAGAGGTATCAAAGTAAGGCTGCTTGGTGGACCAGACTGACTATCAAAAGCGAAGGACTATTTAGAACATGCCTAGTTCTGATTTCAAGATGATTCACAAGAATGCTAGGAAGTATAGAAGTAGTAGTAATGCTGGTCACCAAAAATGTTTGGTCCAGAAAAATAAGATTACCCTTGCTTGCATTCTTCGAAGTTGAAGACCTGCACAGGCCTTCCTTAGATGATGGAGTGTGCGTGGACATTATATATGTCATGTATGAGCCAAAGCTGTAAGAACACTCTTCCCTTTTTCCTACTTGGAGACTGGAAACAAGTGGAGTCAAATAACCAAAAGTAACAGAAGTAATCAAAGGGACCCAAACCTGCCTTCTTACCTGCATAGGTTGAATGAGTGAGAAATAAACTATTTCTGTCTTCAGTGAGATTATAATGTGTTTATTACTGTAGTAGAGCTTAACTACCCTGACACAAAATATATCTGAAAGTCAAATAAGTAGTTGGAAAGTGGAACTTTATAACATTATAAAAGTTAACTAAAAAATAAAAAATAAATAAAAATTAAAAAAATTTTTAAAAATTGATTTATGAGGCTGGGGCTGTAGCTCAGTGGTAAAGCACTTGCCTAGCATGCGTGAAGCACTAGGTTCAATTCTTAGCACCACATATAAATTATAAATGAATAAAATATACATCAACACTAAAAAAAAAGTTAACTAAAAGATTAATAGGATATTTGAAATTGTATCTGCAATAGAAACAGTGTACAATTAATAGACTGATAAATAGAAACTCTACATATTTCTCCAAAACTCAATGGAAAATCATAAAAATGTGAAAATGATGACTGACAGATTCAAAGACTAGAGTATAGAAAACTCACACTTGCAACTATATGTAACTGCACTAATTATATATACATACATATATATATTTGTACAATTATATAGTGTATATATACTTATGTTTATATAAATCATATAGCATGTATATAGTTTATATAAATATATAGTATATACTTAGTATGTGATATATAACTGTACTTGTGTATATATAAATGTGTATATAATTAAAGGCCATATATAGCATTTATATAATTTTATGTGTGACATATAAGTGCTAATAGAAGTAGAAATTTCTGAAGGAGCAACATGGATCCAATAAGCAGTTATCATTAAATAGGGAAATTTTCTAAGGTAGCATAAAGGCTTTCAATTACCAATTGAAAGCAAAGTTGATGAAAATAGATTCACTCCTAATCTGTCAGTCTTCTACAGGTCAGAATTTTTAGATGGAAACTAAATAATCCAGTCTCGCCAGGTTAAGCAGAAGCAGAGTATATTGAGGAGTACTCTGTGGCCCACAGATTCTCTTTGGGGATTTGGGAGCTCTACTCAACACAACCAGGCCCAGCCACCCAGCCTTCCCCAGGCCTGAGCAGCTTCTACAATCCCAGAGCTGTGCCTCCATCACCCACAAGGAACCAAGCAAAGCAAGTGCTACACGTGTTAAAAGGCGATTGTGCTGGGCATGGGGGCCTCCCATAAGCAAACTTCTGAATCCAGTTCTCTGGAGATTGCATTTGATTTGTGGAACCTGAGTCATGTGCTGGAAGAAAGTTGGACAATGAAGGGATTTGGGGCTTCTGCCTTGCTTGGGAAGGTGGCATCCACATTGCTGCTAATTAATCAACTTTGCAGGAAGGGTGATTACAGATGATGGGTGGTCTCATATAATGAATATTGACAGTACATGGTGCTACTTTTAGTACTTTAAATAGAATAGAAAAAATACTCAGTGCTTCCAGATGAGACTCTTTTGTGTGTTTTAAAGCAGTTTGGTATCATCAAAGAAAATCACCAAAGGAATTCAAATTCTAGAAATCAGTGAAGTTATATCTATACAGTTGTGAGAATAAACAATTGAAATGACTTCTGTTAAAAGCATTTTGTACGAACACATTTGTTCAGAGGTTTTTTTGTGTTTTTTTTTTTTTAACTCAAAGCTGGAGGGGGAACATGAATATATTTGATTCCTGAAAAGAACAGGCACAAAACAAAACAAAACAAAAAAACAAATTTTACTTAATTCACTTTTCATAGTCTCTGGTAGAAGAGTTATTTTTATTTGCTTCAATCTACTTACTGGGTAAGGAATAAAAGTGGCATTTATTCAAGTATTTTCTGTCTGCCTGGCACTGTATTTTGCATTTCTGTTTGTCACCCTCTTAGTTCTGCTAACTTATCTGTCAAATAGCTACTAATATCACTATTTCATTGATGAGGATACTGAGGTTCAGTGTTAATCCTTCTTGGAGTTGGTAAAGCTGGGACTTAGAAGTTGGTAAAGCTGGTGTCTTCTGGCCATGGATGATATGTGTTTTCACTGTGTTACATTGGCTCCCTTTGTCATTACTATGGAGTGACCACCCAGAAGCTATGATTCTTGGAATTTATTAAAGGACAAGAGATTTATAGAGAATAGCAGGTTGTCAGCTGTGTAAATCCTAAATAATCAGACCTCTCTAATACTATTCAATTATTTTCACATGGTAAATTTTAGAAATTAGATTCATTGTCATTGAGGAGACAACTGCAAGTTTGTATTTTCAAAGGGATATTACATTTTTAGAAATAGCATCCTGCTATAGTGTCTGGCAGGGGTCACACTTAAGAGATGAGGAAAGTGTGCACTTTTTTCTGGGTCTATGGATACAAGTTCTCACCTTCTTTTTTGGGCGGGGGTACTGGGGATTGAACTCAGGGGCACTCAACCACTGAGCCACATCTCCAGCCCTATTTTGTTTTTCCTGTAGAGACAGGGTCTCACTAAGTTGCTTAGCGCCTCACTATTGCTGAGGCTGACTTTGAACTCGCAATTCTCCTGTCTCAGCCTCCCAAAGTGCTGGGATTACAGGCATGCGCCACCGTGCCTGGCTAAGTTCTCACCTTCTTGCTACCTTTTTTCAAGGTAGTAAGAAAAGCAAAACTGCACTCTACCTACGGGTTCCAGTTGCCTCCCAGATTTCTAGAGAGCAGACCAAATACATGAGAAAGTATCATTATCTTTTAACTTCTATACTCTAGTAACATAGTATTTTTAATTATATATTCTACAAACATAGAATTCATGTCCTTTTTGCTTGGGGGAAGGGACAGTACTGGAGATTCAACCTAGGGCCTCCTTATGTGTGATAGGCAAGTGTACCACCACTGAGTTACATCCCCAGCCTTAAAATTTAAGTTCTTAAATGAGAAAGAAACAGATTGGATTGCTTTTTCAAAGAGCTCACATGTGTACATGTGTGTCTATCAATCTGTACATCTTCAAGAGATATATACAATCTGCCCTCAATATCCCTGGGTTCTATATGTATGAATTCAACCATGCATGGGTCAAAAATATTTGAGAAAACTGTCTGTGCTGAGCATGTATGGATTTGTTTTGATCATTATCCCATAAACAATACAGTATGACACCTACTTACATACTATTTTGTATTATGGTAGGTATTAGAAGTAATCTGGAGAGGATTTAAATATAGGGAGGTTGTGCATAAGTTATCTGTAAACACTACACCAGTTTATTTAAGGGACTTGAGCATCCACAGATTTAGGTATCTGTTCTGGGGTAGAGTCCTTCTGGAACCAATCCCCCAGGATAAGAAAGAACAGCTGAGTCTCCAAGGCCCTGTAGCCATATACTCTCTCCTTTAACATGTTTTAAATAACCAAAAACCACTCAAAAGTTACAGGGTTTTTCCAATTATAAATTATATTTTACTGCCGACCTTGGTCAGGAGAGTCTCATTCCAAGCACATTGTAATGAGCTGTAAGGTCTTTAAAGCAAAGCAGGTTGAAGGTGGGTATCTTCCAACCCAGTGTTTCTCCAGTATTAATGTGTGAGCAGATCACCCAGGGACCTTGTAAAATGAATGTTCTGATTAGTAGATATGGGTGGTACCTGAGATTTTGCACTTCTAACAAATCTAAGGGGATGCTTATGATGATTCTGAGACCACAACCACAAGCAGGTTTTGTCCTGACTCTTAATTTTTTCCAACTCCTCCTTCCATCCCCAAATTACACATTGAACATAAGTGATGGTGTACTGTATATGAATATAGCAGTTGAAATTGTCAATACATTTACTCCCTTTTGATTTTTTCCAGTACTAGCAGTATGTAGTCTTTCTAGATAGAGGCTTAACTATCCCTAAACAGTCCCTGAAAGGTTTGAGGCCATAGAAGAATGGGATCAGACTCTCATGTAGCATCATGAAATTTCTGACTGAGAGGGACCTTTGGTGAAGTGACATGATTAGCACAATCTTTTCTTTTTTTTTAAGTCACTATGTTTCCTCTTTAACTTGCTATCCTTTACCTTTGAAATTAAGGTGGATACCTATAGCCAGGCACAGTGGCACAGGCCTATAATTCCAGCAACTCTGGGGGCTGAAGCCAGATGATCACGAGGTCAAAGCCAGCCTTAGCAACTTAGAGAGGCCCTAAGCAACTCAGTGAGACCTTGTCTCTAAATAAAATACAAAAAAGAGCTAGGGATGTGGCTCAGTAGTTAAGCGCCCCTAGGTTCAATCCCTGGTACCAAGGCAGGAGTATGAATGGATACCTCTGATTCTTGAAGGCATTTTTGGTATCTTGACAGAAATTTTCATCTAGGAAGGGCATAAAGGTCATAAACAATTTATTGCAGGTGAAGTAACATGATCTTGTATGTCCATTCTTTTTACATGTGCCACCCTGGTTTTGCTATTTTAAGATTTTCCATACATTTCAATGTCATCTATTTCAGTTTTACATCTATCCCTACTATACAACTTAACTAGAAATTAGCATTAGTACAGCTTTAAGTAATTTAAAGCTAAGTATCAGGTTAATGATTGGTAGGAATCCAGAAAAACCCAGCTACTGTCTCCTTCTGCAGTTGTGTTATGAGAACAAACATCTGTCTAGTTGAAAAAAAATTCCATAAATTATCCTTAAGAATAATCACCTATATTTTAATAAAATATATTTTATATGAATCAGTGGCTATTGTTCGTATTTAGTAATTTTTAATTCAAAATTAATATTTCACAACTATTAATTATAGTTAAAGTCCTACTTCTAAGTGGCACTAGAGGTTTTCAAAAATATTTTCAAGGAAGTAATTTTAAATTTAGCAATATTTGGTTTTACAACTCTCACAGAATACATAAAAATGTAGGTAATTGTGAATGATTCTTTTAATCAGATTCTCTTCTAGCATTCCATAGGGTATATTAACTTATTATTTCATAACAATTGATTCCCACATTTCTTTTATACATCTAGTGGGTCATAAAGCTGTGTTCCAAAATATACTTTCCTCTTACAAAACAGCACCAGAGAGAGAAATGAGGCATATGAAATATATGAAATAAATATATTTGTAACAGATGTAAGTTTTATAGTCTTCTATGCAAAGGTGGAATTCTGTGATATGCAAATGATGAAGTTTGTGATTTCCATTATTGTATATGTTTCTGATCTGCACCTGAATTTTCATGGGTGGCAGAAAAACAGAATCAGCCCAGTCCAATTATTCCTTTGGAATTCAAGGTCTGTTTCATAGTCTGGTTCACAAATACCATCTAGGTTTTTTCCTACCTCCTTGCTTTTTGGCCCTGAAAGGTAGAGGTAGTATGAAAATGGGAAGGTCCAACATATAAATGGGAATAAGTTGGTAGTAAGAAAGAGCCCCTCTCTGAATATCCAGTTGGTGTCTATTACTGAGTTAGCGATTAGATCTTTATTCTCTAGATATGTAATATAACTTAATGTTGACTCCTAAGATGGCATATTTAAAAAGAGGGATGTTGCCTCTCTGGACCCAGTGTAGTTTCTTGATGTGACTGAATTATCTTTTCCACTCTCTCATTCTCTCCTATCTCATTGATTCCTTACTTTGTCCTATGGCCAAAACACAAGGTTGGGAGACCTCCTGACAGAGCTAATTGTTACCTTTTTATCCAACTTTCTGAGCCTTCCACTTGGACATGAGGGAGATTTATGGCTCCCCTCCATATCTAATTATTTAATCTCCTAAAATGGGGGGAGACTGAAGAAAGTATGAAGGGAAGTATCTGGCAGTGTTTGGGCTTTTTTTTCATCTTTAAAATGTGTTTAATAACAGCAGTTGCTTCATAGTGCTATTGTAATTAGTAAATGAAATAATAAATTCCTGGATTGAAAATTTAATAAGTTTTCTGTTCCAGAAAAGAAACAGTGAAGGAAGAAAGGTTGAAAATGTAGGAAAAGTATTTATTATCGAATGCATCTACTGATTTTTTTTTCTTTTTTCTTTTTCTTTTTTTTCTCTTTTGTGTGTGTGTAGCAGGGATTGGGGATTGAACTCCAGGGTGCTTAACAATTGAGCCACAACCCCAAGCCTTGAATTTGGCAATCCTCCTGCCTCAGCCTCTCAAAAGGCTGAGATTACAGGCATGAGCCACCATGCCCTTCTACTTTTGTTTAGTTTTTGTTTTTGTTGTTGTTGTTGTTTTTATTTTGAGACAAGGACTTGTTAATTTGCCCAGAATGGCTTCAAAGTTGCAGTCATCCTGCCTCTTCCTCCAGAATCACTGTGATTGTAGGTGTGCCCCATCATACTCAGCTGCTTTAAACAGCCATTTCCTAATAGCCTGAGAACCCAAGTCCTGTAATCAGCTCCTAATAATGTCATGGTTGAAGTGCTTGACAATATTAGTAAAATCCCCCAAGCAACTGGCAGAATATTGCCAATTTCCCTAACTTTTCAAAATTTTTTTGATGTTTTAGTCATCTATGAAATTAAGATTTTTTAAGCACTCCCAGTGTTTCTTGCAGAGGGGAGTACAAAGGATAGCATATAGTACAAACTGGACATTGGATAGGTCTTCATGAATGCCTCATGAGTTTTCTCTTTTGTGTGAAACAAGGACATAAATGAACATTCTGTGGGAAAAACTGACATGATTTCCTTGCATTTTCCCATGTGCATCATATATGCCTTCTAATTAGTGGTCAATGAAGACTATTTAATAATAGAAGCAAAGTCCTAGAGTGAAAACTAATTTTCATAGTTATATGACATATGTAATAAATCTACTTGTTTTTTCATTTCATTAGAATATAATCAATCCTACCTTTAGCTAAAGGACTTAGGTATTCTAAAGTAAATATTTCCATCAGGCATTAAATCACTGAAGAATATGATAACTTTAAAAACTAATAATCATTTGGGGGGGGACCTTTTTGAAATTTGATTATTATTTTAAAGACATTTCATCTAATGGATTCCCCAATTTCTCTTTTGATCCTTATCTGCCTTATAAATTGAATGCCCATGAAGATGAATATTAATAGTAGCTTTACTTTCTATGCTTGATATCTATGGGTTGATCTTGCTTCAAAGTAACTGACTTCTTTGTAGTATTAAGTTACTCTAATTTCCTACCTCCGTGCCTTGTATTTTCCTCTGGAGAAAACCCTTCCAGGGCATGACCTAATGAATTCTGGTTCAGATTTCCAAATGAATCTGAACCAAAGTGATTCTGTAATTTGGTGGAGGGAACCTTCATTAAATACCCTAGTGAGTGAATTTTTACTGTTTCATAGCAGACTAAAGAACTTTTCTTGACATATTGAAATTGAACTTTAACGTTTATGAGAATATAAATTGCAGAAGCACATTGTAACATGTCATGGGTCCAGTGGAGCCTTAGGTCAAGGGTTTTTACTTTCTTTAAAACTTCCATTAAAAATAACAGTGTTTCTAATTATTTTTCCTTTAAAAATTAGAAAAATGTGTCCTGCTCTCCAGAGAGATGTTATCTTCAGTTATTCCTATATTTATATGGTTGCATGGGGTATGTCTTTATGGTTTTTATTTGGCTTGACCAAAGTGCAAATTCAATTTTATAAGTAGAGCTAGTTAGCCTTTTCTTTTAAAACTTCAATGTAGTTTTCTAATTGACTAAGTTAATTTTGGTTTTCTCATCTTTATTCCTTACCTCTGTCATCTTGTCACAAAAGCTTAAGGCACATATTAAGAGAACACTATTCCATGTTACATGTAGGCCCCACAACCATTTACTATTCTTGTCAAATCATAGTTATGCCTTGTGTGCATCCAAAATTGATTTGGCATTTTTCTATAGCATTTATTTTATACCTTTCAAGTATGTTCACAAGATTCCATCTCCACCTACATGAGTTCCTTCAATCTTATTTTCTGCTGTCTTTGAAGGTCTAATTATATAGGATGGTATGATCACAAAACATTATATTTTATTTTCCATGCTATGGTGCTGGGGTTTGAACCTAAGGTACCCTATAACCCCCTACCCATTTAAAAAAAAAAAATGTTTGACAGTCTTGCCAAGTTGCTAAGCCTGGCATCAAATTTACAGTCCTCCGGCCTCTGCCTCCCACGTAACTGAGATTACAGGCATGCGCCATTGCACCCAGCTTATTTTTTGTTTTGAAGACTAACTAATTAGGTTTGTCAAACACCTTGACATTTGATTTATTCTGTTAATAAATTGGCTGAACCTAGGTTTTTGCCATGAATTACAAGAATAGGCACTGAACAAACTTACCTGTAAAATTCAATGTGCATCTTATTTGTATAAGTCAACTGTGCCACTCATGTGATATTTGTCTTTAAGCAGGAACACTGACCCAGCTATTTGAAGGCTAGGGAAATTTAATTCACTATTGGCTGGAAGGCTTGAAGCAACAGGAAATAAGGTAGTCCCAATGGCCGAGGGAGTGTGATATTGGAGCAATCTTTTATAGGGAGTCTGGCCCGGACACAGCCACATTGTTTCCACCATTATCAGTGATTTCTGGTTATCCTTTCATCTTTCTGTCAGGAATGAAAATTCCAAGTGTGAACTTTCAATTATCTGAGATTAGGTCATGTTGCCCACCCTAGTGGCCAGAAAGCAAAGAGAGGGATAAGCTGGTCTTATTTTTTTTTTTTTTTTTTGTGGACTATTGACTACACACAATGTGAAATTCCCCCTGAGACGGTGACTTTCTTAGAATGAACAAGATTTTTTTAAAAAACCTGCAAATATTCACTATTTCCTTAAAAAACTCAACTAAATATTAATTTTGACAACTTACTTTTTTAAAAATAAGATTTTTCTGAGATATCATGTTGAAATTGGAGTCTCAACATTATTTGGGTTCGCTTAGAAAATTATAACTTTTCTATTTGCTAATTTGTAAATTTAAAATATCAATACCTAGTAAATAGAATTATGTTGAGATACTATTACGATGCTTTAAACATAATAACACATTCATTGCAAGCATTCAGTTTCCTGTATGGACAACTTATTGTTTAATTGGTATGACTAATTTTTTTAAAGTTAATTTTTTTGCATGATGATTCTGTTCACCTATATACAATTTTAAAATATATGATATAACTTTCTTTTGTTGTTGTTTTTCTTTAACAGACAGGCGAGCCTGAATGAAGCAGCAGAGAAGTATTATGATCTGGCAGCCAGGCTGAGGCCTAACGTAAGTACATTTCTAATGAGAAGCATTATTCAGAGGCACAGTCTCAATGAATATGGTTTTAGGATATTGATGCATTGTGATACTAGTGTTTTTTCCCTAATCTCCTATTTTGAATGACAACTATACAGCTAGCCCAACAAAGAAATTGGTCACTCAAGCTTCTCTCATGACCCCAACGGTAAAATTGATATTTTCTAGCTGTGTAAAATGTTATAAATTTTTTCGTTTGCATACAGGTTTTAGTGTTTCTAAACACTTTACATTTGGATGAATTTTAAAATATTTTGTAATTTTTTTTTTATTTTTTTATTTTAATGTGGTATTAAATACCTATTGTTTGATGCTCACATACAGTTAGACCTTGAGCATGTACCTCTTTTCTACTTTATAATACCTATTTCTAAGAACAGCTTTTCACCTTTATCAAAAATGTTTTCATTACAAGTTTTCCTTGCATAGTCACACTTCTATAATATAAAATGGATATAAATTAGATCATTACTGTTGAAATAGAATAGCTAGAGAAAATAAGAGTGAGTTTTGTATCCGTCTTCTAAGCATTGTATTTGCAGCACCTCACTGAATCCCCTCATTGCTTTTATTCTCATATGCATTCTGCATCACTCTTGAACACTAAAATCTTCAGCCCTGCTCTCCAGATCTAGACCATATATCAAGAAATGTAATTTTGAAACAGTAATGAAAGTACATGAGTGAGGTGAGTACAAATAATAAGGATCAGCCTCATCCTGTTATAGTAGCTTGTCCATTGGGCAAGCGTCTGTAGAGTGCCTGCTTTGTGACTGGATGCAGAGATTTCATACCCCACCCTACAAGACCATACAGTGTAGTAGAGAAGACCCAACATCGTCAGCTAAATGAAATTCAGTGATACAGTGTGGCAGTTCCTCTAGAGGCTATACAGTCCTCTGGGAGCATGGAAGTGGAGGATTGATGTTGCTAAAAGAGACCTACATGGGAAGATTTTTTGGAGTATGGGGGGCAGGAAAAGTAATGTAGTATGTCTTCCTTACCTATCACATGGTTCATGGCTGAGACCTGTGTAATAAAAAGCAAATTAACATACACATTAGTTTCATGGATGTTTTACATGACAGGGGAGCCTTCAGAAATGAAGACCCCAAAAAACAGGGAAACCTGTGGTTTTTTTATGGCTGGTTGTGCAGAAGTATAATGAGAGGACAAAACAGTAACCTTGTAGTAATTAATTGGGAGAAGCTTAGCAAGGCCTGTGTGCTCAGATTCTTCTCTATTTCCTTGTGTCTTCAGAGAGAATGAAGTTAATGAAGCTCTTATAACTACTTCAGGGGAGAAAGTAGGGAGGTCACAGAGTGACCATCTTGCTTCTGTGGTCCTCTTAATTTCTTTTAAGTTAAAGTACTCAGTATTGCAAGATACCGTGTTTTTCAATGACTGTTCTGATTCCCTTCACATTAATTGTAGGATGCTTCAAGAATTGATAACTTCTTTACAACAGAAGAAAATACTTTAATAATCCTAATGGTAGAAATAATGATGGCTTAAATTTATTAAGCATTTTTACTGTATATCAAGCACATATCTAGGTTCTATTTTTCTTTTTTCCCACATTTTTTTTAAACTGGTGCATTATACATACTGATAGGATTTGTTGTTACATATTTGTTCACGCACACAATACACAATATAACAATATAATTTGGCCAATATCACTCCCCAGCTCTTTCCCCATCCCTCATCATTTCCCACCCCTTGGTCCCTTTCCTCTATTGATCTTCCTTGATTTTCATAAGATCCCCATCTTTCTTTTCCTTTTCCTCTCTAGCTTCTGCCAATTAGAGAAAACATACAACCTTTAACCTTCTGAGTTTGACTTACTTCACTTAACATAAGGGCTCTAGTTCCATCCATTTTCCTGTAACTGACATAATTTCATTTTTCTTTATGCCTGACATCGCTAAGTTCTACACCTGAGTTTTTTCAGTCCTTTCTTGCAATAACCCACAGATACTGTTGTGATTCCCCTTGTGCAGAAGTTTAGAGAAGGTAAAGATTCATATAGCATCATAATTAAGTGGAATCACATTGTAATCAGGGCCACAGTGTACATAAAGGAAAGCTTCATGGAAAAAATGTGGCCATTTATTAAAGAGGAAATACAAACCTGAAGTCTGTGCAACAAAAATAATAGTGATCACCTTATTTATTAAGTATTTACTAAGTCTCAGGTCTTATTCTAAGCACTGGATATATAGCAGTGAAAATATAGGCAAGAATGCCTGCTTGTTAAGAACTTAAATTGTTCCTAGCTTATGCAGATAAATGAAGGATACAGTATGTCAGACAGAGAAGTGCTTGGTAAAAAAAAAAAATGCAAAAAAGGTAGGAAATACAGAAGAGATGGCCTTGTAAATGCCCACCTCAGGTACTTCTGTGCAGTCTTTCTAAGAAAAGGGTTAAATTTGCAGTCTTAAACTTGTTATTATATTTCATAGAAGGCAGGGATCAGGGATTTCTTTATTTGTTCTTTTTACACTTATTAATATAATGCTCTAAATATGCACAATACAAGAATTTAGTTCAACTTTTATTCATTTTGTGCCATTTGAGAGTTACTTTTATTTTGCTAAGTGGTTGTCCACTTGGGAGTTTTCAGCACAGTATCATGAAATAGAGAGAGAAGAACTCTGAGCTACCTGCCCTACACTACTGAATGAAAAAGACACTTGGGCACTGCAAATCAAGCCTGACTGATGAGATGGTTTATTCTAAATGACTATACAAATCATGAAATCAATATTTAATCTCCAACTCAAAGCTATTTTTTTCTGGGTCCCCAAAATGTTGATTCATAAATATGCTCAGACTGCTTTTGAAAATGTATTTATTCAAATGATATTTTCCTTATCTAGTAACAGCAAATTAAGTATCTTTCAGACTTGACCAGAATATGAAGTTTGTATTTAACCATAAGTAAGTGACATTGTGATTGATGAATCAACAGATACATTTTTTCATAGTCTGCTTTAGGATTGAGTTCTGATTTTTAGTAGTCTAGTTAAGTAAGGTTTCACTGAGGCAAGAATGATCAAATATAAACCATGGTAATGATCTAAATTTCTATTCTGAAGCAGTGAGATATATTTAAATAATAGCTTATGATTTATTAGGAGTTTTGCATTTAATCTAAATTAAAGCATTCACCTAACATCCAACTTGCTGTTTATTGCCTTTGTTCATAAAAAGCATTCTTTGCTATGTTTATGCTTTATCTGAGTAAATTTTAGTTACCTGTTTATGAGAGCATAGCAAGCAGTCCTCAATTTCCATTTTCTATTTAAGTAGTTCCACTGCCTTTTATATTTTTCACATCTACATGGTAATCTTACTCTTATTTTTAACAAAGAATTTTCTTTCATTTTAAAAAACATCCCTGCAACTACTATGATTAGGAGTTATGTTAGGGGGACTCTGAGAATCTTTTAGTAATACAATTAGGTCAGGTTATGACTTCACAAAATAAAATGTGTGTACAACTGCTTATTAATGTCATACTTTAAAATATTGTTGATCATCTCTGGGATACAGTTCTTTCCAAATACAATACTGATTCCATTTCTTTAATATATTCCTTAGTAAATTTGTGTTTTCTTTCCTACAAAAACTACTTTGTTCTACATAAATTAGCTTTGAAAGTATTGGCTTTTTTGATTATTTTACACACAAAGAATTTCAATGATCAAATGCAAAAATGATGGAAGAACTCTAAATTATCAGGCACAATGTAAGTTTTAGACTATGGTCTTATATTTTCTTCAGAAGTGTTCAGTCTGTTACCATTTACTGAAGTGCATAGTTAGAGAATTGGGTATTGATTTTCAGTATATAAGCCAGGTATTATTACCAAAATGGCAGATACCAATTTTTATATCTTATTTAGTTGATCTTGGGGGGTGGTTTCTCCAAAATTAGACCTCATATTATGTTAAAAGATATTTCTATAACAGGAAAACTTTACCAAAATTCATTTTGTTTTTCTAGCTTTAGTTTTCCATTTCTATAAGTAAATTAATCTTTCTGTAAAGTCATTTTTAAAAAGACATCAATCTTCTCTGCCTTCTCACCCACTTTTGCATATCAAAAAATGCTGACTCTTGAGGTCTACAGGGAACATGAAAATGGAACTGCTTTGTTCTTCCTGTAGGAACTAAGCCAAATTCTGCATTAATTTACAGATTTGAAATTTTTTAATGGAAAGAATGAAAATTTTACCTAGTGCAAATTCTCCTGCTTTTACTTTTTATCAACTATGGAGTCAAGAGAATGTAATTACCAATGGTCAGATCTTGTATTCTTATGGATATAATTGTTTTTAGTCTGAACCCATTTCTACTTATTTTTTTAACAAGTTCCAACTTTATATGTAAGACTCTGCCAAGCGCAACAGGGTTTCAAAGTTATGAAAAATTAACTCTGACCTTGAGAAATGTACAAGCTAATGTGGAAAATAGGGGAGGAGAGAACATGTGAATCCCAGTCCTCATGCGTCAGGGCAGTAAATAATGCTGTCTAATCAAGGCTTCCTGAGAGATAGAAGCTGGTGCTAGCAAAGTGCACTGGAGAAATCACTTGCAGCTGGATTGATCTGGAAAAGCACTGAGTCAGAGTTGGCAAGCTGAGAGCAGCTTGAAACAATAGAATGTTTATAGGTGAAGAATCTAGCAAGAGGAGGAGAAAGGGAATCCTGGCAGGTAGATGCATAGACATAAATAAGGGCTGAGGAAGGGTAAGGGAAGACAGACCTGAAAATTAACATAAAACCAGAGGAAAGACATCAAAGACATCGTAAAGATTAGGAGTTTATATTCCAGAATTTTGTTAAGCAGGAAGACATAATGAAAGCAGAAATTTAGGATGGCCATTATATGATGCAGTGGAAAATGTGTATTGTGTTCAGGGAAGTAGAGTTTGGAGATAGAGCCTTTGAAAAAGCAAGAAAAATAAGTATAGGAATGAGAGGAATGGAAAAGAACACACAAGAAAAAAATAAGCAGTAGATTATTTAATAGAATGTGACTAGGAAAATGAGTTATGAGTGAGTCACAATCAACGGCCAATTTTTTAAAATTTAGATTAACTTAGGGAAAAAAAATACCATAAATAAACATAGGGTAATCAGAGTATGCTTGTTTTAAGAGAAGAATCTTAAGTTTGGACTTAGCAAATTCAGTGTGAGAAGTAGCTATTCTAGTTTTCTAGGGGATATTCCTATCAAATAAGCATTTGGGATAAAATTACATAGGTGGGATAGAGATGTGGGAGAAATAGTACAGAAAAAGTACTATTTCTTTGCAGAAAGGAAATAGTACCAGCAAAATGAGTAAGATCATTAAGGAAGGGGTTCACAAAAGGAGAGAAGAGAACCAGTTTCTAACCCCTGGGAATTTCTACATTTGGAATCCAGGATAAGGAAGACAACCAAGACAGAGACAGGACATAGAAATCAAAGTTGGTGAACAGTGAACACTACTGCTAACAGGCATTAGGAGGACTGAAAATATCCATCAATGTCAGAGAATGACACTGGTAGCCTTCAAGAGTATATTTTCACAGTAGTAATGTGAGAAGTTTTTAAGGTGTTAAGGAAGTGGAGGATCGGTAATGAGACTTATTCTGTAAAGAAGTTTGAAGGTAGCCAGGCGCAGTGGCTCAAGCCTGTAATCTCAGCACTTAGGGAGGCTGAGACAGGAGAATCGCGAGTTCAAAGCCAGCCTCAGCAACGGCGAGGTGCTAAGCAAGTCAGTGAGACCCTGTCTCTACATAAAACACAAAATAGGGCTGGGATGTGGCTCAGTGGTCGAGTGCCCCTGAGTTCAATCTCCAGTACCAAAAAAAAAAAAAAAAAAGAAGTTTGAAAGTAAATGAAAAAGAGGAGACAATACCAAAAAGATAAGTGTGAACTTATAAAATACTAAAGACAGTTGTAAAGGGGAGTGTATGTTTGAATACGAGATTGAAAATATGTCCCACTACAGGGTGAAGAAAGGGCAAAGGAAATATTAAAGATCTTAAAGGATCACTCTCTCCTAGGGACTGACTATGAAAATATGGGATGAGACAGATCTGGATGTGGAGGGGAAGAAAGCTTGTGTTGTAAGGGAGTAGAACTCAGGGCAAATTGCTTCAGTTGTGATCATTTGAATATTTGATAATCCCATGGAAAGAACAGAATTTGAAGTTCTGTTCAAGTCTCTACATGTGGATTTCAAGTCTCTACATATGGATCGTTCTGGGGTGCACAGCATGTGATATTTCATACAGTCCTGTCACATCGGTGTGTGATAAGCTAGTGCCAGTTAAGATGCGTTCTTGTGGAACCGAGAATTCAGCAATTAGTCATCTCTAAATGAATTTCTGAAATCACTAGTAGATTAATTCTAGTTTTGACTCAGCTGTCTGTCTTATATGCTAGATTTTTTTTATACTTTGTTTTTCTAATATGTATACTATTTTATAAATGTTCTGCATGTGTGTTCACTATATATGAATTACAAAGGAATGTATCCCCAGGATTATTCCACAGAAAACTGTGTGTATGCATTTTAACTTTCCAAAACACTCAAAATATAAATTATTTCAGAGCTTTATTATATAATCAAAGGCAATGTTATTTATTTGGCTCTTTAGTGATGATTATATTTCAAAATCTCAATGAGAAATATGGGAAGAGAATTCAAAGAAATGTACTTACTATGACAGCATAGCTATGTTATAAAATAGTCCATATATTCTACAATATTTTACTTACAATTTGAATTTTACACTTCATGATAAATATGGTTGTGGGGGAAATAGCCATGGAAAAGAAATAATCACCAAGGTTAGAATCTGGGGTGTGTGGGGGAGACTGACAATTAATGTATTTGAGCTATTCTAATGGAAGAAATAAAAATATCCCAAGTATATAGTTGTTTTCTGATGGAAAATGTATTTCTGAGTCCTGATTAGAACAAGAGACCATGAAATTAAGTTTAACAAGACAGGTTCAGATTTGACCATATTGGGGATTTGTGAGGGGAGATTTTGAGATCATCATTTTGTTAGACAAAAAATAACAGGGTTAATAATAATTTGTCTGGTAAGCAGTTAAGCCACATTTATTATAAATGGGGGAGGATACATATGGCCTCTCCCAAAACTTTGTATGAGCTTTGTGACATGGGAAAACTACAGACTATGCATCTCATGACTTTTAGGCATTATTTAGGCATTATTAATATGCATTTCAATATCACCAGATTGGATGAATAAAATATGTTCTAATATTTCACATATATTTCCCTTTCAGTACTTCTTTTTTCTAAGTTTCTTGCATTTTGTAGTTACAAAATGGAGTTAGGAAAGTTGATGAATACAGAAAACAACAGGTAGTAATCAAGAGAGAAATTGTTACTAGTTTTTCACTATATTTTATGTGGTTTTATTAATTGGCCCAGAGATATTATTGAAATAACACCTTTGATCTTAAGTTTATTCACAATTAGCCAAGTTTAGTGACCAAACTCTTGTTTTCCTTGGGTACTAAGTAGGCTTCCTCACATTTAGATTATATATATAATCAGTAGGAATTATACATCTAATTCTTATCTAATTTCAGCAAGATAAATGCTCCCCTTCCCAGAGAACTTCAGTTGTGACAGGATCATCTTTAGTCTCATCCTACCTCTATCAGCTTTAAAACTCTTTTCAACCATAGAGTTCTTTTTCAGTTCATTCAGTTATAGTACTTTTCTTCTGAAAAGTTTCCCAGTCTAATTTCTGGTGCATTCACTTTTCTCTGTTTACATTTTAGTTGCTTTGTGTTAGACAAACTGAAAGAAAACATATTTCTGAAGTGGTTATTGTATTCCTTCTGTTTATCAGATTTTCTAAGCCTCATCCTGGGAAGACAGAGTTAATACAACCCACTTATTGACTAATTGCTGGTGTGGGCTAGTTGCAGCCCAGACCTGGGGCCAGAGAGTCTGGCTGAACTAAGTTGAATTTATAGTTCTTCCATCCTTGGGGTGTTGTCATGCATCACAATCCACATGCAATCATTTTTTAAACACTGTTTTTAAAAAATGCCTATGCACAATTGTGTGTGTGTGTATGTGTGTGTTTGTGTGTGTGTGTGTGTGTGTGGTAGGTGGTATAGACTCACATCAGAAAAGACCAGAGGAGGTAAGAGAGGGGAGCAACTTAAGTGACTCTTGATTAGCAGGAAAATCAACTAGAGTATGATAGTTTTAAGAACATCAGAACCTTTGGGGAACTTCACTTAATTATATTTTTCTAAGAATGTTTATTTTTACTCACATTTCTTTGTGGGAGTATCCTTTGTAAGGAGGTGTAGCTATAATTGTTTGAATTGTGGGACCACACAGTAAAATTACAGTCTCTTCTCTGGAAAAACTCGATTCCTAGTTTCTTTGAAAATTCAGTTCTACCCATACTGGCCCACATTCCCACCTGGGAGGGTGGGCTCATGGCTGCCACCTGCAGAGGGCAGTGCTCCCCCACCCCCACAGTCAGTTCCTACACATTCTTCAGAATCCCCTTTGATTACTTCTATAGCTACCCTCCTCTGCTTCTTTTATTTTTACAGACATTCATGTTTCTGATCCTTGGTCTTATGGAGCCTTGTTTTATTCAAAATTTACAAATAGTAACAAAAAGCTGCCTGTGAGTGTAGTCTTCATTCCTCCCTAGCATTCCACCCACCCCTCTTCTTCTTTTTCCAGGACTTGCCTTGTCTGCTCCTAACCCATTGTTATGTATTTGAACTCTAATCTATATCTACAGATACATTATATTATACTTAAAGAAAAATTGGTTAGTAGATCCTAGAAAACTAACAGATTGGTCAATTAATTTCTCTTGAAAGTCCTGTGTCCTTGCAGAGGAAAAATAATATTCGGACACATTATGAAGTGGGAAGGAAGATTTTATTGAGCACTATTGTGATAGGGGTCAAGACTATTATGATCAGGAAGAGGAATCAGGCTAAGCTCCAAACACAATAAAGATGCCTGGGGATTGACAGTGACAGGGTTCAGGAGGTGCTATCACAAAATATGGCACCTTGGTATATTGAATATTTTAAGCTGAAGGGATTTGAGAGATGGAAAATGCAAGGACTTTCTGACCTCAGGCCAGTCATGAGACCCTCCTGTGAGTGGTGTGCTCTGTATATTTGGTAGGTGCCCTCATCTCCAAAGACAAAGTGATCTAAGACACAGATAGGAATCTGAACGAAAGGCCTGGCTGAATTCTCCCCAGTTCCTGATACTCCTGTGTATTTCCCCACACTACTTTTACTCTTATTCAGTCCTAACATTAAAAACACTTGGGTTTGGGGCTGGGGTTGTGGCTTAGTGGTAGAGTGCTTGCCTCGCATGTGTGAGGCACTGGGTTCGATCCTTAGCACCACATAAAATAAATAAAAATATTGTGTTCATCTATAACTAAAAAATATTTTTAAAAAAAACACTTGGGTTTTAATGATTGCCTTCATTTTGTTATGAAGGCTTCCACATCAAAAGTCAGGTAAAATGTTAGTAAGTTTGTGTGCTTTTCCCTTGTCAGTCTGTCGTTTGTCACAGGGACCCCTGTCAATGAATTAAGGAGGAAGGAAGAGGTATCTTTCCTCTCTTGCTGTAGCTAACTAGCAGAGTGAGGGGTTGAGGGGATGGAAAATTACTAGGAGAAGACACCAAGGGTAAGGGGTTCTTGCTAAACTGACTTACCAGGGCTTTTGCTGAAAGCAGGCCAGATGATCAGATCTCAAGGATAGGATAAGAAATGTGACCAGATACTGCATGTAATCAGATTCAGGGTGGGAGAATTATTGCTAAACTACTTAACAGGCTGAAGACGAGGCTCAGGTATAACACCTGGTCCAAAAGAGAGCTGAGAAGAGCCTGTCTGATGTTTGGTCAAGGAGAGTCTTTGTCATACAGGATGACGATTTTCCCAGATGGAGTTTTTATAATGTTAAATTCCTTGTCACTTGGAAAGCATCAGATCTTCACTTGAGTAGGATTTGATTTAAATACATGATTGTGACATTATTTTTGTTAAGCCCTAGAAAATAAATAAGAAGAGCTACATATTTAGGAAGGGGAAAAAATGTATGTGCTATGAAATATTTCCACCTTTATCTTATAAACAACTATTATTTCCTTATTTATCAAGTGTCAACAATGGGTGCCATGAGACAGTATTCATAGTCTTAAAATTTATAGTGAAAGTGCATTATGGTTATATCAAAATACTAAAAATACAGAATAGAACTGAGTTGCTTGAGTATTGGACTTTCATATTAGAACAACTTCCATTATTCCTATGTGGCTTTCATCTCTAATTTTTGTCCCTTTCTTAAATTATTTCTACTAAAATAACTCATGCATACACCTTTGCAATGTATGCATGTTTCATTTTTGAAGAATAAATGGCAGGTTAAAAAGATCAATTGACAAGATCTTGTGGCAAGAATTTGAAATGGTTAATCACTCAGTTGGTTTCATTTGAAGAGTAACCTGCTTAGCTTGGGAATGCTGAATTTCATAGAAGCAATTTTGAAAATATTTTTTAGAATGATTTATCAAATAACACATGTAGATTACTTTCAACAATGTATAATTGCTAAAAATTAATGTTTTAACTCATGTGAAGAGGGATCAGCAACCTTGTTTTTGGAACTGTGATATAACAGACCTCAGCAATTTCTGAAAATACATATAGAACATTATGTGACTATTTCTGTGAGTCACTTTCTCATTTATTTATCTAAATTACCCATACTACATCTATCTTTAATCATACAAGTCATGGCTGGATCTTCTTTTATGAAATATACACTCGTCCTAGTGTTTTTTATTCCATATGTAGTTTTTACTCGATTATATCAGAATCCTGATAAAATTCATAACAATAAGCATAGAGTTTCTTACCATATACTAATTTAGTTTCCTGTTTCATGTACTTCAGTTGTCTGTACTCTCCTAACCACAGGTATGCTATCAAACTATCAGCAAATCCTGTAATAATAAATAATTTTTACATGTATTGATACTTTTTCATGTTGATTGGATATACTGTTCAACAACAGAAATAATTAAAAATTGTATTTCAAAAGTCCTAATATGCAGATGTTGGAAAACAAAGTGTAAAATGCATCTCTGAAGATCACTGAAACAATAGACCTCAACTACATGAATATCTATTTTAGTTTACCAATTTTCTTATAGGAAAAGAGATTTAGAATTCTAATTTCTCACCTATATTGTCACTTTTCTCCCATGTTATTATCTGATTTTTTATATAGACTTCTTAGGCTCACATAGCTTTAATTGAGTTGTTAATACTTAATTTTAGTCTTTAATTAGTCTGATCATAGTACTTCCCTCATATATCTAAACTGAAGTTGCCGAATATGGCAAAGATGTTTGTGAAGTCAAAACTATAGCATGAAGATGTTATACAACTAAATTCTATTAAAAATTTGGTTTGCATTTTCAGGTCTGCTTTAATGAAAGTTTATTTCCTCCTCAAATATGTGCATGCTGTATCACTTAAGATGTGCTGGAAAATGCTTGGCTTTGTGAAGATCCAAAGCTGTGCCAGTTGGGTATTTGTGATGGTCTCAGAACACATAGCATGTAGGATTTTTCTGTTTATAGGTGTTATTATAAATAGCAAATCTCAAAGTATACCTCAATTATATAACCTGTTTTGAAAGAGCAGTCTATATGGTAATCACTTGCATGTGCCTACTAGGCAATATAGCTCAGCAGTTTAGACTGTGGAATCAAATGGCTTACTTACTAATTGGGGCTTCACTGACCTCTGGTTCCAGGACCTTCAGCATGCTGCTTAGCATTCCTGTTTCATTTGCCCATTTTGCAGATGGTAGTAATAGTAATTACCTCAGAGGGCTTGTTACAGAAATTAAGCAATACATATAAAGCACTTAGAATGCCACTTGTTCTATAGGAAGTGCTAAAATATTTATGTTAATAGGAAACCGTCTATATACCTCAATACATGATCTCCATATGATTGTAAGTCAAAGAGTCAATTCCACTTGCCAGACTATGGAGACAATAAACAGATCGGCATTACCTGTCTCAGGCTCAAGCCTGCTCCTTCCTGAGAACATTTATACCCACTCTTTCTTCCAGCTGCAGTGCTTTTCCTCCAAAGAGCAGTGTGGCTTGCACAGACACTATCTTTAATACCTGCTCAAATAGCACCATGTGTCAGTAATGCATTGCATACCAAAGGTGTCCTCTTTTGACTCTCTTTTCCCTGGTGCTGATCATCTAGTCTATATATTGCCCTGTGTGCATATATGATCTTTCTCTCTTCTCTGGATGGTGAGCTCTGTGATGTCAGAGACTTTACTTTCTTTACTTTGTGAAAAGAACATGGAATGGTGCCTGGAACACTGTGGGTGCTCAATCACATATCTTGAAGGAATCTGTGGGAAGCTTCTGTCCCCTCTGTGCTGGCTTCCTGTGCTTTCACAATGTGGACATCTTGCAGCACTGAGTGTGGTTTTAGCATTTTAAACATGTTGCCTACGCCTCCCCTTACTCCCAATAAAACTTGGCCTCTAAATGTAAGCCAACCACAACATGGATGCTCAACACAAACATGGTGATATTTTACAATGCTGGAAATAAAACCAAAACACAGCAAAACTGATTGCCAAGAGCACATTGAGAGGCTGTACTTGACGGTTTACTTCAGGAGAAATTTGAGAGATTTTTAGGAGATTTTAAAAGATAATGTTCATTTTTAACTCTTGCTGAACATAGAATCTTTACATCTCTTCTCCCTACCTGTGATATGTATCCCTTGGGTCTCTTGGTTCTCCTCGTCTCTCTCTGTGACAATCAAGAGACAGTAGTTATAGTGAATTTCAAACCCTAATTTTAATTTATACTCTCATGAAATTTAGAGTGATTCAGATAGTTGGGTCTTTCATTAAGTATTCATAAATTCAAATTCTGAAACCCAGCCCATGGTAGAAATGACAACAAATCTAATAGAATAAACAAAAGTAAAGGAGACGGCTGATATGGAGCTGTATATTCTAAAATAAAATCACTTTGTATTATTATCTTGAAAACCAGTATAACCCTTAAATATTTTTTCTGGGCTTGATATTATACTTTACAAGCCTCATTCATGTTGCTCTGGAAAAAATCTAATAAGATAGACACTGATTTACAATTTTTTTAGAATTATTGAAAGCTTCACAGTGGTTTCAAAGAAAACTGCAAAAGGGCATTTACCCATGCAAGATTTCTTTATTTAAAAAAATGGTAGAAACTTTTCAATGATGAAAATAATAAGGATATGTGAAAAAAATAGTTCATGAATAATAAACCAGAATTTTCCCTATCCATTAGTCAATTTTATGAGGTGGAGGGAAAGACTAGAATTTGTAACTTATTTCCCTGTGCTATTGTCTGGGAGTGACCTATTTGATATTTGGAGGAAAACCCCACTGTATGAGGAAATGACAAAAACAACTGGCACCACATCGTACTGAGAGGGAAAGTGTGCCAGGGACCTAAAAGGACAGACAGAACTCTGAATCATGGTCTTGTGTCAACCATGACACAATGAAAAAGGCATGCTCTCTAAAGAGAAACAGTTTGTGCTTTAAAAAAACCTGACTGTGGCTAAGAAATAATTTTAAAGGTGAAAGTAACAAACTGGCTATCCAGGGAAAGTATTTTTTTTCCCAAACTTTCACTGCCCCCATGCAGCTAGCTTTGCAGTGACTCTTTCAGGTGAGGGAGCCAGGCTAATCTGACTGCAGACACCTCCTGTGTGGGATTGCTGAGATGGCCTGGTGTTTTCTTGTTTTGTTTGTTTGGTACCAGGGGTTGAATCCAGAGGCACTTAACCACTGAGCCATATTCCCAGCCCTTTTTATTTTTTTAAATTTTAAGACAGGTTCTCACTAGGTTGCTTAGGTCCTTGCTGAGTTGCTCAGGGTGACTTTGAACTTGTGATCCTCCCACCTCAGGACCTGGACCACTGGGATTACAGATGTGTGCTACTGCACCCAGCTGATGGTAAGTTTTTAATGGACTTATTGAGTCAACACTGGAGATGAGCCTTCTGTTTTAATCCCCTCTCCAATTTACATGTGTTGTTAGTTCTTCTCTGAGTTCCATTGGTTGAAGACTTCTAAAATAAATGTTGTAGTGGAGACAGAGAATGTGGTTACATTTTGTTGACTGCACTTTGAGAAATATCTTGATGAAATCAGCATTTGTTCCTGCTTCCTATAGCAGTTAAGGTTGATCAAGCATTATCCTTTATCTGCCTCACATTTTTCTCAGAGCTATCTATTTGCCAGGGAGAAAAAGGGCATAGTTTGTTTTTGTTTGTTTTTTTTTTTTTCAGGACACACATGGACAATTTCCATTATTCTACAAACTGTTTGACATCCAAGATTTCTCAGGGACTTCATTTGTTTTCAAAACCATCCTCATAAAACAATGAAGGAAATGGCAGTGTGTATTCAATTGTATTGAGAATAGTGTTTCTTATTTCCAGAAAATATTACCCTCTGAGTCTTATTAGAAATAAAGGACCATGAATAATAGAACAAAAAGAATTGAGATTTTAGAAATTATCCATCTGCTTGAGCTCAATTTTAGAAAATTCCTTTAAGACCTTTTCTAACATAGTATTCCTGAACAATTTCTGAAAACAGTATGGTAAATTTACTGTCTAATTAAAACTGATAAAGTCAGCTTTGACATTCACTAAATAAACCCTGCACTCTACTCGGGGATGCTTTGTTTTAGGTTATCTATAATTTTCTTGCTTATAATTAATGCTAATAAATTTTCTATCAGAGCAAAGACAATAGTGGTACCGTTGTTTTGTGGACTACTGATTTTCAAATCTACCTTTTGTCACTGACCTTGTGCACAAATGTTATTTGTTGGGAATAAAAAAATAAAGAAAAGAGTTTCACCTCTGTGTAATACAGTGGTTCTTTACTATGACTGCACATTATAATCAACTGGGGGACCTTTAAAACATACCAAGACCTGATCTTCAGCAAACACTGAATTTAATTGTTCCAAGATTTAGTCCAGGATCCTGATTTTTGTGTGGGCTTTGCTTCTGTCACACAGTTCCAGCTTAACCAACTGGACATTAGTATCAACCAAGACATAGAATTGTTTTGAGAATCCAAGGAATTAATGGACTTTAAGCATTTATTATGATTTCTAGAAGATAGTGCTCAATAAAAGGATAATAGTCATCAGCATTATTATCTCAGTTTTTAAAATAAAAGTGATAATGACAAGCTTTTGTATTACTTCTTTCTGCATATTTCCTGACTTGTGCTTTACTGGAACATCTATTCATTTGGGCTATCTTATAAAACTCTGAAATTTTATCTTTTATTTTGATTTAACCACTTACATGTATTACTTCACATGTTTTAGGTTGATTTTCTTATTATATCCATTGCATAGGATTGTTTTGAGAATTGAGAACATTGAATGTGATATAGCAAGAATCCAATAAATGTCACTATAATTACTATTGCCTTTATTAGTTTTGTGATACCATTATTATTTTTTAGCTTTAGAATATTTCTGTTGATAACCAATACACAGCTCAACAGACACACTTTTGTATTTTTTATGGACTTTCAGCAAACTAAGTAATCACTTAGGTACCATAAGCTGAAACCCAATCAAATAAATAGTAATGACCTGCTCTTTAGCCAGCATGATGCCTAAGGAGAGAGTATGAGAACAAATATATAATCCATGTACTATTCCTTAAAATCTTTATAGCCTCATGGAGAGAATCTCACTTTGAAGCATTGTGTTGTGGTGAGCAAAAGAAGCTCCTTGAAGCTCCAGATGGTGACTTCTCATAAGCCATGTCCCTTCTGTAATGACACTGACCCTCAGGGTTTCAGTCATGCACCTTTGACTTAGTAAGGGCAAAACAAGGAGTCAGCTTGATAATAGCAAAAACAAAACAACCCCCCCCAAAAAAAGAAAGAAGAGAAAAATGAGACAAGTATTTCTTATTTGGGGGCTTCTGTGCATGCTCTTCTTATACCCTGCCACACACACATTGTGCAAGATTCAGTGTGTATATCCTAAGATGGCAATTGGCCTGGGCTTATGGGCTCCAATTAGATTTGTGATAGCAAACATAGGAAAAGCGTCATCTTGTCCCCATGTTTAGCATTTTTTCTGTCTCTCTTTTCACCAAATTCTTAATAACAAGGTCAGAAAGGCTCTGAATAGTCATAATATTCCATAAGGTGGTTACTGTGGTTTAGGTGGTTTAAGTGCAAGATTAAGGTATCTAATTTTCAGAAGCATTTGGAGGAAAAAATTAGATGTGGACATACTTTCCCTAGGTTTGGTTTGTGTCTTGAAGATATTAAGTAAATCCACACACTAGCTGAGGGAGAAAAGAAGGAAACTAATTACCCTTGGAAAAATCACATGAAATATAATCACTAAAGTACTTTATTCTAACATCCTGGAGGAGTGTCACATTCGTGGCCTTTAAAGAGAAAACTCATTTGTTATAATATTGAAGGTTCTGCTTCCATTGTTATGCATTAAAAGACCTGCAACTGATTTATCACCAGTCTCTGCATTTTAAAAAGCCAGCCTCTTTGGATAAAGATGATTCTCTAACCTCAGCTCTTTCTCCTGAATTTATGAATGGCGCCATCATCTGCCCAAACACTGATGCAAGAGACTGAAAAAGCAGCCCTACTTCCTTCATTATGCTAAGCAGTCTCTTGTTTCTCAAATCATCCTCCCAGTGGTCTCTCTCTGCTGCCACTGCCCTGTCTTGATCCTTACCATGATCCCACTGTTGAGCAAGTTGGCTCCTTCCTTCTTATTTCCATTTCCAGCCTCATGCATAATGGTATTTCTAAGATGAAATATTCATCACTTCACTCTCCTGAATTAAATTCATAATTGTCAGATTTTCCGATATAACTTTCCTATGTACATATATGAATATACCACAGTGAATCTCAACACCATGTACATTCACAATACTGGGATCCTAATTAGAACAAATTATATTCCATGTTTGTATAAATATGTCAAAATAGACTCTGTTGTCATGTATAACTAAAAAGAACAAATAAATTTTTTTAAATTGTCAGATTTTACCTGCATCTATTGAACTGTTTTAAAGCATCAAATATATCTAACCACATCAGATAAAAGGTGGATACCTCAAGCCGGGCGCGGTGGCTCACGCTTGTAATCCCAGCACTTAGGGAGGCTGAGACAGGAGAATCGTGAGTTCAAAGCCAGCCTCAGCAATGGCGAGGCACTAAGCAACTCAATGAGACCCTGTCTCTACATAAAACACAAAATAGGGCTGGGGATGTGGCTCAGTGGTCAAGTGCCTCTGAGTTCAATCCCTGGTACCAAAAAAAAAAAAAAGGTGGATACCTCAAGACCTCAATATACCATGATTGTCTAGTTCACCTGACCTTAAAATGTGTCAGTGTCAGTGACTGAACTCCGTCACTTACATACCTTCAGAGAATAGCAAAAGAATAGCTCTATATTCTACTTAAGTGCTTAGGTGGTTTGGTAGTCACCGTAGCCAGCCTTTCTCCAGACTGGAATTGTTCTGAAGCCCAGGGCACCATACCTTGCCCTCCTTTCACTGCCATTCCCCCAGCATGCTTTGCCCTAAATCCCAACTTCCGTATGCATGGGTAAAACTACTCTTGGGCATTTAACTAAACTTTTTAAGATAATGAAACATGACCAAAGATCATTTTAATGAATAGCAGAACTTACCCCAGATATTACTATCATTTTGTCAAATTTACCCTATTAATGAACATTTTTTTCACTTGTTTCTTTTTTCCCCTCAACTGCTGTTATAAACAAAACTGCAGTAAGTCTCCTGTTAAATATTTCCTACATGTCTTCCTCTAAGATAAATTGCTAAACATGATTGCTGAGCCAAAGAAGATGAACATTTTTAATTTTCATAGTTGCTATACTGCAAGATTACTTTCCAAAAAAAATTATAACAATTCATATTCCCACCAGCATGAATGCCAAATCTTAATAATGTCCATCTTTTATTATTAACCTGAGGAATAAAAATTGCTATCTTATTGTTTCAAGTTGCATCTTTTGGCATGCTTCTGTGATAACACATCTATTCATATGCTTATATATTAATCTTCTATTTGTCATCTTCTGAGGCCCGCCTTTCATATCTTTTGCTACTTTTTAACCATGTTTTCTTCTTATCACAATGTGTTTCCTTTTTAGTGCAGCATTCAAGAGACCTGTCTTGTTTAAGACTAGTGCTTTTGCAGTAGTGCAGGTATAAAATTATAAAGGCTTGAACTAGTGCAATAGTAAGTGGGGGAGGGAAGGTAAGGCATATCTGAGAAATATTTAGGAGATAAATGAGGAGTGCTTTCCAATTCCTTCCTAGAGACAAAATAAGGAAAAGAGAGAAGTTTCTAGCTTGAATGGACACGTAGATTATAGCACAACTCTTTTTTTAAATTGAGGCTTAATAGAAAAGACAATGTATCAAACTTGACTACTGGATATCCTGGAAGCCTGTCAGGCAACTTAGTGTGAATTTGAAGATTTAGAGCAAGGTCAGAACGGGAGATACTGGTTTTGTCATTGGGAAAAACCCGGAGAGAACAGGAAGAACAGGTATTCTAAACCGGGGTCCATGGAGAAATATTGGGAAATTCTGTGATCCCCCAACTTTGGGGAAACTTGCCAGTTAGAAGAGACTGGCCAGTTATTGCCAGTTAGAAGAGAATCTTCCAAAGGTGACTAAGAGGATTACTTAAGAGGCTGAGGACTGAATGTGTATGTGCATGTTTAAGGGGGAACCTGTGGTATTGCTGATGACCATTTGGGGGGTAAAGAAGGGAAGAGGAGTCAACAACATTTCATGTATATCAGCCTGAGAAATTTTCACAAGGATGGAATTGTCATATTCTTAGTTGGGGAAGATACCCACAAAGCAGGTTTATTGAGTGAGCAAGTAAATAAGTAGAAGAAAGAATGAGTAATTTTTCATAGGAATCTACCTTTCTCACTTTATTACAGTGACTTAACTAATAGTAATGTGTTTTGAAGCCTTACTAGACCATTGTAAGGAACAAACTAATCTATATTTAGTAGTTTCCATTTGCATGTAAGTCACATATTATAAAGTATTTGGCTTTGAAAGTAGGTTAAATATGCCTTCAGGAAACTCTTTTCACAATATTAATTTACTTAACAAGATATTTGTTCTTCAGTATTAAAAATGGAACTTAAGCTCAGATGAGGAAGACTTCATCTAGATCTGAAGTCAGAACTGATGATTTCAGAAATTTGGCATTATGAGCGTTGTATGTGATAAGGAGGAAAAACCTTGCAAATGTCAAAGATGTGCTCCTTTGAGCCAACATAAACACAACTTACTTTTCTTCACTTTACTTTTTTTTTCTTTTTTTGTTACCGGGGATTAAACTCAGGGGTACTCAACCACTGAGCCACATCCCCAGCCCTGTTTTGTGTTTTACGTAGAGACAGGGCCTCACTGAGTTGCTTAGCACCTCACCATTGCTGAGGCTAGCTTTGAACTCGCAATTCTCCTGTCTTAGCCTCCCAAAGTGCTGGGATTACAGGTGTGCACCACCATGCCCAGCTTCTTGACTTTATGGGCACTCCACAGATTATTCAAATACTGCCTTCCATATATCTAGAAGAGAATAAAGTTTATATTTATAGTTTTGAGCCACAGTTTAGAATAATATATTTTCTGCCACATTCAGACAGTTTATTGAAAAGCACATACAGAAGCACCTGTAGTGTTATCAGTATGGGATATGGCCCTACCATGAATGGCAGCCTGTAGGGTCTCAGTTCAGGGTATCAGACATCTGAAGAGAGATTGAATCTGGGAGATATTATAGCAAGGTTCCAGCCATGCAATAACGTGGGGAGGAAGAGCTCATTAAAGGCCTGAAAACAACACAGGAAGTAGCCTGGAGTGGAAGGAATGCCAGTGTGGAGAAATGGTATGAGTGAGAGAGGTGGGAAGGTGGGAGCTGAGGATGGAGGGATAGGCAGGATTAGACAAGAATCACTTTGGGTTTTATTTTAAGTACAGAAGGCAACCTCTTGGATGGTTTAAACATGAGATTAAAATAGATTTATTCTAATTTTGTAAGTATGTTGGGGCTACTCTTTGGAGAATGAATAAGAGGAACAGGCGGGAAACAGGAAGTTAATGGGCCATTGCCCCGTCCATGCTGTCGAGAGGGATGATTTAGCCCTAGGTAGAGATGAGAAGAAATGGATACATTCAGAATAAATGACTCTCTGCTTCTATCCTAGAACATCTCTGCCTCCTGAAGTCTTGATATCAGTTATTGCGTTCACCCTCCACTCAAGTGGTCCTCTCAAGGTCACCTTTAATTTTGTTTGCTATTCCTTCTCCTTCGACCAGCACTTCATCAAATCCTATTAGATAATTACAAAAAAAATGACTTGCAGTAATATTCCTTCCTCATCTCTCTTTTCACCAGGATTCCATAATTCCTTGTGTGAAATTTTTTAAGAAGCCTGTAACTCCTCTGTCTGCCTTAAGCCTCTAGTCCTGCATATCTGTTCTCCAATCCTGTCAGGAAAGCTGCATCTTTCTGAAACATATCCATTTTCAAATTGCTTTTAAAGATACTCTTTGACTTCTCTTTGCTCATAACAATATTTTTCACACTTTTATCTAGTGGGGGAAATGTTTTTTCCTGTGGTACTATGGACCACAAACCCAGGACCTTGAGTGGCAGGCACTTTGCCACTGAGCTATACCCCTAGCCCCCAAAACATTCTTCTATAAGAAGTATTGAGATCGTCATCACTACCCTTGGTGCATGTATGAAAACACAAATGGTGTGACTCTATCTGGTTTGCAACCAGAGAAATGGAAAAATTGAGCTCTATATATGTACTATGACTCGAAATGCATTTAAATAAAATAATTAAATTTTAAAAAAAAGAAAGAAATCAAATATGGAGAAGATGAGCTCTTCTGAGCAGGGATGCCCCACTTCTCCCTCAGTGCACATAGCCACAGTATGCAGGGCACCCCCTCTAGTTATATCCCACCCTCGCATCTCCCCTTCCCATCCACGCTGAATGCCATAGGCTCTGAAATATCATGCACTTGACCCTTGTATTGTTGAAATTCACCTACACATGTAGTAGTCCACCCTGTTCTTCTCCTTGGCCCTAAGAATTAATCTTTGAAAATGTATATCAATACTGTCTCCAGATACTTCAGTATTGTTGAAATGATAAAGAAAGTAGAAAGCATCTAGGTACCAAGAAGACCTTTTAAGGTAAATTAGGGCCTGTCCTATCCTTTTAATGAACTACTAGGCAACATTGCGGGGGTGGGGAGGGGCGTCCTCTTCTGTGGCAGGTGGCAGAGAATAACTTTTCTTCATAAACATAAGATTCTCTTAATGCAGTATTTTCATATAAAGACTTAAGACTTCTTTCAGAGTTTTCCACTTTCCAAAACAGTGAAATATAAGATTCTCCTTTCCCGGAAAGCTGCTGATTTCTTGATTAAAAGCTGAACTTCTTATTTCTTACATAGTAGGTGTTATTCTTGGGCATTTATGGTAAAGATTTATAACAGTAATGAAAGTTTTCAGCCTAAATAGAAACAACACCATGGGCAAACAAATGAGTAAAACTTAAAGTTTTTGCTGTATTGAGATTTTAACGGTGCACATCTCTTTTTACTCTGGATTTTAAATATATAATTGTGATTTGAAGCCAAAGTTTAAACATATACTGTTTTGAATCTCCTTATGCTATTACTAATGTATTTTATTTTTTCACAGAGTTAAATTCCTCCAGGATTAGGAAGTCCATTTCAATGTTTTATGCCTAAGATATATTTTTTAAATAAATAAATATATATATATATACATATATATATATATTTTAGTTGTAGATGGACGTAATATCTTTTTATTTTATTTATCTTTATGTGGTGCTGAGGATTGAACCCAGTGTCTCACACATGCGAGGCAAGCACTCTACCACTGAGCCACCATCCCAGCCCAGATATATTTTTTATATGTGTCATATGCAGGGATGTCTTTGACTCCCCAGATGCCTTTTGTGAGGAAGCTACATTAAGAGCTTCTCCAAGGCCTACTGTTCTTCTTCAACTTAAGGATTCATAAAACAGAATTTACTTTCACATGCTTAAAAATGCTTTTCTTCCAGTTTTGGGTTATTTTGCCCTCTTTTGTAGCCCTTGATATTTTTTCACTTTTAATCTAGCTTTATTTCAGTAAGGAAGTACCACCTAGAAGTTTGCATATTGCTACTGAAATGTTACAGCTTTTACTTGGGTAACATAATATGAAGTCATATGTTCCATTTCTGTAGAGTATTACAATTTTTCAAACTATTCATCACCTACTCCATCACTTCTTCCTCATAAACCCAATAAGGAGAGCTAAACAGCTGTTTCACAGGTTGTTTGTTGTTGTTTTTGTTGTTTAGTTGGGAAACTGACTTGGCCATGAGGAGTAGTTTTTCTAAAATCACCTGCTCAGTAAATGCTGAAGTGAGGATTAAAATCCAGGTCTTCCTACTGCTAGCCCAGAACTGGTCATTCTTGCCATTTTTGACATATCTCTGTGTTATATCAAAGGTTTTAGTATACCTCTTTAAAAACATATTCTCTTCATTTGGGAGTAAGTTTATCAATGTCCTTATAATCAGATATTTTGTTATTTTCAGCAAATATAATCTGTCTAAACAAAACATAATTATGTAGATGAAACAGCTTGGAAAAAAATCTTGTAATGTTTCCTAAACTAATGATGTATGTGGGACTATTTCATATTTTACTTCTGGAACATTGTGAGATTTTGTTCATTAACAAATACTAGCAAAAATGGACAGCAATTAAGATACACCTTCTACTTATGAGACCTAACAAACCCTGATGTTGCTTCAAACAAAACCTTCTGAATCCTTTTCCAGGAAGTGTGCATGTTGCTCCCAACACATCCTTCATGCTTCTAACTGATAAGCAGATTTCTTTATTGTATTATTGGATTGCCTTAACAGCACCAGCACTAAAGTTCATGTTTTATAATCTTAGTTTTCCTCTTACTTCAGCAGCTAGCTATAAACAGTATTGATCACATGTTAAATCAGTCTTCACTTCATAGAACTTGATAAATGAGAAATAAAATTTTAAGTGAAGTAAATAACAGCAACACAAGCATTTAGCATGACTGTGTGTGACATGATTTTACATTTAAAGACAATTTAAATTGAATATTTGGTATAATTAATCTTGGACACTAGTGTTTTGCTTTTAACTATCTAAATTCTGGTTTTAACCCTACTGTTTGAACAGTGGGCCAATTGTAAAGAAATAGATTTTGTTGATATTGATTCAAGTAGATATTGATTTACTTTCCTTTTAGAGTGCATGAAGCAAAAAATAAAGAGTAAATTGAGAAAAATTTCATAGACCCCAAATACTTTTTATGGTTTTTCAGAAAAATCTTAGAAAATTCATGTTGGTACAAGTAAATTTTTAGTATCTTTCAGTGCCTTTCTCTCATTTTCTCCATCTTTTAGTTAGCATTATGCCTCTAAATTATAGCTTAGAATATTGTCAATCTGGTCTATCCAAATACTTGTGACAGCTATTGTGAACCATCACCAATGTTTACCAAAATAAAAAGCATCACTATATCTCTACCATAACAAGCTGAAATAGTAAGAGAGGACAGGAAGAGGAAGTAGAGTAGAGAGAACTGGGCTCTGGACCCAGCTGTACTGCTTACTCATGACATTCTCTTGAACAATTCACTTAATCCTTCAAGGCATAGATCTCTGTGGGTCAATTATGAGGATAAATTAAAACCATGGTAAAGATATATGGTTTGGAAAATATGAAAGTAGCAAACAAATGTAAGGTACCTGTAGTATAATTAATGGAAGGCAGACTTTCTGACCCCTAAGACAAAGGAAGATCTAGAGGCTTTGTATGCAATACACATTGAACAAATAATTGCATGAGAATGAAAATTATTTGTCATACTTAAAGTTAACAGCCTGCTAATGCATACAGAAAGCAGGTAACAAATTAATATTATAAAGATAATTCTAAAATATTGCAGTTAGCTGTAGTACATATGTGACTAGCTTACATACTGGCATTAGCTCCTTTCAGTTGGGTAGACCTTTGCTAATTTCAGACTTTTAGGGTACAGAGAGGGCAGTGGGTATATTTGTGCCCCCATGAGAAAAAGTTTCCTTTTTGATAGCAAAGAAAGCATTTTACATGAGTCATTTATCCATCCTGTGAACATCAATCCTAGCAGCAAGGAAGGTAAGCTATTTTTTACACTTCTTCTAAGTGAAGAAAGGGGCAAATATATTTAGTCTGAAGCAGCAGTGTTTGTGCTCAAATAGGACTTGCTCTATAATTTACTGCTTAATGATAAAGGGAGAGGAGAAATGAAGGAAGGCAAATTCCTAACTTCTCATTTTGTGAGGATGAAATTAGAGTTTATCTTGGCAAGAGGTAGAATTGCTCTGCTAAAAATATAGTCTCGAGTTGAAATTTCTCTATTATCAGAAAGTGGTTTTGTCAAGATGCAAAATAGTCATGTATGTGATAAGTATTCTTTATAGGAAAAAATAAACTGTGGATTGGTATCTTTGGATAAACAAGCTGTGAGTTGTATAGTGATAATTGTAAGCTAAATAAAGTGGAGTACTTCCAAAAGTGGATAATGCTCCAAGAGGATGTCAAAGGATTTCATTAGCTGTCTGTGTGTTTTTATTTGCTAGTATCGCTTATCTGTGTTTTCCATTCCCTCTCTTCCCTTGAGTTTGACAAAATTTTGAGAGCAACAGCCAGTTCCTTTTCACTCCCCCGATTAATTAGAATGGTGTTATAGATAGGATGCAACTCCACAATTATTGATCAACTCCTCTTTAATATTCCACCCTCAAATTATTGTGAGCCAACTCTTAGAATTGTCAATTCTAATGACCATTATAATTGCTTTTGTCAGAGTGGAGCTCAGAGATTCTCTTTTCTAGATGCTTGGTAGAAGATAAAATACTGTTCTACTTCTAAAACACTGTTGGCTCTCAAGAGGAAGATAAGAAGCATATTCCCAAAGGAGTACAGTGTTGGGGTGAAAAAGAAAAGAGAACACCCACAAACTAGAGTTAAGGATCTACATGGTGGGTCACCTGTGTTAATCGGGCTACCTTGAGCATGAAGTCCAGTAGCAGCCCTGCATTCCAACTGCTGATTCTTATGCCTGCATCAATATGATTAAGGACACCCTGTAATTTCCAATTCTGAGTCAAGACCCTCAAGGGCGAATGTGGTGGTTTTCAGTTGTTAATGCTCCCTAGCTATTTGCCAAGGCAGACAGAAATCTTCTCTGGAGAAGAGCATCTCCAGTTTAACCTCCTGGATTCCTCCCAGTACAATCAAGAAATGAAAGAAAATGCAGAGATTATGTGATCACAGTGAAGTAAATGCCATAAGTGAGAGTCAGCAGAAAGAAAACATTTAGGCTTCCAAAGACTATAGATATTGGAATGGTCAGAAAAAAAAAGTAGAATAGCTTTGTAAGAATATTTAAGAAACAGATAATAGAAAAATTTTGAAAGGAAAAACATAATATCAAAACTCAATGGATGGATTAAACAGCATTTAGGTACAAATGAGAATGAGAAGGAAATTACAGATTGTGTCAAAGTTAGGTTGCCACAGAACCTAATTTTCTTTTTTCCTAGAAAAATCTGGGAAATAAAGAGAAGTTAGGAGAACTGCATAATATAATGAGATATAAAACCTATCCAGAAGCCCCAGATGGAATGAAGTAGTGAATGTTAAGGGTGGTTAAAAGATAAACAGCCCAATAAGTTCCAAACTGAATAAATAGAAATCTATACTTTGGCTTACTCTGGCTATACTGGAGACAAAGATGTTCACCTGAAAGCAGCCAGGAGCAAAAGACACTTCCCTATGGAGGCATGCCAAGTTGACCAAGAGCACATAAAACCAACAATGAAAAGCAAATTACAATGATAATGTAATTATGATTATGATCATGATTATGTAATGATGCAATGACCACTTTAAGGTATTGAGATAAACTTTAATACTCTTAACACCTAGGATTAGCATATAGTATGTATTTTAGAGGTTTCTTCAGTAAAAGGCTACTGGTGGTGAAACTTTTCTGTTTTTAAAACCCAATAGCCTTTTATTTTGGGCAGAGTAAATAGTTTGGGCAAAATAAGAATAATTCCAGAAGGAGATACTAAGATGCAAAATAAAATGGTGAGCAAATAAAATAATAAGCATAATATATATCTAAGTAAATATTCTATAATCTAATGTCAGGGATGGCACATTTGGGTGCTGATGTTTGAGCAGAGGACATAGGAATCCTTCCAGAAATACAGTGTTCATATGCTCCCATACGTGCTTCAACCAAAGATATATGGCCCAAATGAACTTTTTCTCCTAATATGAGAGACTTCCTTTGGACTCATGCCAATAGGGAAGCCCTATGGAAGTGTGATCTTACAAACAGAATATTTGTAAAAATCATTTTTATAATATCATATAGAATATCTAACTCATAAACTATAAGCTACTAGGATATGTGAAAGCAAATATGCATAATAGCAAAAATTCATGCCTCTGAACATATCAGGTAACTTTAAAACTGGTCTTTGCCACAAACTGTCATTTATACATGTGTTTTTAGCTGGTCTCATTCTTTTGTCTCCTATTCTACCTTCTAGAGATAATCAGTATTTGAATCAACATACTCAATCTAAAAGTTTTAGTCTTTGAAAGAAAGTTGTTGATACCACTGATTATCAGGATAAATATATGGTTATTTTAATTTATTTGATTTATAAATTTATTGTTCATTTATTAAACGATATTATGGGGACACTAAATAAAAATGTTATCAAGGTTGTTTTTAGGTAGCCACTAAAGTACAAGGAAAGTTACCATTATAAAACATGTATTACAAGACTGTTAAAGCAATCCAATAATAATGTTCAGAAATGCATTCATCAGTTTTCAGAAACATCTTAGGACATGCTGTTGGTACCACATTTGCTTTCTTGGTAAAAGTTCCTAAGGCACAGAAACAGCTACTTCACTGCTTAAAGTTAGATATTAACAAGTGGAGATCACCTTAAGAAGTTAACTTCACAAAAAGTTAAGCTGAAAAAATTTTGCTAGCATCTATTAATGAAATTGTTGTGTTGTTTTCTTCCTTGGTGCCATTAGAGCTAATTTCACTGATACTTTTTATCTCATCTCTGTCCTCTTCAAGGTCATACTCAGCTGATGACCTTACTTACTCTATCACTGGAAATTTGGAAGTAATCAGAACTTCCAAGGGCTTCTACCACCACATCTAACCATCTGTTGTCCCCTGTGTCTTTCAATGCTGTATTTTCTCCTGTCATTATGGGTAAACCCTTCATGCTTCTAATTCAAACCAAACTATTCATTCCAATGCCTCCATTTTTTACTCCATCTCAGCTCCAGCAGACCTGAGATTTTGATTGCTTTATATACTATTGGATTTCCCAGTATTGTAGAAGATGCTAAATAGTTAGATGCTGATTGAATAAATGAGTAAACAAATTACATTTAAAAGGAAAAACAGTAAATCGGTTATAACAGATGAGATGAACACATATAAGTTAAAAATTGCAATTAGAGAACTGCAGGCAAGATACCATACTATTTACATCCTACAAAAAAATACTCAGTGACTTTCTAATTAAGCTCTTTATTTTATCTCATTGTTATAGAGTTGCATTTCATCCTCCCTAAATGCTAAATATGCAGTAAGAGATACCTAAATGCACACAGTTCCTGTTCTCCCACAAACAGATTTCAGAGTTTAGTTGACCTGCAAACACAGCAGCCTGCATCCCTGTTCCTCTGCTGGAGGCTGCTGCTGTAAGACATTGTGCTCACTTAGCATCCAGAACTTAATTTACTATGAATATTGCCTTTATAGTTTCCATTTAATTATTACTTCTCCTGGATGAACCAAGGAGTGAGCCAAGTTCTTAAACATACTTTTTTGACTGAATTAAATAAAAATGTCAAATTATAGGCATTAGAGCATAGCTTAATTTCTATGAGCCATTTCAAGATATTGAAATTGGATTTAATTATTATATGCAATGGACATTACACATTTATGAGACAAATGGCCTACAATTTAATTAAATAGTTAGTGAAGTATTCATAAGGTACTTTGTTTTCAGAATGATCTTTAATAGTAGGAAAGTATTTGTGCCTCTCTGGTTTCCTGCATAAAGGAAATGAAATGATGTGCCTCCTTGTAATTCTAGAGAAGTGTTTTTTGTTTTGCTTGTTCATATATAAATCATTGGTAAAGGTAATATGTGGTCATATCATTGGTAAAGGTGATATGTGGCTTTAGCTGTAGTCAAATATCAGATAACTATTTCAAGGTTTTTATATCTTCAATACAAAATTATATTCTTTAAATAGGTAAACATATATTCCATTTGATTCTGTAAATATATTTTACATATATCATATAATTGTTGTGGTTCTCTAACTCAGTATTGAACATGGATCTAAAAGAAATGAGAGTTGGCATAATGAGAGTAAATCATTGAGTCTGAAATTATCTACTTGGTTCTACCTTCCTTTTCAAATCTCATTTGATTGTTATTTGAGAGGTTAGGTGAATAGGTATTCAATCAATATATTTGAAGCTTGGACTCTGGGCATGTATATTATTGTCTTATTGATTGGTAGTTACTTGCTTGCTTGTTTCCTTTTTTATATTAGCAGGCTATACCAAGGTAGGGAGGCACAAAGGTAAGGTATAAGGATCTGCAAAATAGGGAAGTGAGAAGACATTGGTATGCAGATTAGTTAAAAGCAATACAAATTCTGTATTATGTAAGAACTTGAGGCTATTAGTCAGAAAAATGTCATCAAACTTTTCTTTAAAATCTTGTAGAATAAAAATGTGCTGACCATACACACTTGAACTTAAGAGGTGCTTGATGTTATGATTGTGGTAGTTTCAGATGCAAACTCTTCAGAAATAAAGGCAAAGTGTGCAAGGATAGAGAGATCCTAAGAGCAAAATGTGAGCTTATACTGTGTTAGTGGCAGAAGTTCTGCCCTGAGTCCTCCCTTGATTGCCATGAGTGTAGATCCACAAGCCACATTTATTTATTTTTACATTTTCAGTAGGTGGGACACTGGCAAGCGTAATGGCTTGGAATAGAGCATGGCTTCACCTTGATCAGTGTGTTCTGATGAAATATTTTCTAAAATCATGTGTGAAGATCTTGCATCATTATTTTTCCAAACATGTACCAACACTGGCCCTATAAAAGTGCAAATAGAATGCCATACATCAGCAAGTGTGTTTGCATTTTATTTTTAGTTCCTGGAAAGATTTATAGTTTCTGGGGGATTTGCTTTGCTCCTGCCCATTAGGTTTCATATGGCCATCCTTATTCAGAGCACCCTAAATACTTCCTACTTGCCATGTGCATGAAGCTGTGGAGAATTTGCTCAGTGAAATATGTTTCTTCATACTTGTTTCTATGAGTGGACAGTTGCTGCTTTCTGATGTCATGTTGAAGGGCAATTGTTCTGAATGAAACTGTCATGTCTGTGTTAATCCTGCTTTCTCACACCGTAGTCCACATCTGTTTTGTGGCAGATTAAACCATTGTCTTGCTCGTCTGCTATGAATGGAATGTTCATATCCTCCTAACATATATGTTGAGGCCCTAACCCTAACATGATGGTGTGAGGAGGTGGGCCTTTGGGAATAATTAGGATTAGTTAGGCCATGAAAGGAACGTTTGTGTTGGAAATAAAGCCCTCTTTAGAGGCGGTACAGGGAGTCAGTATGTGCACATACCAAGGAAGGCCACATGAGGACATAACCAAGAAGCAGCTTCTCACAAGAACCAGACCAAGCTAGCACCCTGGTCTCAGGCTTACAAATTCCAAGGACTGGGAGAAATTCATATTGGTTGTTTGAGAAACCCAGTATATGGTGCTTTATTATAGCAGCTATACCAACTGAGAAACCTTCTTTAGAATGCGTGTTCTTAATTTTCTATATATATTAACCTGTGTAATTACTACTGAATTCTTACTTCTTCTGAAATTCTCCTAAATTTCACTTTAATCTACTATTCAAGGGCTCTGATATGTTTATTTCTGTAGTTTTAAAAAGTGAATATTTTTCACTAAGTCCTATTTAGGAACAAATCTGTCTTTTCTACAATATAGAAGTGAGTATCTCTCAGTTGACCTGCAACAAATTAAATCTGTTTATTGCAAATGAAGAAGCCAATTAGAGAAGTAATGTGTGTACACTGAAAATACTCTCCCAAATTTGATTGTTGTGCCACCTGTTTAATCTTTACTCCAACACGCCTTTGATTATGTTACCATAGTATGTCTATACCATCTGATGCACATGCGCACACACCTCCCTGATACACCTATATATATGTAGAAATAATCAATTTTCAGAGTAAAAAGGCAAGGAAAAAGAGTTTCTGTTTCTATCTTCCATGACAATGAGTTCTTAAATATTATAAATGTAAATATCAATTTCCAACCTATATCTGAAATATTGACTTAATAAGAACATGGTTATTCCAGTGATTTGTTTCAACTCCTTGGAATGATTAGTCATTTTATGACATCTATTCAAACTTGTGCCTCATACATATACACTTGAAAGGTCAGTCCAGCTGGAAATCCTACTCTGTAATATGATTTTGATTGAGAAAGTATGCATATGTTCCTCCTTTTTCCTCACATTAAAAAATAATGGATAAAATGTAGAGTGAATTATGTTGTTTAAGTCACATTTGGACTAAAAACAGGCAAAGAATTTGGTTCCAAGAAAAGGGTAAGAAGATTCTGTGGAATTTTAATAGCAGCTGTCTAAATTGGTGTTTTGGACACATAGATGATGCTTGTGTGTAACACATATTCTCTTTTAAGTTTCCTGAATTCTACTTATTTTTATTCTTATTTAAATCTGCATGTAGTTTAAGTCATCAGCTATTTTTTTCGTTTATGTAGAACTTTTATTTAGTAGTTTTGTTTCAAATGATGAGCTTGATGTTTATTGTAAATCAAATAAACAGTGTACTGATTGCATTTTACTAAAGTTATGAATGCAACTTAGGTAGCCTTGGATCTAGGTGTTTCATTTGGGTCCTGCAAAAGATATTCCTGTGAAATTAAGGATGTCAGCAATCCCAGTTTTGAAATAGGATGATCTTCAGTGAAAAGTAATTTCAGAGGTCATATTCTTAATTTAGTAGATGCACTTTAGAGTCTGTTAGAAATAACCACCACCTTTGACCTTATTGTTACAATCAGTATTTGCTACCCCGCAAACCACAGCTATTGGCATTTTGATGGCCATAGAAATGAATAGTGCTCCACATGGTGGCAATCATGCCCGTCGTAAAAGTTAAATGAACATTCTTGCAACACCCTCTGGGATGGGGCAGATGTAGGAGGGAAGGGTTGAATGCATCAGATGAAATGTGTCACTGACAAATTGAAGCTACTCCCTTAACACAGCATTGTGTCTTCCTTGTCACCTGTATCTGTTTTATTTTTTCAAAGCTACTTTGAAAACACAAATACTGTGTTGGAACTGAGAATCAAAATGAATCATTTCTATTATCTGTCAGAATTTTCTGTGCCATTGCTAGATTTCCTGTGTTGTTTTCCTTTCCTCTACCTACAATTTGGTAAATGTTTTTGCATAGATGCTCTGTTCAAAATATGACTGTAATCAAAATATGACTATAAAACTATCATCTCTGAATTGAGACTCTTGCATTGCTGGTGAGTGTTTTGTCTTAGTACTTTGTGAAGATCCTTTGGTTGATTACATTAATAGTTTGTTTTAATAGGGATTTTCCCCTATTTCCCCAGTTCGGCCTGGTTACAGGAGAGTTAACAACGTGGATATCATTATTGACAACTTACTCTTTAACGTAGTTGAAATTCAGACTCCTATATGTTAGGGATGCTCTTCACACTTGGCTGTGCTCTCAGCAGTCTGCCAAAATGCTTTTAAAAAGTAAAAAAATGATTTTGATGCCACCCACCAATTTCAAAAGTTTTATGTACCATTCTCATTCTGGAAGCGTAAAGGCCTTTTGAAGCAGCCTCATAATACACCTTTTGCTATTGCCTTATAATCATAAGAAAATAATCTTGCCTGCCCCCCACAGCTCAATCTTAATAGTTTTCCTTTAGACAAACCTGATCCTTCTTTGCAGTGAATGAGTTGTCTCCATGCACTGGACTGTAAACTCCTTGAAGACAATGAGTCCTTCATGTGTGCAGACCTCTGTAGTGCTTACATTAATGCATGGATAAGTTTTATCTACCTCTTCAACTTGAGGGGGCATATTGAGATAATGAATGTACATAGCTTTTAGTAAATGTCAGAATGCATTACAAGTTAGCCAAAACCACATACATAGTTAAAAAAATAAGAAGAAGAAGAAAAAAATGTGTCTTTCTTTTTCATTTCTTATCTGGTGACTGGCAGAGACCTTGGCATATAGTAAGTGCTTAATATGTTTGTTGAATTATATTGAGATTGGTATAGAATTTCCAGTCAGGTCAGTTCTTTCTGCTAAACCATATAAAATTGTCTCCTTTCAACAAGTTTTCATTGAGAGCTTCTTTCATATGCCAATGCCTGGCACTAGCAATATAAAGACAATTAAAATAAATTCAATAAATGTCTTACCCTCCAACAAAGAAGACAGAGACTTATAACAAGTAGCTATAATTCATTGTAGTAAATGTTGCAATTAATGTATGTAGCCAGTACCATAGGAACATAGATAAGTAAACTATGAATAGAGATTGTTAAACTCTTTTTTCTTTTTTTATGAGCAGAGTTTGTCAAAGAATAGAGGAAGGACTTTGTCAGAGGAGCAGTCTGTTAAAGAATGAACACTCAAAACAGCATATGACAAAAACCAAAGTTTCACATATCTCAGAGAGAATGTACATGGAGGGGTTATTTTAGATGCCAGGTTGTAAAGTGCCTCTTAGTTCTGGGCCAAAGATTCTGGATATTTTACAGGGACAGGTTGAAATCTCTGAAATATTATTTGTGTATAAGAAAGGCCAACATTTAAATGGGAGACAGAAATTGGTGTAAGGAAGAAACGAAAGTGGGGAGAATCATAGTGATAGTTTCGGAATGGGGTGGGATGCTCCACTTACATGGTGCCCGCAGAAATGAGAAATGTTAAGAAAGGTCAGATATGAAGCATATTGTTTATCTTCAACTATTTTCTAGTTGCCCCTGAAAAGGGAACTAAGAAGGAAGCCAAAGAGCAGCATAGCTGGAGACAGGCTAGAAAGAAAAGTCTGTTCTTTATGCTGACTAGCTAGGGGCAACCATTGTTCTCCCAGAAACAGCAGTCCTGGATTTTACATAGTCAGTATGTGACATTCTTGGGAATCCCTGAGGCTGCCCAGATTTCTGACATTACCTTCTCTCACCACTGAAAATGAACCTGTATCAAAGATTTTCCATTTTGTTTGTAACAGATTTTTCTTCTTAGAAGCAGCGGTTCTTGAGTTCTCAGTCTTGGGAAACACCAGCAGGCAGTCCTTCTTAGGCCCTGTCTTGAGGGGGCTCTGTATTACTGTCTTTTAAATATCACCATGTGGGTGAAAACCCTTACCAAACTTATTCTGTCCAAATGTTAAAAAACAGATGGGTCACTAAGAAGAAAATATGTAAAGCAATAAACTTATGAAAATGGCATTAACTTCTCTAGTAATTAGGGGAAATAAATTAAACACAGAAATAAATTAAGCAAAACTAAAAGAGATAATATCAAGTGCTATTAACCTACTTTTTCCCATTGTCCCAGATATGGAATACCTATGAAAACTTAAATTGAACAACAGATATACCACTTATGGTAACTTTGAAATAATATGCTTTTAGAGATCTATTCTTTTGAGAAGGGGAAAGGGTAGATTAAAATGTTTGGAAAAAATATGTACATGAAAATACATATTAAGTATATATAATCTCTAGATTATGATTTCCAACCTATTTTAATGCACCTGTGTCAATTTCTTTGCAATACAGAATCAAAAACAGGACGTATTAGTTTAAGGATATGGAAAAAAGGTACCCTGTGTAATTTGTACACTCTGAAATGTTATTTGTAAGATTTAGCAACATCAAGGATGCCCTATGATCCAGTAGATGCCCTCCCAGCAGCTTTGTTATAACTGTGTAGAGATATGCACAAGAATGTTGTTGGCAGCCCTCTCTGAAAGAGTTCCTAAAGAGGCAGTCCTTCAGTGAAATTCATGCAAAAGAACTAAACCTTACATCTGTCAAGTTGAATACATCTGAAAAACAAAATGATGAGCAAAAAGTTCGAGTTTCAGCTACATGCTTGGTAGAATGGTATTCTGTGATGGATGATGACAAATTTATAAAATTAAAATTACAAAATAATACTTGCTTTTATTATGGGTATACAAGAAATAAACATGTAAAACATGCACTGGAATGATGAATTACCTGCTTCAGGATAGTGGTCTTCTTTGGGAGGTATTTGGGCCTTTAGTTGCATTTATGAGATTTCATTTGGTGAGTACACAGTGTTTGTTATAGTCTTGAAAATTTTCAAATGCCTGAAATATAATTTTAAAAACACCCCTGTATATGACTTAATTTTTCATTTACTCTATCACTTACCATTGTGTTTAGCTACGTATTCATTCTTTTCTATCAAAGTAATTTTATTTCAATTAATAAAGAAAAAATGATTAGGTCTGACACCAAGGTGGAAGCAAGGAACAAGGTATAATTAGAAAAAGAAAGATTAAAGAGATATTTTGAGGTGAAGTTACCAACACTTAGTAATAGGACATAAGTATATATTAGTTTGGGGTGGGAGGGCAAATAATCAAGGATCATTTATTCAGAATTCTAGCTGTATTAGGCCATTAAGCACACCAAAGAAACAAGAGGAATGATATTGGAACTAAGGAGAGTAAGGTATCTATTATTGTCTCTGTGTTTTCCATAAGCCTAACTGCTTATCTTAAAAACTCTAATAATTATTTATTAAATATCTACCACATATAATGCCCAAATAAATATATGAGATCCTTTACATTTATGCATAAATGCTCTTTTCCATTAACTTGTTTCTTAAAATGTTTATACCATTAATTTTTAAATATCATGGTACAGTCACTGCTTCAGTAAATTTAATTGAGTGGCAATTTGAACTGAATACAGTTGAACATCAGCATGAAGCCTTCATTAAGTTATCTAATAACTATTTTTAAAATGTATGAGAACTCAATAAATACTTCAGTGTGTGCAAACGCATCTGTTTGAAAATTATATTCCAGAGGAAAATTGAAGGTGGTTATCTTGAAAACATCCCCCAAATGTGTAGAATATTAACTGAGTTATGACTAGATGAGGTAGGCGTCAGTTATTCTTTCTTAGAAGTTGTTTAGTTTATATAAGAGTAAATCTACAGCTCCACAGATAATTTCAGCAACACAGAGTATTTGAATAAGATAAATTGGAAAAAATGTAGTTAAAATTAGTAATATTGATCAGTTATCCCTGTTTTTATCTTTTCCATGGTTTCTCTTGCGTGTTGATCATCCTTCATAAAAGGGAAGTAGCCATAGGGACTAATGGGGTACAGAGATCCCAACTATTACCTGGTTATAACATCTCAACCAATCTTCTTTCTTCCTTTCTCTGGGACCCTCCCAAGTCTTCCATTACCAATAGAAACAAAAAATTCTACCATCCACTTCCCATATGGTACCACTAGTCTTCCTTCATGGATTTCTTTGCAAGCCAACATGATAGACTAAGGCCAAAAAAAAAATGATGTGTTTCAGCCCTGTGTATTCAGGGTACCCTGTGAGCTCATTTGGGTTCAATGGGAGTGTTAAGAGCCTTGGACCAAAATCAAACTTCCACAATCTTGCCTTTTCTCTACCTTACCCCAATAGATACCTGTTGTTTTAATTTTGCTTATTTCCTCCAACATTGGAGAAAAAAGCTGAAGTAAAATAAAATAAGTAAAAGAAATAAGCCACAGTAAAATAGCAATCCAGTCAGAATCCCCTAGAGACTTGGAAAAGACGTCATTTGCATCTTCTGTTCGGCTGCCAGTCATCCCAGTTGATGTGAAGCATCTGTTGTTTTCAAGGAATCAAGAAAGGTCTGGTTCCTCTTTCTAGTCTGTGAAGTGGGTGGTGGCGTCATTTGTTGTAGAGAGCCAGGGACCCCATGTTACTGGGCTGCAAAAACTGCTGCCTGCCTTGGTTAACAGGCTGAGAATTTCATCTGCTATCTTTAATAAAAGACAATGTGTGTGAGGCAAGACATCAGCAGTTGTGGTTGGGTTTCTCTTCCCCAGCCTTTGACTCACAGCTGGCAAAGAACAATGATACCAATCAGCCGGCCACTTGAAATTCTTCCATTCAGTTACATAGTGAGGTTGTCTGACTAGAAACCGCTGGCATGGTCTTATCTCCATAACCTCCTCTTCTAGTAACATTTACTCCTTAATAGCTTCATTAATACAATTTCATTTGAACATTTACTGACTTAAATAATTGCATAACCAAGAGAAAAATTCTACTTTATGAGGGGATAGATATTAAATGTAACGTGCTTTGTTCTATATGCTATAACGTCATATAGAAAATTTTATCACAAAAGTTATAAAATGATAGCATCATTGATCTAACAGTGACCCATACAGCAGTGCTTCTCCAATTTTAATGAGGATACAAAGCACCTGGGGATCTTGTTAAAATTCACATTCTGATTCAGTGAGGCCTAAGATTCTGCATTTCTGTTAAAGAAAAAAAAAGAAGAAGAACCCAAGCAATTCCATTGATACTTTCTTAACTCCAGTTTGCATGGTATCCTAAAAGACCAGAAGACATTTGGACCAGTGGGCATCCATTAACCACCTTGACCACCTTTGGAGGTGGATATGACAGGCTTAAAAAATAAAGACCCTGTCTTTGAAGATAAAAAAACAACATGCAATTTTACTCCAAAATTTTAAAATAAACATTGAAGTTGCTTATGTTGAAATAACTATTGACACTTAAGGTGATGATACTCATGTCACATTTTAGTAGAATTGTTTGTAAATTTCATCGATTTCCATTCACTCAAATAAGAAGCCTATGATGTTTTAATCATTTCTATTAAAAGAGAAAATAAAATGTAAAAATAGTTTATACTGAATATTACTGCTTGAAGATATGAATCTTAAATGTGCACATCTTTAGTTTACATGTATCTTTACTCTTTAGGGAAAGCAGTCAGTGAGTATATGTGAACTTCCATGAGATCTGTTATCTCACATTAACTTTATAACACCAATTTGTGATTATTTTTGTTTAACGAGTAACATGCTAAGGTAGATAATGCAAAATTAAAGTTATTGCAGAAACACCATTATAATTAGCATCCAGAATTCATTTACTCAGAACAGGTTTAACTTCCTAATTGTGTTTTCTTAGATTATCATTAAAATACTAAAATTTTATTCCTTATTTGATATCAGGAAGGTAACTCCCAAGCACAGACGAACCTCAGGCTCTAATTTAGAAATAGCACTAAAGTTTATTGATGTGGCTGGGTTGATGATATTTCACCAGCTATTTTAACTTCCATCTCTTACTGGCTTAATCTAAGGAAGTCTAGGAAGCCAGGAAGGATAGAGCCAGTTTAAGAATCATAAGCATCTAGATTCAGTGTTTATCAGGCACATTAGCAGGAATGCCTGTGTTCTCGTGATCTCTATAGCAACCCAATGAAACAAGTCCTATTGTCATTCCCTTTGTAGAAGAAACTGAGGTCTTAATCCCTCACCCAGTTTGTTCAGGTGCACACTTGTTTGTAGTGGAGTTGGGATTGAACCTGGGACATCCAACTCCATAGCCTCTGGATGTTTTCTAATCATTTGCATCACATTTATAAGTACAGACACTATAAGGACAGACTTGTACTTATAATGATTATCCCACAGGGTGGTTTGTTTTCTCTCAACCCCATCTTTGGGCCTCTTCTATTTCTGGTTAGTGAGAAATGGTCTCCAGCAATGATTCTCCCTTCCCTGTTTCCACTCTTCCCACTCTATAGCAGGAAGTCTGAACATTTTATCTATTTAGCAACTCTAGTAATTCAGGCTGTGGATACAGCTCACCATCAGTTGAGTAGCAGTTTATTGATAGCTGTGCCAAGGACTGTGAGGGAACATAATTCAGAAATGTCTAGGCATCAAGGAACTCGAGAAAAGAATAGTGGTGTGATAACAGTTCTGTTAGGAAGATGGAGTAGGTGGTGTTATTTTCAGTTTCCAAAGTGGAGCTCTTCACTGCACATGTAATTTAGAGCTATGTTTATTTGGACTGGTGTTTAAAATTAGAAACTGACCATCTGTATTTTTCTTGATAAGTATGAAGTCATCCTGACCAAAAGGTTTTTGAAGGTCAGGAATAGCTTATATGTGCAACATTGTATTTGGAAAGGAAAAAAGAATGTAGAAAAGTCTGAAAATAATGAACAGTGGTTGAGGACTTAAGAGAATTTTGATATGCATGCAGAGACACATAGCCATTGAAATCAAAATTATAAAGGCTGTATAATAATATAAAAAGTAAAAAGCAACATATGCAAAACCTCAAGTAAAATAAGCCTAGGAAAGTGACCTTGACATTTGTAGAGTGTCTGCTTTGTACCTGCATTCTGCTATATTGATTTATTTTTTTCTTATCTTTCTAACAGCATGCAAAAAGGTTGATGTTATTTCAGTATTTCACATATGAATGAATTAGAGTACAGATTTATTAGGGGACTTCACCAAGGTCATAGTGGTTGAGCAATAACTCAAAATCCAGATCTTTTAAAATCCAAATTGAGTCATGTTTTTCCCCAGTTAGTTTTTTCTGAGCTTTTCCACTCTCTCCTCATCATTGTTTTGGTTCAGAAATGTTTTTACAGTAAAGAGTGGAGTGACATAAATTCAGCCAAAAAATGCATGCATTGTGAAAACACTAAATCGTAAAAATGATTGGGAATTATTTTAGGCTTTTTACAGAGTTGAAGGACAATTAATATTTGACACTATCTGTAAAATGAAAGCATAATCATAGCATAAACATCATCTTATTTTATCTGATAGTTGAAGTATGCATTGATGTGTTTGCCAAAATGTTAGCTGTTTCTGTTAGCCAGAATGTTTTAGGGACAAGACAAGAACAGCCTTTATTTTTAGATAACAAGCAAAATGCTTTTCTTTTGGGTAGTACTTTGATTGTTAACTGATGTCTCAGAATTTGAGGATGGAAACCTTTATGTGAAACTAGGGCTACATACTCATCCTTTTAAAATATGTTTTAAAAACTTTTTAAAACTTTTCACATGATAGTTTTCTACTGCAATTATCAAACATTACTGAAAGTTATATAAGAATTGCTTAACTACTTTTTTAACAAGTAATATGAAACCTTTCTTATAAAGATTACATTTTTCTGTTCCCATATTTTATCTATTTTGAAATTGTGTTTTTCTGCCATATTTATAGTAAACATTCACCACTAGAAATTTACTAGCTTTAAAAATAAGCACTTTTCCTTGGTAAAATACTTAGGTTCAGTTTGGAAAGAACTTTAGTGGTTGCATTTGAATTTGAATTTTTTTCATGGTTTTACTCTGAAATATCAATAAAATTTTATAGTTTAACTTTTTGCATAAAAAACCTAGAATATTGCTAAAAAGAGACAGGAGTGAGTAAAGATTTTTCACTTAATTTTTTATTTCTTGTCTTTAAATTTAAAAGAAGTTTTATTCTTTCTATAATTTGAAATTTTATCACTATAACCTTTGTTTTCAAAAAATATATTCTGACTAGATCACTAGGCCTTTGTTAACCTATGCTTTTTCATTAAAGAAAAAATACTATTTCCTAGCTGCCTGTCATCCTTAAAACATAAAGCACAAGGCAACTGTTTGAAAACTTTTTTTTCTTTTGGTACCAGGGATTAAACTCAGGGGCAGTCAACCACTGAGCCACATCCCCAGCCCTATTTTGTGTTTTATGTAGAGACAGGGTCTCACTGAGTTGCTTAGCACCTCGCTGTTGCTGAGGCTGGGTTTGAATTTGCGATTCTCCGTCTCAGCCTCCCTAAGTGTTGGGATTATAGGCTTGAGCCACTGCACCCGGCTGAAAACTTTTTTTCTTCCTATTATCTTTGTCAGTTTGTAAAAATTGCTAAATTTGCTTCCATCAAATGCTTCTAGAGATGAGTAAATCATTTGCATAAATGGATGATGATTTTTGTCTTCCATGAAGGACAGCTTGAAATGGACATGTAATCCTTTTATGCCCTTCCTGTTGTTGCAGTATCCAGCTGCTCTGATGAACCTGGGAGCCATTCTTCACCTTAATGGCAGACTCCAGAAGGCTGAGGCCAACTATTTACGGGCTCTACAGCTCAAGCCGGATGATGTCATCACGCAGTCCAATCTCCGAAAATTGTGGAACATCATGGAAAAACAAGGTTTAAAGACTTCCAAGACCTGACACAGGAGGACAGAAGCGCATCCTCTTCCATTTTTAAAAGCTGGCTCCATTAATAGACCAAATTTCTCAGAAGTGTTACACTAAGATCCTGTTTTGCACTTCAAGACCAGAGTAGAGGTCATTAAGGTCACTGCCACTTCTGGGAGAATTCACTTTGCTGTTGGCACAGCCTTTAACACCAAAAAGGGGAACATTGGAAGCCTCCTTGAGAATGTAATTGTTGCCCATAGACTGTAAACCAGAGCACTTAACACAGGACCTTTAGGCATCCTCTTTAAGGGGAGAGGGTACCTTGGTTATAGATTTTTTTCATTTTCAAAAGTTAATTTTGAAATTATATTGTTCCTTAAACACTGTGAGAATAAGTCAGAGTGTCCATTCAGCCATAGTACACTATTAAGTTTGTTAGTAGGGAGTGATTAATGTAGTGTGAATTTCAGTTGGCCTCTGGTTGTCCTAACGCTGCTGTCTTCCATCTTTGGGACAGCCTGCTTATTGGTTTCTGAAGCTTAGAGAACTGTTTGTTCTGTTTAATATTGTACCAGGATCTGTCAGAATCTGCAGTTGTTTCTCAACTAATGCACAAGATGATTTGGATGTTGACTCTTTTGAACATCATTTGCTTATCATGTTCCAAAAGGATATGGAGAATAGAGGTAATCTTTTGAGAGGGGCTAGGGAAGCTTTACATCTATCAGGCAGGCATTTTTGTTTCAATGTTGTCAATATTTTCTCCAAAACTGCCCAGTAGAATTTATTGTATTAATTTCTTTTGGTGTTTCTTTTTTAAATGGCTGTACTTGGTTAATGTATATGGTTGCATAATGATAAGAGAAAGGGAAGCTTGTAAGTGTTCTAGTTCCAATAACTAATAGGTAAGCAGTCAGACAAAAGGAAAGGTATGTGTGCTTCCCAGATGCTGTTGATTTTAAAAAATCAAGTCTACACAATGGAGTGTATGATGGTAGTTTGCCAATAATTTTGTATTTTGCAAAAAATTGTATGAAGTGATAACCAATTTCTAATAGATACTTACCTAAACAGCAATGCAGATCAGTTTTCAAGGGATTATTTTTATCTTATTTGTTCTTCCTGAAAGGTATTAAAAATGACTTATTTGAAATTGCAATAGGATATAGCATTAACCTGTGTATGTATAGGTCTTCTGCCAAGTGATTTTCTCAGTTGAAAATTATTTTTCACTAGCAAATTGGGTATTTTATTTCATTACCTGTTATTAAACACTTCAATGATCATTTCACAAGTAAAAGACTATAAATGAAGCAGAGAAAAACATTTATTGAACAGTTTTTGGCTTGCAATCAAACTTTGCTACAAAAAATTAATTTCATAAAACACCAATCTATTACCAACTTCTTTATATAGAGAAATTAGCTATACTATGCCCTACATATTTATTTATTTATTATTATATCATAACAGAATAACAAAAACAAAAAACTCGATTCATTAAGCCAGTTCTTTGCAACTGAAAATGAGCTTTTTCTCCTTCCCTTTCACACTCTCTGTATATAAGATCAAATTTCCATTAAAGGGAAGCTGGACATGCAAATACATTGTATTATGTTTTTTCCATATTTTGTGTGTTTTGTTATGTATCTGAATGCAGTGGGATAAAGAATTTAAAGTAGTGTTGCTATGGCGCTAGTGTTTGTGTAAGAAGGGCAAATGTAGTGAGAGAGATTTTTTTTAATGGCATTAATAAGAAGGCCCTCCTGTAATGTGTGTATTATTTTGTAAACATTTCATTGAAGGGCCAAAGTTAAGTTATAACTAAATCACTGTGTTTCCAGAATGATATTTAACATTTAACAACCACAAACCCATGGTCAAACTGAAGTAGTGGTTTGAAGAATATGTTTCATCTTTATGTGCATTGGCAATTACAAAAAAAAAGAAAAAGGAATTTAATATAAGCCTATAAAGATAAATTCAATGTCTAACATTTTTATTTATTTAAATAGTTATTGACTTATGACAACTTCCTAGTCTTAACATTTTATGTCTCTTTATTGTTATTGTTTTCTTCCTTTCCAACATTTGTTTCTTAAAAAGTTCACTGAATGCACAGTAGAGGCACTTCATGTGACTCAGTTCCCAAGTAGCATTAATAATTGGGCCTGTGTCATAAAATGCATGGATTTTTAATAACTACATGTCCCTGACACTTTTCACTGCAGGGCTGGACTTAGTAACTGACCAACTAGGGTGGGGGGAGGGCAGGGGGGGTGTCAGAAAATGATCAAAAAATGTCTCCGCTCAGGGATTTATGGTGGATTATTGCAGACAGTGCTAAAAATATAGAGCACAAGACAAGTTTACTAAATTAAAATTTTATTTTTTGAGAAACTGTTATTTGTATAAATTATCAAGATTTGTAGGCTTTCCTTTTGTAGAAATAATTGTTTTATGTGCCAGAGAATTTCAATTTTGTTTTCAACAATAAAGCATTGATAACAAATATATTGTGTAAGCCTTTTTTAAAAATCTTCTACAGCAACAGCACAAACTCTGAGATTTTCAGTGGAACTAGGAGAAAGGTTAAACAAGTAGAGGTTGAGCATCAGAGATACATTATTTAAATGTATAATTGACAATGGTAATTAATTTTCATTAATTATAATAATAATAATAATAAAATTTGCCAGTATCACCAGTTTTACCTGTTAAGATGTTGTGATGACAAAGTTTTATTTTCTTTGGTTGTTGAACTATTGGAAAAAAATTCTTAGAAATATCCCAAATATAGCATCATTGCCAGTTACTGCCTCAATCAATTTTTGGCAAAATTGACCATATTTAGAAGACCCTGATTCTCTAGTCTGTTCTTGGATGAAAGCAGAAACCTGTTCTGCTGAGAAATGTCAGTAAAGCACATTTAGGAATCAGTAATAAAGAAACCTGGGGTCCCAGAGAAGGTGAAAATTCTGGCAGGGAATTCCAGTCTGATTAAAATTGTTGTTCTATAACACTGGTTATATACTTCCTATTTCCTGTTGTATAGGATAAAAGCTACTTTGAGGACTTTGCGTATCCTAAACATCCTATGGGTGTGTGAGGTTATGTTCTAGTTTTACAGGTAAGGAAAACAGCTCAGCAGAAGGAAAAATTTGCCCACTGTCACCAAGCTTGCAAGCAGCAAGCCTGTTCCTGAGTAGTCCAATGCTCATGTATCCTCTGTCATCTGGGCTCTCAGGTACCAGAACTCAGAAGCCTAGAAATCAAGTTGCAACTCTCTCGGTATTTTCCTAGCTATTTTACTTCTGCAAATCATACTGTCTGTCTTTGTCACTGCAGATGATCATGAAGATTAAGAAGTAGTTTATAAGAAACATCTTAAAAATTGAGATTGTGAGAGCATAAAAGACTTAAGTGTTCATGCAGCTAATCCCATTTACTTTACTTCTGGGGAATATAAGCCTACAAGGTAAGTGATTTAGCCAAAATCCCAAAACTGGTTAGCAGCAGCACCCAGTAGGCTATAAGAAATATCAGTTTATTAACAGGTCTTGGTGCATAAAAGTAATTGTGTAATTGATTCTATTTTTAAATCAAAATATCATTTAACTTGGATTGAAGAGCTGAACCTAATGAAGGGACTTTTTCCTTTCTTTTTTTTTTAAAAAAGATATACAAGACTCTTTTTTTTTACATTGTTTCTCCAGCCTAGCATATTGTTGCTGAGTAGACCATAAAACAGGCTAAAATGAAAATTCCATCTATTATTTGCTCATGAGCTACTTGATATTTTTCAGAAATCATTTTGTAAAAAGTTAAAATGTGGGATTTCATACTCTCCATTTTATACTTCCACCAGAATGATGACAGTTTTCATAGTATATATTTCCAGTACAAAGAAAGAAAATACATCTAAGTCTTTACTGTTCTTTCTAAATACAAGAAAAAAACCTGAGTTTCTGTGGATAATTTAAATCTAATATTTCCAGTTCTTTGTATGGACCTTTGGAATATGCTTTTTCGCTTAATTTAAATATTATATAAAGTAATTATAGAACTTGCTTCCTACCATTTAAAACTCAATATAGTGAAGGGGTATTTGTAGAAAAATTGGCCTGTACATTGGAAATGCTATACACTATGGGAAGAGCAAGCTGAATGGAAATGCAGTTGTGCTAACTTAGGCTGAATTTTGCAGTGCAAAGGATGTACATGTACTAGGACTTTATCCTGCTGTGTCATTCTGCTTGACCTTCCTGTGGCCTTTGAGTTAGCTTTAATGCCATCTGCTACTTCACTACATATTAGGCTTTGGTTAGTAACTTTGTTCCATATATATTTGACATATTCTTTTCCGCCTTGAGCACTGCTGGGATTTAAGTTTCTTGTTAACTTAAAATTCCTGTGAAGTTTTTCTTCTAGGTTTCCAAAACTGTTCCTCCAACTTCTTGCAGCTGATCTCTGATATTATTGATGTTTCTGTGCTATTTTGTGTGTGTATGTGTGTGTATGTATGTGGTGCTGGGGATTGAACCCAGGGCCTTGTGCATGCGAGGCAAGCACTCTACCAACTGAGCTATATATCCAGCCCTGTTACTGTGCTATTTAATTTTCTGCTTCTGAAGAGTGAAGAGCTTTTGTTCAGGAAGAGCAGTGTTTGTTAAAGTAGGAAAATTACAAATATATGAGACCATGTGATGAGATCATTAAAAAATATCTATAGGAAGCTAAGAAGTCAATATGGTATCTGAGAAGAGTTTTTAGACATTCCCAAAAGGAGAAAGTCAAGGTGGGGAAAGTGTAGACACATGGGGGAACTAAATGTAAATTGTCATTAGTCATAAAATTGTTGTAGATGTAGGAGATTCTATTAGTGTGAGACTATCTGTGTTCTTCTTGGTTGCCCAATGTATGGGGAAAAAGCACATAATAAATAAATAGGTGAATAATATAACTATAAGAGAGGCCGGAAAATGTTCATCCAGTTTGAAGTCTAGACTAGAACTAGCTTTCTGTTCCAATCTGAATGTATTTAATATATTTAATTTCTCTCCTACCTGTTACATATGTATCACAAATTCAAGACAAAGGTATCCGCCATTCTTTATTCACCTGGAGAGAATACTGTTCTGTATTTCAAGTTTGTAACTTCTAGAAATGCTTTTTCTATTTTTCATTGTACCCTTTGCTTTTCCAGCCTAGAGGATTTATAATGAAGTTGCTTCCCTGGGGCCTATCTCTGGTAATATCATTGAACAACTAGAGACTATAATGAAACTTTTCTAGAATGTACTGAGAGAGAGATCAAGCAATTTCTATCCAAAACAGAAAACCTTAAAATATCAAAGAATTGAAGTATCCTTTTTTCCAATGGCACACTCCTCTCATATATTAAGGACAATATAGTACCAGAAAATCAAAATTGGTGAAGAAAGAAGGGGATGAATATGGGGGTGGATGTGAACACAGTGATTTCCTTTAATTTTAACATGGGCCCTTTTCCTCATCTCATTTAACAACTAATGGGAACATTGACTGTCATCAGCTTTTTAATTCTGCAGACATCACCTACTAAATATGTAAAGCCAGTAAATAATAGATTTTTTTTGTATTATTTAAAATATGTTGCTGTGCTTAATATTTATGAACATTTTATATTTCCTTTTCAATAGACTATTATTCTATAAATGTGCCTTAACATGTACTTTATGATAATGACAATTAGGAAATTTCACTGGAATTACAGTATTTCAAACTATATTTTTTAAGAAACTGTCTTATGCTAACAAACAGTTCGATGCTTTTAGATAATATTCTATTAAAACTTAATAAGTTTGCATTATGCTATAGAAGGGTGCATTAATGTTATTTTTATTATAATCTATTGTTTTTCTCCCAAGTACTCTGTTAATAACATGTATAAATTGCAATTATTCTAGCAAAGCCAATCTCTTTCTATAAGAAGAATCAAGGAAGTTTCTTGGTTAATTTGATGTCACTTCTGTCGATAGACCTGGTATAGTTTGAATACGAGGTGTCCCATGAAGGCTTGTGATTAGATTAGAGAAACTATAACCTAATAAGTGGATTGATCCATCTGATGGATGAATAATTTGAATGGATTAAGTGTATGGTAATTGCAGGGGGTCACATCTCAAGGAAGTAGCTCACTGGGGGCATGCCTTTGGGGTTTATATTTTTGTCCTTGGCACTTCATACTATCTCTGCTTCCCAGTCACCATGAACTAAGCAGCTTTCTTCTGTCACTTCTATCATGATGTTCTGCCTCACCTTAGGCCCAGAGCAATGGAGTCAGCAGATCATGGACTGAACTTCTGAAACCATGAGCCCTGAATGAACTCCCTCCTCTAAGTTGTTCTGTTTGAGTATTGTGGTCACAGTGATGAAAAGCTGACTAACACAGACCCACTTATTGTTTGGGCTCACATTCCAAAATATTGCTCCGTGAATGACAGTGAAGATGAGTTAATCTGCTGCTGTTTCTCAAGCAGCCAAAAGTGATAGTCTCAGAAATCAATTACAACATCAGAGGGCAAGAGGGAACATAGATTTGGCCTCAGCACAGTACAAATGAAGATGCTGTTATTAGGGCAGTTAGTTGACATAGCTATACTTAACGCACTCACAGCAATCCAACACAGCATGTAAAAATATAACTGCAAGTTATATTCTGCAGAGCTCAATGCTAACCAGAGTTGTGAAGAATCTCCATTGGAGTAAAAAGGAGACAGAAGTTCTGAATAAATTCAGTTCTGGTTCCTGGTATAAGACATAATATTTTTATTTTAGGATAAATTTATAAGTCTTCTAATGAAACAGTTATCTAAGTAAAAGTAGAACAGAGAATTCTTAGGATAGATTAAACCATTTATAAGGATTTATTCCTGCCACATAGTGACTGCTTGGTTAATTCTTCTGACTTGTCCGTTATGCATCAGAAATCTGGTTCCTTTGAGTATTGCAGAGGGTTGCAATGTGTAGGATTCTAGTGGACAACTAAACGGTGATTTTTTTTTTCATGAAAAACAAAAACTAGGGGCTGGGATTGTAGCTCAGCGGTAGAGCACTTGCCTTGCATGCGTGAGGCCCTGGGTTCGATCCTCAGCACCACATACAAAGCAATAAAATAAAGACAATGTGTCCATCTACAACTAAAAAACAAAAAAATTAAAAAAAAAAAAAACTAGTTGGCTTCTTTTTTCACTTAAGGCTATTCTTTTTTTCTTTTTTAAATATTTATTTTTTAGTTGTAGGTGGACACAATATCTTTATTTTATTTTTATGTGGTGCTGAGGATCGAACCCAGTGCCTCCCGCGTGCTAGGTGAGCACGCTACCACTGCGCCATAATCCCAGCCCCTTAACGCTATTCTTTATGAAATCAAAGATTTTTGGAGCTTACTGACTAGTTGAAAGCTCTTCATATGTCAGAGAAGAATTACAAAATATAAACTACATGTCAATTTTCTATTGCAAAGTCACAATCCATTTGCTACAAGTCTTTATGATATTAGCTAGTCTGATTATCTTTCCCCACTTTGTTCCTCCTCTCTGTTATACATATGCCCACACACACCCCAACTCACCATGTGTCTAAGAAGTCCACAGCTAAACCCAAGATAAACATAAGCATCTGTGCATTTGATCTTCCAGGAGAGGAAGTCATTATAAGGAATTAGACATAATTTGAAATGTTTTGATTAACAGAGGAAATAAAGTGAGAGCTAACCTCTTGTCCTTAGGTGAATGATTTAAATCCACACAAACAAGTTGAGAGGAAATGAGGGCAGATACTTACCTCTCAAGATGTTTCTATAAACACCTTGTATATCTCACACTGTCCTATACCTGTCACCATAGAGCTGCTGCTATGAGTCATCAAATCAGTCCTTTACACAGAGCATTTTATTTTTTGTTCTCATTCTGGGAAAGGAATGCCACTTGAAGAAAGAGGATATTTGACATATGTAGATTTGTAGCTGTCTGTTTTCAGGATAAGAAATTTTTCCAAAATAACCTTTAAACATCTTTGTTTTCATTTTATTTCATCTTGGAAACATTAGCCAAATGATTGAACAATACAGACTCTCTATTAACAAAGCAACACAGTAATTCTTAATACTGATGAAACTGAGGTGCCCACTGAATATCCCAATCTTATTGCTTTCCATTTTTTTTTTTTTTTTTTGACCTCAATTGTCAGTTTATTCCATTGCTTGGCAACTCCATGCAACTTGCTTCTTGGAATTCCAAGGCAGTTGGACTCTTCTCATAGAAATAAATCTGAATGAACAGAGTTTTAATGATTTCATTCTTTCATACCCAAGGAGATATTGTTCCTGTTATATATGTTTTTTTGCAAGTAGTGTGTTTTACAGTTTTCAAAAGGCTCCATATCTGTTATATTAATCATTTAAAAATCTGACAAATTAGGCAGAAGAACCATCACTATCCTCAGATTCAGACTCCATATGAGGATTCAGAAGATCAGAATGTTGTGTGACTTGCCCATGATCACTTCCGGTATGAAGACATCTTCTGTCTCCCAATTGAATGGCTTCCACCTAAACCCAAGGCAGATTTGGATAAGGATGGATACAGTCAATACATTAGGAGAGTCTTGCCTCCTTTTTCTTATTTCCTTATCCTTTGAAGTCCAGACACAATTCAAAAATGTTTCCATCTGAAAGACATTCCCTCAAAACTGGGGACATATCCCAATTACATCTCCTACATAGTGAGAAAGACGAGGAAGGCAACCATCATTCCAATGTGCCATAAAAATGACTTAGCTTTTGTCTGATCATTTACTCTTACTTGTTTACCTGAACTGGGAATTTGGTATTAATTGCTTTCACTTAAAACTCTGTGCCTATTGAAGCTTTCTTTTGCTATTCAGGTGTTAGTAGCCAAGCTTGGCCTAATTTCTGGCATCATACTGTACTACAGGATGTTTGGTGCCGTTCTCTAGCTTTTATGAATTCCAGGTTCTTGCATCCTGAAGCTCTAAGTCCTTGTGTCTTCTATTCTCTTACAGCTTTTTCTTTTTGTTCTGCCATTTACCAGCTGTAAACCACAAACTCTTTTCTTCTACCCCTAAGAATAATTTGCACAGGTCTTTGAGTGTCTAGCTGGCTTTAAAGATTTCCGGTGGCAGAGTGGTTTTAATCAAATGACTTAAAATTGAATATTGAACAACCTTGTTCTTATAATTCCTCTAGATGCCCATGCCAACCACAGTTTCCCACTGGCCATGAACGTTAGCCTGTTCTCAGACAATGCTCTCTCTTCCATGGTTCACCTCAGTCTCAAAAGTTACTGTTACCCTCTTATTATGCAAAGCTCTCCAGGCCGGTCTTATGATATGGAAAGTGGATTATCCAACTGAAAACCTGAAAGTCTATAGGCTATATTTGTCCTTCACACATGTTCTGAAAAACATGAGCAAATATTTAGGAATCTAGAGTTGTTCTTTTATAACCTGAGTTTCTGGCTTTTCTTGAAATACAAAATATCTGGTAGCTGAGGGTCATATCTTTGCATGGTAACAGGGAGAGGTAGGTGACCAGCAGCTGTTATTCTTAGCTAGGACTTATTCTCATGTGTGCCATGATCCCAGTCATCCCTCCTCCTTATGCTTGGCCCCCAGAGCATCTGAATGTAAGACTCCTGCTCTAATCAAAGGCAGCTCCTTCCCTAATAGAGAACTCTGAAATCTGCTGTTAATATATGTTTTTACTTTATGGTCTTATAAACATATATTAGAAGTGTTTAGAAATGGTTATTACCTAGAGTTTTTGAATGTTTCAAAATTTCTTTAAGACTAAAAATTTTATAATACCAATTTTTTATTTTTATTTTAATAAAAATAAAGTTTATAAATAAATTGGGGAAATAAGAGGTGACACTGTGAGACATTATTTTCTTCTTAAGTAGATTTAGAGTCATTAACAGATTCAGTAATGCATGGATCATCAAACTTAACCATTCATTGGTGTTTGGCTAATAAGTTTTGGTAATTCATCATCCAAGAGAAAAGACCTCCTTCCTTATGTGCCATATTCCCTCAGAATAGTTATTTCTCATTTCCTCTATTTTGCAACCTTATACCATTTAGCTAGATTTATTCAAATTATTTTAAATGTCTTCAACTGCAGAATTTAATTCTGATTAAGGAAGACCCAGTTTCAAAGCTACAAAAAGCAGGCTGCTATGGTAACAAAAAAATGAGGCAGATGCTTCAGAACATATATATTCTATGTCACCTTTTTAATATTAATTGGAGATAATAAATGAACACCAATAAAATTGTCCAGATGCAAGAATTTTGTTCTTGAATTTGTTACATTGAGTATGATTTTCTTTTGATTAATAATAAAATAAATGGTAACCCTTGAATTTGTAATATGTATATATGTAGTATATAATTTTTAAGGTGATTAAAGTTAGTTTACTAAAGCATTTTCTGTGCAAAAGACTAATACATACTTTATTAAAAGTTCTATCAGTTTAGGAATTTCTTATCTGCAATGTCTGATTGCCCTCTCTCTCCCCAAAATTGTCTTCAGTAGAGTGAACTTGATTAATGAGCTGTTTCATTTTTCAGGATAAAGCTAACATTTTCCTTTTCCCAGCAACACTAGCAAATTACTTGATTAATATCAAAAAGCTCTGATTCACACATAACCTTTGAATAAACAAGTTGTGATACTGTTGGCGACATGCTAAGAGGTATTCCTGTAAGTAGGCTATAAAGGAAATTGCCTTTGTAATTAAATGTATAAAGAGGGAGTCTGTTATTTGCTTGCCACAAATCTTTTTTTTTTCCTCTTGTAAGTAGAGAATGTATGATGAGATTGGGTCAAAATATCTTTTTCTACGCTAGATTTCCATTTGCATTCCCTCACTACTTGAAGTCCAGGAAGAAAACTGAGATTTATGAAACTCAAATAGTTTCTAATTTATAATTTCAGGGCTTTCCAATTTTCTCTTTACGTCTGTCAACAAGAGGTAATCAATCCCATGTTGACTGAAAAATATTTACCTTCCAAAAGATGTTCTTAATAATTAATTGCCTAAAAAACAAAGTCTGGATACCAGCTGGTCTAATAGGCGAGATGAAAGGTCGTTGTATAAGAAATAATTGTGGTCTAAAGTGGAAGAAGGAGAAAAGAAACAAAATATTCTGCCTTGATCACGTACCAAACACTTGATACGTCTTTTTTCATCTAAAAAATCACAACTGTCGTTTATTATAGTGTTACTAGGTGTCTGTCCAGTATTTTCTTTTCCCTTACTGACAACTATGGGAACGCCAACTGCCCTCCCAATGCAGGTGCTGGGAGGGGCCATAAGTCTAAGCCAGAGGTTGGCCAACTGTGGGCTTGTGGGCCAAACCAAACCCTCCATCTATGAGATCAGATTGGTATGCACATTTTTGAGTAGTTGAAGAAAAAAATATCAAAAGAATATTTTATAATATGTGAAAGTTATATAAAATGTCAGTGTCCATAAAGTTTGATAAGAACACAGCAATGCTCAATCACTGCCCATTGACCAGGGCTGCTTTTCTGTGAAAATGGCAGGACTGTGTGATTACACCAGCAACCCCATGTCCTGCAAAGCCTAAAATATTTATTATCTGGACTGTTGCAGAAAACGTTTACTGACCCCGGGTCTAAGCCAACTATGATACTCCTGTCTCTTGCTTTTCCAGGCTCCAATCCAGCTGGCAGTGCCCATGTGACAATGAAACACAAGTGGAGTTCTGCTAGGGGGAATTCTGGAAAGGCTTTGCTTTCTTCACATAAGGTTGGCATCTTAACTCCCCTTCCGGCCTTGAATATGAAAGCAAAGTCTGGTTGTGAGAGCAGCCATCTCACAAGCATGGGGTGATGAATATAAAAGTAAAATCCAGGACCCTGGAGGAAGGGAAAGGACTTGAGTCCCTGATAGAATTGTTAAGCAGCTGGACCCAGGCCAGCCTTACCCCCAGCCTTCCTGTTATGTGAGAAAAACCAACCCTTGTCTCTGAGGCACTCCTCACCAGGCATTCAGTTGCTTGTGGGGAAATCCCTTCCTTACTAACCTGCCTCCTCTTCCTTTGCCAGGCACAGGACCCATTTGGGGTTGATTTTACAAGGAGAGTATGGAGACTGGAGGACCCTTCCAGATATTCTTCCCGGTTTTTTCCCCCCATAGGTAATGTCATGCTTGAGTTTGCTTATTAGTAACAAACTAGTGTTCTCAGCCACATTATCTGGAATTTTGGAGAAATAATTATAAGAACCATCTATTTCTATTTGTAATTTCAAATAGATCACAGCAGAAGGACAGCTATGTTACTGCTGGAGTGGTACCTGCCTCTGATCCCATCCCTATATCCTCCACTTAAGTTAGAAGCCCTATTCTCTGTCCTCCTCTAATGCTTAGGTCAGACTACTATTCTACACATGACACCACATGTTGGTTATGTACTGAGCTCTGAATGCCTTAAGGACAGCAACCAAGTCTCACTTACCCCTGTCACTCCAACACCTAGCACAGTGCTATATAATTATTACAGGCGATGAAAGAATGAATGGAAGGAAAGCAAGGAGTACACTTGTCAGATATAAATACAATGTGAGTTGCACAAATATATTCTTTAGTTTATCAGATATCTATTTAGTATCTTTTATCTGCCTTTTTCTGGGTGAGGGGAATAAAGTAAAGAGTAAAATCAATATCACAGCCAGGCACCGTGACACACACCTGTAATCCCAGCACTTTGGGGGACTGAGACAGGAGAATCATGAGTTCAAAGCCAGCCTCAGCAATGGCAAGGCACTAAGCAACTCAGTGAGACCCTGTCTCACTACATAAAACACAAAATAGGGCTGGGGATGTGGCTCAGTGGTTGAGTACCCCTGAGTTCAATCCCTGGTGCCAAAAAAAGAAGAGGAAAAAAAACAAACAAACCAGAATCACAATAAAAAACTAGCATTTATTTAATACTAAATGCCAGATACTGTTCTAAGCACTTTACATATGTTGATTTACTTAATCTTTACAATCCTACTGTTATTCCCATTCCATACATTAAAACCCTGAGGCATGGAGAAGTTAAGTAACTTCTACAGAATCACACAGTTAAAAGTATATGTTGGAACTGTGATCCACATCCAGTAGGTCTAGTTCCAGGATACCGCTTACATACTTGCTACCATACTTTCAATATGCTTTTTCTCATGCTTTAGGTGCAGGGAATACACCAAGAAAACTTGTTCCCTACTATGGGATTCTAAAGCATAAGAAGATAAGGTGCAGTTTGCACAGTTGAGGAAAGCACAGATCAAGAGTCAGTCTGCAAGGTTTCAAGTCCTGGCTGCAGAAGGTACTGTATAACTATGAATATATTAATTAACCTCCCTTTGCCTGAGTTTCCTTATTGGCAAATAGGAATCATAATGAGGCCATATGTGCAGACCAGGAGAAAAAAGTCACTGAGTAGAAACAACAGGCATTTAGAAGGTAAGCTAAATGTTGCAATATCTTCTTACTCCTTTCCCTCATGAATTTAAGATGGTCTTTGATGCTGAGTGATCAAGAGGTTAGATACTTCTATCACACCCATGTCAAAATTGTTGCACATAAAAACATGTCATCAGAACATTCTTTATCTTATGATTTCTAGTTCTAAAAAAAGTTTTATATTACATTGTATTAGTGTTTGCTGACATGAGGAGACCATTCAGGGGTGAAAGCATCACAGCATTAATTAGACAGTAGTGTCTAATTAATGAAGGAAAACATCTGGTCTTGAGCAGTTCTCCATTGGATAGGGAGCAGGAGTTTGAACTTGGGCTAGGCCTACAACCAAGAGAGGAATGGGCCTCAAAGAAGGAAAAGCAGACTTTTCCAATGATGTGCATCAGCCAAGGCCTAGGGAAACTGGGAGGACCCATGCTCAGAGAATCAACCTTACTAGGCCACTAAGTGCAAGCATCAGAAGTGGAACCAGAAACTCGAGAAAAGCACCCTGAATCAGAACCTGGATCCAACCCAACTGTGAATAGAAATGCCAGAACAATTCAAGGTGTTCAGACAGTTGCTGTAAAAAGTAACCAGAGTGTACTTGGTTTCTCCTATAGGCCACAGATTGGCTATACCTCTCCAGATTCTCATGAGACTATGGTTCTTTGAAGTACAGAGTGAAATAGAGAGGATAAATAGGATCACTTGATATTCAAAATACCACAGTTTTTATAACCCTAAATTATTGCAGAGTGATTGTGCTTTCTTCATTTCTGTATAGAGCTGTTTGTTTATTCCTTACCTATCCCACAAGGAATGAAGAAGATTTCAAAAACCTTATACAATACAAAGAAATTATATAAGAAAAATGGAGGTGGAGAATTATGAAAAAGAAAACATGAATACAAATGGAAAATCAAAATGAATAAAAAGAAGATAGGCAATTGTGTTTATTTAATTCCTCAATATTGAGTGAAAAGCCTCAAGAAAAATATGACAGAAGTACATCTTACAGTATTTTAATGTACAAGAGCATCAAAATGAAGACAGAACTGGGTTTTCCTGATTCTCGTTTCCTCATTCCAGCTGTCACTATTCTAGCATGTTCATTCTCTTTAAACAAATGGGGTTCAATTTCCTCTTCCATAAAACAACTTATCGTTGCTTAATGAAAATAGCCAGAGTTAAGATTAAGTAATCTCTAGGTCTTCCTCTGCCACTTGACTTTGGAAAATTTATTCAACCTTTTATACCTTTAGTTTTTTCATCTTTGAAATGCAGATAGTGTAGCTATTAAATACAACATATATGGCACACTCCATACTTACTACATTTGAAAATACTCTATTATGGTAGCTATTTTAAAATAAGATGTTTAAGTAAGCACTTTTTATGGTTTCATATAGTTCAAAAATTCTGATTCTTTAAATTGACTTGTTTTCTATGAAATTTTAATAACTTTTGTTTTTCTTTTTTTAAATCAATGTTTGCTAGAAGAACTTATCTTTAAATCACACAACCTATGATATTCTCCACATAACCCAAATAAAATGAATGCAAACTGACCATAAACTGACTGCAGAATTTTGTAAATCCTTAGAAATGAATGGGCTAGAGATGAAAAGGTTTGCCTTTATGTCAAACAATTTGAGACAAACATTTAAACCAAAATACTAGTGTAAAGGGAAAGTATGTAAAACTTCTCTAGCTCTTTCTCCCTCCCATTCTATTCTGCAACAATAGGAATTCTCTTAAGGAATGAATTGGAAAGCCACTTTGGATCAAAAAAAAAAGTATGATGTAAAGGTAATTTGTCAAATGAGTATCATCGAAGTTTATAGAAAGAAAACCAATACTTTTTGTAGTGAAAATGCTTCTGGGGTTGGAGCACCAGTATGGAGACTTCCTAGCATATTGGGCTTTGCAATGGATGATCCTATAGCTACTTGGCTGCTGCCAAAAGCATAGAAGAATTAAGGATGGAACGAAGACAGGAAACACCTTTACTAAAGACCTACAAAGTCAAAGAAGCTGTTAGAAACTCAATCTGTTTTCTCACTTATCCCTTCAATATCCTGAAATGTAGTTCAATTCTTTCTAATTTAGCAGGAGAGAACCACATTCCAAGAATTTCAAGGACTGGTTAACTTCCTAAGATTCAACTGCTGCTAAATAAGCAGATATACCATCATTAGAAAATGAGTTTGAATATCAAACTTACACTTTTCCCTTGCTTGTCAGGCTGAGAGAAATTTCCTTTTGGGAAGCCAGCAGCAAACCCATTTCATCAAGATTTGGCTGCTATTTATCACCAACATGATAGCTGCTATCATCATGATTAGGATGCAGAGTTTTCAGCTGACCATGCACAGGGAGGATTATGCATCTGTTCTTTTATCTCCTTTATCTCCTTGGGGTGCCAAGGTGGAGAGCAGTATGAAAAAAACAATCTGAAGAAGAAAACAAGAATGCCTGTGAATGGCATCTTGCTGTTCCTTTCTCAACTTCCCTGTAGAGAGGGGAGAGGTTACTGATGATAACAATGTAAAAATAACTTGTACACAGTCTTTATATAATTCACAAAGAACTGCCATATATATGTATTATATTTAATATATTTGAATATAAATACACATTATTCTACTGATCCTCATGACCTTAATTTAGGGTTGTGAAGAGGATACTGAGACACAGGGATCTAAAATGCTAGCAACTGGCAGACACAAACACAAATACAGGTCTCTCAATTACTTTGCATTACTATTCTAACACTCCCTAGAAGACATCTGTCTGTTTTAATGAAATTTGCCGGTTTCATAGGGGAATTACAAAGCTTACTTCCTCTTTGAAATTAAGATCCTTTACTCTCTCAGAAGAAAGCTTCTATATCCAAAACATAATGGCATAATAATGAGATTTCCTGACTAAATCAACCATCTCTGCATATCCTCAAATATTACCTTACTTTCGCTTCCTGCAGTATCCAAAGTATAGTTCAACAAGAACAGTAGGAGGTTGGGAGGGCATGGAAATTAGAAATTCAAAAAGGTTGAATAACATATGAGAATAAGCCCTTATGAATAGTGGAATCGTGGTTTAGAAAAGCTATCTTTTTGGTAGAGCCCTCTGGGTGGAAAGAAGTGACCCTGTTACTTGGAGACAGATCTGGAACTTTGAACAATCTCTCGCTTTTTAGTTTCTTTTCTTTAAAAATGTGTGATCCTGCTAAAATAGTCCTTGGCAATTGAATATCCATTGAACAAAAGGCATAGATGGCATTCTGAGTAAGTATGAGACGCTGAGAAGGTTTTGTAGCTGCAGCTTCTCTGTTTCTTACTAATCACATTCCATCCCTGATAATTTGAGAGTGGCACAAGGTATTTATTAGAGATGAAATACATGTACCAGCAGTTCAGTGTAAGAAATAACTGCTGTCCACCTTGTACTGCTTGACAATAGATGAGGAACAGTGCCGTGCAAACACAGGAAAATCTCTTTTTGGATTCTGATGAATCGTGTAGCAAAACATGAGATTTGACTACAATGATTTTATTCATCTTTATTTCTTTATTGAAGAACATCAAAAGCTAAAAGTGTAGAAGACCAAACCCGTTCATCACAGATATTCAAAATTATAGAAGTGGAGAAAAGAAAACATTCATGGCAATGATTCTGAACTAATACAGAAACTGAAACATTACTTGATCTCAAATTACTTCTTTTAAATCAACTTGGGAAATGACATAACCATATTTAATTCCTCTGAGAAGAATTGTACAGTTCCAACCATCTGCTAAATTAAGCAGAGTGATTATAATGAACATTTACAACAGACCTGATACAAAAGGGGATAATAACTTTATGCATTAAAACAAAATCCTGGGAGGCCGCTGCAAACTCGAAAATGAAGATCAAAATTAGGAGAACAGATTTTTCAGTATATACACACTGTAGGGGTGGTGAAGGTCAAAGTGCAATATGACATTTCCTTTAATTCTTTGTTTCTTTTTAGGAAGAACTGCCACCAGATTCTGTCAAACTGCCACTTGTCATAATTCCTTTCTACCATTTCTCATCAGACTTCTAGTTTTATTTTGCCTTTCCTTATTCTTGATAGTAAGATAAATTTTGTTTCTTATTCCTTTATTACCCCTGTCTGTACAGAAAAAAGTTCAACAAACCCTTTAACAGATATAAGGCCCAGCAATTGAAGATAGCCAGGTACCAAAGTGTCAATAGCCTTGTGAGATGGATCATTAAGTAATTTAGTGGTTTTCTTCTTTGGTCTTGAGTGTGTGTTCAATGTTTCTGCAGTTTTTTAGGAGTGTTTGTGTATGTGTGTGACTCTTCCCCTAGACTGAGTGAGATAAAGTAATGATGATGATGATGATGATGATGACGATGTTGATGACGACGTGTACTTAGCTGTCCTGACATGTCTGCCCATTCTTCAACCAGGGAATTTATTCTCATAGCACAGGGTTACATTATTAAACATTAGCAGGGACTCCCCTTCAAAAATAGAAAGGGCATTTATGTTTACATATACTTCCAAATTCACAGAAAATAAAATTACAAGTTTTGTTTTCTTTCTCTTCAAAGGCCAATGAAGCTAATATGGTAGTGGCACTAAAACATCTGATAAACAACTAATTTATGTTTTAGATTTTCAAAGATATGGTTCTAATTATGTTGCTGTCCCATTGACAGACAATAAAAGCCTGATAACGGGCAACGTTTGTCTCCTTTATGTGCACACCCACCACTGTGAAAAATATCATTTATGAGTCTTTGAAATAGCCTTACTCATGAAATGCCTTCACTGTACTTTACAGTCTATGGAAGAAAGAGGTCTAAAAATTAGTCAAAAGCACCAATTATGGTAATTGTATTTAGAGATGTGATTGACAGGGCAATTCCCACTGGAAACTCAAATAAGGTCTCATACTCTAGCAACATACTCACATATTAATTTACTGGAATTAAAATTGTAAGATTACATAATATTTAGGCAATCCTAGTGTGTTTAATAAACACAGAACTCCTAAATAGCATGCCTTCCTTTTATAGCACTAACTATACCTAGCAGAGTCAAAGAGAAGGTTTAACAAGGCTTTTTTTCTTTTCTTTGCATTAGCATATTTCATTATGCTATTTTAAAGGGGTATTAGAATTATTTGTCTTAAATAATATCGAATTTTTGTGAGGCACAAAGACTTTGAGAAAGTACCTGCCTATTATTTCTTCACCCTCCCTATCCATCCATCCATTTATTTGCTCAACAAATATTTCTTAAGTCATTACCATGTTTCAGGCACAAAATGAGCAAGAAAAATGTGGGTTTTTTTCCTTCATGTGGCTTATAGTCAAAGTATACAAGACATAATATTGGTGTAGACAAGAGTATTGGAAAGAATGATTAGTAGCTTTTGACAGGCACTGTTTGATTCAGCCAAATGGCAAAGATTTCTCTTGAATGTGGTTCCTTGTGAGGCAGTATCCTAGGCACATGCCTCTTAGATTTCCTAAAGGTTCCTAACATCTGATTTGACTCTGACACAGAGGCCTCCAGACCTAAACAGCCACATGGGATGGTTCAATGTGTATCTCTATGGTACCCTTGGAGGACAGGTGCCAGGCATAGATGATGGAGCACAGTGCTAAGGAGAGGGAAGTGTGCCGTGAAAACTCAGCCAAAGAAACATAAGTGGATGTTATTTTTGCTGAAAGGTGTAGCACTCCTCAAATCACAAATATGTTAACACAATTATGTCCGTTTAAAATGAGATTGTTACTTTTACTCTAAATAAGGCTATATAAAGAAAATGTGAATGCATATTGCCCGTAGAGTTGGAAATGGGTCCAAGTACAGATCCTGTACATTTCTGGAATCCATAGAAGCAACACTCATCTGGAATTTTTGCCTCTTCCCTTGTGGCATTGCCAGGAACTTCTTGAAGGGCCCATAGACTTCCATTCCCTCCCCAGTTGGGGATTCTCTTGCCTTCTCCTTCCCTGTGGTTGCAAATATAGCTGCCCTGAGGTTGAAATACAGCAAAGAATTTGCCAGTAAACAGGCATTTACAATCTACTTCATTGTTTATATACTAACAATTTTCTTTTGTCTCAGCTTTCCCAATGGTTGGCCCACGCTGAACTAGCTCTTCAATTTTGAGGAAATATTTGAACCATCTTGAAGAAGAACCAGGTTTATAGCTGAGCAGATCTTCTGGAAATGAATGCATTTAATGAATTATTTATCAAAACTCTTGGGGATATAACTTCTACCTTGACAATAATAACTTTAGTTCTTGAGTGAATTATAAGGTCCAGGATATTGGCCCTAAGGAATGTCTGAGGAGGACAAGCAAAGAATATGTTTTATAACAATACTTGGGGAAGAGCAAGCGAAGTGACATAGTAGGTTTAAAAAGCTTCCTCTTCAAAATGCTTATGCCTTCATTATCAATGCCAGGTTTATGTTCAAAAATGGCATTTTGGCCATGAAATAATTAACATAAAAACTAAAACAACCATCTAAGTATGAGAATTCTGTCAGTTCAGTGGTTTTGGATCAGAGAGACAAAATAACCCATTTTATCATGGGTCATAGGTTTCAGGGGGAGAGAGAATGTGTTTATTCAGCTCTGTACATGTATACAGTATTAGTGAGTATGTCCTTAGGATGTCGGTTATTTACTGTGACTGCACAGGTACTGGAAAGTTTGGGAAAAGATGCTTTTATTAAAACCTATAAATTGTTTGCAAAGATAGATCTCTTTTTGCCTTGGATCTGCTTTATTTGAAGATCTAAAACACTTCACATTTCTGCATTTTAAATGAAACTAATAGCATGTATCTGTTATTCCCAGCTCTGCTCTCTCATATGGAATTTTGAAAATATTTTATATATTTAATCTTCATTTTATGATAAATACTCAAGTGTTTGCATGACAGGGCAGCAGCAAGAATAACAGTTCTTCATTTCTGTCACTCTGCCACTACCCACTCTGTGATAAACTGACCTTCTCCCAAGGGCTTGTAAATCAGCTCCCAACAAAGTCTTCCATTGCACTACTGATCTCTTCTCTGATTGCCACAGTGATATCTTCCTTTCCTTAAATGTCTAGCATTTGATTTCACATCTGATTTTTTCCTTCTGTGGCTCAATCATTGTATGTCTAATTCCTGTTCATCCTGTACGAACTTGACACCAGATGTGAAAAGCTGAATTAGCATCAACCAAACCACATGCAGTTACATGTGCGACAAGACCCTGCTGTTTTATGCCCTTTGTATCTGGCAAATCTGTGGCAATGTGACTCATGCTTTATTAATTAAAAAAAAAATTCATACACTTTGCCGTGGATCTCATAAAGTCTCTTGGGGGCAGGCACTATGCTAGAGGGTTCCGCATCCCCTACATAGCACTACTCACAAATACTCTCTGATACTTTCATTCTCTAGTGACTATTTATTGAACACCAACGTGCTAGACATTGTGCTGCATGCTGAGAATAGAGTTTTGGGTGAGACAGACACAATTTCTCCCCTAAAGGTCTGAGAATCTACTGGTGGTGATAGATACAAATAATTAATCAATAAAAATATTTCTTGAGGAAACAATTGTAAATATGAGGGTTTTTGCTACATAGGAAGTAAAGAAGACTTCATAAGAAAATATAACAAAGGGAAATTAAACAATCTGAGAGAGTCAGAGAAGGATTCCTGAGAAAATAATATCTAAGCTGAGATCTGAGCAATGAGAAAAAATCAAATAAGTAAATGACTAAACGAGAAATTGGGGGAAAAGCAACAGTGCCTCAGGCAGAGGGCCCAGCATTCCTGGAGAGCAAACTTTTGATGCCAGAGAACAGCTAGAAAGCTGGTAAAAACTGGGAAAAGGGGAGCCTTATAATTCATGATAAGTGGCTTGATTTTATTTTTAGGTAATGAAAAATCATTGAAAGTTCTAAACTATTTTTAATTACAAAATGTTCTAAAAGCACAAAAATCACAAAAAACATATCAAATATCTCTTTAGTTGTCCCCAAGTCTCATATTTTGCATTTGCTTCACAGTCTTTGAAGAAATCTCTCATGTCAGCTAAAATTTAAAGCTACTTCCTTTCTTCTTCCTGCTCTTGCTATTTTTCCAGATAACTACTATCCTGCATTTGGAGCATGTCATTCCTATGTAGTGATGCAGTATCTATTGTAGCTCAAAATGTGCAATCCCTGTGACCTTGTAATTTGTCTTCTAGGTATCTATTTTAAAGAATCTTTTACACATGTGCACAAGAGATATTTTCAGGAAGCTTAATCACAGCATTGTTCCCTGCAGTGAAAAAGTGGGACAAATGTAATAGCCCTCTATGGAGGGATGAATAAAGAAACCTTGGTTTAGTCATACAATGAAAGAGTATTCATCTGTTGAAAAAAAAATGCCTTGGAACTTATGAACTGATGAGGATAAGATTAAAAAATAAGATGTTTAGTTTAAAAGGCTTGTTGCAAAGGAATATGTAGAATATATTTTATCTATGTAAATTTTAAAAGCATAAACAAAACAGTATCTATTATTTATGGAAACAAATATAGGTAGTAAGCATATAAAACCATTGCGGACTTCCGAGTAGGGACCTATGTAGTAGAAATTGTGTTTTAATAGCTCAGTCTCGCTGTGCTATTAAGAACACATTCATGAGGGGTGATAAATTAGGAAGCTGAGTACCATATTTTGATTAGAAATAAAAGTATACAGATTTCATAGGAACTTAATAGATTTTTGTTTCTTTTTCTGGGTATCATCTCTGGCTCTGAGGGCATGAAGGATGGAAAGGAATCATGTGACACTCAAGTTTCTGGTGTGAGTAGTCTGGTCACCTCTGCTTCTATTAACTCATGTAGGACACAGGATGATGTGACAGTTTAGGGAGTTGAGTGGAGATAATAAATACAGTATTTGAAAAATTAGTTTGGGTAACCACTCAGCTAAAGGATGCTGATGAATAAGGGAGGTGGGAATGGGAAACATAAGAGAAATAGAGAAACACTGGACGCGACATGGGGGAGGCGGGGGGCAGGAAAGGGGAATGGGTATAGTAAAGATGGTTGATAAAAAAATACATATAAATAAATATATATATATATATATATACTGTTCATTGAAAGTGCATATAAAGGTGTTTAATATGAAGAATGTAGTCTGCTTATAATTTTGTGCAAAGTTAGAAAAATTATGATTGTAACAATTTTTTTCTATTTGCCTCAACAAATGTTTTCAGTGAACAGTGTGTACAGCTTCTGAAAATTTGCTTTTTTTCTGTTGTTTGATAACATGTATTAAAATGCAACTTTTGAGAAAAAAAAAGAATTCAGGGATGTATGGGAAGACTGTCTGAAGTTCAATATTGAATTCTGAAATTTCAATTCAGATCTGAATTTGAAGTCATCAGAATGTACTGTGAAAGATAATTAAATTATAGTAGATGAAATTTATTTGATACAGTATATAGGAAGAGAAGAAATGATGGCTTAGGACTGACCCTTGAGAGATTTTCTCAAGTAGTTTGGAAAGGAAAAGATAAAAATAGGCAGGAGCTGGGGGACTAGGTACCTAAGACAAAAGGAATACTTCTTGTTTTGTGTATGTTTCTTTAATATGAGGCAAATTTGAACATGGTGAAATACTGCTGGGAAGGAATAAAGGTGGGCTGCTGCTGATTTTATTGTAAAAGAGTAAAAATAAAGGTCCTATACCTCTTGGACATGGCGAAGTTTATGCTATACAAATTTTCATTATTGTTGTTGTTGTTATTATTATTTCGGTACCGGGGATTAAACTCAGGGGTACTCAACCACTGAGCCACGTCCTCAGCCCTATTTTGTGTTTTATGTAGAGACAAGGTCTCACTGAGTTGCTTAGCACCTCGCCGTTGCTGAGGCTGACTTTGAACTCGCGATTCTCCTGTATCAGCCTCTCGAAGTGCAGGGATTACAGGCATGCACCACCACACCTGGCTCATTGTTATTTAGGCAGCATAAATAAAGGTACAGAGAAAGAGAAGGAAACCAATGGGTGAGTTTCCCCAAGGAAGGTGGAACAAATCCTAAACATTCAGCAATGATTTGTTATTGAATTAATTGCTATGTATAGGAAGAAATATGCCATTTTTTCGAGATGCCAATAAATTTACTGTTTGGGGCAGCGGAGGTGGAGGGTTTTTATGTTTGATTACTTCTTTGGTTTTCCTGAAGTAGGAAACCAACCATCTGCAGAAAGAAAAGAAGGGAGAGATTTCAAAGTTTTTGGAGAGCTGAGTTTACAATAGTTATGGAGAATTGAAGTTAATCTTGGCTAAGGAAATGGCATGAGCTTTCTGTTACAGTTTAGTTCCAAGTTGAAGTTCAAGATTGTGGATTTATGGTAGTGTTAATCTCTTTGGACCACACTTTTGTATCCACACTCTATTCCCTTTGGATTAATTCTTCTGTAAGAGTCTCTTCATTTCCTCCTACAGACAAACTACCCTCCAGATGCACCACATATGTCTGAATGTATAGTGAATATAAAGTATAAGTCAGCCTCCTGGAGCCCATGTTGTTTCCTTAGTCGATGTCCAGTATAGTTGAGAGAATCCTATGGAATGGTAATCCTCTGAGGCTCAGTGGTCACTATGTCCTAAGAATTCATGGACTTCCATATTTGTGCTTCTTTATGATCTGAAGAAAGAATTGAGCATTTAAAAGCTCTCTATAAAGGACAATGAGAAACCAAAGAGGGATATCTTTCAATAACACTTTATATGGTCTGTGATATAGGTCTCATCAATCCCATGATAGAAATAAAGGTCCTGTGCCTCTTGGATATGACTGTTTATGGTGCACAAATTTGCATTATTGTTATTTAGGCATCATCTTGATTTGGGAAACATTTATCTAGAAGTCTGAGACTACTGAGGAGTGTCTTATTATGGTTACTGTGGTCTGATTTACTCAGCAGTATATTGACACACATTTGCTTTTCCAAATATTCAAAAAAACCAATGTTTTCTTTTTAAAAGTGACTTCATCCTTCATCATAAATGCCTGTACTCTAAGTCCTGGTGAGAGAATTCCTTGGAAACCAAAGAACATTCAGTCATTTGGTGTGTATGTGGGGTTTTTTTCTCTTTAATTTATGAAGTCCTTTGAGTAAATTAAAAAGTGGTGTGTTAGTATTTCACATTTTGTAATTTTTGAAGAGAGAATTTATTTCATAAGCAACTTTATAATCTAAACAGTGTTTGTGATCTTCTGTAAAATTCTTAGTTACATGTCTGCTACACAAACGAACTAAACCATTTTTACTGGATTTCGATCTGAATAACATAGAATGATGACTAGTCCTGAAGTAAGAAAACTTGAGTTCTAGTCCAAACCCTGACACTAATAACTATAACCATGAGTAGTTCTTTGTCTGGACCCCAGTTTCCTAACCTTTGAAAAGAGGGGTTTTATTAGGTGATTCTCAAAACACTTTCCAGATCTTAATCTCAATTTTAGTAGTTGACGCAGCTGTTTGGCAGTATGAAGAAAGGCTGAACATTTTAAGATTATTAATTCTCATATGGTACAATTAAAATGTGAATGTTTAAGCATAGCATTTAAGTTCATAGTATTCATTCATCCATACATACTATCATTCAATAATCAGTACCAGAAATTTAGGAAACAGTGATGAACAAGAAAAATGTACCAGTCCTCAGCTGGTTCACACTGTAGCAAGGAAGACAAATGTCAGCTAATTACTTGAATAAATATGGTAAGAGATCCTGCAATAATATCTACACTTCAAACCTCTCCTCTTAGGATAACCAACTTCCTATGTGGGCTCTACACTTGGATGTTATAGTATTTCAAAATGTTCACCTCTTAGGTTGAATAGTTAACTCTAGTCCTTCCTTTTAAAACCCATTCCTCCTTATTTTTGTGAATGACTCCACAGTTCATCTACTTGCTCAAGTTAGAAACCTGAGTCTTGCACAGTTTCTGCCTCTTCATCACCTCTTCATCAAGCCTGCAAGCAAACCCTAGTCAAACTACAGTTTTAAATTCCTATGGTTATCACTCTGGTCAAAGCCACCATCATAGCTTCCTTGGATTCCTGTGAGAGCCTCTTTCCTGTTCTTCCCACTCCCATCTTACTCCATGCCAACCTATTCCCCACAAATAGCTAAGGACAATCTATTTCCTCTCCTGACTCCAAGCTTCCACTGGCATCCAACTGTAACTCAAATGAAATTGAAGAGACATGATTTTCTTCTTTCTGTTTCTTGTATCTTATCATGGTGCTCACTCTACCTCTTGACCATAAATCTTGAGCCAGGTGGTTTAAGCTCCTCCCACCTCAAGGTCTTCAAAAGCTGGTTCATTGCTCTAGCGTGTTCATCTCTCTAATTTTAGCATGACTGGCTTTTTCTCATTCTTCAAGTTTGAATTCAGATATCGTACTCTTGAAGAAAGCTTCTCTTAGCATCTGAAGAGATGAACTTCCTCACTTCTTTTCTCTTTCATGACCGGTGTCACAGTACTTACTATACATTTTAATTTCATCATGTTATCATTCCCTTGTTTATTGGCTCACTCTTTAGAATGACATCTCAGTTAAGGCAGGAAGTTGTCATTTTTGTTTATTTGGCAGCTAAAATACTCCTTATTGCAGAGCTCAATAAATATTACTTGAAAAAACCCAGCCCAATTTTTACTGCTTTTTCTATTTTCCAACTGAAAATATTGAGGAAATGGAAATAAAGGCATCCTTTCACACTTCTAATAAATGATATGTCTAAACCAGTTACCAATTATACAAAGATTTGCATGATTCATTTAAAAATTTGCAATTTTTAGTCTTATACATTCGTTCTTTTTTCTTTAGAATCATGTGTCTATGAATAACAACAATAGGAGAAATTCTTAATTGTACTAAGTCCAATTTTATTTGACTATTTATTAATATAACAAGTTGTAAGAGAGTTTTAATTAGTAATGTACTTAATGACTATCTCACAATTTTCACATAAGAGGTGGTTCAACTTTTACCTATACATACTTAAAAATAGTAATAATAAGTAATTCCTTTTGAAAAACTTCTCACTCACAAAAGTCTACATGTTAATGTGCTTGTAAATTACCCTCAATCTTGCTATGAAATAATTTACATACTTTTTGGCTTTTCCCATTATGTAAGCCATCTTAATTATGTTTACACAGCATTTCATTTAGCATCATATCCTGATTAAAAACCTTACAAATAATTAAAAAGAAGGAAGGAATATAAAAATAATAAATAATTTTGCATTCATATAGCTATTATAAATTATTAAATGTGTAGTTAATACAGATGAAATTTTTTAAGAAAGATGGCTATGGATTGTTCACATTTGTAGTAATAAAATAGTATATAAGGCAGTGCTTTAGAATCCCATTAAAAGACACACTGATGAGCCGGGCGTGGTGGCGCAAGCCTGTAATCCCGCACTTAGGGAGGCTGAGACAAGAGAATCGCGAGTTCAAAGCCAGCCTCAGCAACTGCGAGGCACTAAGCAACTCAGTGAGACCTTGTCTCTACATAAAACACAAAATAGGGGTAGGGATGTGGCTCAGTGGTTGAGTGCCCCTGAGTTCAATCTCCAGTACCAAAAAAAAAAAAATAGTATAGTACATTTTCTATACAAAATATACAGTAGGCTATCTAGATCCTATTAATATATAGATGTCTCTTTTTTGTATCATTCTCATTTACTGGAATAATTACAGTTCTCCTGTTAATATTCACTATCTCTAGCATTCTTAGTGTTTAACAGAGTCTATCACACAGTAGGTATCTGAAAAAAATTTTTTGAGCTGCTGTGAACTATTTCTCCAAGTTACTGTAAACATTTGAATTCTACTTCACATTGTAAAAATAACATAATTACTAAAATCTCAATTATTTATAAATTCTGTTTGTATAGGTAAGGCCTGCACATAATATGAAGTCAAAAGTACAGAAGAGTATACAGTGAAAAGTCACCCTCTTCCTCTTTCCAGGAATTTCTATTATCATCAATTTCCTGCATGGCTTTGGAAGTAGTCTAAAAAATTCAGGCAAACATGTTTTTTATTAATAGAAATGAAAGATTTTGCTTTTATCATTTTATGTATATTTTCATGTACATTCACAATACTATGTGGAGTTCCTTCATTCCTTTTATGAATACATGATGTATATACTGTATTAACTAATCCTATATTAATAAACATTTCAGTTGTTTTCCATACATGTTATAAAACTGCTGCATGAATATGTGTGTTTGGCTATGATGCCACAATGCCTGTATATCTAGGTACATAAAATACCTAGAAATAGAATTTCTACATCAAAGCTATGTGCATTTTAAATTGGATGGATAATGCCACAGATGTTTAAATATTAGTTGATACTCAGTACAGGATACACTTCCTCCATCTCTCCAAGAAACTGTAGGTCAAAATTTTGATATGGCCAATTAATAATTTTTAAATATTTATCTGAAAATTTAGCCAATGTACTCTGACATAAATCAGAAACAAAAGAACATAATTTTTTTTTAAAATTTTTTTAGTTGTTGATGGACCTTTATTTTATTCATATGTGGTGCTGAGAATCGAACCCAGTGCCTCACACATGCAAGACAAGTGCTCTACCACTGAGCCACAACCCCAGCCCAGAACATAATTTTTATATTTCCTTTGCATTTTCCATATAATTTATCATACTGCTTAAGATGTTGTTTGCTTAACAATCTGGATTGTTTTCTAGACATCAGAAGGATGTTGTGCATACAGATCCATACATTTTTTACCCCATTCCTTTAGTGCCTAGTGGCATATATTTGTTTATGCATGAACTAGGTAAATCTGTGGTCATGGATCAAAGAAAATCTGATTAATCTACAAAGGAGTTTACAATACACAGAGGACTATAATCCACTTTTCCTTTACTTAATTTTTTCCCTGATCTCTTTAAAATGGCATTTTCATTAACTAAAGGAATGCTTCACATGTTGGTCATGATTACCTGTTTAAGAGGAAAATTCACACCTTGAATGGCGTCAGTCTCAAAAATCACACTGCATTTCCTATCTTATTTTTCTGTTTTTATTTACTTTCATATTACTGAATAATGTGTTATTGACAGAAAAGTTCAGAGACAGGCTTTTGTCTTAACCATTTAATAGATCTGTGCACATATATTCTGCACTGAACTAATTTATAAATCTTCCAAAAATCTTAGAAAATATTGAAAATTTACATTATAGAAATCCTTATTAATACTTCAAAATACTAGCAAATGCATATGAATCTTCCCTTTTCTAAACATACTTCTTTAGATTAATAGCTCCCTATGGCAGGAAAGCTTAGTCCTTTACCATAGTATTTTATCAGATATATACCATGAATACTTTTTTACTCATAGATGTGGCCATATTGATATATTCAATCACTTGTTACCACCACTCAGTATATTTCACTGATCTGAATACTATGTAACATGAAATAAATTATAAAAGATAAATATCAAAGATTATCAAAGAATATCAAAGATGTCATTCTAATTTAAATAGTCTTTAAAGAAGGGAATAAAATATGGTAAAATTAAAATCTGTGGTAAGTGCTTACATCTTCGAAGAGCTCACATTTTCAAAAGTTGGAAGGGCATAGTGATAATGGCTTTACCATTTATGGGAACTTTGCACCTCTTGGCTTTCTTTTAAAATTGAAATAGATATATAGACAATGCATATTTATATATATTGGTATACACATGTATGTATATCTATTTATACCTGTGTAGGGATTGTAAGATCATATGCACTGTTTTTAAATGTTTTAGCATTATAAGTGTTTATGATCATTGCATGGGTATGGGAGAGTAGACAAGCTTAAAAATTAGGAGAAAAATATCTCATTATTATGTTTTCAGGGAGGGACAACCATTATTCATATCTTGGAATACTCCATTTCTTTTTGGTCTATTTTATATGCTTATTTTATTTTGTTAAGGTCATACTATAGAGTTTTGTTGTTTTCACTTAATAATGAACCATAAATATGATCATGATTTTCTTTGTTTCTTCTTGTTTTGGTATAGGGAATTAAACCTAGGGCTTCACACATGTCAGGCAAATACTGTACCACTGAGTTACCTCCCCAGCCCATCATGGTGCTTTTTAATAACTATAAAATATTCTATCTATAATTGTATCATAAGTTACTTAATAATTATCTTATTTTAAAATGCCTGAGTTATTTCTACTCTATATTGAATACCAAATTGCAATCAATATCTTGTAGTGGGTTATCTTTATGTGCACACTGGAACACATGTAGAGATATTTTATGCATTTTGAGCCACAGTGAAATAGAATTAAAAATGCAACAAATTTTAATAATTGCATATTTTCTCATTGCTCCTGTTAGCTAGGTATTAGTAATATTCAACTTTTTAAATCCAGGCTTTAGACAGCTCAAATAAAATGACACATAAAAGGTCACATAACTAGTTTGTTTTAGAACCAGGTTTCTAGCCTGCTTTTTCAGACCATAAGGGTATGCCATCTGTAATATGTTGCTAAAGATGTCCTAACAAAATAACACAGACTGAGACGCTTAAACAGTGGAAACTGTTTTATCATAGTTCTGGAAGATATATGTAAGATCATGGCCTCAGCAAGTTTCATTTCTTCTGAAGATTTTCATGTTTGCACATGAATACTTGTGTCCTCACGTGGTCTTTCCTCTGTACCTATGCATGTGTGTATCTTAATTTTCTCATAAGAACACCAGACATATTGTAATAGAACCCACCCATAGGACCTCATTTTACCTTAATGCTTTGAAAGCCCTCTGTCCAAATACAGTCACATTTTAAAATTTATTTTAATTAGTTATACATGACGGTAGAATGTGTTTTGACACATCATACCTAAATGGAGTACAACTTATCATCTTATAGAATCCAACTGGTCTGCATATATGATCACAGTCACATTGTGAGGTTAGGACTTCAAGATATGAATTTGAGGTGGTGCAGGGAACACAATTTAACTATGGTAAATAAGTATTTTCCTGAACCAACATAACACTCAATTGTGAAATAAAATTTTAATTCTTTTATAATGTAGACTAAAAGAGAATACTAATTTTTATTTTATTTAAAATATATCTTATTTTGCTTTTTTCTAGAGCTTCTAGACAAAACAATTTGACATAAAACAACAACAAAGTACCTGCATAATAAAAAATACGAAATTATTACCTGCAGATGATATGACTATACAACTAGAAATACACCCATCCTAAATTAGCTGAATATTCTTTTAAATTTTGAGGTATTTTTTAAGATTATGGATACCAAATAAATATTCAAAGTCAATAGCTCTATTTTTCAATTGAAAGGATATTCTTCAATAGCAGTTATTTTGTGGTAAAAGTTTTTATTGTGAAACACAAATACAGAAGAGTACATATATAGATTGTATATATACTTTAATGTATAATAAGAAGAAAACGTATGTATGTTTCATATCAATTTAAGACATGAGATAAGAACTGAACCTTGACTTCTGCCCTCTACACTGGCGACTCCATTCCTCCTTCATGATGGAATCACCATCCCCATGTATTTATCCTTCCTGTGCTTTTCTTCATAGATTTCTCTCATACTTGTGTATATCTCAAGCATGTTTTCTTCATTTTGGTTGTTTTGAGACTTTATATAAAGGGAGTAATTCTGTGTATGCTCCTCCATGAACAGTTTTGGGGTTTTTTTGGTACCGGGGATTGAACTCAGGGGCACTCAACCACTGAGCCACACCCCAGCCCTATTTTGTGTTTTATGTAGAGACAGGATCTCACTGAGTTGCTTAGCACCTCAGTTGCTGAGGCTGGTGTTGAACTCGCAATTCTCCTGTCTCAGCCTCCCAAAGTGCTGGGATTACAGGCATGTGCCACTGTGCCCAGCAATGAACAGTTTTTTGACATTATGATTTTGGGATTCATCTGTGCTCATGAGTGCAGCTATAGTATATTTATTATTTTAATCTAATATTATATCATAAGAAAAAAAACCCCACACTATCCTTATCTGTTTTCCTGTCAAAGGATGCCCAGAGTTGCCAGTATTGTTAAATTATAAATAATGCTGCTTTTAATGTTTGTGTCTCTTAGGACACATTCTAGAGTATTCTAGGGCAGTGGCTTTCAAGCCATTTCAACTCCACTTTCAGGAATGAACTCCAGTATGTGTAAATTTAACTAGAACAAAATTTTTACAAAATAATACTACATGCAGTGCACACTGATATTTGTTATTGTATTGTGTTTTATTTTGAAAAATGCTCATTGGGGCCCAAGAAATTGATTATATGGTGACAAGATAGCTAAAAAGGAACTGAAGACTTTGGAACTTTACTCCGGATTTTGTAAACAGAAAAGGTAAACTTTAAAGTTTTACTAGTATGGTAAAATGTTCATTAAATCCATTTTAATCATCATTGTTCTTTTCTCAAAGTTTCTTTTAATTTGGTAGCTGTACATCATCTACTTATCTCTAATCGGTTTGTTTGTTTGTTTGTTTGCTTTTCTTCTCTCATTTCTAGTGTTAATCCATCAATGTCCTTACCCTTTCAAAATCTTTCCCTTCACAGGTCTCAAATCCTTTACTGTACATAAAAATCTAACCTTAGTATCAATCCACCTTGAATCAGGAGGTTTTATATAACTTATTTATCAAAATGTAGATACTCTTCTATTAAAGGACATAAAATCAATGTGGTAAGACCAGTGCTTTTTCATAGAGATAGAGTGAGGATCAGAAAATGGATTTTGTTTGTTAAAACTTTTGCTACAATTTGTGCATGTGTTTGTTGCTTCACAATAAAATACATTTCTTATTATAGGAATGTAATACTCTCCTACATATTCTTCTAAGTGAAAAAACTCTCTTAATTTTCCTTCATAGTGGGTTGTACTGTTTTCTCTGAAAAATGATCCAGCATCTCCCCAGTTTATCACTGAAATATCCAGAGATGTTATTATCTGTTACAGACTAATTAGAGACTTTGGGACTTAGTCACAATGAAATTATAATACCGATGCATTTGCCCGAGTGGAATAGTTACCCACTTTAAATATTAGTTCTCCTTATGTCTTAAATAAGGATCAGCTGCTCTTCTCAGATTTACTTTCTGACAATGAAATCTGTGGAAATTTCCAGTTCCCAAAGGTGGAGTAATATTGGTTGATCAATATTGGGTTACTTTGAATCATTCTGTTTGCTTTGTAGTCTGGTTCTAGGTGAACAGGGTCTAGATGACTGTGGTGATTCTGTTTGCCTCATAATTCACCACATTTAATGCAGATTCATAGGCCCAAGTTAGTTATGAGGAGCTCTTGGAATAGGGTTAGTAACTTAAGGATCTTCCTTCCTGTGGACCTGCATTACCAAAAAACCAAACACAGCCAAGACAGCCAACACCAGCTAGCTAAACTGGTGCTTATGTGTTTTTTGTATTTCTTCAGAGCCTGAAAGCCATACTGTTTTATCTCCTTTCTTTCTGACTTAGCTTCAGTAATTTACAAGATTTAAGATTTCCTTTGGGATATCCTCAGCTTTTTCAGTCACTTGTGCCAATGTGCTCATACACTGTCCATTACAATTTGTTCCAGTAATTTCTGTTTTTTCAGCTTGCATACCATACAATCTTCCAAACCTTGGTCCAAAAATATTTCAATTTTGTACAATTGATTAGGAAAAACCTTATCTATTGTTTATATATGTTTATGAAAACCCACACATCTCTTTTCTTTAGCTCCTTTGAATGAAATACAATATTCTTCTATAGACGTAGAGACTTTGGGCATTATATCCCCTTACAATTACAGTGCTGAAATCCTGTAAACTCCTAGGTCATCTCTGTTATTGTCTATCAATGAGGTTCGTTATACCAATATAATACTCAGAGACATGATCTAATCATGACTCAGAGGGTGATATTCCATCTATATGTGTATTTTTTGGTTTCAATATTTTAGGTATATAGCATAGCTAAATATGAATATGTTACATTTCTAAAGTAAATATTTTTCCAAACTCCATGTTTTTGTGTTAGTCACAACCCCAGAATTTTCAGTGATTAAACTGTTGAAGTTATTCTACATAATAAAACATTACAGAAACCAGAGGGGATGATTTTGAAATGGCAAGGAGAATGGTGGATCAGCATTTTCAAAACTACTTGATATAACCTCAGTCTCCAGACATTTTCCTAACCAGTGGATAACTTCTGAGCTGATGAAGCAAAGTGAGAGTCTAACCCAGTTCTAAATTCATGCCTCACACTCAGAAGAGTGCTAGAAACTACATCTACTGACTTGAGAGTTAATTGTACAAAACGATATCAGACTCACCTTTAAGACATCATGTTGGTAGGTTGAAATGGACCATGACAGGCATATTCACACCATAGATATTGGAACATATAAGTTATAAGAGGAAAAAAAGCCTTTATTAGACATTTATCAGCACATGTCTGTTTATACCTGATCTATGATCTTTGTTTTCCAAGAAATAACTATTTATTCAGACACATTGTATCCAGAGATTGGGTTAAACTGCAATTCCAGTCTGGAGTTTTTCATGGGATTATCTTGGATTATTTCATGAGAGTAAGTTTTTGTAGCATTGTGGTCATATGCTTTTCTGATACAAACTGCTAATCTTGAACACTAGCACAATCCCCTCACCTGTCAAAAACTGAAAGAGTGATTGAGGAAGTCTATATTTGACATGCCTTTCATTATAGTTTCTGGCAGTTCAATATTCACTACCTTGTCCTTTGCAATCATTATAGGGATGCAATTCTGACTCATATCTAAGTAGATAATTCTAAACTGAATTGCAATGGAACCTGCATTTTAAGGTTAATATTATAAACACAAACCTTCAAAAGTTAATCTGAATGTTATTGGATTCACTTGGAAACTTTGCTGTTGCGTTTAGCTGCATTGTGCCTGGTCTGCACATCCAAGGAAAAAACAAAGGACGCTAAAAAATAAAACATTACACAGATATACCTACTAAAATTGCATAGAACAAATTAAAAAAAATCATAGACCTTTACCAAAAGTTTTGAGATTACATCTGTGGTTCTTAACTATGGATGATTTTGCCCCCCACTGCCAACCCCACTCCAGAGGACATTTGCCAATGACTGGAAACATTTCTGGTTGTCATAATTAGGGGAAGGGTTGTACTGCCTCTAGTGGGTAACACCCACTGCTAAACATCCTGAATGGATAGGAATATCCTCACAATGCTGAGTCATTCAGTCCCAGATGTCAATAATACTCATCTTGAAAACCCTAGATTGGATGGAAATAAGGCTTACGTGACCCATATCCTTGCAAAACTTCCTTAAAGTCCATTTTAATTGCTTCTGCTCTTTGTCTTTGGCAGCTGTCACATCTGTTTCCACAATTCCAATCTTCAGACCAGCCCACCCTTCCTCTCATATGCTAAACTTCCTTTTCTTATTTGGAACAATTTAGCAATGATTTATATCTCTCCTTGCCTTTCTTCTCACCAGCATTCTCCAAAATTGTTATTTTTTTTTTTTGGCACTCTACTCAGCAGGGCAAGTGAGCATCCTTAAGATCTGTTCTCCTTGGAGAGAGAAAAGGGAAAGGGGTGAAAAGGGTGGTTGTAAATAATAAACTTGATTTTATTCTCTCATGCATGGGAGAGTTAAGTTAATTTTAGGATATATGAGTAATGGTTTTTTTAACTTTAAATTTGGCTTTTCTATCAAGTTTGTCATGCTTTCAACTTTGTTCTTTATTTGGGTAATTAAAAGGTACTAACTCAGCAGGTGGATTTTCCCCAGCTGTCAGAATTCTTGCTAAAATATGATTTAGAACAACTTGACTCAAAAAGGATCTGACAATTAAGTGGTTTTTAAAAGAATTGTACAATGAATGTGCTTTTTTGGAAAGTTTGTTTTCTATCCATTACTATACTTTCAAGTAAAATTTCTAATTGTTATTCAACTATATTTTATTACCATTAATTGGCTTCCTACATTTGAAAATGATTTACTCCCACTAGTTCAGAAGCTGCTAATGGCAGCCCCTAAATCACAGTCTTGACATAACTGCTTCATTTTGTTTCCTGATTACATTGTCTTTGCAACTCCAAATTTAACAAGGTGATTATGTCCTTCAATTTTTGTAGTTTGTGTTTTTAGAAGGAGGGTTATGGTGATGCTAAATCCTTTTAAAAAATGGAATCTTAAATCTTCCTCTACTCTAAATGTTGTTCCCAAATTTTGTCATTCAAATAGCAACAGGCTCAACCAGTCTCTGGCAAAAAGTACGCAGAGTTCTGCAAGGGTATTTAGACATGATTCCATGGCTGGAACAAGAAGCATTTCAAAGTTAAATTTGAATCCTCCTAGACAACTTCATCTGCAACTCATGGAAATCAATTGCAGCATTACATACACCAAATCATGGGAACTTCAGGAAAGAAAAATAAGTGGACAGACACTTACTTTCCTTCATGAACAGAAACTAGATAATCAGGTTAAGCTGTGGTTCTGCTATTGTGATTTAGAGTGAACTCACTTTGTTTTTCAAAACTTCTATAAAACAGGAACAGCAGTACCTGCCATGTATCTCTCCAAGTGCAGTGTAATGTTTGTTAAAAATTCATAATCTCAAGCCTACCCATACCTATAGAATCAGAATCGTATTTTAACAAAATCCCTAGTTAATTCACGTGTATACTAAATTTTTGACAAGCAGTAAAATTAGGAAAGTGTTATGCAACTATTTTGAACAGGCAAAGAAAACGAATTAAGACTAAGAAAAATAATTATTTCTAAAATTTCAAAGAAATTGTATGTGTTCACATAAATCAGATAATTTCTATTAAGACTAAAGGAAAAGACTATTATTATTTAGATTATTATTAGACATTCATTTTAACACTAGAAGAGTTCAAGAATAATGGCAGAAAAATATGTGATATTCCTAGAGGAAAATACTATTGAAACTCAAATAAAAGAAGACAAGAAGAATAAAGCTGCTAGTTTCAAATCAGTTTAATCATGGACCATCCTTAAGTAAATCTTGGAAAATATTATCTCATAGTGCCTGCTCTTTGTGGAATCACAAGTGAAAAATGAAGGGAAAATACTTCTTTCCCTTTTGGAGAAGAAAGTACAGCCAAGGCAGAGAACAAGAAGCAGAATGCTGGGAAGTAAATAATAGGGAAGACTTGAGACAAGAAATGAGTCTAAAAGGGAAAGAATAATTTAGAAAGTATATGTGGTGTCTCCTGTGGGTGCTCCAGACATCAAAAAGAAGAATACAATGTATTTTAGGGCTTGATACTCCTGAACAGTCAGAATAGCCTAAAACTGCTATCAACAATTTAGCAGGGACAATATATCAAGAACAAAATCCGCACCCACAACCTTCTACTCAACCAAATTGCATGTAATTGCCAATGACGGGTCCTTTTTTTGAATCCTCTTATCATGGCAAACATCTTCAGTATTACAAACAGTGTCATGAAGGAAGAAAGAAATCTCTGAGCCCAGGGCACAAATTTCCTGTGAAAATAAGACAAAAAATTGAGTGGCTCTATAAGGAACTGTTGCTCATGTAAAAAGATGGACATAAATTTTATAGAGAATATACATATAAAATATACCCCCTTAGGCATTGTTTCATAAAAGCAAAATAAACAAAGGTGACTTTTGTTTATAGAGCAGTCAGTTACAGTTTAAGGACTGATAGGATTCAGGAATGGACCATCCTATTATTGGTTTTAAGCTTGCTAGAAGAACACAAGTACTGGGAATGCAGCCAAAAATATTGTGCCAACAATATAGGATTAAACACTTTCCAAATTCTGCTATTTGAGCAGCACACTATTCAGTGATGGAGTGCTTAATAACAGAAGAGAACTGAATCCAGTTCACCTTGTCCTTGGGAGGTATTTATAGTGTAATATCAATATAGCTTCAATCCATCTACTCAATGAGTATTAATTAGGCCACTAATGTGTGCTAGTCATGGTGAGGTGAGCAAGTATTCAATCAAATTGAAGGTATGAAAACCATAATAGCAACTGAATAAATGTCAACCTTGATGTCTGGGAAATCAACCCCAGGCTTGTGTTAGCTGGCTTCTATAACATCCCCTATTGGCACTGTTAGTGTCCAGATATTGCCAGTGGTGGGATCAGTTAATTTTAAGTCTATAAAGTGTTGTATATAAAACATTGACTTGAAGTCTGGAGGTGGGAGGCATCTTAAATAATAAAGGCAAAACAACTTAATAATATTGACCTTCAAACGTTTTAGAGCCAACTGTAATAATAGTCATTATCATAAATTCATAAAGTGATGCAAATTGCAAACTAGTTGCCTCACTGGACCTGAAAGAAGTAATCCACAAAGTAAACAACAGAAACAACAACAAAAATAATTCTAGGGTAACTTCATCCTATTATGCATCTTCGCAGCTGTAAGCTCCCTGAAATTAGGAATTGAATTTATCTTGGATAAGAATTTATCTTATCTATGTATTCTCTTTGTAGCAAGTAGCACAAGGCTTGACGTGAATTCATTCTACAACTTTATTGAGCATGCTATATGCTCATTGCTCTAGCTACTGGAGAATGGAATAGTCACAGAAAATTATGGCCCCTGCATTTTTAACTTTTACAAACTATTGGGGAGGATGGATATTGATCTAGTGATGTTATGTGAGATAATGATCTAGTGCTATAGAAATGTATTATCTGGCTACGTATCTGAGTATGGGGTCAGGGTCATTTTTCTTTAAATCAGTGATATGAAGTGATATGAAGTTGTGATCAAAAGAATAAGGTGCTAGCTTATTGACAAGGATAGAGATGTTCTAGGCAGAAGAAATTACAAGCAAAGTCCCTAAGCCTTGGAGGAACTTTATACAAAGAATAAAAGCAAGGTTCATTTCACTGGATCTTAAAGAATAAACACAGGGACAGTAACCCAGGAGTAAACTGGAGTTTTTAGCCAGAGGTGAGTTTATGCATGACCGCGGAAGTCCTTTAAGGATTTTAGAATTTATAATCAGTTCCCATACAATTTAAGCAGTGGCCTGATATGATGTAATTTGTACTCACCAAAAAAATAAATTTGAGCTGCATATAAAGTATTGATGAGGGGCTGGGATTATGGCGCAGTGGTAGCGTGCTCGCCTAGCACGCATAAGGCACTGGGTTCGATCCTCAGCACCACATACAAATAAAATAAAGATATTCTGTCACCTACAACTAAAAAATAAACATTAAAAAAAAAAAGAATTGATGAGAGTGAACCATATTAAAGAGGCAAGATTGCTAAGGACTTGTGGTGGTGAAAGGGAGAGGACACTGAATGCAACCAGTGGTGACAGTGGAGATGGTGAGATTCCAGGGCACAGGCAAGTGAAAAGTGTAGGGAGTAGAATTTGCAGGACAAATTCTTTGGTGTAGGGAAGGGTAAGAGAGACACGAGATAGAGCCAGTGAATGGAGATACTCATTTAGCAACTGAAGAGGGCAGCTGTCAAGACTCTTTTTTGAGACTTTTGTGTCCTGAAATAGAACATGTGACAAGTGAATCACTGCTCAGTGCAGTGCACCTAAAATTACTGGATACAGGATAAGAAACATTTTGTTAAACATGTGGCTGTTTGTTTTAAATGTAAAGAAATTTTTCAAACACTATAAACAAACATTAAAAATCAATCAATTCACAAAATGTGAACTAGATTTTAAGATTTTTGCTACATAGGTGGTATTGGCCAATCCCTAGGCCAGAATTTCATTTTTTTAAAATTTCAAATATACTTAAAACTTGACAGAAGTGTGTAATGAACTGTAATGAACTCATCATTCTTAAGTCAGAACTTATTTTGTTTCATTCATATCTCTAACTACTACCCTCCTGCCTACATGAGAGTTTTGAATCATATCTAAGATGTTCTACCATTACATCTGCAAGTACTTTAGGTTTTTGTCTCTATAAGATAAGGATTCTTTTTTAAGTATAGTGATAATATTGTCACATGTGAAAAATGAACATAATTTTTAAATAACAAATATATAATGTTCAAATTTCTCCAATGGTCTGGATTTTTTTATGTGTTTTGTTTTTGGTTTTTTTTGTTTTGTTTTTCAGTCAAAATCCAAGAAAGATTCAAATTAGTATTGATAAATATTTTATAATATATAAACAACTCTATCACTCTGTTTCATTGTGATTTATTTATTGGAGAAACCATATTGTTAGTCTTGCAGAGGTTTCCATGTTGTAAGAAACTAGATTCTATATTGAAGGAGCTATTTAATCAAAGACTGGGAGAAAATTCTTGAATAGAAAGTAGACATTCTGATCAAATAACCTTGCTAGAAAACAAACCAACCAGGAAACTTAGTGACACCCTCATGAGGTAGAAGAATTAAATAAAGGAATTAAAGAAATATTTTTCAGAGATACAAAAGATATTGATCTTTCTTATGCTGGAAAGAGGAAACTGGCAGAAAAAAGTAAACATTATGAAAGGCTGCACTTAAAAACCTATCTTAAAGTATTTTTACTGAAAAAGTTCTAAAGAATATAAGCTGAGTACTGGGCACAGTGATGTAGCCTGTAATCCCAATGACTCAGAAGGCTGAGGCAGGAGAATCACTAGTAGAGGACAACCTCAGCAATTTAGCAAGGCCTTAAGCAACTTAGTGAGATCCTGTCTCAAAATTAAAAATAAAAAGTTGTGGATATATAGCTCAGTGGTAAAGTGCCTCTGGGCTCAATCCCTGGTACCAGATATATATAGATAAACATATCTATGTACGTCTGTCTGTGTCTAACTATCTATAAGCTCATTGTCAAAAATCACCAAACATATAAAGAAACAAATACCATCAATGAGAATCATTAGAAAGAAACTATAAAATAAGACTGTCACAACTGCTGATATAGAAATTGTCCTATACAGAATTAGAAATGATTAACATCCCTAAAATAGAAATATATTAAAATTATCAAGAAAAGAAGAAGCCTGTCTTTGTTGTTAGATATAATCACTACCTGATGTTTCACTAAATTTTTAAAATTAACTTTACATAGTGGTTTTCCATAGAATAGAAAGAGCATTTTTTAAACTATTAATTTTGATAGTTCAATTTGAGAAGTTTAAAAGAATTTTTTAAAAATCCTGAATTAAATTAGAAAATAAAATGTAGCGACACAGTAACAACAATTACACACAGTTGGAAAAAGTTGTAAATAGGAGATGGTTCTGAAGAAAGTGGAAACAATTCACACATTTCACAATTAAGTTTCCCTATAAGATTAATTGAAAGGAATTGAAATCAATTGAGAATGGAAGGAGTTGTAATAAAGAAATGGCAGAAATTATTTTTAAAATTATTTTTTAAATGAAATCTGACTCCAGATTCAAGAATCACCATCCCACCACAATCTCAAACAGGATAAAACAAATGCACATAGAAACAATATGGTAAACATTTATATCACTAGAGACAAAGAATAGAACTTTAAACAGGGAGAAAGTAAAGAGAGACAACCTATAAATAATCTATGTTTAGAATTAGACTCCAAGGTAACTTCCAAAGAATGATGTAGAATTTTTCAATATTGTAATGAAAACAGAGAAATTATCTTCAACATGTTAAAAGAATTCTAGAATCCTATTCTCAGTGAATTTTTATTTCAATTTCAAAAAGGAAAATGAAATGTAAATTTTTCAAACCAAGAGTGAGAATTTTTATTTGTCACTACAGGAATGTCAGAAGAATGTACTTGTAAGACAAGGAAATCAGTCTCAGAAGGAACACTATGCAAGAGGGTTGATGATCACAGAGAAAGGCAAAGCAGGAAAGGAAATCTTAACAAACTTCCTACAAAATAATAATAATGATGCTTCCTATTAGGAATTTTTTTTTTTTGGTACTGGGGATTGAACTCAGGGGTACTCGACCACTGAGCCACATCCCCAGCCCTATTTTGTGTTTTATATAGAGACAGGGTCTCACTGATTTGCTTAGCGCCTCGCCATTGCTGAGGCTGGCTTTGAACTCGCGATTCTCCTGTCTCAGCCTCCCTAAGCCTATTAGGAATTCTTAAGTAGAGAAATTCTGGAATATGTATGCCAAGAGATATTTACAGAAATTCTGTCTTTTGGGTAATGGACAAGAACTTAGAAAAAAAGTGTTATTAAAGATATAAATTGTGCTATATTCATATAGTAGCTATTACCCAAAAGTGAAAATGAATCAACTGCAGCCTTTGTATCAGTATGGATGAAGCTAATCCAGTAGTATCTTATATAGGAGATTTTCTCAAACTTGTGGTTTTAGTACTGCGTTGTGATAAGAAAGGAAAATGGAAGACAATGTGTTTTTACTTGTAGCTTGATTACAATGTCTGATTTTAGATATCATTTAAAGAACTGGGTTACTTCTCCATAAATGCATCAGCCAATCTATCTCATATAATCAACAAAAAACAGCCTGGTTCAACCTTTCTTCGATTTGCTAATTATAAGAATAATGTACCTTTCCTTACTTCCTATCATCTTTGAACATTTTAGTTGGATTAACCCTAACTTTCCAGATACATTGCTTCAGTTAATTGTCAACATGTGACAGTGAAGTTAAACAAACACCAGTGGAAACATTTTCCTCTATCACTTCACTACATTAAAATGAAACAAACATATTTTATAAAATTTGATCTGAATGTGGCTTTAAAAAATAAGAGCTTCTCTGGGACCAGGAATAGCGTCATTCCTACAAATTAACAAACTATATATTATAGTCTTAATTTTCAAAATCCCTTTTTTCCCTTTCACTTGAATATATACTTAGTTTTTTCTTAGGCAATGTATACTTTCAGTTATATTTGAGTATGACTTCCACCATGAGAGCTGGCATAAAAAAGAAAGACTAAGTCTTGGCTGTAAGTAATTAACACCCTTCATGTTTTTGGGAAATAAAAAGTGATGGCCAAGTTGGGTAACACATGTGCATGAGGAAAAGGGAAGGGCTAATCTATTGACATGTTAATTAAGTACAGTAAGGTTAATATTTTATATAATCATTTGTTTTAATAAATATATTTAAGCCCATTCTATTTGTCAGTAAGAGATAATGAGCTTCAAGTTCTGAATGTTGTGGAAAACTATAGTACTTTTTAGTGTGTTTTATTGGATACCCATCATTTCTATTGCTTTGGTGAAAACAGGGTTTCCCTTTGTCAAATCTGGTTGAAAATTTCTAAATATTCTTTTCATCTCTCAAAGAGTAACCATATACATTGTCATATGGAAAGCTCTGAGAATTTATACTAATGATAAATCTGTTTCACTTTGCTTGATTGACATGTTCCTGCCATCCTCGTGTATGGATTTGTTCTGTTATGATGATTTTTTTTATGTGCTGCCTGCTACCACTTTATAGAATTAGAAACATGCTTTGGGGAAGATGTGAGTGGTGATAATAGGATGAGTCTCATGTTTGCTTATAACAACAACTAATAGTATAAGAAGTGGCAATAGCTGACATGTACTAAGTATTTGTATGACAGATACTAGTCAGGTTCCTTGTATATATTAATTTGTTTAGTACTCAACCACCATGAATTGAATATTTTAATTTTCCTGTTTTAGAAATGAGAAAACTAGGACTCAAAGTTGTGAACTAACTTTGCCAGGACTAAATGTATGAGCGGAGTCAAGACTTGAACTTGAGCAGCCTGGATGTCTCCATTTGCTTCTTTCCTGTATCTTAATATCTTAACATCATAATTTCCAAAGCTTCAGTTTACATCTCTGCTAAAAAAAAAAAAAAAGAAAATTGAGATTGAACTGTATTCCAGTTTCCTCTCACGCATGTCAAGTTCTACATTTGCCACCAGAATGCTGAAAAAAAAATTTTCAACACAATTACATTTATCATTTATGTACTGTTTTTTTTGTTTAAGATAACAAAATGATTTTTCTCTTGAGGAACCACACTAAGGACCTGAAATAAGTGTTTGAAATTTTATGACTTTTTTGTTGTTCACTGATGTTAATCTAAGGTTATAGTCATTTTACTTATTTGGGCACATGAAAATAGGAAAATTTTCAAATTTAAGTTGTCTATAGTTTTATTTTGTATCAATTCTTCAGTATAAGAGAGTTTCCCCCCCCCCAACTCTGAGACACTATGATTAATTAACTTGTAATGAAGTCTACTAAGACTTTGGAGACTTACTATAAGTAGGGTGGAGGTAAATACAGAAGATATTCTATGGAAAATATAAACTTCATTCTCAAATTACCTTTGAAGCAAATACATGAAAAATATAAGTATCTTTTTTTAAGTATCTCTTATGTACTAGGTACTATACTTGATTTATGTTGCAAAATAATCCTCTGGCCTGAGTTATAACTATTTAAAGGATAAATATTAATGAGAAACTTAGTTTCAGGGGAATTAAATACATTGCTCAAAGCTATAAAATTAATAAGAAAATTAGAATTCAAACCCAGGTTTCTTTGATTCCAAATCCTAGACTACTTTATATGTCCAACCAAGTGTTTAAAGTGTATTGATCTTACTTTAAATGCAAACATATTTTTAAACCATAAGTATCTGTTTTCTATGTATATGAACCTCTTTATATTTTGTTTTTTACAGTGAAGACATTTTAGTGTTTTGTATTAGATTCTGCATAAGTACTTTTAAAGCAAATGACAATGGTTAGTTTTTAATATGTTCTAAAAAATGTAATAATCAGTTATATGAAATGGGGTTTGCTTGTTTGATTTTGTTCATCCTGGGCACCAGAAACCTGACTGCAGTAGCCAGGTAAATATATCTCATAAAATATACAGAGTGGAATTTATAACAAAAGACTTTGTGCAGATGGGTATAGCTTTAATCCAACAAAGTAAATATAATTTTAGAACAGTTTATTGTAAGAAAAAATTAATAGAAAGTTTATTTAAGCAAAAGAATACATCAAAGTTATAAATTATAAATAACACCCTATAATGTAGTACTGAGGAAATGAGGTGATTCCTGGATCTATAATTAAAGAATTGGGTCACAATGTTTTTCTCATGGTTCCATTTATTATCTCTGCATCAATAATATCCATATTTACAATTCCTGACCATTTTTACTTTATTAGACTTTAAAACCGTACATTTAATTTGACATTATTTATTGACATTTCCTCTTGGATCTTCCACAGGATTGTTAACCTCAACATATTCAATAATGACAATTCACTTTTATCTTTGCATACCAACTCTTCCTTCATTATTCTTTAATATAGCATACAATGATGAACTCAACTACTCTTAACTCAGAAATTTGGGATTACACTAAATTCCCTGTTTTCCTCAACTCCCTACATCCAATCCAGTGACAATTCTTTTCTTTTCATCCTTTAGATAGCTTGCAAATTAGACCGTTTCTCCCCATCCCTATTTCTAACTCCTGAGTCTAAACCAAGATATCTTTTTCATGGATGACTTCACCGGCTTCTGAACTAGCCTTACTGTATCTTCTCCTGCCACCCATCCAATCCTTTTAAAGTATGAATTTTTATCCTGTCCTTCCTGTGTTTAAAATCCTTCAGTTTCTTTACATTTGTTTTAGAATCATGTCCAAATGTTTTAAAAATAGCTTACAGGGCTCTTCATATTATGATCCCTATCTCATCTTGAAATACTTTTCATAGTCTTCTACATTTTGTACTTTAGCCATATTGATATCCTTTCAACACTGGCTATATGCCATTATCTTCTCTTCTCCAAGTTAAAAAATTGGGAAGAATTGACACTTTGACAATATAGAGTTTTCCTATCCATGAACATAGACTATCTCTCCATTTATTTGGTTCTTTGACTTTTTTTTTTTATCACAGATTTGTTATTTTCTTCATATAGATCTTGTACATATTTTGTTAAATCCAACCATTCTTTTTAAAAATTAATCATTTAATTATCTGTACAAAATTTTAAACTGTCTCGCAGCCATACTATTAGCTGCATGGGAGCAAAGCACATGACTATGCTGTTTACCACTGTATATCTAGAGGAACATGGTAAACATATAAGAAATATTTGTTAAGTGAATGGAATAATAAATGCATTTCATATGTGTTGAACTATATAAATATAATGAAAACTGGGGTTGTTTTCCCAACACTTATTGTACCCCAAATGAATTATGTGGCCACATGGTAACCAATTACCCCTTGCCATTGATTTGTTTTGAAATGGGCATGGCCATTCTTGCCCATAAAATGTTAGGAAAAATCTGCTGCAAGAAATTTTCCTCACTCCTAGAAGAGGCTAAAAGAGGTATTTTCTCTTCTTTTTCCACATGTGGTTGGGTCTGTTTCCAACACCTGACACTTAGGCAGCCATTTTGCTGATAACCCCAGTAAGAAGACTGCATGAAAGATGGACTTATAGAAACATTGAGAAAAAGCGAGTCCCCAAACCCTTGAATAATATATTGTGATGAGTTGATCAATCTTGAAGTCAGCTTTTCCTCTGGATTTTATATTCCCCTAATATCATGTTGTATAATAAGTATTGTGGTTCTTAAAGCTAATTTTAACTCTGCTAAAATGGGAGAAAGCTTAATATTTTAAAATTCTTTTATGAAATATTCCTGTTTGAGGACTACCTAAGCTGAAAACAAATATCCCTACTGGAGAGAAGCATAAAGGGCTTTATAGTCTTTGCTGACTCTTTTTGATATATGTCTTCTCATACCCACTTCCAGAGAACACTATGTATATGAGTTTTTAAAGTCAGTTTTGTGCACATATATTAACTGGATTGTATGAGGTAATTAAATAATTTTATTGTGCAAGTATAAGGTACTTTTCCTTTAAAAATATCCAGGTTACAATACTTAGCACCACCTTGAACTACTGGCATATAAAAATAATGACCTTAAATTTGATACTCATTGAAAAAAAAAAGTGTTTTAACATCTTCTCAAGTAGCTTTTGTTTTTAATTATTAAATTAAATGTCCCTCCTCTCTCTCTCTCTGTCTCTTGCTCTCTGTCTCTCTTTCTCCCTCTCTCTCTCACACACACACATCTACATTCACCATACTCTTACTCACAAACACCCTTATAAACTCTAGCAATTATCTTCATGCTGACTGCAAAACTCTGAAATGAGAGGAATTTGAACTGTTAAGTGGATTAAAAGGTTAATTGCCTAATCTTCCTTTCTTTCCTGAAAAGACTATTTTGACCTATACGAAAGTTTCCTGTCAGGAAGCTAGGAATCTTTTGAAATATAATTAAATAAACCAGTCTTATCTCTAAGGTTAACTGCCTTTACATAATAATGTTAGTGTCTTGGCAGCTGATATTTTTTACATACTTCTCTTAAGAAAAAAAAATTGTTTCTTTGTGTGCTGTTATGTTTAGAAAATTATGATCTGTAAGCTTTGTTTCTACTAACAACACATATTTTGAGAAAATATTTCAGAAAATGTCATAAACATTTGAACAAACCTTGCATATTTCCCTCTTTGCAAGACACTTTCAGGCTGGAAATAAGTAAACATCTGAAAAATTAGAGATGTTTCAGAAAATGTTCTGTTTTCTGTTCTTATTAAATACTTATGATGACAAAATGACTTTTCAAAGGTGTTAGAGAGATACTTTACTTGTAATATATTAAATAACAAAAACCTTTGATAGGTCCCAGTATAATTCACTAACGTGCTAATAAAAAAATCGCAATTACTCTCCGTATATCATTAACATTTAAGCATTTCATCTTTAGTAATGTGAATTTGAAATATTTCATGTATGAAATTTCCTCACAGTGTTATTTGCTTTACTTTCTACTCATTATTTACATGATAAAAATAAAACTATTGTTGACTTTATTGGGCTTGGTTCATTCTAAATGATCATATTTCCACTTCTACACATTTGATATCTTTTGTTTGGCTTCAGAAATATTTAAAATGTACTTTTTCCCTGGGATATTAAAACAGTATACTGAAGAAGTGACATTCAAAAACTTAGCTATTGTTTCCACTGCAGTATACTCTTTAGGAACCTATAGAAGTAACACAAACCTCTGGTAAAGCTGTCAGAATTAATGTTCTCATTGATTGGGAAAAAAAAAAAATATATATATATATATATATAAAATTTTCTTTTACTAGTTGAGATGATGAAGTCTTTAGTTAATGAATTTTAATTCTTACTTTCTTCTAAAATAGTCTCCTTTATTTGAAGAGAGACCAAAATTTGTGTTTAGATATTTCCACGGGGGCAATGCAGTGGAAAGAAAGGTCCTAAATATAATCTTCAGGAGGAAAGAAGAAAGCCAAAGTGTGGTAGGGGGCTGAAGACTCAAAGGCAGGAAGAAGTGAAAGGGTAAGAGAAAGGAATGATATCAGTAGCAAGAGAATGAATAACACTAAGAAAAGTGCTTACATTTCTGATGCAGGAAGTTTGCTAGGCCAGGGTGGAATTCAGCTGCAGATGAGGTGGTGATTAAAGAGAAAAAGCAAATAGAGTTGACTGAGTTGGGCTGAGAATAGTCATTACCTCCTGAGAACATTTAATATGGCTTGTCTCTAAAGACCAATAAACTCACATATGATCTGGCTGACATGAAGCACTGAAGCAAAATGGGTCAATACATCAGAGGAAGTCTAAGTAGAAAATTGGATAGGAATTCATTTCCTATTTCCTTGGATTTAAAACAAATTTTTGAAATATAAAATGCATACAAAACTGCACAATAGTACAAGACAGTGCTTCTCAAATACGTTAGAAATATGTTAGAAATAATATTGGTGCTCAGACACCTTAGCTATCTGGACTGGGCACTAGTAGTAAAAATATGATAACGTAATGAATCCTGATAGATCTATACCAAGCTTAGATATTGAATATTGCCTGTTCCTTCAAACCTTCTGTTTCTTTAACAAAAGTACCAGTTAATATTCTCCCCACCCTGAACATATAAGGAATCTGTATTCTACATTAGTTATTGTTTGCTTATCTATTATGCATCTCTAGACATTTTAATTTATGATTTTTGTCTTAGACCTCTATTATATTAATGGAGTCATGGTGAATGAATTCTCCAATATAATATTTCATGAAGCACTCACTCCACCACTGAGCTACATCCCCAGCCCTTTTTATTTTTTATTTTGAGACAAGGCCTCACTAAATTACCGAAGCTGGCCTCGAACTTGCTATCCTCCTGCCTCAGCCTCCCAAGCCTCTGGGATTATAGATGTGTGCTATGGTGCCTACCATGGATTATGTATTTTGGCTTAATCTATTTAATGCATGTTGTTATTATTATTGCATTTTAATTGTTGATTAGCATTCTGTTGTATGACTAATAGTCAATTTACTGAAATATCTTGCAGAACCTTCTGTGAAGAGATCTAAGAATTTTCTCATCATGCATTGGCCATAAGGAAATCTTTATATGGACAGAAGGAGAGGAGGTAATGCAGCAGGATGAGGTGCTATGAGCATCTGTACCAAGTTCATTGAGTTTACTTGTGCTTTGAAGATTTGCTTAACTTGCTATCTTTTATACCATTTCCACTTGGTTTTAAATTGTTGCTTTGCATGCTCCATTATGTTATGGATTAGTTAGGGAAAAAACTATTTATTTCACATTTCAGGGTCTCCTGATGCTCAGTGGTCATTCTTTTCCAGAGCACAGTAGTGAGCAGGGGCTATTTTTCAATAAGAAGAGTTGTCTGCAGAAGAATATAGTTTTGCTACTATTGCTTGTGGGTTTGCATTGTGGTTCTTCTATTTGAGCTGGCCAAAAGCTCTGTTCAGTACCCTCCTGGCCCTGGATAGTTTAAGGATTATTGGACTTTCTGGGTCATAAAATTCAATTGGTAGAACAAATTTCACTGTGGTCAGAACTGCGGCAGTCTTTGCTTGCTTTAACCCACAGTTCTCAGGTTTTAGTTACTTGTTTAATGAGTCAGAGCAGACACTAAATTATGACTTTTACCTTCCAAATCCAAAGATGCCTGCTAACAATTGTGTCTGTTTAGTGGTAGGTGGAACTAAGTGTAAAAAAAATTTTTTTAAGAGGATATCTCAACAGTCTATCATTGAAACCCTAGAAACATAACAAGAGGCTGGACCTCAGAAATTTGTAGGGCTTATTGTCTTGTGGTTATAATGACCTCCTAAGGTACATATCACTGTTCAAGAGGTCCAATTGGCAGTGTTGGTAGCAATGTCATGAACCAGCAAGGAATGAGAAGTTACACAAGTTCTCTGTGGGCTGAGTGTGGCAGAAAGCATGCAAATTAAAATGGCTTTGGGGTAATGCACTGAAGATGACCTGGGCTGGTGACTGAGGACTTCTCACACTCACACTGCTGATCCCCTCACCTGCACTGCATATTTAAGGAGTCTTCTTTTTCTGTAGTGTCCCTTTAATACTCTGCACTGAGAAATCTTAACATTATGCTCATTGTGCAGAAAAGAATCTTAAAGGAATCTGTTTTTTTGTCACAACACATATACTAAAGGGTGCATTTAGCTGATAAGCCATAAATCGAAAATGGACAGAGTAGGCATTAAATAGCAAGATAGAATGTCTCCGTCATTTTGCTCTTCACACGATGGACTCTTGCATGAAGTAGCAATGGCGGCACGGATGGAGTTTCTAGGGGTTCCCCTTCATGACTGGCACGATGAACATTTTACCTAGCAGAAAAGAGACCACTATTGTACCCCACCCCATATAGTACCATTCATTGAGCATAGTGAAATATAGTAGCTATTTAATAGGAAACTGAGTGTATCACTTTCCTTACATTTTAGAAGTCAGTGATTTATCTTGGCAGGAACTGACACATATTTAAAATCTATGTCATACTTGTCTGCAGAGCTTTATCCAGCACCACTCTGTGAGGATCTGCAGTTGTTTGGTCCACTGATGGGAGATATGGTGTAACACACTTAGCCCCAAGAGCCCCTCTCATGCAAAAGAGTTGCAACAGTGGTCATGTGACTTGGGATCCATTGATTCTATCACCTACCACACCACCCCAAAGTGCTGGCCTAATACAGTAATAGAATGGGTTTTTAAAGATGCAGTTGAGATAACAGTTTGGAAAAAGTTCTCTGAGGTCAGGGTACCATCCACCAGGCACAGCATATGTACACCCTAATTTGTAAGCATTAAAAAGTGCTGTCTTTAGTAGTTAGATTACAAGGGACCAGAATCAAAGGATATAGAAATGACTCCATTTCCATCACTTAGTGATTATCTGGAAAGTTTTCTATTTCCAAACCTGTAACTTTCAGTCTAGAGTTTATTATTCACAGAGAAGGAATGTTTCCAATGGGCAGCACAGTAAGATTCCTATAGAAGATTATTCTACATTTTCTGACTGATATTTTTGGGGTTCTTACTCCAAGAGGTCAGCACGCAAGTAAAGGAGTCCATACTGGCAGGGATAATTGACCCAGTCCTTAGGTGGAGGTGAAGCTTCTGTTCTACACGGAAGGCAGGCAAGAATATGTTTGTCACCCAAATGACCCAGAGATGTATCCCTTGATTTCTTTTCTCAATTTTTATGGTAAATGGGTAAGGGAAGAAACAGATTATGGTGAAGAGACTCAGAAATGAGTGCTTGGGTTAGCCCACCATATAAGCCACCTGTATGAGCAAAGGTGTGATTCAAGAGTGAATCTGAAATGGTGAGTGGAGGAAGGGGACAGCAAATATCAGTTATAGCTCCAAGAACAGCTGCACCAGTGAGGGCCCTAATGTGTCCATTAACTCTGCTTTTAAAATTTACACAGGAAAAGAAATGGACCAGACTCCTGGAGGAGTTGTTCCCAGGTGGATGCACTTATTTTAAAAAGTAGTGGACCACTCAGGTGTCCCGCTTATTTTTAACATTACCAGCTATTAGGAATGCTGACAGCTGACAACTCACAGCCAAGTCCCTTGCTTGGCAGGGCCCTCTGCCAACAAGAACTGCTTTGCTTGTGTTCATGCTTTCTCCCAGAGGCAAATGCATTAAATGACAGACTAGGTAGAGGTAAAAATGCTCAATGCCTTTGTCTCAACTTGGGACATCTCCGAAGGACCACCTAGTCCCAGAGCTCCTATAGGAGGAACTATGGCTTTTCTTGCAACTGCATCTCAGTTCAGCTTCTCTGCTCAGTTGCACCTCACTCTCCTGGAAGAGTGCTATCTCTAAATCTAAGTCTTTTCTGGAAGTGCTATCTCTAAATCTCCAAGGGCAAACCTTTTTAACCTAATTGGCTCTCTAGGATACCCGAACAAAGACCACACCCTATAATCTTTACATTTTTGTATGTATGTTATGGTTTGGATGTGAGGTATTCCCCCAAAGCTCATATGTGAGACAGTGCAAGAAAGCATAGAGGAGAAATGATTGGGTTATGAAAGCCTTAACCCAATCAGTGGATTAATCCCTTGATAAGGATTAGCTGAGTGATGACGAAGTTAGGTAGGGTGTGGCTGGAGGAAGTGTTTCCCTGGGGGCATGCCCTTGGGATATATACTTTTTATCTGGTAAGAGGAGCTTTCTCTGTGCTTCCTAATTTTCATGTTTTTGGGCTGCTTTCCTCTATTATATCCTTCAGCCATGATGTTCAGCCTCACCTCTAGCCTCAAGGAATGGAGCCAGCTGTCTATGGACGGAGACCTGAAACTGTAAGCCCCCAAATAAACTTTTCCTACTAAAATTGTTCTTGTCAGTCCCTTAGTCACAGCAATGAAAAAGCTGACTAAAATAGTGGGTTTTTTCCCCATTTTTTTCTTCAGTTTTTACAATCTATTTTCTAGTTTACTAATCCTGTTTTCAGCTGTGTTCAGTCTGCTCCTCAACTTATTAATTTCTTATCTTCAGATATTTTCTTTTTTGTTTCATTTACAGAATGTTCTTTTGGTTCTCTTATAGATTTTACTTCACCTCTAAATTCTCTACCCTTTGGCCAATTCTTTCCCTCTCTATTGTTTTTAACATAGAAATTACATATGTTGAAAATCCTTTGCTAACTCAGATATCTAAGTCATCTCTTTCCTTTTCTCCTGTGAGATGACCATGTTGTCTTATTTCCATATTTTTAGTAATTTCTTAATATGTGTTGGACATTGTATGTAATATACCTGGAGAGGCTTTCGAAGTTATTTTCCCTTGATGGCAAATAGGGAAGAACAGAACACCTCAGTCCAGTCGGGCATAAGGGTGGGGCTGGGTTTCAATTTTAGAGACTCAGTCTCCTTTTCCTTGTTCTTGTTTTCTGTGACCCCCCACCCTTCATAGGTGTTTGGTTTTGAGGTGGCTAGAGCTTTGTGTCCTTGCATTTGGAAGACTGCAGAAAATTGAGCTATGTGCTTCAGTGATCTCAGTCCAGCTTCCTCAGCGCCTGCCTTCTATGGCTTATGGAAACTTCTTGAAGGTAGGACTAGCAGTATGTCAGAGTCCACAAGACTTCTGGAGAGTTCAATGTGCCTTCCAGAAGCTTGGTCTGGTTCCCCAGTCTTCTGAATAGAAACTTCATTAACAACTGTTCAGAGAGCAAAAGCAGTTGTACATTTGAAACTCCTCAGGTTTCTAGTTTGTCATGCTGGGGCAGCAGAATCACTAAACTTGGTAGTTTCTCTTTTCTCTGGAAGGCTTTCTGACTGGTCAAGCCAGATTCTCAGCAAGCAACCCAGAGTCAGAAAATGGCCCAGGGGAAAGAAAGATAAAACTCCTTGTTCACATGAAAATTTTTCTTCTTTCTGGAATTTTAGTTTGTTGATTTTGAAATTCCCTTGTGATGTAAAAATATGACATTTATAATTTATCTGGTTTTGTCCTGTTTTGCAGCAAGTTTTTACCCATTCTGACTGACCCTATTCTAAAACAGGAGCCCTTTTGCATTAGTTTTTAACTCCATCAATTATATATACTATTACTTTGATGGTACAAACTTTTCAACGCTTTCTTCATGTTTACCATTCTCTGTGCTAGCAGTACATTTTTACATCTTAGATTTTCTTCTTGGATAAATTTTATTCTCGAAGTGCAATTGTTAGAAGTTCCTTTCATGAGCACTTTTGGTCATAATTGTCTTAGTAAATGTTTGCATAAAATGTTTTTAATTTATCCCAGTTCTTGAAATATGGTCTAATTGGACATCCACAGAAAGTTATTTTCTGTCTGCACTTTGAAGATTTAATCCAATTTCTCTCTTCCTCCATTGTTGAGAAATACATTGACAGTCCAAATGTTAGTTCTTTGTAATTGTTTTGTCCTTTATGTTTGGCTTTTAATATCTTTCTCTTGAATTTGGTGTTATTTAGTTTTCCTGCATGAGTCTGACTGCACTTTTTCTTTGCTTGCTTTTTTCCTTTTTTCTTTTTCTTTTCAAATTGTGCTTGGGATATATTTGGCTTCCAGAATCTAGAATTGGATTTTTATTTTTTTATTTTTTCAATCTATCCTAGAAATCTTTATAGTCAAGTCTGAATATTCAGTTCTTCTAATTCTAATTTATTCTAAAAGTCATACTATATGTTTATTGTCTCATTATGTTTATCTGACTGTTTTACTCTATTGTCTGTGCTTTGCTGCTTTTCCCCCAAAAGTGCCATTTGGGATAGTTTATTTTTTTCTTTTGTGCTACTGGGGATTGAACTCAGGGGTGCTCTACAACTGAGTTACATCTCCAGCCCTTTCTGTTTTTTTTTTTAAATTTTTTTATTAGTTGTTGGTGAATCTTTATTTATTTGTATGTGGTGCTGAGAATTGAACCCAGTGCCTCACACATGCTAGGCAAGAGCTGTACCACTGAGCCACAACCCCAGCCCCTGTTTTACTTTGAGATGAGGTCTCACTAAATTGCCAAGGCTGGCCATGAGCTTGCAATCCTCTTGCCTCGGCCTGGAATAGCTGGGATTACAGGTGTGCAACCATGCCTGGATGAGATAGTTTATTTTGAACTACCTGTAAGATCACTAGTTCTCTGTATACTTATTCTACCATTAAATCTATTGAAAGATTTTAAATTGGGCTTATGTTTTATGAGTTCTAGAACTACTTCTTTTTCTAATCATCAATGTCAAGTTTTATAAACAAATTTTCAAACACTGTGTATATTTTTTAACCTCTTTCCATGTCACATTCTAAATAATGTCTTGATGTCTTTCAATTCCTTCTTCTATCTTGAGAATCAAATTAGTATCTAATGTGGAGTTTTTAAATTCAATTATGATATTTTTTGTTTCTAGAAATTATATTGATTTCTTTCCAAATCTACATGGTGAATTTAGAAGCTCTTTTAATGCTTAATTTTAATTCAACATTTTATTAATACAAGCATTTTAAACACATTGATTTTATATTTCTCTGTATTTGTCCTAATATTTGTAACTTTGCATTTCTGCTTGTGAAGTTTGTTGCTTCTGCTGTTTTGCTCACCATGTCTTGTTTTTGATTTTAAATTTTTATTTGTGATATCATAATCCTTCAAATTTTATTTTTAAAAATATTTGATCCTAGATTTAAAGGCTGTTTCCCAAAGAATTTGAATTTGATTCTGCAAGGTACTTAGGGGACTCGAATAATTTGAGGTCACCTCTAATTGTTTTGTGTACAATATTTTTTTCTGCACCCTACCTATAAGCCCTAATTCCAGCATCATACCTATGTGAGGGAATGTATTCCTGTTCTTTCTCTCCATGGGATAATTTGTTTTTCCTGGTTCATTTATTGCATAATCAAGTCAGAGTAAATGCAGTTAAAAATAAACTCCAAAGCCTTTTTGTGGCTTAGGAAAATTAGGGTTTGTCTTCTGTATGCCAATTCTGAGGTAGAGTGGGCTGTCCTACATTTTCTCCTGTTCTGTCTGGAATATATTACTTCCAAAGGACCACGTCTGGATATGCAGGACAGTGATTTCATCCACAGTCAACTGGCCAGAGTGCCATCTGCAATCCCAAATCAACCACAAGGAGGTTAGGAATTAAAGTTTGCTGTGCCTAAGAGGAGGAGAGACTGTGATGAACATGTGTATTGCCTCTGTCACTTTCACTGGGGTCTACAGTCTTTCAGGTGTTCAGCATTATTTGGGAATCTCTGTATACCTCCCAGCTTGCAAGAAATGAGAAATGGGCTTTTTTTTTTTTTTAAATGCTCTATTAAGTCAGGCTTGTGGTCCATTAAAACAAAACTCTTGGGAATGTTGCTTTTAGTGCTTTGGGGCTTTATGGGTTTGTACTTTGCTGACAGTTCTAGCCTCTGAGAATTTCCCTTCTACTTCTGCCAGCTTACTCAATTTTTTTTTTCCTCTAAGAACTCTGTGTACAGTTCTTAGGTATTCTGTACCAGGAGGGCTTCTTAGTAAAATCAGTCTGATGTGTGATTAAAACAGAAATCAACCTCAGTTTATTTGTGAGAGTCTTCCGACTCTAACTGCTAGCCCTATAGGTGAAAGCTAAGTTACTCCTAGACCAAGTTTCTTGAAATAAATTTTCAAAGGGATTGCTATCATCCCACCTTTCATTTAAACTGGTACTATATCAGTTATTTCATTATCTTTCTCAATTTTGTTTAATTCAGTGAATTTTAAATACCAGGCTACCTGTTCTTATAAAGCTACATGAGTCTGTTTTATGTTAACTGTAATGAGATACCTGAGGACAGCTAAACTTAAAAAAAAGGAGCTAGAACCTCACATTTCTGAAGGTTCAAAGACATAACACCAGCATTGCTCAGCTCCAGTGAGAAGCTTCTCCAGTGAGAAGCTCATGGTGGAATGTCATCTTAATCACAGGAGTGGTATGGAAGTCAGAGATCACCTCTCCAGTACAGGAAACCGGAACTAAGATCTCCCATGAGGCTTCCTCTCTTGATTTTTTGAACCCACGGGTGTGTAACAACTGAGCCACATCCCCAGCTCCCTCTTTTATATTTTATGTAGAGACAAGTTCTCACTAAATTGTGTAGGGCCTCACTAAGTTGCTGATGCTGGCTTTGAACTTGTGATCCTCCCGCCTTAGCCTTAGTAGCCACTGGGATTACAGGTGTATGCTATTGCCACTGGCAAGGCTACCCCTTTTAAAGACCCACCATTCCCTGTTGCCACACTGAGGACCCAACCTCCATCATGTGAACCTTTGGTAAACAAACTACTTTCAAGCCTTAGCAATTGTTAAACTTAAGTTCTATTGTGAGAAATGTATTAAAATTGTTTCTAAATATCTTGCATAACTTAGGAGGAAGCACCTGATTGAACTTCATTTTGCATTGTAATTCTAAATTATTTCTAGTTCAATGTCTTGATAGTCCCTTATATTTTTGTAATAATATTTTTAAAAATGAATCTCAATTTAGAACAATTCCTTTAGCCATTTCCTTTCTCTTTTTATGAATTAATTTCTGGAACTTTATTCTAAGTGTTTGCTGTGGGTTAGAATGACTAGCAAATAAGCTTTTTCAAACTTTTTTTCTCAAGTCATCTTTTAGCTCTTCAACGGAAGAAGTTGACATTCCCTAACTGTTAAATTTGTTTATATTGCTTCCTTTTAAATATTTAGTTTTCTTTTAGATTTTTTTTCAGTACTGAGTATTGAACCTAGGGGCACTTAACCACTGAGGCATATCCCCAGCCAATTTTTGCATTTTATTTAGAGACAGGGTCTCACTGAGTTGCTTAGGGCCTTGCTAAGTTGCTGAGGCTGGCTTTGACCTCATGATACTCCTGCCTCAGCCTCCTGAGCTTCTGGGACTATAAGCATGTGCCACCGCAGCTGGCTCTTCTAGTTTTGTTTTTAAAAGTTGATTTTATGACCATAATTGATTTAAGCTTACTATTACAGTCTCAAATTGTCAAGTTTATGACATACATCAACACCACATCTAGTTTGGTTTTGAAGGGCAATCATTGTCACTTTTCAAATACCACCATTCTTAAAACTATTTTTCTGTTTTTTAGATTTGACAGATCAAATTCCTTTATCTCACTGATTTTTTCTCCCATGATAGTATGGATTGATGCATAAATAGACAGGCTACAGTTTACAGATAGTACTTAGAAGCCAGCTTACTAGAGAACATATATTAGCAATGGTCTTAAAAAAGATCCTATTCTGTGGTCATTGTGCAGATTTTTAAAATTTTTTTCCCTCAAAAGATTTTCGCTCTATTCACAATTTCAACAAGGTTACCAACTTCCATTATGTAATTCAGAGTTCAATGGGGAAATATTGTCTGCTTAAAAAAAACAATTGGCAAGGTAGATGGAGTTGGGTAGCAGAAATAGAAGCTAGAGGATCTGAGAAACGGATGATGATATTTGAATTGGAGAAGTTATGGAAAAGCCCAGAAGGGGGTGCAACTGGAGCTAGTGGACTATAGTTTTTTGTTTTTTTTTTTTTTGTAATGTAAGGCTCTAAGATTCCAAAATTTTTATAGGTATTTTTTTTCTTTGGTATTCTTTATTTTTATTTATTTATATTTACCAGTTAAGTTGGCAAAGTCACTTTTATTCACATAGCAACCACTGGGAAAACTGCACATAGTACTCAAGTAGGCAGATTTTTGTATCCTTTAGGAAGTGGACCCTGTTGAGATTCTTTTACCAAAAAAAAAATGTTATGTATTTAGAGTTTGCAACCAGTATTGGAAGATTTTTGGAAATTATCCTTTGACCTGAAGTTAAGAACTTCTGTTCCTTTATTAAAATAACTCAGTACCAATTAAATCAAGTTTGAAAATTGTATTAAAGGAAAATAGACTACAATAAAAGGGAGGGATCCAGCCCCTGGAAGTAGTTCATACCACCTTTTCTTGTTCATTTCTAGTGAATTTTCTGTGTTGCTTTTTGTCATTTGGGGAGAAGAGCTCAGAGATTGTTACTGGAGTCTGTGTGTGAAGATCCTGAGTAACAGATTGTGATAGACTGGTGACTCTCATAATATGTTTTAAATCAATAAAGAGCAGTAAAAGGTATTTTGGATTTTCAGATTGAGCCAGCTCTGTCCAACTCATCTGGCAAAATAACAGAGCTTCACTCGTGTACTTAATGGGAAAAAAATCTAGATTTTAGACAAGAATCTTAAATAATACGATCAGATGATTCATTTGTACACCAAATATTGAGAATCACTAACTTAAATATTTAGAAAATAACCAGTTTCTGTTAGGAAAAATCTAGTTTCTACCAGAGAGACATTTTTAATGAGCATTTATTAAACTCATGCAATGTATCAGTACATGCTTAATAAAAATTTTCTAATAAATAGTTTTATTGCACCCAAACAATAAAGGAAAATGTTTTTTCACTCGAAGTTTGCAATGTAGGTTAGTTTGATCAAGAGTCTAGTCATTTGGGCACCTCTGAAGAAAAGAAAGGAGGGAGGGAGGTAGGATAGCCAGACAAGAGGGCAGGCTTTGTTCTTTGCTGATACAGTTTACTCAGATTCCAAGGAATAATTTACTAGAATTTAGTGGAAAATTTTGAGAAAGGTAATGAATTTCTCATTGTATAAAAGAATCCCAATACATAATAGTAATAACAAAAAAGAAGCCTTTTCTTTGAATTGTAAATCTCTCAGATTGCCAAATTTGCAGGAGGGCAAGATGAAGAGGAAGACTGTCTTTTATTTGGTGAATTGATTATTGTACTGTCGGATGTCCAGGGGCAAAAATCAAGCAGGAGAAAGGAGTTACTATTTGCAAAGTGTTAAAACAACAGCCAGATTGTTTCTTCACTTACTGTGCACAGTGTGGGCTGGCACCACTGTAGTAGCTTAGAAATCGCAAATGCTGTCAGGAAAAACAAACCAAGCCTTCCAGATAGAATAAAAGAGTGAGGAGACAAGCCAGAGGGAAGACCAAGAATTTATCTGCAGTTAACAAAAGAATGGTGCATTTGCTAACGGCCTGATGGAAACTGCTCTGTGAGGAGGGAATGATCTCAGGAAAATTCTTTCTCCCACTTTACTGTCTTTGTTCCAGAGTGCAGCATACATGTTGATTTAATTAGCAGTGAGTTCCTTTAAGATGTAAAATTTTCTTTAAGACCCCAAAACTTATCTAGCCTGTGAGATAGTGTTGACTTGGAGAGTTTATATATTATTTAGATGTTTTGGAAAGAAGTGTCTCCTCATGAAATTTTGCAGTGAAATGACTCTGGATGAAAATAAGAAATAAATAAAAAATTATCTTTTGTTACACTATACTACTTCTAAATTATTTACTGGGGGTATGCTTCAGGGCAAACATTTATCATCTCTTGTAGTAAATAGCATCTCTTTCTGTTTTCCTTTCCCTCCCCCCTGCTCCCTCCCATAAGGAATATTAAATCTCTGGGTTTTTTTTTTTTTTTTTTGGCATGGGGAATAGTTGTATTATCAATCTTTAATATTGTATGACAATTTCAGCATAAACACAAGTTTAAATTGCTAAAAATGTCCTTGTCATAATGACTGGAAAGATAAACTTTACCAAAATAATACCAATTAGCCAGTGTTACTGGAACTGAGTTAGTTGTTTGACAAAAATAGCCAAATGACCAATTTTACACTTTCTGTTATTTGGTTCATTTACAGCACTTTTCTCTTCAGTTAAAATGTGAAATATCTGCACACTGTAGGTCTGATCATGTTTATAGTATTTTTAGGGAAATATTTTGGCAAAAAGAATGTCTATTCTTCTCCATGAAGAAATCTCCAAATTGGTTGTCACCTTTAAGATTTTATCAGGTTATGTGTTCTAATTTAAAAATTAGAGAAAGTAAAAGGTTTGTTACTGTCAAGACACATTCACTCTGAATACCTTTACAGAATTTTCTCAATAATAGACTCTTTTACCAAATAATAAATCACTTACAAAGTAAAAGATAATCAGTATAGAGTTTTAGCCATAGGAAGACTGATCTGAACCTTGGAAAAATCATTTATATTTGTACACATTTACAAAAGTGTTTATTATATGTGACAAAGGAAGAAATGGGAAAATGAATGTAAAATTAATATACCGATTAGCAATAAAAATTCACCTGCCAGTCATGATTGGGGCACCATGAGGATAAAAGTCTATGCTTAAGGACTTAGTAAAAATTGTATGTTAGGTTTCTATCAGGGATGCACACCTGTTAACCCTTTCCAATCACCAAATTAGGTAGTGATAAAGGAAGCTGTATCAGAGGGGGTTAATTCAAATTATCTTATTTGAATGGGAATGACTATTAAATTGTTTTTGCACAATTGTCTTGAAATTTGAAACTATTAAATGTTTGTGTTTTCATGTTCAAGCAACTATTCCCGATTGTGCTTTTGACTAGAAAATAGATGCTCAAAAAATCATTCAAAGTAATGAGTGAATGTCTGAATGAAGCCTTTTAAACTTAAAAAGGAAAAAACATACACCTAATATTACATGTATCTGATATGTTCTATACTGTATATAATATATATTTTTATTGAATATGCATTTGTTAGTATTTGTATATAAGTATGTACGTTTGCTAGAGTTTAGTGATTTGAATTGGCCTTATATTTTTGTACCTCTAATCATTTACATCCTGTCATTTATGGACACGAAATAAAAATTCCTTTGATTATCTCTCCTCTTAAGAACTTTAATCCACATTCTGCTGGGTGATTTCCCCTATCCCAAGATTCATTCTTTCCATCGCTAACTTTTCACTCAGCTCTTTCTGTGGCTGCTCTACCTGTATTACCTCTTCATGAAATGCTTCTAGTTCGTATAATGCTCTGACATCTTTTCTCATTGATTTAATTTGTCTTTTGGTGTCACTTGGTCCATGAAGCAATTTCCAGCAAATGCTGCTCATTCTTTTACATGCCCATGGTTCTTTGATTTTACATATTTCTAGATTAAGCCTTAAAACATATTTTTGAGTAATTATACAGACATTACTATTCTTTCATTTTACTGCAAATCCTATTCATCACTCCAGGTGAATGGAGTCCAGCTCCACTCTCTTTTTTTTTTTTTTAAACTGTAAAGAAAAAGGGTTTATTTTGGTTAATTATTCTTATCCAATCCCAAGGGACAGCATCTAGGGATGGCCTTCATATTGGCAGAGTATTGAGGTGGTGCAGGGCATCATATGGTAAGACATAGGAAGCACATGTATATCTTCTGATTTCTCTTTTTCTTATAAAACTACCAGGATTCAATCATGGTCCACTCTCCTTTTTTAGAATGGCTCTCTTCAGGTATTCCCTCATATTATCAAGAATTTTGATTATATACCTTAATTTCTTTCTTTTCATTCCTCTCTCTTATTAAATATTTGTGTTGCTGGCTCACCTGATGCCTTAGCCTCAGAGTCTGTTATTCCATTCTAAATCATACAAGATGATTGCTGTCAACTGGAATTCCTAAAAACAACTGAAATTTCAAGCTTTGTCAAAAACTTTAAAATACCTCCTAGGAGTCCTACCTTTATCGCCTTATTGAAAATGGCTTACTGAACTTTATAATCACTCTAACTCCTAAAAACTATCCCCTTTCTTGTATTACCCGTTAACTATCAAGAATTATATTATTTGCTTATTCATTTGCTTAGTAACTTATTTTTTCTATCTGAACTGGAGGTTCTTAGGGAACAGGGGTTTTGTTTTATTTACTTCTAAATCCTAAAATCTATAACAACATGAAAAGCAGAGTGAGCATTTGATAGTATCTATTGAATTGATGAATGAATAAAATAATTCAGGGCTTTCTTTTTTCCCTTAAGAAACTATTGCTTATCAGATTAACTGTATCTTTCCACATCTGCTCTTGTTGCATAGAACTGGCTTCAGGCTCAGTCGTCATGGTAGAAATGATTTCGTTGTGTGACAAAAACATTGTTTACTTAAAATCATCTCAGTGTGCACATTGCCAGATGAATATTTCTGAGCATGCTTATGCTTGAACATGATGATAAATTAGGCATATTGTCCTTTATGGTTGAGTGACATTTTGTAGTCCTGCATACCTTGATCACCCTCAGTAGAAAGACTGCAAACATTAAGGAACCAAAACAGCAACACATTTACTTCATTGTAACCAAAACTGTGAGCTGGGAAGTGATGTATATGTTACAGAAAATTTTGGAACAAAGCCTGGATAAATGATATGTGAAACTTCTTTTGCATTTCATCCAGAAATAAAGTACTCTCTAATGCATTTTAGTTGGGGTCATCTGAATTGGTTGTTTTATTTCCTTCCCCTTGTATATAAAGATGTAATTATAACTTTTAAAAAAGCGTAATTTAATTGTGAAATGAGAATTAAGCAATGATATGAAGTTTCACTCAGTACTGGCATTACTTATTTACAAAGTTTTGTGTAGCATGCAAGTAAGATCTCTGGAAAGCCAGGGATGGCATTTTATTACTTTTTGTCACTCCAAAAAAAGTAAAAACACTGTATTTCACATTTGGCAGGAAATAGGTGCTTGTAAAATGATCAATCAGATTTTCATTCCTGAGATATGGCATTTACTATGAAGTTTAATTCATTTTCTCAAGATTAGTTTTGCTTTCATTGTTTGTCTTTTGTTGTTCAAGTCACTTCTTCTATGATGAATTTTCACAATATAGTGAATAACCTATACTTGTAAATTCAAAGCCTTGTATGAAGAACTTTTGAAACCAGATTTTAGGTCCCATTGGGTCATCAGAGATCAACCAGTGCCACCTTTCTATATTATTGATAGGCAAAAGTGTCCCTGAGAAGTGTGATGACTTGAGTGATTCATAGCTTTTAAAAGTGTCCTGGAATCTAGGCACTTAGTTTTGGTGACTGTATTAGGTAACTGTACCAGAAAGCACAGTGAGAAAGTAATAAACCCAGGCTGTGTAACATTCTCTTAGGCAGTGATTCCCACACTTTTGATGACACTTCCTAATGAGTTAAAAATTTTGAGAATATCTCAATATATCTAAAATTGTTCATTAATTACTTAGTAAAGTACTATAATTTTTATAATAGACATTTAAAAGAATAATATAAAGATAATAACACATTAAATAATTTATATATTTTTATTGACAGCACAAACATCCTTATCTGCTTTTACAGAGAATTATTAATCATATTTCTGAGAAGGAAATATATTTGATTATGCTTTATTGTTGGTTTAGATACTGTTAGCTCCAGTAATTTAAAAATAAAATTCTAAGTTCAGTATATTTTGATTATTGATTTTTAATGGCTGCCATAAGTAGTAGATTTAAGTGGAAGAAATGTTTCATTGGCTGTAGGTAATAACACATGAAATTGCTTTTTAAATTGCTTTTACCAATTACACAAAGATTTGTAGCTAGAATTCATGTTATAAATTTTGATCTCCCCTGAGAACAAAAAATTCATTCTTGAAAACAAAATTCTAGGTTTTGAACAAATAGTTTAAATGTCTAAAAAATCGTCCTTAGGGTTAGTTAGAAAGCTTTGTTTTCAGTTTTTTGAAGTGTGTGAGCATATGCTTTTCTTTTTAAATGTTAATATGCATATTCTTTTAGAATATGGAAGACAGTTATTCTTTTTGTACCAGGAAGTTCTTTTGAAAACCAATCATTTTCTCACTTATTAAATCACAAACATAATAATGTTCACTGTAAATAATATATAAATTCATGTTTCAAGAGCATTTTAGATAATTTAAACTTTCTTGCACCTTCTTGTCAGCTGTGATTAGATTGTCATTGTTTATCTTTGAATGTGATTGATGAGATACTGGTTCTAGAGATCAGAATAATTGGTTCTGCAATTCTCAACGTTCAATTTCGACCTCTTTATTGATAATATTTTCAATCCACGGCATTTTGCAAAAATATGCTGTAGTTATTCCCCAGTCAATGACAATTAGTTTATTTAAAACTGAATAACATAATCCATGAGCATATTTCCTTGTTACATATATACTGAAATAAGATATTCTGTCTTGAGAGTGAATGAATGAGACTATGCTTATCAACCACTGTATTTGTTAAACTGAATCTTTTTTGAGGATGACTGTCCTATATGACATGAAATTATCTGATATATAGACTAACTGAGAACATCCATATAAAATCATATTAATTGTTAAATACTGGTAAGCATTGCTTTGTTACTGTTTTCATTAAAATTATGAGATTCTAATATTTTCTCTTATCCTAACAGACCATTTTGCACAGACAAATAAGTGCATATACCTCTCTTTAGAGATGTCTACTCTTTGTGTTGCTGCTTTTACCTGTTCTGCCTGATCTTAAAACTAGAATCAAGGCTGTAATAATCTAGTTAGAATTTATTCAGGTCAGATTTCTACTCAGTTCTAACTGAGATCTTTATTTCAGTTATTTCAGTCTGAAATTCTCTTTGAAAATTGTCTAAATTTTGCTGATGTGTCTTGTTTGAGTTGTTCTAGGACATTATTTTCTTTTATTGGAATTAAACTACTGTTTACAACATTGTTTTTTGACATTTGTAATTGTTCAGTTTATGTTTCTTTGATACTGATGATACACTTTACACATATGGTCACCAAAATATTCAGTTCCAGTTGTTTCTTACTTTGGAGATTTCATTCTCTTATTTCTATTATTTTGGAGTTATTCGCACTCTCTCTGTTGTGAATGTTATGTGAGCTGCTCAAGATTGATTCAAAGGTGTTTCTCTCAGCTCAGATGGGATAAAATGCCAATGATAAGATTCTCCATTGTAGCTCTACTATGTACATGACCTTCTGTCATTTAAAATACCTTTTTAAAATTCTCTTTCAAAATTTAGAATACATATATTTTCCATGTTCGTTAATATAAAACTTACAGATATTATACTAAACCTTGAATTAGAAGATATCTTTGCGCGAGGGACCAGGGATTGAAATCAGGGACACTGGACCACTGAGTCACATCCCCAGCTCTGTTTTGTATTTTATTTAAAGACAGAGTCTCACCAAGTTGCTTAGCACCTTGCTTTTGCTGAGGCCAGCTTTGAACTTGCAATCATCCTGTTTCAGCCTCCCAAACTTACACCACTGCGCCCCTGGCTAGAAAACATCTCAAATATGATATAAATAAAATTTGGATATCTGCTTCAATGATATCAAAGGATATTATAGTAAGAATCTAGAAGTTTCCTACTTTGGACCATATACATAAATTAACTCAAAGCAGATAAAAAACCTAAGTGTAAGAACTAAAAATTTTAAAATGATAGGAAAAAATACAAGTGTAACTTTTTGTGAACTTGAATTAAACAATGGCATTTTATGTAGGAAAATTAAAGCACAAATACAGAAAAATGATAAACCAGAGTTCATAAACATGTAAATTCTTTTTTTATTATCTTTTATTTGTTCTAATTTGTTATATGTGACAGTAGAATGCATGTTGGAGCATCATACATAAATGGAGTATAATTTCTCCTTCTGGTTGTACATAAGGTAGAATCACACCAGTTGTGCAGACATATATGTATATAGGGTAATAATGTCAAATTCATTCTACTATCCTTCCTACTGCTATACTCCTCCCCTCCCTTCAATTCCCTCTACCTAATTCAAAGTAACTATTCTTCCCTAGCCCTCCATCCCAGATTGTAAATTAGCATCTGTATATCATAGAAAACATCTGGCCTTTGATTTTTGAGGATTGGCTTATTTTGCTTAGCATATTTTCTGGCTCTATCCATTTACCTGCAAATGCATAATTTTATTCTTCTTTAAAAATGAGTAATATTTCATTGTGTATATGTACCACATTTTCTTTATCCATTCGTCTGTTGGAGGACATCTAGGTTGGTTCCATAATTTAGCTATTGTGAATTGAGCTGCTATAAACATTGATGTGGCTGCATCACTGTAGTATGCTGATTTTAACTCCTTTGGGTATAAACCAAGGAGTGAGATAGCTGGGTCAAATCATGGTTTCATTACAAGTTTTCTGAGGAATCTCTATACTGCTTTCCATAATGGTTGCACCAATTTGCAGTCCCACCAGCAATGTATGTGTGTACCTTTTTTCCCCATATCCTTGCCAACACTTATTGTTACTTGTATTCTTGCTAATTGCCATTCGGACTGGAGTGAGATGAAATCTTAGAGTAGTTTTGATTTGCATTTTTCTAATTTCTAGAGATGTTGAACTTTTTTATGTATTTTAAAAAATTTTTTATTTGTTGATGGATCTTTATTTTATTCATTTATTATTTATAAGTGGTGCTGAGGATCGAACCCAGTGCCTCACACATGCTAAGGAAGCACTCTGCCACTGAGCTATAGCCCCAGCCCCATTTTTATGTATTTGTTGATCAATTGTATTTCTTCTTCTGGGAAGTGTCAGTTTAGTTCCTTAGCCCCTTTTTTTGATTGGGTTATTATTATTATTATTTTGGTGATATCCTGGAGATTCATGCTCTATCTGAGGTGCATGTGGTAAAGATTTCCTTTCCCATTCTGTAAGCCTAAACATTTGCTACCATTCTGTAAGCCATTGTGTAAGCCTCTCTTTACATTGATTTCCCTTTGCTGAAAAGAACCTTTTTAGTTTGAATCTATCCCATTTATTGATTATTGATTTTACTTCTTGAGCCTTAGGAATATTGCTAAGGAAGTCAGATCGTAGGCCAACATGGTGAAGATTTGGGGTTACTTTTTCTTCTTATAGGTGTGGGGTCTCTGTTCTAGTGCCTAAATCTTTGATCCACTTTGAGTTGAGTTTCATGCAGGGTGAAGTCTTTGTGCTCAGTAAGATATCATCAAGAAAGTAAAAAGGTAACCCATGGAGTAGGAGAAATATTTTCAAATAACTTATTGGGGTGTCTCAGTATTCATAATATATGAAGAACTCTTAGTGCTACACAAAAAAGGACAAATAAACTAGCAAAAAATGGGCAAAGCTCTCTTCTTCCAAAGAAGATACACAATGCATTAATAAGCGCATGAAAAGATGTTCAACATGGTTAGTCATTAGAGAAATGCTTATCAAAACTATGATGAAGTACACTTCACACTCATCAGGACAGCTGTAATTTAAAATAAAGGTAATGTAAAGCTGTGGTGAGGAGGTAGAGATTGGAAGCCTTCCATATTGCTAGGGAGAATGTAAAATAGTGCATCCCCTTAGGAAAATAGTGCGGCAATTTCTTAGAAAGTTGAACATCAAGTTTCTATTTGTCCCAGAAGTCTTTTTGTGTACATAGCCAAGAGAGTTGCAAACAAGTGTTCCCAGATACACTTGTACACAAATGTTCATAGCAACATCATTTATAATAACCAAAGAGTGGGAACAACCCAAATGTTGATCAACTGATGAATGGATAAGCAAAATGTGGTAATCCCGCAATAGGAATATAGTAACAAAAGTACTAAAATATATTACAATATAGACAAATTTTGAGTATTAATTAAAAACTCTCATTTCTCATCCCAGACAAAATATTTCCATGTATAGTCAATGATTTTACCACACATCTCCCTAACCACATTCAAACTTCCTTGACCACATTCCTGAAACTCTAAGGCTCACTGACCCAAAGCAGGAATCACTGGTCTGCAAGATGCTAGATGAAATGATTTTGCCATAAATAATTCTTTAGCAGCCATCTATGTACTAGTTACAACATTACAATGTTCATAACAACCAAAATAACAACAAAATCTAACATTTATTGGCAATTTATTCTTTACCAGGCACTGTGGCAAGTACGTTATAAGCATTTTCTCATTTAATCACCCCTGTTGTACAGATGAAGTATGATGGTTCCAGAGTATACTTCCAATGTTACATTAGCAAAATGGTAATAATAAAAACAACCTTGCCTGCCTCATAAGTTAATTGCAAAATTTTAATTTGGACAAGGCACTGAGTAGAAATAATGGATTATTTACAATTTAAGATAATTCAATTAACTAGCTTGTGTGGCTTTGTGTAACTTTTTCAGATTTTTTAACATTGATTACAAGATGGAGTGAGGTCAAGGGAAGTCATTCTTCTAATTTTCTTGAAGCTCATATATTATTTCTTAAGTGTAAATTCAATTTTTAATGTGTGTAGACACACACATAATATATATCATATAATGATGTATAATTGCCTATCATACATACAAGTGCATATGTGTATCCATACATATGTGATATTTAAGGGATGATGATTAAATTATTAAAATGCAAATATATTATTTCTAAGTCAAATAACCTGTTTTTCAGAGGATGTTTTGGGGAGGGATATTAAAAATATGCAGCCTGCCTAGGCTCTAGGTTCAAGACCTTTTGGGGATTATAGATAAGAAAGGAGGTAGTTGCTTTGTTTATGTAGTTAATTCATCCACAACAAATATTTTCCCCAAGGTAGGGAACAATTAGTTCAAGCCATTTGCTTAAGTACCAGAGAGACTCTACTAGGAGATTTGCTAGAAAGTTTCAAAGGAAAATCAAGTGACTCTTGAATATGTTTATAGAATAAAAGCAAAGTTTAAACTAGGCTATTCCCATAAAGTCTTATTTTCTGATTGAACATTTGCCTTAGTTGAGGGGTTTGGGGCCTTCTGTATAAGGTTTCTAAGTCACATATTAAGTAGAGATAATATATATGGCTAGAAAATTGGGTCTTCTCTGTGACTCTTCTAATGGAAAAATGAAAAAAAAAATTGACTTAATGCTGGAAGAATAAAAATGCCCCCAAACTAAATTGATTTCCTATGACAATTGGTCAAAAGTGCTCAGGAAATCAGCTTGTTTCCAATCAGACATTTTGTTACTGGGATAGTAGTTACATGGTTAGAAATGAAGAAAGACATCTCAAGGAAATTGAAGAGTAGTCAAGAAGGGGTCCAGAGAAAATAAGCAATTTGGAAAATGGGAAAGAATATATAGGGCAGAAGGAAAAAGAGGAAAAGAGATCAGTGATCTGATAGTTTTTACTAGGGATTAATTGTATTGTATTCAGAGACTGAGGGAGTGAGAGTGTATTCTAGAAAGTTTTAAATGGAAGGTGCAAAAAAGTACAGCCTCTTTTTTGTTTACAAGTAAAAAATTTCTTCTAGTCTTAACATAGTCTTGTTTTAAATGAGAAAGCGTAAATGAAATACCCTCTTTGTTTGATAAAATACTACTTATCCAATGTGTTAGTCAGCTTTGTATTACCATAAAACACACAAGGCAGTTAACTTATAAAGATTAATGTTCTGAGGCTAAGACAGGAGAATTGCAAGTTCAAAGCCAGCCTCAGCAACCACAAGGCACTAAGCAACTCAGTGAGACCCTGTCTCTACATAAAATATAAAATAGGGATGGGGATGTGGCTCAGTGGTCGAGTGCCCCTGAGTTCAATCCCTGGTACCGGAAAAAAAAAAAAAAAAAAAAGATTAATGTTTTATTTTGAAGGTTAAAAGTCCAAGATTTGGCAGAAGGGGTATCTTCATTGGTTTGACCTCTGACAGGGTGATGAATGATGGCATATTGTGACAGGAACATATTTAGAAGCAAATAGTCTCCAACTGGAAAAAGAAAACACTCCACAATGACCTAAAGACTTCCCACTAGGCCCTACTTCCAAAGGTTCCACCATCTCTTAATATTGCCCCAAGGGAATAGCCTTTAACATATGGGGATACTCAACATTCAAACCATACCACCCTTAAAGATCCACTTTAGTTTCACTTTTTCCTTATTCTCCCCTCTTCTTTTTCCGAGGGACTGATGACTGTCCCTTTACAATTCTATTATACTGTGTCCATTTGTATGTATTATGTTCCTCTGGTATACCACATGCTATATTGCATTAGCAGCCATTTGCTTAACTATAGGTTTTGTCTAAGTATATGAGTCCTTTAAGAAAGGATCATGTTTATTTTAGTAGCATCTAGCCTGTGTCACAGCACATTGCATTCAGCCACTTTATCACATGATTTAATGAAAATTTATTCCCATGATCTTTAAGTTTTTTGGTTTGTTCTGCAACCACCAAAAATGTAGACTTCCTGGACATAAAGGTCCTAGAATGTCATCCTCTTTGGAGACCAAGGTAGCCACTTTGCTCTTCTAGGAGATAGCATGAACCGATAATAGCATGGAGAGTAACAAGACAGTTAATACATGGGCACACACACGGTCTATAGTTCAGGGCTTTAAAAAATATGATATACAAAAGGAGGAGAGACTTAATAAAATCTCAGCAAAAGTGGGCTAACGATCAGTTGTAAGGAGGAAAAGATTGCACATGGATTCTGGCTTAGAAATAGTATGATACTACCTGATCTGTACATGTTAAAACTGAGTCATCAACTGTACTTACCTTTCCCACTGATCCTTGTCTGCATTACATATCCAGGCAAATGGATTGAAGGAAACTTCATATGCAGTTGGAGAAAGACTGTTGTTGACCCAGGTCATGCTGATTCTTGCAGATCAGAAATCATGCAGTCATGCCATAGAAGTATGAAAGAGAGAGCTAATCAAAAGAAAGTGAAAAGGTATTTCACTTGAAAACTTCAGAGAAAAGCGCGATAAAGCCAAGGGATCAGAATGGTTGGGTCAAGAAAATGATTTTCTTAATTTAGACTGAGAAAATGCTTTCAAGTCTGAAAGTGTTATAAAGATCCATACATTCAGTAAAAAGTGAGCAGGGAGATGAATAATCAATTAGAATAAAAAGCAAAACCACAGGTTGCAAGCAAATACATGAAACTATCATGAACTTTAAGTTAAAGAAAGAAGAAATTTCACTTGGAAGATATTTTTTTATCAGATAAGATTATGCTTCATGTAAGCTTAAATGCTCTTTTGTGAAAAATAAGTCCACTATCAGTGGTTACCAGCTTTATCAGTACTAATCATTGTCTAGTCCTCCATTAACATATTTTAAACAAAATTCTCAGCTTTCCCTTAATTAATCATAAATTAGTTCTATTAAATACAATAATAAAACACAATTGCCCATCAGAGGTTTTCATGAGCATGAAATAAGAAGCAGTACCACATCCATTTATTATGAGCTCAACCAAAACAAAATTTAAATTGTTGTTAGATTGTTCATTGTGATCTTATATAAATATAATCTTTTAAAAGTTATTGAAAGTGATTCAAAATATAATAGTTTCTTTTTTTCAGGGTTTCTCAACAGTGGTACTACTGACGTTTGGGTCAGACAATTCTTTATTGTCTGGGGCTGTCCTGTGCATAGAAGAATGTTAAGCAGCATCTGTGGCCTCTACACACAAATACCAATAGCTCTCTTCTAACTGTGACAATCAAAAATAACTCCAGACATTACAAATATTCCCTAAGGAGCAAAAGTGGCCCCAGTTGAGATTTGATACAAAGAAGTCTGAGGCTCTGGAGTGAAAGCCAGTCACTTGAAGGGATCAGGCAGCAAAAACAAATAACATGTGGAACCAAATAGTAGATCCAAGAGGAGAAGGACAGGAAATTTTAAGATGGAACTACCCATCTTCTTTCTAGGAAGCCAGCACTGGGTGTAAGAATTGCAAAGCAGGGCTGCTGCCATCTTTCTGGTTTCTGAACAGGAGTACATTCTACATAGCATCGAATGACAAATTCAAACTAAGATCACACACACAGGAAAGTAAGGGGAGTGCCTCTTTGGGATCATCCAACCTGATCTTTTAATTCAGAAAAAAGAGAAAAATAATTGAAAAGTAGGAGACTGGATTTATCAGTTGATTATTTCTAATTCAGTTGAGAATTCTGCCTATCACAGCTTTGCAAAGGCAGAAGACTGATAAGAATTTACAAGCTTTTCAGGCATATTAAATTACCCAATATGCCATTCTACCTTTAACAAAATGCCCTTTGTAGTACTGTGTGTTTGGAATTTTCTTTCTTCCCGACTATCACTTTCTAAATTCAAGGGTTGAATTCTAGTGAAACCAGAATCCCATATAGTCCTATCGTACAATATAGATATTGCCTATCAATTTTCAAAGACTTTAGCTTCTATGTTAGTGACTGGGCAGACGTTAATAGTGGTCAACAATAGCAAGATTCTTTTTTTTTTTGCAACTATTTTATTCAGATTAAAATATTAACACTTGTTTAAGAAAAATCATGAATTAAAATTGAATTTGAAGGTTTTCATATGAGCACTGTCATTCTATCAGCTGAAGAATAAATCACTGAAGGGTGTGGCCCCAGTTGGCTTTGAGCGAGGAGCAGCCTCTTTATGACTGATGAACTTGCTTAAGCAACCCATTAGCTGGATAGAGCAACCAGGAGTGGTGCAAGCTATTTGACTGAATCAGTAGTTTTTAAAGTAGATTGTGGAGACTGGGGTAATGTGGAAGAGAATTTAGCCTGGGGTTCTGACACTATAATTTTTATATACAGGAATGAGAACCAGAGGAAAATTGTTTAGCACCACTGAAGTCTCCTTAAATTCTAAACAGGAAAGTGTTTCCAAAATTACTAGCTGAGCAGTTTGTTGTTGCTGTTAACTACTGTTACAATTACGGCTGCTGTTACCGACAAGAAAAGTTGCAGCTTTAATTAATTTATTAGCCTCTATAATATTTCAATACTTGGCATTTAAAATCATTATCTCAAATCCTCCCAATACCTTTAAAGTAGTACTATCCCTAATCCGAGGATGAGGGAAGTGAGTTTTGGAGAAGTTACCTCCCTCAGATCAAATTCTATTAAGTGTTAAGCGATAGAGCCTGCAGTTTGATTACTTTCCAAACTATACAGAGGTTTCATTTTATTTATTTTTTTTGACCATATCGCACAGAAAACATAGCAAAGTTCCTATGATGAAGAAAGACCAGGAGAGAGGTGAGAAGACTGCTAAAGAATTAGCCTGCACATCTGCTGTTTCATAGAGGACTTCTCATGCAGGCAGTCTCTTTATGGGTCAATACTCAGGAATTCCCTGACTCCAACTATGGATAGGAGGCTATCCAGTTGAATCTTTCCACATAGGAGTTATTTTCTTTCTCTTACTTCCACTTGTCATATGCTGTTTCTCCCAAGACTATTCACTTCTAGGGAATGAAATCTTACATTTTAATTCAAATTTGTGGTGTTTTATTTAGTTTCGAGATACCAAATGTCCGTTATATTGTTTCAGTTCCTGTTTTGGCATGGAGATAGATTTTGCTGCATATGCTAATTAGAAAGATTAGAACTTGAACATATTCTATTCAGTATTAAAAATAAAATCTGTAGTCACAATGGAAAAATGACAATCATCAAGTTCAGTAAGTGAAAATTTCTACTTTCAAATATATATATATTTTTGCCCAACTATATCATGTCGAGAGAATATTCATTTTTACAAGTATGAGAATCATAAGCAGCCTTTTTCTAATGTATTCTTTTTTCTACAGTAGAAAAAAATGTGTAAATGATAAATCAGACTAATACATGATTTTGGTAAAATTAGCCAAGGACAAACTCTGTTGTAATAATTAGCAATAATCCTTTGTTCCATGGTACCAAAGAATATGTTTGTGAACTATCATTTATTAACAATGTCTAGTAAGTGGTTAGCACCTTCTCTGTCCATTTCTGGTGTCTACCTCCCTTCTATCGCATACTATCCTCTGTAGAAGTCTTGTCTATGAGGTCTAGTATTATAGACTCTGGCACCAAATGGGTTTTGTTTTAGGGAACAAAGAGGATTGACTCAAAGGCCAGAGGCAGGGGATCACAGTATCACATTCTTGGGGACTGAGGATCCTCTGGACTATGAGGTATTCAGATTCACCAGTTAATGGAAATATAGTTTCCTATCTAAGATGTAAAGATATTAATCAGTTGAAGTCAGTATTCAGCAAAAGCATAGCTAATGGAAAAAGAAGAAAAATCATTAATCATCAGAAAGGAAGAAAAATGTTTGTAATTAAATATCCAGTTCATATTAAACCAAAAGTTTTTCTCCCCCAAGTAGTTTTTTGGAAGAAATCAGAAAACTATGTCTAACTGGCACATAGTTGATGTGCATACACATGTGTTCTCTCTCTGTCTCTGTCTCTCTGTCTCTCTATATATACTGAACAAATGAATTAAAAACTTTCCTTGATTAAGTAAATTGTAAAAAGCCCCCTAGAAACAGTAATTTACAAAGAGTCATAAAAATCAGCAGTTTTGAATTTTGTCGATATTGGTAAGGATTAGAAATTTGTACTAATTCTGCATGATTTGAGTCTTCTTAAGATACATGTTGTTTTCAGAGCTGTCAGCCCATGAATACATAGATACAAAGGCATAGATTCAAAGGCAGCAACTTTTTTATAAAGAATTTACCTTACTCAATTAAATTTTTGGAGATATACTATCCTGAATACAGTATTCTAATTTACAATGACAATGTAATATCCAAGCGAACTAACAGGATTTCATCCTTTTATCATGTGGTCCTTGTTGTTTAGCAACATTAATCAGAAAGATGTGTTACCTTACAAAAAGAAGCATTATCCATTGGCTTAGGGAGTTCTCCAAACATGATTAATTCATTTAAAGCTTTTTAAATGTTACATTGAGTTGTCATTCAGTTTGTGATATAAAGGTTCTTGTTGAATTTTACCCTTGTAAAAAGTCATTTTGCCTGGAAAGATAAATGTGAAATTGTCAATAGCTGCAAGTCCTTTCATTTCAGGATCTTATATTATGATGAAGTTCAGATAATGTTTAATTTAGTTGAATAATGATTTAGTAAATGCCAAGTTTTTAAGCAAACACAATTAAAATTACAGACTTCTAGGGAACCTACTGAACATCTATCTAGTCCAAACCCACATTTCAAGTATTAGAAAACTGAAGATTAAATAAAGTGTTCAGCTTAAGGTTGTTCACCTTGATTGGCAAACCACCATTACTTCTACTAAATCACAATGCTTTATCTCTATGGGTTACTTCTGTGTCAGATAAAATAGTTTATGGAAGTTTATACACATTCTTAAACTTGACCTGGTCATATTTTTATGCTTTTTATTTATTGTATTTTCATTCTTTTTGGTAGTTGACTTGTCTGTTTTCCCATGGCCTATGACTATCCCAACAAGGAATATTTTAAAGGAACCGTGAAATAGAGATGGTTATTCAGAAGAAGGATTAACGTTTGCCGTGTATCAGTTGATGGGCTGTTAACCATATTGAGCTATGCTTTATTCCATTATCATTCCTTTGACTTTTCTCTGTTCTTCCCTAAAGTGTAACTCCATAAAAATGTAATGGCAAGATAGAATTGTTTTGTGTGCATTTGTCATTAAAATATTTCCAGTATTTAATCTATAACTGAGATTTTCCACTTTTCTTATATTGAATAAAATATAAATTCTTTCCTTTCCATTGATGTGCATAGATACAGATATCTGTTTAATCATGTAGTTTATCTACAGTACCTATTTAGAATAGCCTCAGGGCAAACATGGCAGACAAACTGGTGTGTTAGTCAACTTTACATTGCTGTGACTAATAAACCCAACAATCACAACTTAGAGGAGGGATAGTTTATTTTGGCTCATGGTTTCAGAGGTTTTATGGTCGGCTGACTCCATTGCTCTGGGTCCAAAGTCAGGTAGGACATCCTGGCAGAAGGGTGTGGTAGAGAAACAGGTTAGGAAGTGTCAACTAGGAACCAGAGGGAGATTGATTGCAAGGAGCCAGTATAATTTAATCCCTGAGGTATACCCCCAGTGATCTACTTCCTCCAGCCATGCCCCGCCTGCCTATAGTTACTATCTAGTAATTCATTCAAATTATTAATCCATCAAAGGGACTAATCTCATTATGTTATAGTTCTCATAATCTAATCATTTCACCTCTGAACATTCCTGCATTTTGTCACACATAAGTTTTCAGAGTACACCTCATATCCAGACCATAACAATTAGCATAAGTGTCTGATGACCAAAAAATTGCTGCAATAGGGAAATAATTGGTATATATTAGTTGATCCTTCCTCAATCAGGTAATACTGAGCCTATTTGCTTGTCTACAACACCTTACAAAAAAGAAAGAAAACATTTTATTGAATCTCCTTATAGATTTTTACTGATTACAATAAGATTTTTATAGTTGGTGGTATTATTGTTTTCTTTTGTCATGTGTGAATGTATTTTTTCTCTTTAAAGTGTGTTTTAATGTTATTTTGTTAACATTAAAACATGTTTTCTTGTTAAACATTAAAACATGTTTTGTTCATGTTTTAATGTTATTTTGCTCTCAATAGTATTTTAATTGACTGTACATTAAGTTAACAACTGGTAACTGATCATTCCTGCATTGGTTATTTGGAAGAAGGGTTAAATTGCACTAATAGGGGTTATACACACACATATGTGTGTATATCTCTCTCTATATATATCTGTATTTGTGTTTAATTATGGGCATTGGCTTACAAAATGATGGAAGCCAAGAAGTCCCATAATCTGTTCCCTGCAAGCTGGGGCAACAAATCCCCATTGCCTTGGGCGTTAGGATTTCAACGTAGGAATTTGCAGTATGTGAGGGAGGGTAGAAATTTTAAGACTATAGCCCTCAACCTACATATTCAAATACTAATCTCTTTTGATCAAGCAGACACACCTAGAAATAATACGTTACTAGCAATCTGTTCAATCTTAGTCCAGTCCAGCTGACATGGAAAATGTAATTATCTTACCCTCTTTTCACTTAAAATTATCAAGTCATTAATGTATGAGTCACAGTTCTGTTGCTATTTAAAGATGGTTGTCCAATAGCTTAAATAAAACTTGTAATTATGTTCACAAAAACACTACTGGATTGAAGGTCCATTTCTAAATTCTATGTAATTCTAACATGTTCCACTGGAATATCTCCTTTATGTGAAAATCAGAGGGGATTATGCTAATTGTGATTTTCTATCCTTTACTTTTTAGTTGACTTCTGTAGTGCTTCTGGTAGTTTGAAAAGTAAACTTACTTGATAAAATAGAAGATATTTAGAATGCTCTTTTTCTCTGAAGCAGTCTTTCCATTTAAAGCTATTGTCAATTTTCTTTGTGTTCACTCTTCCATATTGTGTCTGTGAAAAGAGGAGGAGGAATGGGGAAAAGAGTTGTCAGAATTGTAACACACTAGGGCACATGAGGAAAGAGCCCTGTTATAGTTAACATTTAGGTCTGATAGTTGTTTAAGCTTCTCAGTTCCTCTCACATTCTCAAGAAATTAGACTTAATACAATTTGTACAATTGACTCCATTATATGAGAGAGTGATTAATGAAGATGACATTTACCCTGATTGTTGTGCTCTTTAAAAACATTCTCCATGAAGAGCTCATGTTTCCAGGCTCCAGATGGAGATGACATTCTTCAAGGAAAATATATAGTTTAACTCTGTTTCACTAACCACATTTTCAGGTACAGATTCCCATCAGGATGCTTCTTGTCAGACTCATCAGAAGAGAGATATTTTCTTTGAAGTACAGCGATCATCAGTTTCTGCAATTTGAATTACATGATTCATTTGCCTTTTTAAAAAACATTTATGAAAGATGCTAACATTCTGCCTTAAATTCAATTGCATTGTTTGAAAAATTCCAGGAAACTTTTGTTTAAGAAGCTTCAAAGGCTTCAATTGTGGCTTTTCAGTTAGTAGCTCAGGACATGAGTATCTACAAGCAGACAGGGTTTATATATTACAAGTTACATTTTGGATAGCAGAAGCAAGAGGGCTAACCAACTAGCTGCTCTAATCTTGTAGGGACTCTGACACCTGGCCCCTTGGACGTGGCTTTCAGCCATTTCTCAAGTTGGCATCAGACATCAAAAACCTTAGAGCTAGCTGGGCGCAGTGGCTCACTCCTGTAATCCCTGCACTTTGGGAGGCTGAGACAGGAGAATCACGGGTTCAAAGCCAGTCTTAGCAACAGCAAGCCACTAAGCAACTCAGTGAGAGCCTTCCTCTAAATAAAAACACAAAATAGGGCTGGGGATGTGGCTAGTGGTCGAGTGCCCCTGAGTTCAATCCTCAGTACAAACAAACAAACTTTAGAGCTTTTGGGGGATACTGGGAGCTAAAAGGGCCAGAATTGGAGTTATCCTACTGTAGTACAATTAGACATAGAAAAAGCACTGATTCTGTACCAGTGGTGAGGTGGTCTGGAAAAGGAGAAACATCTGAATTACTCCCGTGGACAAGCAGATACCATGGTTGTTGGGCCTGAACTAGATTTATTTGTTAAATAATGAAATATTGATTGAGTTCCTCATACGTATCAGCTACTATATTTGTTCTCATGGAGCTCAGAATCTAACTGAACTTCAGAGGCTCAGACCCTGCCTCTGATCAGGACAGGACAGATCTATAAAACTGATTAGAGAAACCTGGACTATGAATCAGGGTAATCTCAAAGACAGTTTTGAGGGGCCAAATCTGAAAATGAAATTGAGAGCTGATTGTCTAAATGGGGCATCATTCCAAAAAGGCTGAGAGGCAAAGACTAGGTTTGAGTCCACTGGACTGTTACCAGAGTTATTAAGTAAACATGGGAGCCTTTGAGTTGGCTTATGGGATGAAGAGAGTTGGGAGAGAATCTAGGAATGAACTGTACTGAGAGTACTGAGCTGCCCACACAGAACTTGCCTTCTTACTCATGCAGAACTAATCCAAGGGAAGAGTCTCAGAAATACAGAACAATCATAGAAAACTTGAAGAAGATGTTTTCTTTACTTAAGTGTTGGTTTATTTCTTAATTTAGAACATGAAAGTATTGCCCAATAGTGACCTCTTAGGATAGTTTTAATGAATACATGCTATAGATTTGTAATTGTAACATAATGTTTTGTATATTTGTAATTGCTTCTAATGTATTTTAAAATTATTTTTGCATACTTAAATAAAATGCTTTCCTTACAATTGCATTCACACTATTGCTTAGTTAAACCCTTTTCTATGCATTGTGAGAAATAAATTTTTTTCTTGTAATGATGTAACTGCTTGGTAATAAATCTAAGATTACCAGATTTCAAAATGAACCTTCCTTAGAAACATGTGTATGTCATTCTAAACTAGAAGAAATGGCAACTTTTTATTTTCTATTCTACTCATTGTTAATTACCAGAACCTTATCTTATTGGAAAAAATAGTAAGTATTAATAAGGACAATATATCAAAATTTAGATTTAAGATATTATGATAAGTCTCTTGAGAATATAAAGGGTTCAAAGAGAAGAATTGTCTCTTTAAAAGATGAATGTATTTTTTTCAAATATATTTTCATATTTCTAGAACCTGGATATATAGAAGACTTTTGCAAGACACAATATTTCCTTTCTTGTTAAAGCTATCATTTCATTGACACAGTGCCTTGCCATTGAGAATTTTGGGGAAATATGATTGTTTGTAAAATTCTTTGACATTCTCATATTTCAGTTATCTGCCCTTTTGGATCTATCTAATTTCAACCAGTAAGTCTGAGATAAACTTTTGCTTCTGACCCTAGTAAAGTATTCTGCCTATACTTACTCCTTTGGCATTAAAAATTACTTTGCTCTACAACTTTATTGTCTTTCAGTTCTTTTTCCTCTTTCCGTAAGAAACTATTACCATTTTCCAAAGATTTTCAATTCATACTTGAGCTTTCACTGTCATAGGATGACCTTTTTGTCTTGATCAAAATAAAATGGGCTTGCTCAAATTTCTCCTTGTCTCTAACATATCAGACTTTACCTTTACCAATTTTTACTTCTATTATTTCTGTTGAAGAAAATGATCTTTCTTTCATACCTATTTCTATCTCCTTTGTTGACTCTCTTTTAACATTTCCCATTTTCTCTGTATTGATTCCTTCTCTTTGGATTTGGACCATAACTGATTTTCTCATAACACGAAATTACACATAATTAGTTTTATAAATAAATCCCTTTTTCTACATTTGTTCACAGATTTGCTTTCTTTCAATTTTCCATCAGCCTTCCAAAAAGATTAAATTAACTATCACTGCTACCCACTGCAGTCCCTTAATCATTCCTCAAAGTACAGAAGTCTGAATGTTCCTCTTTGTTGAAATTTCTCTTTGTGTTCAACAATGCTGTCCTGGTTATAACATCTAATGATCTTTTCTTAGAATTTATCCTTTTGACATGTACAGAAATTATGCTGATGGTCTCTCTTAAGCAACTTCTATACATTTTTCATATTACCTTTTTTCTCAGCATCCTCAACTGAGATTATTTTTTTGAATTTAAGAATGAACTCTAAAAGTGATAGCTCTAGAAATTTGGTAGGCAACTAGATCCATCACTATAAAAAAGTAGCAGTCATACAGGGGTCAATATTATGGCTTAGATATGAGGTACCCCCCAAAAGCTTATATGAGACAATGCAAGAATTTTCAGAGGTGACATTATTTGATTAGGAGAGATGTAACCTAATCAGTAGATTTATCTGCTGTATGGATTAACTGTAGGCAGGTGGGGTGTGGCTGGAGTAAGTAGGTGATTGGGTTTGTACTCTTGGAGTTTGTATTTTGTGCCTGGTAAGCGGAGCTCTCTCTGCTTCCTGGTTGTCATGTCCTGAGCCGTGTTCCTCTGTTATGCCCTTCTGCCATGATTCTCTGTTTCACTTTGGGCGCATAGCTATGGAATTTAGCTGACCATGGACTGAACCTCTGAAACCATGAGCCAAAACAAACTTTCCTCTTCAATGTTGTTCTTGTCAGGTCTTTTGGTCACAGTAATGCAAAAACTGACTAAAATAGTTAATTTCTGCTTTGAAATATCATGTTTTAAAAAAAATTTATAGATCATTATGTTTCAATTTTCCATTTTTTCTCTCTTCTTAATTTACAGTTTTATTCACTTTAATGTCAACATAATCTTGATATACTGATTGCTACTAAATATATATTAGCTTGCTTTCTGTATATCATCACTTAAGTGGTTATCTCAAACTCAGTGTCTCACCTTATTTTTAATATTAACTTTGATCTATAGATTCAGGAGCCCAACCAGACACTGCTAGTTATAATCAATTCCTCCAATTCTATTGCTAACTTAATATATCAAATAAAAAACAAGTCCTTCAAATTCTACCTTAAAAATATCATTTCTTGATCTTTCCCTTTTTCTCCTTTATTACTAAATTTTTAGTTCAGTTTCTCATTGCCATAAAAAATTCAAACTTCATAGTCTCTCTCAAAGCTGTTCAAATCCTATTCCTGACTGACCTTTTCAGTGTATTCTCTTGATGCTTTCTCCCCATTCTCACCATATATCATCTCCTGAATAACAGTTTAAGGGAAGAAAAAATGTTGAAAACTCTACTACATGTTTGAGTTTGATCACTCTGTTTCCTTTACTTTCAGGGCTTTCCTTTCCTTCTTAACCTGGAAAAACCCTACTCACTAAATAAATCCCTAAAGAAATGTTCTCTTTAAGAAAATCTTCCCTACATTATTGCTCAGGCAGGAATGATTCTTCCCTTCTCCATGTCTCAGTTGTAGCTTTTTTTTTTTAAGTAACAGACAACAAAACCATCTGCCTCCATATCTGTTGCTGAGTAACAAATTAGCCCCAAACTTTGTACTTTAAAGTAACATACATTTATTATATTGCAATCTCTATGGATCAGAAGCCTAGATAGGGTTTAGCTGTATCTTCTACTTCATGGTCTCCTAAAAGGCAGAAATTGATGTCAGCCCAGGATTTGTCATTTTAATGCTTAACAGAGGAAGGATTCACTCACTCCCACACTCAATACCAAGGCCCTCAGTTCCATGAGCATTGTTGAACTGAGGGCTTTAGCTCCTTACTGGCTGTTGGCTGGGGCTACCCTCAGTTCTTTCCTTTGTAAGCAGCTTCTTGAACACAGCAGCTCACTTCATCTAAGCATGCAGGAGTCAAAGACTCTGAGAGTAAGAGAGAAGTTACAGTCTCGTGCAACCTAATCATAGAAGTGGCATCCCATTATCTTTGTCCTACTCTATGAGAAGTATGCCACTAGGTTCAGCCCACATGGATGTGAGTACAGTAGGTGGAATTCATTTGGTCCCATATTGGATATTTTCAGACCATTTAATCTTCACAAGATCCCTACATGGTTGGTAGCAACGAAATCATCTTCATTTGCTGGAGACTAAGTTTAACAATGAGAATTTAAGTAACTTGCTCATGGTCACATAGCTAACAAGTAGAGGAACTCAGAACTCAAACCCAGGAAATCTGCCTTAAGAATCCTTGTGATTAATCACCATGAACACCCAGGAAAGGAAAAAAATTGGCTTAACTCTGGGAATGGTCAGCAACTCTAGAACAAACAGTAGTAATGAATGTAGTGTTTCAGCCTGGCATTTCACTAATAACATCATTTAGGTTGCAACTTCCTGTGCCTACGTCACTTGGACCTTATTCTTACAAGAAAGTCCTATTCTTCCTGCCAGTTAGTGGGTAGCCTCCTTTGCTGATTGCTGCCTTTGATCAGAATAATCATAGCCAAGAAGGTAGATAATGTAATATATCACAGCTTCAAAATTTATGGCAGAAGGGCTTTTCACAGAGAAGTTAAATGTAGACTAAGAAGATAGGTCTTGGATAGGTCTTGGATCATGTCTTTAAAGTAGCATTCTTTCTATCACATTGTATCTCAATGAGTTAATAATACTCCTATCTTCCAAAGCTGTCTAGAAACAGGGCTGATATGCCTTAATTGATCTCTTGATTCGAAAGTGTCTAGCATAATGGAATTGAGCCTTGCTGAGAGATTCTGGGAAAGTTAAATTTATTCACAAATGTGTTTGATCTTCCTGGAACTGGCAACCTTAAGAGTGGGAAGATCTGAACAACAATGCTTTAAAATGACTTGTTGGTGACAAAGACTACACAAAAACTAGTCATAATCTTCTTCTGGGATTTTTTGATAAAGTTTGGTTCTGTTGTCATTGATACATGTCTGTGTAATTGTCCAAAACAAATAAATTGGCTCCATTCTGTGATATTGGCAAGTGCTCAGAATGGGAGAAATAAAACCATGGTGGTAATGGCATCTCACACTTTCTCCAACTTGGAATATAGTCTGTTAAACACCTTTATTCTTGAAAAGTTTACACAAGCTGCAAACTTTTCCTTCCTTTAAGCCTGCAATGATCATTCAACAACCACTTTAAAAAGGTGTGTAATATATAAGCCAGAAGGCTAGATATCGATGACCCTATGAATATAATGGTTTATGCTGCTCAGGAACTTAGTCCACTTAAAAGACTCAATAAACAGACAAAAATCATTGGTAAATTTATGTGATATTTATAGAAGGGAAAGTCAAATGTAATTTCTCTTTTCTTGATGATCTAAAGTATTTGTATTTGTAATGTATGCTTTGAATAACTAGATTTAGTTGTTTCTATATTTAGCTCATTTCTTATCCAGCAGTAAACTCTTGAAGAATATGTTACTGAATGAGATTATTTCCTTCAAATCTCAGTTTAAGAGTATCTTTCTGGTAAGCCTTCCTTGACTTCCTCCTTCATATGGTTCATGTTCCCAAAGCATTCTGGTCTAGCTCTGTCTCCTCTAGTTGTCAAATTCTTTATGGAAAATTTCTGGCAATGCACTAAATCCTGGCCATTCAAGGAGTGATTCATGGGCTGGCTGTCTCATTTCTGATCGTTTTAGAAATACAGGATCTCAGGGTTCATCTCAGAACTACTGAATCAGAATCTGCGTTTCAGCAATGGTTACCAATATGTATGAGCACGTGACATTTAATTCATATTCTTCAGAAGGGTATACGGCACCATAGCATAAGGTTTTCCAAATGTAGTCAAATAACCCTCTATGATACAATTATTGCCCTTGGGTGGGGTGATGGTTTGAAGATAGTGGTGAAAAGGCCTTATGAATTTGTAAAAATTGCTATTCCTAGTCCCTAGATTGGAACCTACTCAAAGAGGTAGTTTTTTAAAATTTTTTATTTTTGCCAAGTTCTCCAAAGTGATTCTTTTTCTCATAGATGTTTCAGAAGAGTCTGGGTGAACTGTTGAATCTCTGGAGCTAGAGTCCCTCAGTTTTCTGCTTCTTAATCTGGAATCGTGATAATACCCAACCATTTGCCTTGTAGAGCTGGTACAGGATTGCAGTAGGTAATATATGCACAATGCTTACATACCACATTGCTTGGTGTCTAGTAATCATATGGTAAAGTTAGCTGCCAAAAGCTGCTACGCATGCTTGTTGTTCAACACATGCATATTTGCTTTCTCAAGTTACTGGCAGTGGTAGTTACTCAGTAAATATTTCTTCAACTTCCTTTATTTTCTTCTTGCTCACTCCTTTGCCTATACTTATTTTCTGTGTTTCCCCTTCCTTTCTCTACTTCTTCCCTGAGATTTTTCTTTCACAGTGTTTAACATAGAGAAATTCCTTAGTGAATTCAGTGAAGTGAAACATTTGCTGACTTTAGTAATAAGAGACATGAAGCAATAACCAGGCAAAGAAAGACAATATTGTAACCCTGAGAAAAGATGTATAAGGAAAACAATACACAGATAAAAAGAATCATTGTTTTATACCAAGTTTGAAGATGTAGCCACAATTCAACAGGCCCTTAGAGACAGCCATATAAAATGTACTAAGCATTTTCGTATTTCATAGCCAACTGGACATGACAACAGTCTAGACTGATCTTAAAATTTCCAGACTTAAATATGCCTTCAAATATATTTTTTCTAAATTATTTTCAAAACTCTCGTATTTCAGATTCTCAAGCTTTTGTATCATCATTGGCTAATTGCTATACTAAAGTAAAGAATGAGACCTGTTAAATTTAATAATGCTTATTTCAACAAGATAATATGTTGTAGAATCAGGTAGCATTCCAAAATAAGATGTTTCAGAATGCCCCACCTTACTGCATGCACAGGCTATGTTTATAGCCCTAGAAAAGGAAGTGATATCAAGAAATAACCAGATAGGCTGCTATGGACATTTGCCTTAGATAAGCAGGGTCTAATCAGTTGGTGGGCTGTGATTGGCTGAAGCTTGCCTGCTATGATTGGCTGGGGTTCAGTTGCTTGGTTACAGGGGTATACCTTTGAGTTGCAATTTGTTTAGGAGTTAAGATAGGATATGGTTCACTGGGGATGGGAGCTACTTTGGTCCAAATTTTATCATTTAAGTCCAGAAAAATGTTTTTGTCAAACTTCCTTTAGTTTAACAGTTATACAATTCAAGATTTCCAAATGGAAAGAAACGGAGAGTAGAAAAAAGGGAAAATTCAAAAAAAAAAGCTTTTAACAAAGCTTTTAAAGAAATTTAACTAGAGTAGAAGATCAAATTTAAAGAAATGGATTGGTTTAAAATACAAATTAGATTGTGTCACTTCCTTATTTAAAATTTAGAATAGCTAATAGAAAATCTATACTGTGCTCTACACCAACGAGTTTTTTTGAATGGGCTCTTGTCTACATCTCTGATGTGCCTCAGCTCACTGCTGTAGCAGGTCTCCTTCTCATTCCTTAAATATACCACATAGGAGCTACCCACAAAATACTGTTAAGTTCACTAATTGGATGGATGAATAAGTGAATAATAAATGGATGATTGAAGTGTTAAAGTGTTTTTTTATTTCAACAGTGTGTTATAACAGAATTGAATTCAAATAAATTTAAGAAATTTTGCAAGTATAACTAGTGATATTGATAGAGATTGATAGCTTTGTCTATTGGATTATATGACTTTTTCTCTAGATCCAGGTTCCTCTTCTATAAACTTGAGCTTCAATTTCTCATTCTTTATATAACAAATCTATTTAGTAGCTCCTTTCTGACAGAAACATTCACACATATCATCAGTTACTCCCTTATATTTTAGATTGAAACCTAAGATAAATTTTTGAGAGGGACTAAATTTGCACCTGAGTAAAGGATTTTGTTTCATTTCAATTGTATACTTTATTAGTTTGAGTAAAAAAAATCTACGTTTTTAAAAGTAAATTTGTAGAAGGTTTGAATTGGCAGGTGAAGTTATTTTAGTATTCTGTAGGTTTATTTTTTAAATTAACACTTTTATATTGGCAACCTCAAATATGTGTAAAAGTGGAGATTTAAGTTGCAAAAAAGGGTGTAGCTTTGAATTAGTCTAGAAATAATCTTTGACGTATTTCTTTCCATAGGCTGATACTTTATAGTAGGTAATTTTATATGACTGTTTTTTCCTCTTGCCTCATAATTAAATCTTCTAGTGGATGACCCAATTAGGAAGCAAGGTAAATAAAAATAATTGTCTTGCTTGTTGAATTCCTCTAGTAATTGATGATTATGTAGATATTAACAGGGCATACACCACTGAAATTTGAATTAACAATGTTGAGAACTTTGCACCAAAGGCAGCTGGTACACCTCAGAGGGGTTTGTAATCACAGAAAACTATACTTACAAAAAATGTTCACATTTAAGTGAAAAATCTTGTGCTGCTGTCAGGTGGGCACTGTAAATATAACTCATTAATACTTTATAAACCAAATCTTTCTACTCTGCAATGATGTTTAAATGGTGTGTGAATGAATATTTGAGAGTCTTGGCAACCTATGAAATTTTATCCTAAATTTAATGCATTTAGAATATGTATTTTCTTGACAGTCTAAAACTCTTATTAGATTATCCAATTTCTACAATATCTGTATAATTGTGTGCATCAACTGTGTTTTTCTGTCTGTATTCTTCACTAGACTCTAATCATTGTCAAACATGAGCCTTATTCACTATTGAAAAACTTAGCACAGTACTTAGTACTGAAGAGGTACTCATATTGATAAATAAGTGAATATATTATGAGAGAATAAACAAATGGACTGCATCATTCATACCCCCCCCAATATTGAAAACTACCACTATATATTTTAGCCATATAATCATCGTAATTTATAATTGAGAGAGAATTTAGTGGATCTAGTGAGTTGAATCAGATATAGTCATTTTACACTTTCAGGTAAATAGCTTACATATTAAACTCAGATTAAGTAGCATAGGCAGAGTGAGGCTTACCTGTCTAAAACATAATGATTTCTACCTTTCTGAAACATGGTTCTTACCCAACTTTTACTTCTTCTCCTCAGTGTGTGGTCAGTCATCTTTCTAAAATGTGTGTCTGACTGAATAACCTCCCTGATTGCAGCTTTTCATAAGGCCCACACTCACCTTAGGATAAGTGCATTAAAAAGCACTCATAAACAGTTCATACTTAAATGTCTTATTTTCAGCTCTGAACTGGAAAATTCCCTCCATTGGAACTCTGTGCTTTCCTTTTAGTACACCATCTTAAATCATCCTTTGTAGCATCCTCTCTTATTCTGGTCTTCGTATATGGTATTTCATCCACCTAGGTGATCTTCCCCCAGTTTCTTTACCTGATTAACTTTCTTACAGATCTCACCTTAGAGTTCAAATCCTAAGACTCTGCTCTACTCCTTCTCAGCAATTACTACTTGTAGCATTTCTGTCAAATGTGGCTTAATATTCCTTATTGGACTCTAATCATTATCAAACGGGATATACTATCAAAACCCTGGTATCAAACTCAGTACTTAAAACTGAAAGAACAGTTGATGTTGATGAGTGAGTGAATAAATGAATGTGTGATTGGTTGAATGCATGAACTACATCATCTAATGCTGGCATCTAGTGTTTTCTAGAGCCCTTTCATGCAGCTTTTTCCTTGACATGGAGGAAGGATTATTTGCAGAATGTGTTTACTCTAAGAACTCCATATTAGAGTTCATTTAATAGATGTTTATGCTTCCAAAAGTTTTTATAACTCAACTGAGAGAACAACTTTTAGCATATTATAGAATGAAACCATTTAAATTCTTGTTCTTCTGAGAATTAACAAAGTTGATAAAGTTTTCCAAAGACACCATCTTCCTGAATTCTTTTTTTTTTTTTGGTCAGGTGGTTCATCTGACAATCTTATTTGTAGTTTACAACATCAATTAAGCTAGCTTACATATGAACCATTTTTCAGACTTCTGGGATCTAGTCCTCCTTTTCTGCGACACATTTTTAAAACACACGATGAAGGCATATGTAATAGAATTAAAGGAAAACATTTACAACATTCATTATTTGTCTGATAGTCCATAAATTTAATGAGGGCTCTATTTAATTGGAAACCATAGTGCATTCTTGTATTTATCTCTATATGCCAACTCAGTAAATACTTGTATAGCAACATTTGATACTGAACTGTTTTGTCAGCTCAGCAAAAATTTTGTGAGTCTGATGACAGAAGGGTATGTATTTGGAGGGGAAAGCAGTTCATAGGGAATAACTGATTAAAATCAGGCTCATCAGGCTCATATCCAGACTCTGGGGCATTTTTGTGGAACATTTTCTTCAATGATGAAGTGGTCACAGCAATTTTTGCCTACTGTCCCACTCAGCCAAATCAAATAACGAATTCCAGTAGAGTTCCTTGGTAGCGTAAATACATGAATCATATATAGACTCTAAAGATCCCATTGTAGAGGGCTAATGGGGAATTTGGTATATAAAATTTCATATATCAAGTATGTATTTAAGATTAATAAATAAATACACATCTCAAGGCTAACCCATTTGCCACTTATCTTGCAACTAATATACTTGGGGAGGAAAACAGATAAGCACCATTTACATAGGAAGGAAGAAACTGTGTGCTGAAGGATTAGACATTTCTCAGGTCATTTTTGTACCAGCCTAAAATTATTACTTTTAGTCACACAGAATACCTTTATTCTCTTTATTTTTGAAACAATTGGTATTAGGCATTTTAATAATTCAGTTGTGCTTTTATTTATTTAAAATAATACAAAAGATGTACCAGCTAAAATTGTTAAAATATGTTAAAGTGTCTTCAGTAGCTTATGTCATTTCCCCCACTTTGTTTCTATCATCTGTTCTATTAAGAGGGAATAAAAACGAAAACCTAAACTTTTGTTTTTAGACAAAATGAGTGGTTTGAATATAGAAATTCGCTTACTAAGATTATAATGTACACAAATGGATTTTTTTTCTATTTTTGTGGTGATGCATGCTGGTCTTTTGTCATAATTTTTTGATTTGGAATCTCAAAAACCATGTGAAAAGATAAGATGTAGCAACATACAAAAGCTGCTCAGCTGGAATATGTAGAGTTAGAAGTTGGCTCAGCACCCATGATAGAGGAATCTCATTCAGAGGAAAATAACACTGTGCTGAAAGCAGCTCTGTTAGTTTTCATCAATCTGTTTTATAAATTTTCATATGGGTAGAGGCTCCAATCTCTGGGAGGGTTTTAGATGTTAACTTAATTTTTACCTTTAATTTAGGGGAAATTTTAGATCAGTGAATGTTACAGACAATATAGCTTGTTCAACCAAATTAATGTACATATGTAGAGTCTGAAACAGAAGTAGAATATTATATTCTTTATTCCACATATTTATCACAATGCATAACCTTTTGTAAAAACCGGCTTCTGCCTAAATCATTATGTCTATGAGAAATACATAAAGAGATTCCTCAAATGACTTTCCCAACATTACTGACTATATTAGTTATCTAATGGTGAATATATTATTCCCCAAATAGTCAAACAACAAACATTTACAATTGGAAAATTTCTGTGGTTTGGGCACAAGTTGGCTGGGTTCTCTGGGTTAGGGTATACCAGAAGGCTGGTATCAGCCAGAGCTGTAGTCTTCTCAGGGCTCCACTGGAAGGAGGGTCTGCTTTCAAGTTCACTCTTAGGATTTCTGGCTGGATTCATTTCCTTTCAGTCTGTGGCCCAGAGGTTTTCCTCTGTTCTTTGATGGGTTCCAGTTCCTTATATGGCAATTTGCTTCATCAGAGCAAGTGAACAGAAAGGGCCAGAAAAAGAGTGCAAGCCAGAGAAGCAGCACAGTTTTCTTAAAATAATTTTTCTCTATTCATTAGCAGCAAGTCAGCAAGTCAACTTTCATACCTTTGGTCCAACCTTCACACCAGGGTGTAATGCCAGAAGATAGGGATCACTTGATGGCTGTTTTAGATGCTGCCTACTTCATGGCTTAAATAACTCTCTTTTTAAGACTTTACCATTATATCATTATATGAGCAGAAAAATAGATTGAAGGGTTGACAACAGGCAGTGATCATCTTTCAATTGGTCTCATCCATATGTCTTCTTATTAATTGCTCTCTTCTTCCTGACTATAAGCTCCACAAAGGCAGTCAGACAGTTCTCAGGGTACCTGTAGACTAAGCCAGTTCCCCATGCCCCTTTCTCTCATAGCTCACAAGAATAACTGTAGAATGTGCCGAGGATGCAATATTTGGAGATGCGGGGGAGCTGGCCAAAACAGCAAAGGCTTTGTACAGTACACCTTCTAGAAACAAGATTTCTTCAAGTGCTTTAGCACAATGATTCCTAAATCCCAGAGAATAAAACCCTGGGTGGGTTGCTTTTCCAAGTCCCTCCACTGATGCAAGTGGGACACATGTTCACAAGGTTTTTATCTTTTTCAAGGTTTTTTGTTCCCTAGGGGACAGTCTAGTGATGAATTGTAGGCTCCTATTATCCTTTGTTGCCTACTTGTAAGTAATAAACCCAATTCCTGTAACTTATTTATGAATGTCTCACTGGATATTGTTGGTAACCAGTCAGAGTTAATCAGCTTCACAGGCATATGCCTAGTCTTGTTTACCTCTGTCTTCTTCCCTCCCCCCACATACTCTACACATTCTATTTCCATGACATCTCACAGTGAATGGCACAAATAGGAATATAATAGTTATTTCATGAATAAATGATTGGTTTATCCTCAGAGAACATTAGCTTTGCATATGGATTCCTTTTGTGGTGGTGATGGTGGTGGGGTGTGCATATAGCATGAAAAGCCAGAAGATACAAAGGCATTTCCTTACCCATTAGAATCCCTTGGTTCCTTGTTTCTTTACGTACCACTCTGTGCAACATACATTCATAAATATAACATCACTGGAAGTATGAAGTTTATTCTTTTTTTTTTATTTTTTTAGTTGTAGATGGACACAATGTCTTTATTTTATTGCTTTGTATGTGGTGCTGAGGATCGAACCCAGGGCCCCACGCATGCGAGGCAAGCGCTCTACCACTGAGCTACAATCCCAGCCCATGAAGTTTATTCTTAATGAACAAATAGATGCTTTGAAGTAAGGCTGAACCTTTATTTGATCACTTAGTCTCCCATCAATCATCGGTGCAGTGATTTTGGAGGTTTACCATGTATTTTGATATGTGGTCCATAGTTAAATATACAAAACATTCCCTGATGTAAAAGAAACTTATCTAATCAGTGCATTAAGACAAATACTTGACAATTTTTTAAATATATATATTGTAAGTGTGAAATAAATTCAAAAGACAAAGAGGAGTTAAAGGGTAATGGAATTTTCAATGGAACTCATCAAGGAAAGCTTTACAGGGGTTTTTATAATTCATCTATATTTTCAAGGATGGCTAGGATTAATTAGATGAGGGAAAAGAGCATTTTTTTCTGAATAAAATACTGTGAACAGGAAAGGGGCTGGCATAGATAATAATACTTAATACTAATAATAGCTTAATAAATACTAGAAAAAGTTGAGAAGAAAACAATGCTCAAAGGAGAGATAATTATGATAAAATACTTATTTGCATTGGCTTCATTTGAAAGGTAGAAACCATGGTCATGAAAATTTGTTTCTTTGAAGACCCTTAACTCTAGTCTTTCTCTAAGATGTGGGGGACAGTAAGACCAACCCCAGGTTAGTTTTGGAAGAAGTAACTGTATTCGCAGTACATTTCTATGTTCTGACAGCATTAATTCTCCTTTGTTGTGAGAGAGAGCTGGCCTGGGCGCATCCACAGTACATAATATGCAACAAATATCAGGTTTGTCAATCATATGACCTTGGCCATAATCTTGTAACAAGTTCCGCATTCCTGTGAGTATAGTCACACCCTACACACCCTATACACCCTATAGACCTTGGAGGACAAAGGACCTCTTAGCATATATAAAGAGGGACCTGAG
>CM053403.1:32778055-33011372 GCA_028644305.1 Xerus rutilus | reverse complement strand
AGCTGGCCTGGGCGCATCCACAGTACATAATATGCAACAAATATCAGGTTTGTCAATCATATGACCTTGGCCATAATCTTGTAACAAGTTCCGCATTCCTGTGAGTATAGTCACACCCTACACACCCTATACACCCTATAGACCTTGGAGGACAAAGGACCTCTTAGCATATATAAAGAGGGACCTGAGCTCAATAAAGAGGCGCTCTCTTGCCTTGTTGTGTGTGTGTGTGTGTGTGAGTGATTTTTCATCCGCGGCTCCCTCGCCTGACTCGGTTTCCCTTTGTGCTGGCGCGGGCGCTGGCACTTTGTGTCACCTCAAACTCATCTACTTCAATATTCATTTTCTTCTTCCTTACTCTGATTCCTCATATTTGGCCAGTCTCAGTTGTTTGAAAAAGCAGGCAAAAAAATTCAGATTGATGTGTGAATGACTGATTTCCCTGAAACCCTCTGTTATGGTTTTGATATGAGGTGTTCCCCAAAAGTTCAAGTGTGAAACAATGCACGAAAGTTTAGAGGTAAAATGATTGGCTTATAAGAATTTTAACCTAATCAATGCATTTATCCACTGATATGGATTAACTGGGTTGTAACTGTAGGAAGTTGGGGAGTGGCTGGAGGAGGTAAGTCACTGGGGGTTTATATTTTGTCCCTGATGAGCAGATCACTCTCTGCTTCATGATTGACATGCCTGAGTTGCTTTCCTCTGCCACACCCTACCACTGTGATGTTCTGCCTCACCTTCAGCACAGGCAATGGAGTTGGCCATCTATGAACTGAGACTGAACCTCTGAGCCTCACCCAAATAAACTGCACTTCCTCTAAGGTTGTTCTTTTCAGTTCTGTGGCTCACAGAGCTGAAAAACCTGACTAAAACACTCTTCTTAAGTTTAAAAATCTCCAGTCAGGGGTTAATAACATCCATTACTTTGGGAAAAATGAAAGCTTACCTAGGTTTTCAGTTTCAGCAGAGAGGGCAATCTGTATGCACTCACCTCTTTCAGGCTGAGTTCTGCCCAGTCCATTCATGCCATTACATCCTTTCAGTTTAAGCCAATCATGTTTTCTTCATTGAACTTTTACAGGCTTCTATCCTGACCCATAGCAAAGACTGGACTTGTTTTTTAATATCTTGAGGTCCAGTGTGTTAGATGTTTATATAAGTTTGCTAAGGGGGTCATAACAAAATACTGCAGACTGGGTGGCTTAAACAAATAAAAAATCTTTTTTTTTTACTTTTGTAGAGGCTGTAATTCTAAGATGAAGGGGCCAGAGATTTAGATTCTTCTGTGATCTCTTTCCTTGGCTGGCAGATGGTTGCATTCTTGGTCATGGAATTTTCTCACATGGATTTTCTCTGTGCCGGCACATCCCTGGTGTCTCTTCCTCCTCTAAGAACATTCATCACATTGGATTATCATGCTATGACATCACTTAACTTTTGCTTTTTAAAGGCCTTCTTTCCAAATATAGTCACATTGAGGGTCACAGCTTAAACATATGAATTTATGAAGACACTTTTTACTCTATGACAGATGCTTTGTGGATGAGATTAACATTTAAACTGATGGACTTTGAGGCAGATTGCCTTTCATAAGATAGGTGGGTTTCATCTGGTCAGTTGAGGTCTTAATAGAGAAAGACTAACTGCCTCCAGGCAAGAACTATTTCTGCCAGCTGATGGCATTCAAACTTGAACTGATTCCTTCAAGTTAATCTCTCTCTTTTCCCTCCCCGCCTCCTCCTCTCCCTACACACACACACACACACACACACACACACACACACACACACACACACACACATCCTATTAGTTCTGTTTCTCTGGAGATGTCTGACTAACACACAAGGGAAACTTCAATACCAGAATGTACCCTGTTCCTTCAGTCACCTGTGTTCCCCTCCATGGGCTTTTCCTGTTTAGATTGTATCTCCTTTGGGAAGTAGGGGCAGATGCAAAGTGCTAGAATGTCAGATTAATTGAATTCTGTTCAAACCACTAACCAGAGTCAGCTCCTGTAGTCTGGTTTCCAAACTATGTGGTTTGATTTTATGCTCAGAAATTTATAACTTTGCACAAATTAGAATAAATAGACAGTCAAACTCTTCTTTCTGATCTTAATTGACCTGGCTGTAGTGCAGGGAATTTTCCATGTGTGATTCTGATGGGAACTTTGCATGTAGATATGGTACAGCACCATTGGGAGGCACTGTGTGTATTACATAGTGCAGCAGAGGTCAAAGGCCTGAACTGAGCTATGTATAATTTTTTTTGAAAGTGGCATGAGACTCAGTATCTCCAGAGAACATATTTGGTAACTCACTAATTTACAGTCTTTTTCTAGTTAGCCTCTTAACCTTGTCTGAAGAGGATCAGCGATAAGCATTATTAACTCCTTAGTGGCATCTAGGGACAATGAAATGCAAAGAGGAAAGTGACCTGCCATATATCATGCTTCACTTGGAAGAGGACTCCACTGCACTAAGTACTCTCAGAAGCCACAGCTGGGGACGGAAACTCCAGTCATTCCAGAAAATAATTTGATCCCTGCTTTATCCTATGGGAAACAAGATACAATCTGTGTAATATAAAAAAGAGAGAACTTCTGAATGACAAAATAATTAATTTTTCATTCCTGAAATGGCAAAATCAACCAGTATAAGACTGTGTTGACTTGAAATGAAATAAAAAAGAGAGCTATCAGTTCACATTATTGTGATATTTATTTCCCTAAGCTATTTGAATATAGTACTATAGGCTCCATAGGAGCTGAAAAAAAATAATTGTTTCTAGCTAGAGAATATAGGGAGCAAGGTGCAAGAACCCATATTTTTTCTCTTCTGAAGGAAATATATGATTAACATACCAAGAAGTTTTCTTTTACCTCACAAAATCATGTTTAACATATTGCCTATTAGATTTTTAGTTTTCACCGTCTTCTCTAGTATAATTGCCTTTAAGAAAACTTGAAAATGGTTTTCTTTCTTTTTTTTTTAACCTAGAATCCTTGCTCTAGAGATGTTCCTGCCAAATACTCATTTTGCTTTAGGAGAACACAGATTCATAGATTTTAAATGACTTACCACTTATCACACAGCTGTTCCTATTTTATTTTGTGTATGTATGTATGTGTAACTAATAAGGCAATCTTCTTTTCATTTCCAGCATAGTGAAAAGTTTCCAAATACAAAAGCAAGATAATTTTTGCTGCCCTGAGTACTACTTTCACTTAAACTTTGCCAGTCACAACTCTAATAAATTAAGTGAAAAGTAATGGGTAGGGCCTATGGTAGAAGTGACTACTGTTCTAACTGAACTCGTGGGTATAACTGAATCTGAGCTAATGGTTGGGATGGGTATTAAGGGATATGAAGACTGGAGGATGCTTTTTAAAAATAGTATTCTCCCATTTGGAGGTAGTAAAAATGGTCCCTAAGCCTCTATCTTGTCTTCTCAAACTACTGCACACTGGATGCTAGCAAGGATTTTGGAGTCAAACAAACCTGAAGTTCAATTCTTGCTCTTTTGTTTTCATTTTTTGTGACCTTGAGAAAGTAAATTAGCTTTTGATAGAATGATGTCTACTTTACAGAGGTTAAATTATGTCTGTAAAGTATATTTGAAGATAGATTCTATTTTATGATTTTCATTTGTATGACTATTATGTTATTGATTTTTCTCCTTTTATTTCCTTTTATATAGTTTTTCATTTCCTTTTATAAAAATTTTTGTGCTTTTGTAAAACCAACAATGTTGACTATACAGGGAACTGTCATGGTCACTAAAAAAGCCAGGGAATGTGGTGTATTTCAGGGAAAATTGAGGAGGCAAAAATCTGTTATAGTAAAAACAAATGATTTCTGTACTTTCTCCATAGGAATAAAAATGATAGCACCAAAAATAATGACAGCTGCTATTTACTAGTGCATACAATATTCACTATTAAGAGTTTTCCATATGATACTTCATTTAATTCTCATAAATACCATAAAATTATTGTTATTATTCCAAAATTTTGACTAGAGAATTGTGACCCAGTAAGGTCACAATTGTTATAACAAAATATCCACTCCTGTGTAATATTTAAAGAAAAGAAGTTTATTTGCCTCACAATTCTAGTGGCTGGAAAGTCCAAGTAGCATGGCACCAGTGTCCTGCCTGTGGCCCCTGGCTGTATCACAAAATGTTGGTGAAGTGGGAAAAGAACTGGCCATGTGCGAAAGGGCCAAGAGTATGCACTGGTTTGGCTTTAAAATAACCCACTTTTAGAATAATTAATTCACTCCAAAAAACTAGCATCAATCCCTTCTGAGGGTGGTGCCCCTGTGATCTAACTGTCTTATATTAGGCCATACCTTACCGAGGTTCCATTACCTCAACACTGACATGCAGGGACAAAGCTGCTAGCATGTGAAACATTGGGGGACACACTCAAACCACAGCAGACAACCTGAGCAAGGTAAACTAGTGAATTGTGGAGTTTGAATTCAAAGCCAGGTGAGCCTGATTTTACAGTTTAAATATTTTTATATGTTATAGTATTCTAGAATAGAAAGATGAGATTGGAAGTTTATAAAACTTAAATCATGACATGCTCAGTTTTATAAAGACTACAACTTCATATGGGTATTTGCCATACAACTTCCACCATTGATTTACTGAAAAGCCAGGAAATTTTTGATACAACTTTTCAGTGAAAAAAATGAAAAATCTTGATAAGTGATGTGGGGCCAAAGTAAAATAATATCTATACTAGTTTTTTTTTTTTTTTTTACAGAAAAGAAAAAAATATTTATGACCTTAGAAGAGAGAATTTCTTAAGTAAATACAAAGAAAACTTACCCAAAAGAAAAAGGTGAATGAATTTAATTCATTCAATTACAGTTAAAAAATTATTATGTGACAAGATATCATAAATTAAATAAAAACATAAGACCCAGAAGAAGCTTTTTCTATCACATATATAACCAGCAAAATTTTGTTTGATGAACATAAAATAATTCCAGCATAGAAAAGAGACAAGAGGTTTTCCAGGTTGAATATCCTTAATCCAAATATCTAAAATCTGAAATGTTTCAAAATATGAAACTTTTTGAATGTCAAAATAATGCCATAAGCAAAAGTTCCATATCTGACCCCATGTGACAGGTTGCAGAAAAAACACAAATGCACTAAAAATATACAAAATTATCTATAGATTACATGAATAGTATCTATGCAAAACATAACTGAATTTTGTTTTTAGATGTGAGTCCCATCTTCAAGATATCTCATCATGCATATGCAAATACTGCAAATACTTCAAAATCTGAAAATACATGAAATCCGAAACACTTTTGGTATCAGGTGTTTTGGATAAAGCCCACTCAGCCTATATGTAATTTTGCATGATTTTTAGGGACTAAGACCACAAAGTAGTAAAAAAAACTGAACACTAAAAATCAAATAACCCAATCAAATGGGCAAAGGAACTGAAGAGACATTTCATAGAAGAAATAGGATCAGTCAACAAATATGTGAAGAAATGTTCAACATCTCTATCAGAGAAATACAAATTAAAACTAAACAGATTTCATCTCACTGTAGTCAGAATGGCAATTATCAAGAATACAAATAACAATAAATTTTGGCAAGGATGTGGGGACAAAGGTAGAATCATACATTGCTGATGAGACTGCAAATTGGTGCAACCACTCTGGAAAGCAGTATGGAGACTCCTCAGAAAACATGGAATGGAACCACCATTTGACACAGTTATCCCATTCCTTGGTTTATACCCAAAGGAGTTAACATCAGCATACTACAGTGACATAGCTACATCAGTATTCTAGCAGCTCAACTCGTAATAGCTAAACTATGGAAGCAGCCTAGGTGCCCTTCAACAGATGAATGGATAAAGAAAATATTGTATATGTACACAATGGAATAATATTCAGCCATAAAGAGAAATGAAATTATGGCATTTGCTGGTAAATGGCATTTTGGATAAAGCTCGGAACTGGAACTGGAGGCTATCATGCTAAGTGAAATACGCCAATCACAAAAAAAAAAAAAAAAGAAAGAAAAAAAGACTGAATATTCTCTCTGATATTTATGTTAACTCACAATAAGGAGGTGGATAGGGAAAAATAAATACTTTGGATTAGACAAAGGGGAATGAAGGGAGGGGAATGGGAATAGGAAAGGTAGTCGAATGAATTAGACATTAGCTGCATATATGAATACACGACCAATGTAATTCCACATCATCCACAACCAGAAAAATGAGACGTTATGCTCCATATAATATGTCAAAATACATTCCACTGTCATTTATAACTAATAAGAACAAAAAATTTTTTTGGGGTCATATAAGTGTATATCAAGGTCATCACCGACTAGTTCAAAGGCTGGTTAGCAATTCTGTTATTAGTGTTCCATGGTCTTTTTAAACTATTGATCTGCCATTGTCTGTATATGGCTTTAAAGATGACCAGCCCTGCTTCAGGCATCATATAAACTTAAATTCATAGGAAGGCAATGGAGGAAGAGATGGAAAAGCTCCTTCACTTTATGGAAGTTTGTTAGACATCACCACATTTCTGCTTATGTTTCATTGGCTAAAATCTTGATGTATGGCCACACCTTATTTCTTTAGAGACCTAGAAATAAAGTCTTTTTTAAAAAAAAACTTGTTAACTTTTCACATTAGTAATTGTACACATTAATGGCATACAGTGTGATATTTCAATATAAATTGCATAATAACCAAACCCAAGTACTAAGCATATCTATCAATCACCTCAAACATCTATCATTTCCACATAGTAAGAACATTCAAAAGCCTCTCTTCTAGCTAGTTTGAGGTATTTGGGTGGCCAAACTACAATGAGAGAGGTGTATTCCTGGAGAAGACAGCTATTACAATCCCTAGTAGGCTTTGCTAAAGACACAATTAATAATTCCACCAAAGGAGAAACAAAAAAAGGCAATACATGTTTTAAAAGATATTTGACCTCTTAAAAAGTAAGGAATTGTAAATAAAACGACAGTAACATTTCATTTTATATGCATTAGATTGGTAAATATGTAAAAGCCCAAAATATTCATGTAGAAGATGTAGAGCAAAACTTACAATATTGCTTTTGGATGTGTGTAAATAGGCAAAAGGCAACTTGGCAATATTTATAATAGCTAAAGATATATGTGCCCTTCAACCAAGCATTTCTACTTTTAAGTGTCTTCCCTAATAATATCATGGCATGTGCTTAAGAAAATGTGCTTAGGAATGCCATTGCAAAACACAATATATGTATGTAATAGATGAAATAGGGACTGAGTAGAAATAATTAAAAACAATAAATTTTATTATCAGGAGAAGGAGAAAATCATTTTGTTCTATTTACAAATAGTGTGTGCATGTCATATTGAAAATAAATTAGACCTAAATATGTCAATGAATCTATCTCCCCAACATTGCTGGGTAGAAGAGGCAGTTGTAAAAGGATACACATATTATGACACAATTTAGTTTAGGTTTAAAAAGATGCAAAAATACCAGCCACTGTATGTATGTTTATGTGTGTGTGTGTATGTGTGTATAGTGTGTATGTATATATACAATCACATACACATACATAAACACATGCATATATATACATACAAATACACACACATAAAGCAACAAAACTATTTTAAAATGCATAAGAATGATAAATACCAAATTCAAGTTAGTGGTTACCAGTACCAGAGTGTGAAGGGAATCGGATGCTGTGAGAGAACCTAGAGACATGAGTTGTATTTGTAATGCTTTACTTCCCAAGCTGAGTAATGGATAGGTGTTTTAGTCAGCTTTTTTTCAGTGCTGTGACTAAAGGACCTGATTGGAACAATTGTAGAGGAGGAAAAGTTTATTTAGAGGATGATGGTTTCAGAGGTCTTAGTCCATAGAAGACCAGCTCCCTTCCTCCAGTTAATGAGGACATCATGGCAGAAGAATGTGGCAGAGGGACTCAGTTCACATGGTGATCAAGAAACAGTTTCCACTTGCCAGATACAAATATACAGCCCAAAGCCATACCCCAATTTCCACCTCCTCCAGCCATACCCTATCACTTCAGTTACTACTCAGTTAATCCCTATCAGGAGATTAATTCACTGATTGGGTTAAGACTCTGAGGACCCAGTCATTTCTCTTCTGAACTTTCTTGTATTGTCTCACACATAAGCTTTGAGGGGATACCTCACATCCAAACCATAATAGTAGGTAAGCATTATTATATTGTCCTTATACATTTTTGTGACTATTCAGTAATAATATAAGAATCAGTTACACTACAAATGAAAAACTTAAGATAATCATTAGGAGAAGAGTATTTATAGATAAAAGAGGAAAAGAACAACTCAGCTATTTGACTAGTTTCCAGGGACTCTTACATTGTTTAGAAGTTAAAGGATTAGTCAAGAGGTGACTTTAAGGAAATATAAATATCAGGCTGTCTTTTCTTGTTTGAGGGCTGCATCTGGTTCTGTGGATCTTTTTTTAAAATACTTTAGATGTTTATGGACCTTTATTTTATTCATTCATATGTGGTGCTGAGAATTGAACTCAGTGCCTCATACATGCTAGGCAAGTGCTCTACCACTGAGCCACAACCCCAGCTCTCTGCTAATCTTTAAAGTAATAGCAAAGTGGTGATTATTCCAACAACCAAGACCACCATTTAATAGAGGTTTCCAACATACTGAGTTTCCTTAAGGCAATATCTATCTAATAGTTAATTGTCTGCCACACCTGTACCTGTATTCCCTTCTTGGGGGCTGGGTTAGTTGTCAATGTGTGAGTTTTGGTTTGTCACATTGTGGGGTAGGGGGACGATATTTTCATTTGGTGGATAAGGACCAGGGAAGTTCTATGTTCAGTATTCTGCAAAATGTTTAGAGCTCCTCTAGTGGGGTGTTGGTGTTGGTGGGCATACTGGAAGAACTAACTTTATTCTCATACAAGAAGTGTGTGCGTGCATGCACGTGTGTGTGAATGAATTACCTTAGAATTTTATTTTTATTTTCTAATTTTTATAAAAACATTTTCATTGTTTTATCAATTAATTTAATGTGGTCTGGGGATTGAACCTAGTGCCTTAGGCATTGCTAGTGAACGCTCTGCCATGGAGCTACAGCTTCAGCCCCACCTTAGAAATTTATATCCTATCAGAATGACAGGTATATAAAGGAATTCTCCATAAACTCAAGGAAAATATTAATTCCCTTCTACACTAGAAATGTGGAAAACTAAAATTTTTAGACTACTTTCACATAGGATTTATTCACCATACCATCTTGTTTTATCCTTGTCAATTTAAGCTTCTATAGAACTAGTTTTCAAGTACTCCTCTCTATTTAAAACAAAAGATAAAAACAATAGGAAAAACATGGAGCAATAATATCCACATAAACCATGGATTTATTGAAACTAGGTAGATCTACTGCCATTCTAGTTTTTATGTAATGATCTTGCAGTATTAACATTTAAACCAAGCACTCAAAACAACTGTTTGGAATAAGTATGCAATATTTAATTTGGAAACTTCAGCTCCTAAGTTTTGCCTGGAAGTGAGATCGGCATTGAGTCTATTATTTATGTCAGAGAACTTTACATCTGCAGTTGAAGCAATTTACATTCACTATGGCTGCTACCAGAAAGGCTGATTATTAAATTATTTATGCAAAGAAATGAATTGTTCTATTTTTTATCTGAAATTATGCCAATTGCCCATTTAACAAGAATAAACTTTTCACTGAAAAATCAGCCTCTTTCTCAAGCTTATATTTGTTATCTTGTCACTAACTGTTCACACTGATGAAGATGAATCGTGATCACATAGCACAGGGCTTTGCCCAGACTCTTCATAAGGTAATAACTAGAAGCCATGATGGCAGATTCCACTAGCAAAAACTAACAGGTTTTTACTTTAGTTGGCAGCCTATTAATGCTTCTTGAAATTACACTGCTGAATAAACAAGTTTGGGGCATTATTATTTTTGCTCAGCAGAATGTATTCTTAGTGAAAAAAAAATTAGACATTTTTAAAAGACTGTCTTCCAAAATCTGTTTGCTATAAAACTAATGAACTTCACGTGCCAAAGAAAACTCAGACATATCAGAGTTAGGATTTAGTTTATGAAGGAAATTGGAAAGAACATAGATGAAGTGGTTTGTAAGAAATATAAAATTTAGAAAATCAGAATGAGTTTGGCATTAATCATTAAATCCAAAGCAAACCAACACACAGGGCATTCAAATTTGCTATGTATTTGTGCTCAGTGTTTTTTACATAAACTTTTTTATTAGCAAACTTCTGTGTAGTACTCATGATTGTCCAGACTCAGGCAGGAGAAATGGCTCAATCATTATAACAATTAGTTGATCACAGAGCAGAGCTGAACTTCTGAAGTCTTATTCTTATATGATGGGTATCTGATGCTTACTTAACTTGAGAATCTGTTATTTTCAAGGTTTCCCTATTGGAAGAACAATCTTCTCTTGCATTTCTTGGAGTCATGGAGACTAATTGGTCCAAATAAGTCTTTTCTTTGATTACTCAAACTGGATGTGGTTACCTTTTTGCTATAAACTCCATAACCTCTCAACAATACAACTTTTCTTAAACTTATACTGGGAAGCATAATTCTTTGGCAAAAAATAAGCCAGAGTTAATTTATAGGAGGTATAATCAAATAGGTCTAACTTCATTTTTTTCTTTTGTTCTCTTGGTCCATTTACATTTTCTTCCTATGCCAGTAGCAAACTGCTTCTATTTCAGTGGCTTTAGAGTACATTTAAATTGTACTTAAAAGTAAATCCGGCTCTTTCATTTTATTATCTTTTTCCCCTTGAATATTTTTGGCCATTTTGGGGAAATTTATTTATCTTTATTGAATTGATATTTTTCTACTTTGTTATGGTTTGAATCTGAATGTCCTCCAAAGGCTTTTGTGTTGAAGACTTGGTTCTCAAAGCTGTGATGTTCAGAAATGAGGCTTTTAGAAAATTACTGGATCATAAATACTCTAAACTCACCTGCAGATTAATCCACTTATGGATTTTCGACTTGAATGAATTCTTGGGATATGGTGGAAAGGAGTAGGAGGTGGGACCTTGTTGAAGGGGCCCTTGGGGATGATATCTTGTTCTTGATCTCTTTTTCTCTTTTGCTGTCTGCTTTCTGGTAGACATGAAGTGAGCAACTTTCCTCTGCCACACCCTTCTGCCATGATGCTCTGTCTCCTCTCAGGCCCTGAGCAATGAAATTGGTTAGCCATAGACAAACTGAGCCAAATTAAATCTTTCCTCTTTTCAATTGTTTTTCTCAGAAATTTTGTCATAGTGAGGAAAACCTAACATATACTTCTTGTTTAAGAACAAACGAATGTTCTTTGGGTTTTTAAAGTGAAGTTACATGAAACTAATATTAATTTGATAGAGAATTTGATATTTTGTTATAGGTCTCCTTGGCCAAGAATTGATTTTTCTAATTGTTTGATATTGCATTTTATTCTTAATAAGACTATAAAGAATTTTTCACTCTTGAAAGTTGAACATTAATATCATTTACATTTTTAATTGTTTACTTCCAGTAGGAAAAAAATTGATATGTATATGCTAGAATCTTTATTATCTTAGGTAGTTTTGCATGATTTACAGAATTATGTAAGAAGTAGTACTCAAGAAGTAGACATAGGCTTTGTGATATGATGAATGAAATTGGTTATTTTAATAAGCAGACTTTGTTCAGGATGTTGCATTTCAGGAGGAGAAAGAAACTGAAGATTGAGAAAATCAGAATGATTGTACAACCAGAGTGTAGTTTCCATAATGTGCCCAGTTGTATGTGTTAAGGAGTTAAAATTCTACAGAATTATTAGTCTAGATAGAAATTTGCAGCTGGGAAAGTGAATAGTATGAAATGGAGAGTTTTCCTTTCTGGATATGTTTTTGGGCAGAAGGGAGAGATGAGATTGAAGGTAGGAATGAGATGGGGGAATAAATTGGAGCACACATATATTAAGGGCAAATGCCATGATTTCATTTCTTGATGGCTGAATAAAAACTACTTTGTGTATATGTATAACATTTTTTAAGTCCATTCCTCTATTGATAGGCCTCTGGGCTAGTTTCATAACTTGGATGTTGTAAATTGTGCTGCTATAAACATTGATGTGGTTGTATCATTATAGTATGCTAATTTAGTTCTTTTGGATAGAGGAGTGGGAGAGCTGGGTCATATGATGGTTCCACTCCTAGTTTTTTTGAGAAAAATCCATTCTGCTTCCCAGAGTGGTTATACTAATTTGTATTCTGACCAAGAATGTATGAATGTACTTTTTTCCCCTCACATCCTTGACAACATTTAGTATTATTCGTATTCTTGATAATTACCATTCTGACTGGAGTGAGATGAAATCTTAGTGTAGTTTTGATTTGCATTCCCCTGATTGCTAGAGATATTGAACATTTTCTACCACATATTTATTTGTTGGCCGTTTGTTTCTTCATTTGAGAAATGTCTGTTTACTTCTTTTGCCATTTATTAATTGAGTTATTTGGTTTATTTGGATGGTAAATTTGAGTTCTTTATATATTCTGGATATTAATCTTTTGTCAGAGGAGTAGTTGGAGAGAATTTTCTCCCATTCCATAGGCTTTCTCTGTACACCTTTTAGTTTTATATCATTCTACTTATTGATTCATGGTTTTCTTTCTTGAGCTTTAGGGGTCTAAAGGAAGTTGATGCCTGCACCAATATGCTGGAGTGTTGATCCTAGTTTTCTTATAGTAGTTTCTTTCTTCCTGGTCTAGTTCCTAAGTCTTCAATCCACTTTGACTTGACTTTCGTGCAGCATGAGAGATGGGGATCTAGTTTCAGTCTTCTACATATGTATATCCAGTTTGCCCAGCACATTGTTAAAAAAGCTACTTTTCCTCTAACATATATTTTTGGCTTTTTTATCAAGTATCAGTAGCTATAAGTTTGTGGGTTTATCTCTGTGTCTTCTATTCTGTACCAGTTGTCTTCATGCTGGTTTTTTTTTTTTTTTTTTGCTTTAGCTTCCTCGGGAGTATAATTTGAGATCAGGAATGGTGATGCCTTCAGCATTTGACTCAAATTTGAAATTAGTTTCTTCCAATTAAAAAATGTCATATGTATCAGACTCTTACTTTATTTCATGTGTTACAGATTGCCAAACAACACTTTGTCTACAGTCTAAATTTTATATTCAATGATTTAAATATCATACAGCATGCTTTCACCTCAATGTTATACTGTCATCTGAATGTAAATGGGGCTTGCTTACCCTGTGCCATAGTGTTCTAGTGCTTTGATATGCACTATCTCATTTAAATTTCACAGTAATACTATGAAGCATATAATAATCTTGTCCTTATTTTGGTAGATGGAAAAGCTGAAACAGAAGGTAACATGGGTAAAGGTAAAGCTGTAACATGTCTCAGATTACAAAGCTAATAAGCAGAGCTATTATCTAAACTGCTGGAGTTTAGCTTCAGCTAATGTGTTTTTACCAAATATATTTACTGCCTCATTTTAACTCCTAAAATGTTTATAAATAACAAAAGAAAAATATTCATGATAAGATGGAATAAATATGCATGGAATTTTATACAAATTTGGAATTTTTTAACTAAATGCAAGTAGTTATAATACACAAATCTCTCTTCAGTTCACTTCAAAACTTTTTTTTATAGAAAACCTTTTGGTTTATAATAGTCAACTTCATAGACTGTAGAACATTTTATGTATATAAATCTTATGCTTATATACCGCAGACTGAATAGAACATTGTAACCCAACAATGTATGGGCTCCAAGGCTGTTCTTATATTTCAATTTTTCTTTCCATAATGTTCCCTCTCTGTGGTGTTCTTACTGTGTGGAAAGATTTATGTACTAGCACTATTGAATTCATGAGTGGTTATTCAGTCAAGGAAATGGTCAAAATGACCTGTGTCTATCTTAGGTAAGCTGCAATGGTCTATAGTTGGTTGTCCGTGTTTTGCTTTACACTGTCAAAGATTATCAATATTTCAGCTAAAGGCCTCCAGAAAACAGCATGCAGCTGGGCCTTAGCAATTCTTGACACATAAATAGCTTGAATTAAAATTAACCTTTGTTGTCATAACTCACTAAGATTTTGTGTCATTTGTTATCTAGCATATCCTAGCCAATTCTACTAATAAAGTATAATTTGTTGATGTTATTGTTATGGTTTTGCATTAAAATTACTTTTGCTATTACTAAAATATTTTTGTATATGATGCTTCAGAGACCCAGTTTATGACTGACTACGTTTGACATTTTGCTCAATTAAATGGGTTTCAAATTCACAACCAGTACCCACAAGATGATGAAATTTACTGAAGAGATCTTTTTATTTTATCATTTCTAGCATCTTGTATTCTTTCTTTTTCAAAGAGACTTCAGATCAATTACATCATTTCTAAATTTATTTCTGGAATAAGATAAAATCCACAGCTGATAAAGTAATCTATAAACATATACATACATATACATGTATTATTTTACTTTTATCTCAATAAGATAATTTGTTTCACTTTACTGGAGATTGAACTCAGGGGCACTCGACCACTGAGCCACATCCCCAGCCCTATTTTGTGTTTTATGTGGAGACAGGGTCTCACTGAGATGCTTAGCACCTCACTGTTGCTGAGGCTGGCTTTGAACTTGCTATTCTCCTGTCTCAACCTCCCTAAGTGCTGGGATTACAGGATTTGAAGTCACTGTGCCTGGCTTCAAATCTCAAACTATGTTGTTTTATCTAACTTAAACTGTGTGAAATGCTTAAATTGATTGGCAGTTCACATGTCGACATACCTGAGTGCCTACTAAGTGCCTAGGTTTGCCTGTCTTTCTGAGGTGCTTACTAACATGAACATGCCAAAAGAATTGTGCATTTACTAAAGACATTGCATTATAAAATGCAAATCTCTAGTTTTGGTGAAAAAGTGCCCTCTTAATTTTGTTGTGTGTTAGAAACAAATGATCAAATTGTAATTTTCATAAGTTAACACTGTAGCAAACTAGGTAGGTAGGTGGATGATAGGTAGACTAACAGGCAGATAGATACATAGACGGTTATGTGATCATGGTATTTATTTCAGATGGATGTGTTTTGCCTTGTAAATATTTTCAATAAGGACCATCAGATTAGAGCTACTTAGAATATAGTACTGATTTATACTTTAGGTAAGATATATATATAAAATTTGTGAATGAGTATGCAGAAGACAATTTTAAATCAGAGAAACAGTTTTACTTAATATATCCTACTTTTTACTAGTGTAGGCTCTAATTATTCTTTCTAGTGTTCTTAATACTACTTATGGAAGTAAATAGCATTTTTATTCTATAAGCAATTTCTTTCAATTTTGAACAATTATACAATGACAGAGCTAGAATAATCAGTGATTGTATGAATCACTTCCCTTTTTTCACCAGTTAGAAAACAGATGTACTCAATGACTTGTCCAATGTCTCAGCTAATTAGGGGCGGACTCAGGAGGCCTGCTTCTCAGTCCAGTACTCTTTCTTATCTGCTCTTAGATTATGCCCTGTATAGATGCAGCAATTAATAGTATAATACAATGGGAAATAAAGTGAGGAAATTTGTTGTTTCATTTGATTTTCAATAAGATAAGTAACTTGGTAGATGGACATGAGACATCTTTATGCCAATGTCACATGTGAGGGACAGAATGGACAGAGTCAAAATACACATATATGGTCTATTCGCTTTTAAGAAGACAAAGGTGACTGAGAGAACACATAAACTGGCATGCAAACTCTGTGTTTCCAGCTACCTTAATTAAAATACCAGGATACATACTGGTTGGAAAGAAGAAATTCAGGGTAGTTTGTCAGATCTAACAAGAAACAGACACTTTTCTTTGTATCTCTAGACCTATAAAGTATATCATACTTCTAAAGTCAGTCTACCAAAATCGTAGAAGCTCTTGAATTTAGAAAGAATGTAAATATATAGCAGAATGCTATTTTCCTTATCTGACTACTTGACTAAATGACCCCATCTAGACAGTTTCAAGCTGGTTTGTTTCCTATCCTCTAACATTGGAATACCAAATATATACTTTATATACTTTACAGGGCCCTTGGGAGGTCAGGATGAGCTTATGTCTGAAGTGGTTATGAAAAAGGTAGAGACCCATGTAGATTTTAAGTCAGTGTTTTGTAAAGTTTGGAGTAGTTTATCACAGCTGTAAGACCTCTGTGTGGCTGTACCAGTAGTAGAAAGTGACACTGGCAGGTTATTTGTAGTTTAACTTGGTAAAGGCATTTTATTTACATAGCACAGCATTGACAGGAAAGGTAAAAACTACTTATGACATGTACTATGAGTTTTTTATTACATATTTTACATCAATATGCAAATGACATACTTTGGTGTTATGACACCATCATCTAAAGTCTCTGTAGTTAAATTTAGTATGTAAATATTTCTTATTTATTTGTAGCTTCATTTATTCACTGCAAACAAAATAGAAGAAAGTTTAAAATAGCATTTGGTACCTGTTTAGGGGTGAGGGGTAGGGATTGCATTTACCACCAGTTTTATAAATTGATAGTAATAAATTCTGCTGTTGGAGGTAGTCTTCCTAAATTTGAAGGCTCTTTTGATTTGCATGCAGTTACATTTTCTTTTATTATTAATGGCTTCACCCATTTGGGTCATGTTTGTATTTTTTACCCTGTATGTTAATAGCATCTATCATATTGTTAGGAGGATATTTGGATAAGATTCTGGAAACGTTGTAATGCTCTTTTGAGATATATTTATAAGAGAAAAACACTTTGATGGCATGCATATGATGTGAAAAACGTAGTTCTGACAATTGTCATATGTCTATAAATCAAGACGACAGTATTTTTTTTCTTTCTCTAAGATATTGATACATATGAGTGGAAACTTCTATATATCCTAGCTATAGCATTTTGAACAGAAATTTGAAAATTAGAATTTGTATTTTCTGCATAGAAGAGTCATAGCTATTAGACAGCAAATGTCAACTATGCAAGTTATTTATTAACTGTTAAGAGAATATAGATAAATACATAAGATGGTGTTATGATTTGGATGTGAGATGTCCCCCAAAAGCTCCTATGTGAGACAATGCAAGAAGGTTCAGAGGAGAAATGATTGGGTTGTAAGTCTTAACCCAATCAGTGAATTAATCCCCTGATAGGGATTAACCAAGTGGTAATTGAAGCGGTAGGGTGTGACTGGAGGAAGTGGGAATTAGGGCATGGCTTTGGGTATATATTTTTATCTGGCAAGTTGATTCTGTCTCTGCTTCCTGATGATGTGAGCTGCTTCCCTCTGCCACACTCTTCTGCCATGTTTTTGTGCCTCACCTGAATCCCGGAGGAATGGAGCTGGCCTTATACGGACTAAGACTTCTGAAGCCATGAGCCCTCAATCAAACTCTTCTTCCTTTACAGTTAGGCTGGTCAGATAATTTAGTCACAGCAGAAAAAAAGCTGACTAAAATAGATGGTCATACATAAAGAGTACCATTCTTAGTAAAGCATTCCAATTTATATATTGTAATCAGTTACCAATACAGTATACATTATGTACATCCATCACTGTACATACATGTGCACAAATAGCATAAATTATTATAAGAAAAACCTTCAATTTTTAGGAATTTGTCATTAAATGTCTTTATCCATCCATCTATCTATTCAAACATTGATTCATGTATTCATTCAATATATATTTGTTGCACATATATATTTATAATTTCCAAATTTCACTCACTTTTATTTTCCTGAATTTCTGAATTAAAAATCTGTTCCCTCACAATCTAGTCATGTCTGTATCATTTTCAAAATTATGTAATACACATAAGTTCTAATCCTTAATGAATTTTGTGAGATAACATTTAATCTTGCTTGATGTATTTCTTCCCTGGTTAGAGGCTGGCAAATTAGAGCTTTTTATAGGTGACAATGTGGAAAGTGTGAATCAAATGAAATAAAAATCTGGATATTTTTCTGGATAAGGAAAAAAACAAACCTCAAGTTGCTTTATATTTATCTACTGGATCATATGGTGTTTCCTTACTAGCAAGATATTACTAGCAAAATTTTACTAGCAAATAGTCATTTTACAATTTAATCTAGTACTAATATTTTCATAGAAATATATGCTTTAAAGTCACATATACTAGTTCCCAGAAGACAGTCTATGTACAATACATTGTTTCTTTTATCTCATCTTAGAAATTTTGGTTTGCAATTTGATGCTTTGATCCTTTTAATGCCATAAGAATTTTTACCGACAATTGATTCTGCAGTCAAGGTCATTCATTGTAGGTCACTCCCCCACCCCCCGCACCTCCTCTTTCTTGCAGGTCTGCTGTAGATCACTTATTTTGTGATTAATGCTTATTGAAGAGATTCTTCTGTCATCAGGCAGTTAATCCCAGACACACTTCTACTCTGGAAATAGTAGACAAGCTTATTGAGATGATTGTGAAAATACCCATGAAAAATTCAGCTTTTAAACAATATCAAGGTGTCTCAAGTTTTCTGGGAGACAGGGCAAGAAAGGACTGAGAGAATCATGGAATTTAAAAGGTGTGATTAATTGAAATTCTAGTCGGAGTCAGCAGGGCTTGGTGTCATTCATCACACTGATTTGATATGAGGGATGTGGGACTTCAAGGTTAGGCAAGGTGAGGTGGGAATTTCATGGGAGCAGAGCTTTTCTTTATTCTCTCCTGAATGGAGATTATCAACCCATAATAGTCAAAAGAAAAGAAAGGCCTTAAAGAGATGACATTCTGTGATGTCCAATCCTGTCTTCGATACATCTTTTAAATTCACTCTTGTTTTTTATTTATGTGAAAGATTTTTGAGCTTTAAAATATAGCCACAAAAAACAAGATTAGGCAACCATTGCTTAATTACCTTAAAATCATGGTACATTCATAACAGGGTAGATGTGAATATTCATTAATCAAACCACCATGCCATTTAGCAAATTACCAGGAAAGTTAACTTGGTCATTGAGTCAAGGCACAACTCACCTTTCTCTGTTTGTATATGGACGGACCTGAGATATAGACATCTAACAGTTGTGGCTCAAAACCATAATTGGAAATATGTGATTTAATCTGTAGTACAGAAGCTCATCATGTGTGAATTTAACCTACAACAGTCAGGGGAATTTCTAAAAAGTTGTTAACCTCCTCACCCTGGATCTGACTGTGTAAAATTTAGGGCTAGAAGGGTAGAGATCATGTGCTGCCTGCAGACAGCTGCCTCTCACGAAGAGAAAAGGAGGAGGAAGAGGCAGGATGGACCCATTCTTCCAAGGTCACTGATCAAATGAATGATTATCCCTCTCTGCAAAAGAATGAGTAAAGGGTAGGGATAAAGCCAAGAATTACACTCCAGGAAAGTCCCCCTGCATGGACTTCTTGGGGGTGGAAAATGCATGTGTCCTTTTACTTGTTTACAGTCCTGGAGATCTGGAATGAGTTCAAAACTGTTAACAATTAAATAGTATAGTATGTTCTATTATGTTTGTTAATCTGAATCCCAAGAAAGTTTATTAATTTCTGTTGCAAGAGATTGAGTTTACATTTTTGGGTTAATATTGAAGGAACTATAAAAAGTGAGATTTTTTTTCTGATTAATTTTTAAATTTTTGTTAACATTATTTTTATGAACAAATAAAAGTGTGATATTTCAGTGTGATATTTCTACACATTCATGCAATGTGCTCTGGTCGAATCCACTCCCTACCATTCTTCCCAATATTAAGTAATTACTATGGTGCTTTCACGTCAACTTTTTTAGCTTGTACATATTAGAGAGAACATGTAGTACTTGTCTCTGTGTCCAGCTTATTTTACTAAACACGATGACCTCCAGTTCCATATATTTTTGCTACAGATCATGGTATTTTATCCTTTATAACTGAATGATACTCCATTGTGTATATATACCATATTTTTAAATCCATTTATATGTTGATGGGCATGTAGGCTGATTTAGTATCTTAGATATTGTGAATAGTGCCACAATAAACATAGGTATGCAGGTATCTCTTTTGTATGTGGGGTTAATTTCCTTTGGCTATGTACCCAGATATTGGATAACTAGTTCATACAGTAAATCTACTTATAGATTTTGAGGAACCTCAATGTGGTTCCTCATAATGACTTCACTAATTGATGTCTTCATCAACAGTGAATAGGAGTTCCTTTCTGTTGGGTGTGGTGGTGCACACCTGTAATCGCAGTGGCTCAGGAGGCGGAGGCAGGAGGATCACAAGTTCAAAGGCAGCCTCAGCTAAAGCAAGGTGCTAAGCAACTCAGACCCTGTCTCTAAATAAAACACAAAATAGGCCTGGGGATGTGACTCAGTAGTGGATTTCCCCATAGTTTAATCCCCAGTGACCCTCCCCACCAACAAAAACCAAAGAGTTTCTTTCTACATTCTCACCAGCATCTGCTAGTTTTTGCTTCTTGATAATAGTATTTCTAACTGGAGTGAGATAATATCTTCTTATAGTTTTGATTGGTATTTCCCTGATAGCTAATGGTATTGAGCATTTTGTTCATACATTTGTTGGCCATTTGCATTTCTTTGAGAAGTGTCTATTCTGTTTATTTGTCCATTTTTAAATCACTTTATATGCTTTTAGTTCTGAAGTATGTTAAGTTCTTTCTATATTCTGGATATTAACTCTGTTAGATGAATAGTTATCAAGTATTTTCTCTAATTCTGTGTTATGGTTTGGATATGAGGTATCCCCCACAAAGCTCATGTGGAAATGCAGGAATGTTCAGAGGTGAAATGATTAGAATTTGAGAGCTGTATGTAACCCGATCAGAAGATTAAGCCATTTGATGGATTAAAAACTTGAATGTATTATAGGGTGGTGACTGTAGGCAGGTGCGGCATGGCTGGAAGAAGTAGGTCACTGGGGGCTTGCACTTCGGGATTATATTTTGTCCTTTTTCTCTTTCTCTTGCTAGTTCCTGGCTGCCATGGGTTGAATAGCTTTCCTCCACCTTACATTTCTACCATGATATTCAGCCTAACTTTGGACCCAGAGCAATGGAACTGGCCAGCCATGAACTGAGACCTCTTACATTGGGAGCTCAAAATTAACTTTTCCTTCTCTAAGTTGTTCTTATCAGGTATTTTGGTCACAGTGATGCAAAATTGACTAACACATGTAGGTTGTCTCCTCACTTTCTTGATTGTTTCCATTGCTGGGCAGAAGCTTTTTAGTTTGATGTAATCACATTTGTTTACTTTTGCTTTGCTGTGGAATTTTTATAAGTGCATTATTTCTCTTTGCATTATTTTTATAAGTGAATACAATACTTGCTTTAGAAATTCTTAGTTGTATGGAGGGAAAATATACCAAAACCAACAAACAAACATTTTAAGAGCATCTTTAATTCAAATATTTATTATGCTGTTTGAACAATGATATATGCTCTGGCTTGGATGTAGTTTGAACTCCAAGGGTTCATGTGTTGCAGATTTGGTCCCCAGTGTGATAATGTTGAGAAGTGGTGGAACCCTTGAGAGATAAGTCCTAATAAGGAAGTAATTGAGTGAGTGGAAGAATCACCTTGGGGAGGGGTTAATGCTGGTCTTGTATAGTTCATTTTCTAGAAATTAATTTGTTGTAAAAAAGTAAGCCTGACCCCTAAGTAGATCTTTGCCTCCCTGTCTTGTTATGTGAACTCTCTCATACATGCTGCCAACATTGTGATGTTGTTTGCCATGAGGCCCTCAACAGATTTCTGCCAATGCAGATGCCATGTCCTGGAGCCTCAAAAACTTTGAGCTAAATCAAACTTTTTCTTCACAAATTACCCAATCTCAAGTATTTTCTTATAGAAACAAAACAAATAATTTAAAAAGGCCATCGATTTTAGCAGGATCAGTGAAGCCAGGTGCAGTGGCACATGCCTGTAATCCCAGCGGCTCGGGAGGCTGAGGCAGGAGAATTGGGAGTTCAAAGCCAGCCTCAGCAATGGCTAGGTGCTGAACAACTCAGTGAGACTCTGTCTCTAAATAATGTACAAAATAGGGCTGGGGTGTGGGTCAGTGGTCCAGTGCCCCTGAGTTCAATCCCCAGTACGAAAAAGAAAAAAAAAATGGATCAGTGAAGATTTTTCTTGCAATGTTTTTATTTTTCTTACAAACCAGAGATATGTAAAAGTATTGAAAATTTACTTCTTTGAGCATATCCTATAATTCAGATTTAAATAAATTATGTGTGCATACCAATGAGTCTCAACCAATACTTTAAGAAAAATTCCCATGTATTCTTCATATGAACAACCTAACATGATGATTGCCTTCTGGACTATTAACAATGTTTTTACATGTCTTTCTTTATGGGAGATGACTTATGCCTATAACTCATTTTTTATTATTAACAATGTTTTTACATGTCTTTACTATTACATGTTTTTACATGTAAAAGACATGTTTTTACATGTCTTTCTTTATGGGGGATGACTTATGCCTATAACCTTTTTTAACTATTACTTATTAAATAAGTTGTGCAGGTGAACTTTTCAAAATTTCAGAAGTTCCAAAGTGATACATTTTTTCTCCTCTAACACAGGTCCCAGGTGAAGGATTTCTTTTCACTCTGTGTAACTCTTCTTCACAGAAAACATTTTCTTTTAGCAGGAAATATACTACGGCACATTTTGACTAAGTACTGCTTCACCATTTCAAGATAATCAGTATGAATAAAAGCAGAATTTTATTCTGTCCATTAAATACTGGACTGTATCAAAAGTTAATTTCTTCATATTCTAAAATGTTTTTGGTCACTTGTAAGTCAACATCTAAGGAATGCTTTGTACCAAATCATCCTGGTATGGTTTTATTTTACAGAAAACAAAACAAAACAAGGTAAACAGTGTATTTTTAGGAAAGTTGGAAATTCCTACTTCATTTGTGTTGTCAATTATTTAAGGAAATACTTGTTTGAAATCCTAAGATCTCAGGGCTTAATTTAGTTGAACCCTCCTTCTTGCTTATATGAAGTCCAAATTAGTGTTCTTTTTCATTATTGGGGGTCCAACAGCTGACAGAGTCTCTCTTAATCATGAAATATAGCTTCCAGTATTACTCTGGATTCAGGGGGATGGCATGAGAAGAACACAGGATATACATAGGAGATTTCTTTTTTTTCTTTTCTTTCCTTTTTTTTTTCTTTTTTGCATTAAAAATTTTTAAAATTTATTTTTAAAACAGAAGAATGCATTTCAAGTCATAGTGCATATATGGAGCACAGTTTTTCATCTCTCTGGTTGCAAACAAGATAGAGTCACACCATTCGTGTCTTCCTACATGTACCTAGCGTAGTGATATCCATCTTATTCCACGATTTTTGCTAATACATGGGAGATTTCGGGGTTTATTTTTTGGTACTGGAGATTGAACTCAGGGGCACTCGACCACTGAGCCACATTCCCAGCCCTATTTTGTGTTTTATGTAGAGACAGTCTGAGTTGCTTAGCGCCTCGTCGTTGCTGAGGCTGGCTTTGAACTTGCGATTCTCCTGTCTCAGCCTCCCTAAGTGCTGGGATTACAGGCTTGCGCCATTTCTTAAGGACAAGATTTAGAAGTATACATTTTTTTGTGGTCGCTTTCTGTTGTCTATAACTCAGTCACATTACTTTACCTAACTCAAGGAGGCTTGGAAATATAGTTTGATATCCAGAAATAAAAGAAATGGTTTTGATAAATACCTAACCAGCCTCTACAATAAGTAAGTAAATCATGAATAGCTCCCAACTGGTATTTAAGGAAACAATAATAGCCTTCTGTATTGGGTTAATAACTTACGCTAAAATAACAGTTAAAATATACTTGCATAGCTAAAATGAACTAATATATATAGAAAATGTAATGCTTTAAAATTATTTATAAATATAAATTATACTTTAAACTTTGCAACAATTCTGTGATAAGATTCTGATTTTACAGATGAGGAAAACAAATTAACTTGCTAGCCACCACCAGGCTTTGTGAAAGTCAGAAATAGGATTCATGCTTAGGTTATTCTAATCCTGTTTTCTTTCATTTCTGATATTCTGGGAAACAGTCAACAAAACAGTGAAAAGTAATCTTTCAAGTGTGATTGTCATGAGGATACCTATTAGATCAAATGTTCCTATATTCCTAACTTTGAGTACCTTTAATATTAGAGAAAGTCCTTTTCAAGAAACTTACATCTTGGTAGGAAGGGTAAAAATAAACACATTTGTGCATAAAATGTACACAGATACATCACCTATCCAGCAGCATCAAGTGTTATGAGGACAATTAAGTGTTATGAGGACAATTAAAGCCAGCTACAGCAGGACAGATGGTGGTAGAGGATGCTTTTTTAGGATGCTTTTTTTTAAGTCTTCTCTGAGGTAGTGCTTTAGAGAGAAAGCCTGAGTGGAGCTATGTGATTATGGTTGCAGAAGATCATTGTAAGTGAAGAGCAAAGGCCAAGGCCCCAAGAGCCTGCTAAACATGATGAGTGTATTAAAAAAGCAGTGACAAGCTCATGTGACCAGCATGGGATGAGAAAGGAAAGTGAAGGGTAATATGTTAGGTAGTAGCCAGGGTACAAGTCATATATAGCATCACAAGAACTCTGGAAGTTATTCTAAATGCTGTGGAAAGTTACTAGAACATTTTGAGCCTAATGACCTGATTTAAATTCTAGATGTTTCACTCTGCTGCTGTATTGAGAATAGAATTTTGAGGATATGTGGGAAAGCAGGGAGGAAATTTGTTCATTCAAAATATTTATCTAGTGTTTAGTATAATTCTGTATTAGGAGCTAAAGATACATCATTGAATAAAACAGAAATTGTCCCTGCTCTCATTAAGCTAACATAAAAATTGATTATGATATATTAAGTGATACTATGTAGAAAATTAACACAGAGTAAAGGAACATAAAGTGGTGGTGGAAGCGTGTAGGCTGCTTTAAAATGGTTAGAGAGAGGGTTCCCAAGATGGTGACATTTGAACAAAGCCTGGAAGGAAATACAGATAGTTGAGGGAAGAAATCATGGGAATGAAGGAAGCAGCGTGTGTGAAGGCCCTGGTGGAGCATGCCCCTGGACTGAGTTGGATTATAGTGAATGAAAGAAAGGGTTTGGATGAGATCAGAGGAAGTGAGGAGACAGAAAAATTAGAATCTTCTAGGCCCCTGAATTTATGTTGAGTGACATGAGAAACACATGGAGGCTTTTGAACAGAGGAATGACATGATCTGACTTACATTTTGAAATCTGCTGTGTGTGCAATGGATGGTAAAGAAGTAAGAATACGTGGTGGTCTGGGTGCAGTGGTGCACACCTGTAATCCCAGCGGCTCAGGAGGCTGAGGCAGGAGAATCGCGAGTTCAAAGCCAGCCTTAGCAATGGTGAGGTGCTAAGCAACTCAGTGAGACCCTGTCTCTAAATAAAATACAAAATAGAGCTGAGGATGTGGCTCAGTGATCGAGTGCCCCTGAGTTCAATCCCTGGTACCCTCCTCCCCCCCCAAAAAAATTAAAAAATAGATGGTGGTAGGGTGAAGGTGTTCTGGCAGATGGCAATTGATGCCATCTTAATCCACTTCAAGAAGGACTCACTTTCCCAGATGAAAAGTGTGGTTAGCTGACTGCCTCTAGTTGTTAGCTTACTTAGGGTTCTATCTCAGTTTTTAAGGTGAAGTCAAACTCTTCTTGGAGTGGCCTTGGATAGTCACTGAACAAAATGTCACTACCAGATGCTAGACATTTCCTCCAAATATGGGGCTCCTCTAGTGGGCAGGCTTTGCCTCAGAATCCCCTCAGAGACTGCCAGGTTGGTCACTGTCTGAGTAACCTCTATAGAATTCTGCTTCCTTTTCCTTTCACAGTCTTTTCTCCCAGTAACCTTTTAGTACACATAACTCTCAGTGTCCACTTCCTGGAGAACTCAATCTACAACAGATAGGAAGAGGAAGATGGTATTAAGAAGCCCATTTAGGCAAGAGGTGCTGATGCTTTTGACTATATTAGTGAAAGTGGAGCTCTTGGGAAATATATTCCAGATGGACTCTGAAGGTGGACTTAACAGTAATTGTTAAGTGGTCAAATGTAAAATATGATAGAATGATTGGAGTCGAAGGTTGACTTCACATTTTTGTTTGAAAAATTGAAAGCAAAGGCAGAAAATGGCAAAAAGAAGAATGTGGGGCTGGAGTTGTGGCTCAGTGGTGGAACACTTGCCTACCATGTGTGAGGTACTGGGTTCGATTCTCAGCACCACATATAAATAAATGAATAAAATAAAGGCCCATCAACAACTAAAAAATTAAAAAAAAAAAAAGAGAATGTGAGGACCTGAGGGTGGAAAAATTGAGTTCACTTGTAGCATGTAAATTTTACTATGTTAAATTGGAATTACTAGCTTAGATTTTGGGCGAATGTTCATTGATGGACATTTGAAAGTTATCAGCCTATTGCAGTACTTAAGCCAAAGACATGGAAAGCTCACCTAGGACTTGAGAGTAGTCATAGGAGAGAAATATTGTACTTCCTGGCCCTACCAAGTTTAGAGGAAAAGCCAGTTAAGAAGTCTTCAAAAGCCAGGTGAGGTGGCGCATGTCTGTAAGCCCAGTGGCTCAGAAGGCTGAGGCAGGAGGATGACGAGTTCAAAGCCAGCCTCAGCAATTTAGTGAGACCCTAAGCAACTCAGCAAGACCATGTCTCCAAATAAAATATTTTTAAAAAGGGTTGGGGATATGACTTAGTGTCCCTGGGTTCAATCCTTTGTACCACACACACAAAAAAACTAAGATGACAAATACTGGGCTGGTGAAAGAGGCAGGGGGCCTTGTCCCAGAGGCTAACTGAAGAGATTTTCCAGAAGGAAGGCAAGATCACTTGATTCAAATGTTGAAAGAGACTGTAGAGTGAAGACAGAAGTCACTGCTGGATTTGGGAACATGGAAGACTTGGTGACTTTGATAAGAATGGCTCTAGCAAGGTGGTAAAGATTGAAGATCATATGATGTGACTTCAAGAGCAAATACTAGACAGGAAAGTGAGCAAATGTACACATGCAGCTCCACTCCTTAGATAAACCAGGAACAGCTGGATGCAGGTGTGTGGCTAAAGTCATGAATTATTTAGGTGATTATTGCTATTTTAACAAACACATCTGTTACAATGCTCAGACATTTTTAATGTGCCCTACAAAACACAGCCAAGTTAATACTCAGGACTACTTTAGGAGGACAGCACTATTGTTTTAGTTGGGAATTTGAGGACAGAGATATCAGGTACATTGTCCACAGTCACACAGGCAGTCAAGTGTGAAAGTGGTAATTGAACCCAGGCCATCAGGATTAATAGTCTTCTCCGGAATCAATCATCCTAAATCTAAACTCATGCAGGATGTTTCTGTGTCGGAGTTCAGTACTGATGTGAATAATGAGTATAAGGATAATTTGATGATATAAGAGAAAGTGAGAGAATTATAGGAGCAATTCCTTGAGTATATGAGAAAGGATACAAAGACAGTGCCTAAATGGAGGGTTTGGATAGTACAGAGTGGTGGGCAGAGCTCATCCACTGTGATAGACAAGATTAAATACGTGAGTGTAGATGCAGTTAGGTTTTTAGTGTTGGTGCTGAGAGAATGAGGAAGTTCTATTCTGATTGTTTTTATTCTCCAGTGAAATGTGCAGAGAAATTTTTTTTTTCTGTTTATAGGAGAATAAAATGACTAGGAAAATATGAAAAGATTGCCTTGAAGTGGTAACAGCCTACTTGATATTTTTGGTCATAAAAGCAAGATGAGTAAATCAGCACATTTCTCATAAATGTTTTCCTATAGCCAGTGCAGCTGCATATCCATATCAATAAAGTAGGTGAAGAATTGTAGTTCCAGTGTTGGCAAATAATCGATGGAAATCAAAGTACTGGAAGGAGTCCACTGAATTTGAAGGCACACTAGCATTAAGTCTAGCAAAGAGTGGATAACTCTACTTAAAAGTCAAAAGGAACTCCTAGGGTCTTCAGAAACTGTTTAATTTATGGGAAATTTGGCTATTCAATCTCAATGAATAGACCTTCTACTGGAGTCGATTATTATAGGTTTTAAATTTGGTTGTCATGGGAATGCTTCCCTATGTATTCAAAATATGAAGCAATTCTGCTACATGAATATGTGGTACTCAGTAGTGCTGGCAGTGAAACTGGCAAAGCTATCATTAGTCTGCTTTGGTGTTTAAGATGTGAAAAGTAATTACAATTATAATAGTTATATGCAATACTATTAAGTACTTACTGTATGCAAGCACAGTACTAAGGACTTAAAATTATTGATTTATTAACTCTGATTAACAGTACTAATTGTATTATTATTATGCCAATTTTGCAGATGAGAAAACTAAGAATGAGTAAGCCACAGGACAGCTCATTGTCAGTGCTGTGTTAGCCAGGGAAAAGATCAAATTTACCCATGAACTTCTTAATTCACATAGTAAGAAAGTCTAGGTGTTGCCCAGCACAGGCTCTTCAAAGAGGTCATAAACCCCTGAATTTCTTATTTTTGCTTCCCTCTTTATTGGCCTTGTTCTCTGCTCCAATATTACCAAACCTTTCCCATGATGGCTTCTGGTAGCTTCACGCTCAGCTTTTTTAACTTGGTAGTTCTGGTGGAAAAATACCCATCCGAATAGATCCTCACTGTATCTTAGGATGGCCTGGGAAAAATGATATCCCTGACCTGAACTGATTATTGGAACCAGTGGGATGAAATTCACTGACTGACCTGTGTGAAGGAAGGGATTGGTATTAGTCCACCTGAACTGTATGGACTAAGCATTGAAGAGTGACTGTTTCTTAGAGGAAAATTTAGAGGCTCTTATTATGAAAGAGGGGATTGGATACAAGATAAGCCAAGCTAAAAAGCCATTGTTTATTGACTACCTTTATTTACTATCTCTTAAGGTCATTTGTAGGTTCAAAAATCATCTAAACCAGCCTAATAAAAGAGTACCAAAATTTTGTCAAGACTTGGAGAATCAGTAGTGTTTATATTCTTAATGTAGGTGATTGATGCTATCTGAGCAAAATTATTAAGATTTGTTTTTCCTAACACTCTTTAGTCCACTCCTGAAAATGTGCCAATTTACAAGTGTTTCTCAGTGTCCTTTACAGAATTGTACTTCTCTCTTGTTTTACTTAACTGCAATTTGCACTTACGATAACCGTAGTTTCATGCATGGAGAGACTGTTCTCAAACATTAAGTTGTCCATTCCAAGATTTGTGTGGGTTAAGATGGAAATAAGTACTCAGTTTTGAATTGAGTTTTTTTCTGTAGAAAAAAGTTGAAATTAGATTTAGCAATGTAAATAATGAGGATGCCATCAGAGATCTAATCTTGGGTATAAAATACCTAGGTCTGTTTGACTCTAGGAAAGGCCTTTAATGGCAATATATATCTGAGAAACACTGTAATGAGCAATTGTTAATATCTCCTCATGTAGTTGTCATACACATAATTTCAAAACAAATTTGTATTTTCATATGCAAAAATGCAGATTTAGTATAATGAATTCTCATTTACATACCACTCAGCTTCAAAAATTGTCAAATCATCACCATTTTTTTCTATGTCATGATCAATTTTGCACTTTATAAAAGTAGCACTTTTTTATTGATAAATAACTCTGGTAGAAATGATTCAAGATATAGTGAAATTGGTATGAGAAAACCTTTTAAGTAGCAATGGTGCTAATCTAGATGAGAACCTGAATTTAAGTAAGTGAGAGATTAGGGGGCGATAATATATATATATATATATATATATATATATATATATATATGAGAGAGAGAGTGATATATGTATGTGTGTATATATACATATATACATATACGTATGTGTATGTATGTGTATATATATGTATCTAAAGAACCGGGTCACTGTTTAAATGAGCTATGCTCTAAGCTCTAAAACATTCTGACAAGAGAATGCTTGAGGTTATTTTACTCTTTTTTCCTTCTTTTTAGCACCAATATGCTATTCAACGATCTTATAGCATTACAGAACTCTCCTTTGCAACACTTAAAAATGACAATTATATACTTAAGTGATTTTTTGATTAAAATTTGTGATATGATTAAAATTTGTCACACAATTTTGTTTAATGAAAAAATGACTTAAATTTGTGTTTGATTTTTCTGGTCTTTAAGAGAGTAAGCTAAACACATAGGGAGGTCCTTGACAGAAATAGAGGCTTAATAAATGTTTTTGAGAATAAGTACTCCCTCAGTATCCCAGGACCCAGGACCATGCAACACCAAAATCTGTTGATGATCAAGTCTTTTATGTAAAATATATAGTATTTGCATGCAACCTATATAAAAGTATACTTCAGTATACTTTAAAGAGTCTCTAGATGACTTGTAATAACCTCATACAATGTAACTGCTAGGTAAATAGTTGTTTTGTGTAGGGAATGTCAAGAAAAAGTTTATATATGTTCAGTATAGATAGAGTTTTCTTTCTAAATATTTTCTATTGGTGGTTGTTTGAATTTGCTCGTTTGGAATCTGTGGATAGAGAGGGCCAAGTGTACATTACTGGCAAAATACTTAACAAACCATTAGTTGAACTTAAAAAAAAATCGACTTCTAGAATTTAAGTATGCTTTTAGTAAGACTTCAACAGAATAAGACTGAAAGTGCAAATTAAAGAGGGAAAAACCAAACTGTAATAAGAGAATGAAGCAAGTAGATAGTTAATGCCTTGATTGGTTTAGTTTTGCTCCTTCTGGAAGTTAGAGTTTGGGCTGATTCTGTTATCATTTGATGCAGATAATAAAAAAAATTTATATACCTGTATTTAGTGACTCAGGAGGCTGCTTTATAACAGTGCTTGTTTTAATATTTAGCTATCACAAGAAAAAAATAAACATGACTTCTATTTCTAATTTTTATTGGAGTCCATATTGTCTTTCAAATATAACAACTATGAAAAGTGACTCTCCTCCTGCCCTAGCTTCAGTACTTACAACATCAGAGAGGAAGAGAAATCCTGTTCTTTGGTAGTGAAAATATAATGTCTATATGAATTGAGCTCTTACACAATATTATGGAAGTTAATACTTGGAAAAACATACTGGGATAGGTAAAGTGCAACCTTATCATTTTGCCTTGGACATTTTGTAATTCCTGATGTAAGTAAAAGCTCTCCCTACCCATCTTCTCCCACCCCCACCACTAATGTTGATAAAGCATATCTTCCAGTAACATGTTTGGTCTCCTCACTGCCAGAAATTGGACTGCAATGCTATTTATATACAAATCTGATTAGTATTCTTTGGAGAGTTTCTACTTCATTGGTTCTACTCTGTCAGAGCAGATGGAGGCCAAAAGAGAGACTATTCTTATTTTTCAAAAGCATAACCTATTCTGGAAGTGTTCTTTTTAATGAAGTGAGACATCAGAATGGGGAAGAATCTCTTACTTGTATTAGGACTAACATGCATGGATAATTGATCTCCTGATGTGAAATATATAATCTACTTTGGAAATCATGTTTTATTCCTATGCTGTGAACAAAGATTTATTTTAAATTTTACAATATCACCTGGGATTGTCTCCATTTTAACTTAATTATATTAGGATTTTATGGGCTTTTTGGCATCCAACAAAAAGACAACTTGGGATCCTTTGAATTAGCAGTTCCATCCAATGAAGAATTCCTTTCCAATTGTAAGAAATTAGAAAAACTTGAAGATTTTTTGTATCCTTATGACATTTTAAAAGTCAAAGTGGCCTTGTAGAAATGATTCCTCACTTACATTTATAACCATTATTAAAAATAGTCATACTATGACAGTCTTTCCTTTTGGTTAATCACATTAATGTAATTAAGACATTGGAGCTCTAGGAGAGATTAAGTATTTATTTTGCTCATTTCCTCATTATATAATTCAATAAATATGTACTATCAATAATGTTTTATCCTGTGTTGATGTTAAAACTTCAAGTACGAATAAGGTGCATCCATGCTTTATATCATACATCTACCATAATTAAGTCTAAAATATGACCAAGTGTCATAGCAACAAGGATTTGAGTTCATACTTAAAATAGAATTCCTCTAGAAGCAACTGACTTTACACAGTACTGTGCCTATGAAATTTCTACATTAGTTTGATAGAAGTGGTAAACTCAATGAGCATATTGGACTCAAACAGAACCTGTGACAGTTCTGTATTTAGCTTCTGAACAGATGTCTTATTTCATTTCTGTGTTGTTAAAATATTTTCAAAACCTAAAACAGAGACTAACAATAAAATTTTGTTAAGTGAATGAACGAAGCAGTAAATTATCAATACATCAGCCATAAATACTGATTGAGAAATTCTCATTAGTTTGCATTTATATTTTGAATAGTCTCTCTTGCCCAAAATTAAAAATTCAAATTGACAACAATTAAACTAATAAACACAACTTCCCACTTTCAGTTTTAAATTTGAGAATGTAGTGTGAAGAAAAGAAACACCATCTATGATATTAAGTGATGGCAATCAATTGAATTATAATGGTTGTGTGGTCTTTTCCATACTTTAAAGATAAACACATTTTTGTTTTATATATAGAGATCCCATAAAATATTTATAAATAATTGTGGCTGTCAAATATAGTTCTCCTTGAATGAATGAGAAAACTAACCTGTCTAGACTTAGATTTGAAGGCCACTGCAGATGGTAAAGGGCAAAGAGTGACATTTATTGTGAGTGCATTAATGGACTGGCATAGCCGTTAGATGTGTGAATGAGGATAAAAAACCCTCTGAGCCATATTGTTTACATGGTCTACCTCTGCTTCTTGAAAAACACTGGAAAATTCCTCTTTAGTTTTCAGTTTTCAGAAGTGAGCATAGACAGATCAGCAGAGAACATTTGTCCTTGTTGTTTTAGTATGATTAGAACTGTTCACTTTGGAAATTAAGATTGAAAGCATTTAAAAACATAACTCAAAATCAGAAATACTCGAGATAAAAAAATACAGGAACCTGAGTATTTTTAGCACTGAGTCGGTCACAATTGTAGGCAGTTGGATTCATCAATATAGACAACAAAGACCCAGACTTTATGAGCTGCTATTTCTTTTTATTTGAGGACAGAGAGAAGAGAGAAAAGAATACTTGTATAGGGATTTGGAATTGTATCTGCTTAGAGGCTAATTGGCTTTTGACATTGGCAGACATTGTGCCTTTAGTTCTGTACCTAAAATGACTTAAATTTGGAATTTTTAGTTTGGATAACTATAAGCTTATAGAAAAGTTGTAGAATAGTATAGCAAGCCCTCATAAAATGTTTATTCTCAAAATGCTTTCATTGACTTATAGTAATGGCTTTTATAGCAAAAGGACCCAATCCAGGATTACATGTTGCACATCTAATTTCACATCTCTTCAGCTGCCCTCCATCTAGAAGTGTTCCTCAATCCTTCCCTGACTTTTGCAACCTGTATTGTTATTTTGGAGAATCATGGATTTTCTGATGTTTCTCTTACTAGATTCAGGCCATGACTGTCACAGCAGTAATTCTGTGCCCTTCCTCTGTATTCCATCAGGTGGCACATGAGGTTTTGTCCTGTAACATAAGGTGACTTCACTTGGACCATTTGAGTGAGATGATATTTTCTGGGTTCCTCCACTGTAAAGTTCTTCCTTTTAATATAATTGGTGTGTATTTTGGGGAGATACTTCATTCAACATTCACCCACTAGTTTTAACTAGTTTTGTTGATGTTTCTTACCTGAATTAATTATTATGATTGACAAATGGTAATCTGCAAAATTCTATTACTGTTTTCTACATTTATTAGTTGCTATTTTACTGTTTGGAAAATCTCTTGCTTCTTTTCTTTATTTTTCAGTGTAAAGTTAAGGATTTCTATTTTATGCAGTTGGATATGATCTCTTAATTTTGATAACAAGTTACCCTAGATTTGGCCAGTGGGGTCCCCTTTAAGGCTGGCTTTGGTATCCATCTGACATAGTCCCATCATTCTTTGTGTATTTCCTTAATTTCTGCCTAGCAAATTCTAGGATTTTATTGGTAATATTCTTGCCTTAATTTTAAAACTGGCTCTGTAGTCCAAGGAGTCCTGGAAGGTCTTGGTGATGTGTGTGCTAACTGCTATCAGAGTGACACTCTTCCCAGATGCTCTCAGAGCACAAGGGTGGATCTATCTCTTAATATATACATATGTATACCATCTAGGTTTGTCCGTTTCATATTTGACTTATTTCTCTTTCAGTGATAAAGCTGACCTTTATTTCTAATTTATATTTTGATTTGCTGGGATGGGCTGCTGTCCCACTAGAGGGCTACTTTGCCTGGGCCTTTGCCAGGTCTTTCTTCTTCCTGATAGGGACCATGTAATAGCTTTTTAAACTACATTATTAAGAAAAGAAATAAGGAAATAAGAAAAGGGGCAATTAATTTTAAACAAGGACAAAAGCAGCTATGAAAATTTAAATAGTGTAAGTGCATGTTTGATAATTTTTCAGGGTAATACTGTGACTGAACTAATAATGTTGTATCTTATTAATAAGTTAAAATCCAGAATGAATTTCTAGTTTTAATATATGTACCTTCAATTGCTCTGTTCGTTAAAATCTAACATTCTTTCCTAATAGCAATTATAATGTCTTTGGATTCCATGTTTGCTATTTCCACTGTTTTTCAATCTTCAAAGAGAAAAGGAACCAATACATGAATTTCTTGATTTCATTTGGCTAACTACTGATGAACATGCTGCCCAATTTTTTGAAAAAAGTATTTTTAATTTAAAAAACATGAGCAAATTAAAAATAAACTTGCTATAGAGAAAAGAATCTACAATCTCCCAATAGTTTGTGATCTTTGAAAGAAGTTAAAGACAGAAATGTTCTGACATTCTTTTGAAAGGTTGAGTTTAAAAATAAAAGTGACTTGACAAGCAGAAACCCTAGATTAGACATTGGCCCACAGCATTACAAGAACAAACAGGCTAAAAACAAATAATCCAAAAATGGTAAAGCACTGCAGGGTGAGGGGCACACAATATTCTCCCAAGGGGAAAGCAACGAGGAGGTATTACATGTATCTGAGTAGTCATTTATGATTGGATAACACTCCGGGGAGGGGACTGGCATATCTGAGTATCTTAATTAACAAAAGAACCACAACTTGAGAAACTTGCTTCTTTGATATTCTTGGCTCCCATTCGTTCATTCCTGTGATCTTTCTAACACCTAGAAACCTACTACTTCTGACTTTCAGGAGCATTTGTTTTCAAAGTTTTTTCCATCACTACTTCTAAATCTTCAAAGTATGGTTCTTATTTTAAAAGAAGTTGGGTTTTAACTACATACTGAGTTTCTCCAGCTGTTTTCCAGGATCTCTGCTCCTGATTTTCCCCTCTGCCATAACAAAGATATATCACAGACTTATCCCTACTTTGGTTAGTGGGTATCAAGTTTCCTGAGTGAGAAAATTTATTCAGTGATTAAGCTGTTTTCAGAGCACCTACTATGTGCCATGCCCTCATGAGATAGCATTGCCTCATAAAGTACACTTATATTCATGGAAAAGATTGAAAACTATTATGGTAACTGTATAGTGTCCTTAAATCTTCTTGTTGTTGATTTGACTATTTTAGTAAGGTTCTTAGATGCAAGTTGCAGAAAAAAAATCTATATATATATATATTTTTAAGTAGAAAAGGGAGAATCATAGAATTATTGGAAAGCCAAGAAAACCTAGCTCAGGAAATCAGCAGGAAACAGGGTGGCTTGGCTATAGGAAACAGAGGCAAAATTTGGATGGGGCTGTTCTGGATAATAAATGGATTATACTGACAGGACTGTTTAGGTTATGAGGCCATGAGTACAGTTCCTGTCCTCACCACATGTTTATAAGCATGCAGGGTGACTGAGAATCCCAGGTCATTTGGGAAACTCATGGTTTTAGCACTGAAAGTCCTGTGTCCCAGGAAACATTTTATTCGTAGGCAAACTGGGATAGTTGGTCAACTTTTCAGTAATATCTGGCTGAAGTATACTTGAAAGTAGTTTAAATGTCTCCATATAAAATATAGAAAGTTAGGTTCATTGTTACTACATAAAATGAATATATGAGGTGAATATAAAATGAAAACATGGGGCATATTCTGGAAAAATAGTAGTTTATCACAGTTTAAATTAGTGCTTTTAACTCAATCAGCTACTATAACTAGTCTTATTGATCATAATTATATGTAGGTACAGCCACACTTAAATTTATGTAAAATTTCTCCACATACTTTATGATCCATTTCAAACTCCCCATTAACCATGTAATCTTTCTGAACAGTTCTGATCTTCACTGGTGAAAACATTTGTATTTGTTAACTCAAAACAGACATTTCACTGTGTCTTATTTGATGGTCAATATTTTTTGATAGGAGCTTGCAGAATGTTTCATCTATATTATCTTATTTAATTCTCACAACTCTGAGAGGTCCTATTGGTATGTTACCAATAAAGCCACTAAGTCAGCTGGGTGTGGTGGTGCACACCTGTATTCCCAGAGGCTCAGGAGGCTGAGATAGGAGAATTGCAAGTTCAAAGCCAGCCTCAGCAAAAGTGAGGCACTAAGCAACTCAGTGAGACTGTCTCTAAATTCTAAATAAAACACAAATTAGGGCTGGGGATGTGGCTCAGTGGTCGAGTGCCTCTGAGTTCAAGATCCTCGGTACCAAAAACACAGCAAAAAAAAGAAAATCCACCAAGTCGAACAGAACTTGCTCATGGTCACATATCCAGTAAGTAGCAGAACTAAAAATGAATGCGTATTGACTCAACTCCAGAACATGGGCTTTAAAAACTTTATCTCATTGTCTTCCAGTGGTTACTAACAGTTTTTTAAAGTTGTAATCTCTCTTAGGAAACAATATCCTTGAAGGCAGGAAATATCTCTGCAATAGCTGGTATATTAGAGCTGCAGTTATTAAACCTAGGGAACTGTTTAAAGTATTGCTGCCTATGCTTTCTTCTCAAAAATTCAATATTTAGCTTGTTTGTTGTGTGTTCTGGCCATTTGATTAATTTAAAAAAATCATTAGGTGTTCCTGTGTACAGCCAAAGCTGAGAAACTGTTGGCATAGTGTATTGACTACTATCTTTCTACTCAGGGGCTGTGAACAATTGAGAATGAGGAGATGATTCTGGGGAAATTGAGGTAGATTTGAAGAATCAGACAAGTGTCTAGGAAAAACTTGTGAAACTTGATTTTGGTTTTCAAGCTAAATCAAGACAGACACATCAGGGCTTAGATAAGCTAAATAGGCAAACAAGTCTATTAAGTTCCTCATCTAGATAAACTCATAAATTTTAAAAATACCTCCTTGAATGCATCGCTTACAATGTTGGCAGCATGAGGGGCTCTTGGAGGGCTGATAGAACTGCCTTATATTTGAGTTCGAGTGGTGTTTTCACAACTCTATACATCTGTTTAAATTCATAGCACTGTCTACCAAAAAGTTAATTTTGTAGTAAAATAATTAAACAACAAAAATGCATTTCAAAGCTGGGCACAGTGGTGCATGCCTGTAATCCCAGCGCTTTGGGAGGCTGAAACAGGAGAATTGCAAGTTCAAAGCCAGCCTCAACAAAAGCAAGGTGCTTAGCAATTCAGTGAAACTCTGTCTACATAAAACACAAAATAGGGCTGGGGATGTGGCTCAGTGGTTAAGTGCCCCTGAGCTCAATCCTCAGTAAAATACTTCCTTAAAAAGGAGTTAGTACCTTGAACATTACGGACCTAACTTCATGTATATATATTCATGTATATGATTGTCTTAAAATTTTAATTCCAAATAATAGCATTTGATCTCAATGTTTTTCTGAATAGTGACCTTTCTTTAAAAGATTTTTTCGTATTAACATCAGAACTACATTTATTTCATCTTGTCCCACTTTTTTTTTTTTTTTTTTTTTTTGGTCACTCACTGTTAAAATAAAAAGGCACCAGTGAAACAAAATGGCTCATTAGCAAACTACCACGTGTCTTTCTTCAATCAGGTATGTTTTCTAAATTAGCCTGCATTGTATCTGATAATAAATGAGCACAGTGTGAAACATATCCCTTCTTTTGATTTTTAAATCCTGTTTTGAACTCTTCTCAGGTATAAGAACAGAGACTATAGCAACAGAACAAGGAGGGAGTTTAAGTCTAGACATCTGGAAACTGGGAGAGAAATCAAAATTCCAGGCAGGTACACAAGTGATATATAGTCACCAAAACATAATGCAAAATAAACAACCAGAAGGGCAGTGACAATAACCTGGAGATTTGTATAACTGGTACCCTCTATCCTAGGGCAGGAGCATTTTTGGAATCCTGTTGAGGCAGGACCTAATTCTTAGTTTAGCTCATTTGATTGTCAGGTTGAGTACTTGAGTGTTGTGGGCTCAGAAGCAGGAAAAGGAAAGTGATTTTTGACCACATAATGGATGACCCCAAATCCTTTTTGATTGAATTATGTCATAGTTAAAGATAGGGCCATTATATTCTATTGAAACAACTAACTTACACTAAATTATCTGCATGACTGTTGATGGGTAACAGCTCTTAGCAGTTAAAAAAAAAGCATGTTGAATTTTTTGAATGTTTTCCTTCTGGATTTGAAATGACTACATTGAAATCTGAGTTGAAAATACTTTCTAGCAAAGGACTATATATATATGTATATCACTTTATAGGAAAAACACAAACTCAGTATAAAAGCAGATGTGGTACTTCAGAATAGCACCAACAGTGTAATATAGTTGTTAAATTGGCCCCAAACACCAGCACTTTTTTTTATCTTTCAAAAAAAGGCTGACAAGAAAAACATCTCTCTTGGGAGTGTAGGCTAGACCATCTGTCAAATGGAGAATTGAAACCATATTTCCATTAGTGGTGGTCATTGATCATTTGGTGAAGATTTCTGTAGACAAATTGCATAGACTATGTCATCTTCCACTATCTTATCTTACATGTACAGGCCTCAGACATTCTTCAAGGAAAGGCAATTTGGAGCTCAGAATGTGAGCAGGATTGTTAAAAATGTGATTCTAGGAAAGGAGCTCTATGGACATCAGTTGGAGAAAATGTAGGTGTATAAAATTGATAGAGGCTGTAAGTTAGATCTAGGTACCACTAAATCAGCAATCATACTTTCTTCGGCCAAATCCAGAAGCAGTTCCAATTAAAAAAAGAATTCTACTTATTTATTTGGCAGTTAAGGAGAAAAGAAAAAAACCTATAAATGAATTAGTTAGAAAATCAATGAAGAAAGATTTGCTTTCATTTAGACATGTCATCCATGTTATTCGCTTGCCTGTTACATATTATCAATTATCCTCATTGAGAGTGGAAACATGTAGGTTCTTTTGTGAGTGTTCAGCTTAAAAAAATATGAATACATGTCTATATATAGAAAAGTAAATGGGGCCATGTGTATTAAAATAAAGTGTGAGCTCAGAGCAAGGGTATGATGAGGACAGAAGATGGAGAGAGGAATTCAGCTTTCTCTTTGTGTCTGCTAGCTGGGTGCCTTTTTCCACTGACTACCTCTCTGGGCTGTGACTGACAGTTTTAAATCGCACCTGAATATTTTAAATCTTTGCATATTAAGACGAGTCTTGAGGATGGATGTTTCCTGATTGACTGTCAGAGATCACTCTTGCTCTTATATGTTCCTAATGTCTCTATGCTTTGGTAAATCACAATTTTATGTATATATATATGTATATATACACATACATATTTAAAATTAAAAGTTTTATATATAATATATATCCAGATACAATGGGAATTTAGAAGTACTTGCTTGATCATAACTTGGACCTGGAGCATCACTTATTCAAAGTAAAATATTTTAACTTATGGGATTATATTCACATCTTATAACACAAACACCTTCCTATTCCATTCTACATATTTTGAAGTCTGTATACATATGAATAATTAGAGTTTTTAAAATGCTTATATTTTTCAACATGAAAATTCAGATAATCAAAATGTCAGTATTCTTGTCACTTGCATTTTAATTTAATTATTACGTATGTTTCTTTTAACTTTTTTTTTAAAACAGCAGGATGCATCTCAAGTCACTGTACACATATGGAGCACAATTTTTCATTTCTCTGATTGTAAACAAGACATCATTCATGTCTTCATACATGTATCTAGGTTTCTTTCTTACTTGGGCCTTTATATGATACATAAATCCTTTAAAATCCTTAAAAATGATTCTAACATATCTACATTTCCTACATCTACCTCATTCCAAACTTTAATAATTCATATAAATTAAACAATTTATATGAATCCATGTCTATAGTAAAGTAAATGGGGCCTATTACATATTACCAATTATCCTCATTGAGAGCGGAAACATGTAAGTTCTTTTATGAGTGTTCAGCTTAAACACCCACAAAAAGGTTTTTGACTGATAATTGTCATTGTTTGAAGATTTTTATAGTTAGCTATAGACCTTAGAGACAAAATGGAGTAGTTTTAAAGTTTTATTCTGATTATAAGATTGCCTTTCTGTAAAATAATTTCAGAAATGGTTAATTCTCTTCCTTTAAAGACAGTTTCTTTGCATCTTCTTACAGAGAATCCATTTTAAATTATCTTTAAATCTCTCTTTTAGCTCATGAACTTCTATTCCTGAACTCCTACTCCTGGATTTTAGATAAAATCTCATTTCCTAAGACATATTTCTAACATACAATAATGCCAGACTATCATGCTTAATGTCTGTTTAAAGCTCAAGGATGCATTTTAACATGGAAATGGACTTTTAGTCCTTGCTGGGAATGACTTCCCCACAGTTTTAATCAAATTGCACTCAAAAAATAACAACTCCCTGATGATTAGTTCATAGAGTTGAGTGGGAGTCCATCTGCCCAGAATGTAATATGAATTTCATTTACATTTTCATTCAGCCACTCCAGCTCTATGGCGTAATTCTAAAAGAGCCAAGGATTTGAAAGTTTTCAAAAATTAACCCAAGTGAAGAAAGTCATTCATGTAGATGTTTAAAAACAATCCTTTCACTTATGGTTTAGAGCTTTCCTAAACACCATTACGTGTAAGGGAAGTAGACTCAGGACAGCAAACCATTATTGTTATCATTTCTGTTATAAAAATGCCAAATCTGAAGATATATTCACATAGTCTACCCCAATAGTATTGCACAGAGTGAACAAAGGCAAGACTGTCATGGCATCTCTCTCGGGAGGACTCCTTTTTCCTACTCAGGCAAATGTATCATATTTTGAAAGGCTAGATCCTGAGGACAGAATAAAGCAATAAAACAAGACTAGGAAGAGCTTTTTCTCATGCTGTTATTAACATCCATCAAAACCCCAGAGTCTTTCTAAATACTACTTTCAAGCTGACTCTTTCCCATCAAACGAAATTACTTATGACTTCATTCACAAAAATAGGTTTTGGTTTCCCGTCAATAAGTGGCAACATGTTTTTGCCAATCCAACTAGCAAGTCAGTTCATTTTATATCTGATATGAAGTGCAGCTTCAGTCAGCAAAATCATTTATAGGTATAATGCAGAAGAAGAAATCTTAAGTAGACAGCGGCTAAATATATATAATCCACCATGCATATTTTGCCATCCCAGTGGAATCAGACGTAAGTATTTCTCTCACTAAGCCTTCCTTCACTGTTTAGAAAGGAGCTATGAAGTATGTTTATTATGAACTTTTGAACTGTCTGAACTTATTTAATCCACTGAAATATTGCCTGGAAAATACCTTTTTTTCCAACAAGTGACATGACAGCTAAAGCTGTTGTGCTCTGTATCATTCAGCTGGAAGGTATTAGTCCAAGAATTACATTTACTAACATTATCCTGAGTTCTCTGAAAATGGGTAAGTTGTGTGGTGAATAATTAATATTGGCAGAGTCATTATAAACCTCTGCAGATAGACGCCACCATACTCTATTGGAGTACATCCCAAGCACAAAGCAGCTTTGATTTAATTCATTGTCCTTTCCAGATTTGTTTTTCTTTTACTATCCTGCCCTCTATGCAAGACATCATATAAATAAAATTACTGTTTCTGGCTTGAATCATCACTAGACTTGAGTTAGTGGTTGCATGAAAGACTAATTTAAACAACAGCCTTATGCAGAAGGCGGGAAGGAGCCCAGTCCTCGACCATCCTTGGCAGTAATGCTATGTCCAATTAGAATGAATCATATTCACATTATATGTAAAATATATCATACTAAGGTAAACCAAGAATTTGCTCTCATAGATTCCAGTATGAAAGCAAGCTTCAAAGGTCATTAGCCTGTCTTCTGGCTTTCTGAGGGCTACAATTAAAAAGTCCTTGAGAATTATCTGCCAAGTCCTTAAAATTATTCAGACAAGTAGGCACCACAGTCTCCTTCTGTAAGTCATTACCAGGGATGCCAGCCTTTATAGTTAGTGAGATCTGCTTACTATTTAATGCAGCCATGAAAATAGTCTATCCCAAGTACCATGCTCCCAGAAAAAGATAGGCAGAGGATCTAATTTTAAAAATGGTATGGGAAAAAAAAAAAGTTGAAAAATGGTATGGGAATAAAACAATTTAATTTTTTTCTTTCTAGTTTCTAGAACTTTTCCTTTTGGTTTTCTTGGTGATCAGAAAAGCCTCAACTTATTAAAGCAGTAAGACACTCTTATTATAGTATGGTACTTTGGCCCCAACTAAGGTGCCAAGTCAAAATACATTCCCTGAAGAACAAACAGTGAAGAGCCAGCAGCCTCTAACATTGATCATATCTTTTCCCCAAATATCAGCAAAATAGCATTAACATTTACTGATAGCTTACTCTATAATGGGCATGGATTTAAGAACCTACATTATATAAAATTCTCATAGTATCCTTATGAAGTAATTCTTCCATCTTAACAAATGGGAACATGAGAGTCAAAGGAAGTCAATAGCTTTCTTTTTAAAAAAATGTTTATATTTGTTCTTTTTAAATATACATGACAGTAGAGGGTATTTTGACATATTATACATAAATGGAGTATGTCTTATTCTCATTAGGATTCCAGTCTTGTGGGTATACATAATGTGGAGTTTCACTGGTCATGTACTCATATGAACATAGAAAAATTTTGTCCAATTGATTCTACTATTTTTCCTATTCTTGTCCTCACTCCTTTCCCTTCATTGCCCTTTGTCTAGTCCAATGAACTTCTACTTTTTCCTCTCCTGCCCTTGTTGTGTTTAGCATCCACATATCAGAGAGAACATTTGACCTTTGGTTTTTTGGGGATTGGCTTATTTCACTTAGCATGAGAGTCTCCAGATCCATCCATTTACCGGCAACAGTCATGAAGTCATTCTTTTACGGCTGAGTAGTGTTTCATTGTGTAAATATGCCACATTTTCTTTATCCGTTCATCTGTTGAAGGGTACCTAGATTGGTTCCATAGTTTAGCTATTGTGAACTGGGCTGATATAGACATGATGGGGCTGTAGGTATGCCGATTTTAACTCTTTGGGGGGATAACTGGGTCAAATTGTGGTTCCATCCCAAGTGTTTTGAGAAATCTCCATACTGCTTTCCAGAGCCATTGTACCAATTTGTAGTCCCACCAGCAATGTATGAGTGAACCTTTCTCCCCATGTCCTCGCCAACATTTATTTTTACTTGTATTCTTGATAACTGCCATTCTGACTGAATTATCCCTCAGTTATTTCTGAGGAAATCTCAGTGTAGTTTTAATTTGCATTTCTCTAATTGCTAGAGGTGTTGAACTTTTTTTCATGTTTGTTGACCATTTGTATTTCTTCTTCTGAAAAGTGCCTGTTCAGTTTCTTCACCCATTTATTGATTGGGTTATTTATTCATTTGTTTTTTGGTGTTAAAGCTTTTGAGTTCTTGGTATATTCTGGAGATTAATGCTGTATCTGAGGGGCATGTGGTACAGATTTTCTCCTATTTTGTAGGCGCTCTGTTCACATTCTTGATTGTATCCTTTGCTGTAAAGAAGCTTTTTTAGTTTGAAATCATCCAGTTTATTGATTCTTGATTTTACTTCTTGTACTTTAGGAGTATTATTGAGGAAGTCAGTTCCTAGGCTGACATGATGGAAATTTGGGCCAAAATTTTCTTCTAGTAGGTGCAGGGTCCCTAGTCTAATGCCTAGGTCCTTGATCCATTCTGAGTTGAGTGGTCAATAGCTTTCTTTAGTTACATACCTACCTATCGAATGGCAGATTTGGGATCTGAACTTGGGTATTAAGATGTCAAAGCCTACTTAACTCCAGCAAAGTAAATGCCATTTGATGATTAAATATTTACAAATTTCTAGGCTTTGAGGGCAAAAAAACCTGACATTAGAAGTACAGAATAGAGAGGAATTTGTGGAGGAAAATTATTAATTACCTACATATATTTGACATTAAATACTATGAGAGGTCTTTTAATAAGATGAGAAACTACTAGTCATGTAGCCATAAGAGAACTTTAAGCAGCATTTGGGGCACACTGTAACTTGCCATTTATTTTAATTATCATGATCCTGAACTACAAAATTGATAGAAATGTGCTACTTTAAGGTAAGATTCAAAATATGATACAAATTTTTGTGTCTTTACAGGAACATTCCAATAGCAATAACTCATTTTAAAAATTTTTATTTATTTTTTAAAATTTTTTTTAGTTGTTGATGGATCTTTATTTATATGCAGTGCTGAGAATCAAACCCAGTGCCTCATGCATGCTAGGCAAGTGCTGTACCACTGAGACACAACCATAGCCCATCATTTTTAAATTTAATATTTCCTCTACTCTCTAATTCAATTTGTGTAATAACATCTTTATAATATCTACAAGCATTTTTGTTTGCATATTTGTTTCTAAAATCAAATTTAAAACCCTTTCCCTAATTTCTACAAAGCATGATTTTTGACTTTCTCCATTCTCCTAAAATCCTTGACTTCCATCTCCCCTTTCAATTTCAGCAGATTGCTATATATCCTATTTTAACAAGAACAAAATGATATAAAATATCAACTTTTCCTACCAATGAACCGACAAACATTATCTTCTGATTTTAATTCTTACTATTCAAGACTAATCCTTCCACTTATTTTCCTAGGAGCCACGTTCTTTCTCTTTTCCCTCTTCTATTTACTTTCCCTATGCTTCAATCTATAAATAGGACTGTTTCTGTTATAGAACTAAATAAGTAAGTTTAGTAAAATGTCATTATTATTTGACCTGTTGTCTGCCTTCAGTTAACTTTCCCTTTCTCTCTTATCCTTTGCATGCAGCTTTCTTGAAATAGTTGTCTACTAAGCTTGTTAATTTCCACCTACATTTCTTCTCTGATCCTATCTGGCTTCTCCTCCCCAGGATTCCATTACTATTTCTCCTGTCCAAAGTTCTGCTTTTTAGAAAAAAAAAATGCATGCTTCAATTTCTCAGCATCACTTCCCTTGTTGAGGATTCCTTCCTGAAATGCTCTTTCCTAGATTTCATGATACCTCAGTAGCTTGATTTTCCTCTTCTTTGTTCTTAACCAGTTGTCTTACATCTTCTTTTTCTACTTGATCATGTAATTTTTTTGCTCCGTTTTCTTTCTTGAGAGAGAATTCAAATTTTGTCCAACTCCATGACTAGTTCTCAACTACTCTATATGCTGATTCAAATAAATAATTTCAACTAGATATTTCTCAAATTACCCATCTAACTTCTTATAGGATATACCACATGTTGTGACTAGTCTGCCTGATTCTTCAAATTTAATCAACAAAAATATGAATTTATAGGTTTCTTCTGTAATTCACTGTTTTCTTTGCCTGCCTGCCTCCCTCCTCTCTCCCTCTCTTTCTTCACCTTAGCAAATGGTAAATCATTTACCCAATTATCCTACCAAAACAAGAGTGTGTTCTTGACTTCTTCCTCCTCTACCCTCACACCCATTCAATATTATCCTGGCTATTCAGTCTCCTGCAAGTCTTTCAAACCAATCAGCCTTTTTCCACTGCTGTTACCCAGATTCAAGCTACCTCCATCTTTCACTTGGATAACTGCAACAGGACACTAGTTTGTCTCTCAATCTTTAATGTTGTTTTGCCCCATTTTGCTGACTGTATCTTTCCAAAAGGCATATCTGATCATGCCACACTTCTGTTTAACTTTCTTCTATGGCAACCCATGGCTCTCATGCTGAAATTCAAAGGTATTAACAGATCTTACAATCCACTTCATTACCCTGTGCTCTTTTCCAGTCTTACCTTTTACCCAAATGAACTACTTTGAATTTGTTGAATGCATGTTATTTCTGTGAACTCTGGGCTGTTGTATCTACCCATTGTTTTCTTGATCTTGAACACTCATTTTTTCAGTCTTCCTTGGTTTTCTTTTACAAATTCTTCAGTTTATCTTTTCCTTGTGAAACTTTTCCTTAATAAATACTGGTTAGAAATTGTTGCTGTAATTTTTCAACAGTATTCAGATCTACCCTCATTAGAGGATGTCTTCTCTACCTTTTTAAAAAATAATTATGTCATTTAAAATTATGCATTACAGGCATGATTTGTCCAAGTTTTTTGTTATAAATTCAAGTTTTAATATAGTTTCAGGCAATCTGAACTTAAATTACTCTTTGAATACAAAACTAAATGATAACAAATTAATCTTTGGGAAATAATATTTATTATAGGAGTTATGTACTTGTCCTACATTATATTTAAGATTTAACTTATTGATAATTCACAATATGATATGTGGGTTTTGACAATCTTTTGAGACTTCACATTATGTACCACCTAAATTCATATAATTTCATGGTTCTAAGGTTTATATCTTACCAAGGTTGGGGTGGAAAACTTCAGAAATTTTGGATATTTGGGTTATCCTCAAAATGTGGCTTGGTCTCTGGGAGAAAATTAAAATTGCTGGACTACAATAGGTTTACTTTTTATCTTTCTCAGGGGAAGGAGAAAGAGAGAGATGACCTGGTCTAATCATTGTCTAAACTGGCCTTTTGGATGAACAGATTAATACTATTTGCTAGGAGCAGAGACCTTATCTCTGACATGCCCCCTAATATGATTTTGCTGACAAGGTGTTAGTAGAACCCATTATGTAGAAGGTATAGCTCACTGGAGAATGTCATGTAATCATGCACCTCTCTGGAATATAAATGAAATATAACTGAACCACCCTAGAATTGAAACACTCAGCTTTATGAAGTAAGACTTGAGTATCATGTAGAGACTTCATCTTTTCTGAGTCAGAAGGATACCTCAGACATAGGAAGGAAGTAGCTGAGGAATTGTGTTCAATACTGTGGGCCTCTGAACACTTTGATATTTTATTTAAGATCTCTGATTCTTGTAAGTCCAACTTGATAATCTGATCCTTTGTGTTACCTTGGACTGATATAGTTTTTCTTGAACTAATATAGCATTTTTCTGTTACAATATGGTATATAACTTACACCAAGATAACTAGATTCATGCCCTGCCCCCTAACCTCAAACCAATTTCTTTCTCATTTGATTATAAAATACTTGAAAGAAAATTCTAGCTTAGCCTTATAGTGCATTAGTAACTCTGTGTTCATTTTAGGCATATTTAAATTTTAATAAATTTCAAAAACTATATACATTGTTTCAGAAAATAATAAGAACAAAATTGGAATTTGTTGAACTTAGTATTACATACTGGTAATTTCATTAGCTAGTTTAATCATATATCTGTAAATAAGGACTAGATCACATATCATACTTGGCCTCTTACTGTAAAAGAACTAAGTGTTCATTCATTACAAACGGACTGTGGGTATATCAGCTATTCTGAGAGTTCCTGGAAATAAGGTTATTCTATCTACCTTGTAAGGGGAACAATTGATATTTACTGTCTTAGGGCTGATATGTGAATGGAGGAAGGGGTGGAAGTGGGGGAGAAGGAGTAAGTTATGAGAAGATGTATTGCCATGTTTGTGGCAAAGGCAGATTGAGCACAATGAGTCTCAAGATAACATATAAATCAGGATATTCTGACATAATATAGGAGAGGTCTTTTAATGGAACTGATTTCATAGTCTTGGTGAGTCATAAAAAATCTATTTGAAAAACTGCAATAATAATTAGACATCTGCCAAGTTTTCAGTGTTGACATTTGCTGGAGGACTGAACTTTCTAGAAATCTTTTTTTTCCTTAAAGACATTTCTCAGCTAATTACAAAAGTAGCGATTTTTTTTTTCTTAAATCAGTGTATCATATGTGAACCCTTTAAATAAAAAATAAGGAAACATGACACAATTTCTTATTGAAGTTTCTGCTAAGTTAAAGAAGCAGAAGTTTCAACTCTACTGACAAATAGTAATTTTAAATTAGCTAACTTGCTGTAAGTACTTTAAATTTTTTTGATAGTATCTCTAAAATTTTACTTTGAAAAAATTGAAATGGAATTTGAATTTCACAGAAATAGCTTCTAACAAATTAGCAAAAACATATTTGCTAAGACACATTTGCTCAATTCAACACAATACGGATAATTTTATGCTAAATGCATTAGGGCTGGAGAAGTGTGAAAATTTTGTTTTTCCAATCCCATCAGCAAAATTTATTCATTGCTTTTTAAAAATAAAAACATTAGACTTTTCTGAAATATACTAAAGGAATTTCATGAATTAAAATCTTGTGAAGGATTTTTTTCTTCTGCCCACTCATAAGCAATTACCACTTTATTTTAACTGCATGTTTTGATTTGTTTTTATCTGTGTATACAACATATTTGAAGATAGGAAAAAAACATGCCTTTATAATAGTTTAAGAAAATTATGTGAATTTAAGAGCATTTCTTTACTTCCAAACAAAATGCTAGAGAAGTGGCAAAGCTATTATGATTTAGTTTATAAGCGGATCCTGAAATGCCACTCTGCACAGTGGAGCTATTAGTCCCTACTATCTCCTATACCTCTGGTCTAAATCGGATGTTAGCCATCTAATCCTGTCAGAATGAGGTCTGAGAAGGTAGCCAAAATGAGTGAAGGGGGCCAGAGGACAGCCAAAAGGGATAGATCCAACTTCTAAGGCATGTAGTCGCTCCTTTGCGCCATCTCATGGTGGCCTTGTGGGATTGCAGCCCCAGTAGGGTAGAGTCATTCTTTCAAGGGCATTTGTGGATCAATACTGGTATGCAGAATTCTCTCCATTTTAAATGTTAGTTGACAAATTATGAATGTTGCTTTTTTAGTGGCTTAAGAGTGGCAAGTTTACCATAGCTAATATAGGGACTATGTTCTATATGATGAAGAAAATGAATTAGTTTACCTCCTTGAAATAATATCTTTGCTGAATTTTATTTAATGTTACACATTTAGTTTTCATTGATAATTGCTGTGTAAACACTATATTTAAATATACTATAAAACTTATCAGAAGACAAGTTGTAGGAGGTGTTAAGTGTCACTTTTATTCATGAGACCAATGCATTTTAGATTTTAATGCCAATAAACTATGTATTCAAGGTAATCAGCATTATATATTAAGAATTTCCTTTAAGGATAAGAAAATAAAAAAAGCAAATTCACTTAAAATTCATTCTCAGTCACTTAAATTATGAGTTCAAGAAAGTGATAATTTGCATTTTTGTTCATTTATATGATTCAAAATTGTGAATTTATAATTGTCTTGATAGCTTATATGTGCACCTGTGTGTGTATGTCTGTGTATGTGTGTATGTATATATATTTATGTGCTTGTGTTTTAGAAGTGCTTCAAATAATTCTTTGGAAGATGGGATACAGTTTTAAATAGAAATAAAAAATATTTTGTTAGAATGTGGAAATATTGATAATTTATCAAAATCTTAAAATATCTGATTTAGAAACTTAAATTGTAATGAAGTTGAGAATTGTCCAATATTTTAAAAATATTCTTCCTTTTTTAGTCAGGTTAGCACATATTTTTAGAAAAATCATATTATTATTATGTTGAGTAATTTTAGCCAGAAAATAGATATTTTCCCAAAGAAATTTTGAAATTTTTAGATTGCATTTGTGTTACTTAGTGTTCTCCATTTAGTAAATTTACCAGGGAATTTTTCTTCACCAGGTTCAGATAGACCACAATTTTGCGGGGGAAATCAGTTTTGCATATGATTCTAGGTAGGCTTACACTGTGTTTGAGAATGACTTCAACGTATTTTTAACCTTTGTATTGTTTGTAACGTACGGTCAATAACAGCCATATTGCATGTTTTCTATAAAGGGTCATTGAACTCGAGTAAAGATATTTAATAATTTGAAAATATAGTGACAAAAATATGGTGTGCCTTATTATATATTTTTGAGCTAAATCCAACATGGTTTTTATGCATAAATTTGGTTTCAGATTAGAAACAGAATTTTTCTGGTTATTTAGTAATTTCCTCTTTTGTATATTTTTATATTAAATGGAACTAAATATTGTTAAATTTTCATATTTAATATAATCAATAACAATATAGGTTACTGAAATGTTCATGAAGTCCAGTGGGAATACTTTAAATTTGCTTTCTCACATTTTTTTATTATTGCACTACAGTTGTACATACTGATGGATTTATTGTTACATGTTCATACATACTCAATACACGATATAACAATTTGGCCAATATCACTTCTCCCCTATTCCCTTGCTCCAAATTTGTTTTGAATATTAAGAAATTACAAACTTCCAAATTTGATTTCAAAGATATACATTTAAAATGCTTTTTATTTATGTTCCTTAGTTTTGCAAATGCTTCTACTTAGATCACACTGAAAAGGATTTTTCATTGACTGAGGAAGGGACACATTTTCTTTGAATGATTTTGAGAAAATGCCTTTCCTAGCAATGCTAACCTAACAGTGAAATAGGGCTTTTTGGTTTAAAAAAGAAGCTTTATATTATCTTAGGCTTTTATCCCTGTCCTAAGTGAATAATGGATTAAAATATAGAGTTGCCAGCCTCCTCCCTGCTCCATTCCTAATCTTCCCAGTAGAAAGTATGTATTTAGGAAAGAGGCTCAGTAGTCTTAAGTTTATGTTGTTTTTCAGAGGTTAATGTCATTTATATTTCTAGATTTGCAGATGGCTACAAATTTGAGTATTCCTAGGGAATTGGTGGAGTGTATATAAATGAATTTATCCCAAATGCTACTTGTAATTGATGTCAGTTTAGATCCTCATAGAATACTTTACATTTGCTATTTCTTCTGTTTGCCTTGCTGCCGAGTCCTTTATTGACCTTCACGTTTCACTTGAAAAGTGTGAATTGTCCTCTGTTCAAGCCATATTGCTCTACCATGCCGCATCCAGGCTACTGAGTATAGCAAGCAAATATAATTCTATGCTGACTAATAGCTAACGAATAATTGCCTTCTCTTCATTCAATTTAAAGAGTACATTTTTATGGGAAGACATACCATTTTTGTCAGAACAAAAATTTAATTCCTTGCATGGGAAAGGGAACTAAGTGCATACATTCATCATTAGTATCTGGGGATTGATTATTTGCCAGATGGATTGAACTAAGATGGCTAATGAGTTTTTAATTTATTGTTTGATTTTGTATCATGGGTCTACTATTTACAAATATGTTTATACAATGTTTACATTTCCTTGTGGTAAAGGAGTAAAATTTTTCTTTGAAGATTTAAAATTTATTATGTATACAAGGTATACAATTTGATGGTCTGAGTTATATAATAGAATGATTGCTATAGTGGAACAAATCAATATATCCATCATCTTACAGAAATACATTTTCTCATCCTGTGGCAAGAACAACAATCTACTCATTTAGTGAACATCCTGAACACAGTACACTATTGTTAACTATATTCTTCATGTTGTGCATAGAACTTTCAAGTTGTTCATCCTATATATTTGCTTGTTCTTTTCCTTTGATCTACATCTATTTCCTCTCTGCAACCAGGGTTCCAGAGAACCACTGAGAACCACTGTTTTATTCTTTCTCTGCATTTGAGTTGAACATAGTGACATAGGGAGAGAAGGTAAAAAGACAACTTTAGATGTTGCCTCCTCTGGGAAATCTTTCTTGCACCAAGGTCCTAGAACTCCTTCAGTGTCCCTGCTGTGCATTCTCACTATAGTTCCACTTTTTAAAAAATGTCACAAATGTGATTGTTTCTTTAGTTGCCTGTTATTTTCTTTGGACTCCCAGAGGAAACCATGGTTGTTTTCTGTTTCTCATCATTGTGTCTTCAGCACACAAAACAATCAAGACCCTAGTAGATACAGAAATTTGATGAAATGGAAAACAATCAACCAGTTAAGGAAGTTTTGTCCAGACAGGCTGTTCCTGGTTTCTAAATTACATAGTTCAGTATTTTCCCTGACTATTCCTTAACAATTGTCTTAGTTTGTTCCTATTGCTCTGACAAAATACCTTAGATGGAGTAATTTGTGAAAATAAGAAATTTCTCACAGTCCTGGAGGCTGAAAAGTCTAAGATTGAGGTCCTGGCAGGCGTGGTGTCTGGTAAGGGCCCACTCCTCACAAATGGTACCCAGTGTCCTCATGTGGCAAGCGAGAGGGAAAGAAGCACCCTTGTCCTTTGTGCATTTCTGATTTCTACCATGTGGGGACACAGAAGTTGCAATCCCTCAGACATTTTCTGGTGCCTTCATTTTGGACTTCCCATCCCCAGAACTGTGAGAAATAAACGTCTCTTATTTGTAGATACTCAATCTGTGGTATTTTGTAGCAAAAATGGGCTAAGTTAAAAACTCAACTATGAGTTTGAGTCACTTAGTTCACTTAGAGGAAGTGATTTCGGTTTTAAAAGTATAACAAATATCTTCTATTGTCTAGTTGGTTAGTAAGAATACATAATTGTTAGTGAAATTCTTGAAATTAGTGTAAATAATTTATCACATTAAGGTGGTCTTTGTGGAAAACTTCACTAAGAGAGATGAAAGAAGAGAGATCCCTAGGGTTTACATAAATTAACATTTGTTATTAAAATCTGGTGCTTTTAAATTAACCATGCTAGTAATTGAATTAATATACAAAGCATCCCTCAGTGACAGATATACCCATTTTCAAACCAGGAAATTGAGGAGCAATGTGTTAAAATTATTCATTGGGAATCATAAACCTGTAAGTTACCCATGTATGTTTCAAACCTAGAGTTTCAGACATTAGTAGTATTCCTCTTTTGAACCCTAGTTACCTACGCTGTTCTTTGCATTTCTATAATGGTACTGAACCAGCAACAGAAGTTCCCATTTTTTGAGTTTTTTTTTTTTTTTTTAAGATTACAGATGTGTAAATATTCATTCGTTCATCCATACTTTCCTGCTAGGTTCCTTGTTTAATTTTACTAAGATGCGTTTGCTCAGATGACTGGATTCACAAAACTTGGGAGAATTCTGGCCACAATGCAAAGAAGCTTAAGTGGAAATTGACCCTATCATGTAAGATTTACTAACATTAAGTTCTCATTAAAGAAAATGTGGAAGACAATCAAATTTAGAATGCATATGGATGGAGATGAAAGGAATAGTTGACTTCTACAATTCTCCAAACAAATAAGAAACGGTGCTGAGATTTTGGAAGAAATGCAGAAAGCAATGCACTATTAATTTGTTTTGTTTTCTGGTTGCAACAAGGCCATCAGTTTAATATTAAGACTTTAATAGTATACTATAAAACAATTATTTACATAATACATTATGATTCAACTCAACTCTCAATTCTCTTTTTTGCTCATGTTCATTGTAATAAATTTGAGAAGGTCAGAAAGGCACAAAATAAATATAAAGTTTTTCTTGTTAAGTTAGTCTCAATTCTTTAATTATAAATGTTTTCCACTTTTGTGTCATCTTTATCGTTAGAGAATCCTGTCTCTAATGTGTTCAATTTGCAGAAGGAAAGTAGATTTTAGAACATAAGTCTTGATATTTGGAAAACACAGGGAATTCAGTTATAAAATATGTTAATTTCTAACTCTAATTTCCCTTTAGAAACTAAAATGATGAAACACTGATGTTACCTAAAAATAATAGGTATAAAAATTTTAATAAACATTTAGTTGAACTGTAACATTTATAAGATTTATCAAAGTAATTATCAGAAGATGGAAATTTAGTACTTATGTTTTTTAGAAGAGTAATTTTATTTAGAAAAATTTAAGTGTGACATTATGTAGTATAATAGCAATTCAGAATTATTGAACTTATTTGGATAATAAATGACTAACAATTGGAATTATGATTCAAAATACATTTTTTAAAAATGTTTTACTAAAAATGCTTTGACCAAAACCTGTGAATCAGAAATAATGAGGAGTATATGAAGAAATGTTCATCATCTCTAGCCATTAGAGAAATGCAAATCAAAACTACGCTCAGATTTCATCTCACCCCAGTCAGAATGGCAGCTATCCAAAATACCAGCAACAATAAGTGCTGGCGAGGATGCGGTGAAAAAGGTACACTCAAACATTGCTGGTGGGACTGCAAATTGGTGCAACCAATCTGGAAAGCAGTTTGGAGATTTCTTAAAAAACTTGGAATGGAACCACCATTCAATCCAGCTATCTCACTCCTTGGCCTATACCCTAAAGATTTAAAAATAGTATACTACAATAAAGCAGTCATCTCAATGTTTATAGCAGCACAATTCACAATTGCAAAACTATGGAAGCAACCCAGATGTCCTTCAATAGATGAATGGATAAAGAAACTGTGGTACATACACACAATGGAATATTATTCAGCAATAAAAGAATAAAATTATGGCATTTGCAGGCAAATGGATGGAATTGGAGTACATTATGCTTAGTGAAGTAAGCCAATCCCAAAAAACCAAATGCTGAATGTTCTGATTAGTGGATGAGGATACATAAGGGGGGTGGGAACGGGAAACATAGGAGAAATACAGGAATTCTGGATGCGGCAGGGGGAGGTGGGAGGAAGGAAAGGGGAATGGGTATAGTAATGATGGTTGATTGAGATGGTCATTACTACCCTTGGTGCATGTACGAAAACACAAATGGCGTGACTATCTGGTTTGCAACCAGAGAAATGGAAAAACCTGAGCTCTGTTTATGTACTATGACTTGAAACGCATTTAAATAAGATAATTAAATTTAAAAAAATGAGGAAGTTGGAAAGATGAAAGTCTTAACCATCTTGCATTTGAGACAGAGAAATTATACAGTAAACAGAGGTTGAAAGTACATTGAGTGAAAATTTTCCAGTTCATATTTCTGATTATACATCCAGATTTAGCCATAAAATATTTCTTGTAATTCAAATCATAGTAACAATTTATAAGCTATATTATTGAAGATTTTGTTTAAAGCTAACTACAGCAAAGAAAAAAAAAAACAGAAAAACAATTGGAGAATTTTAGTATCAAGAAAGGTTTTTGCAATAAAAGTAATCAAGAAAGATCTTTAACTTTGTGATCAAGTGTACAGAATTTGATTTTTCTGTCTTAAGGCCTAGATGTTCTTAGTGGTATATCCTGTGTCCAGTTCTTTATTTGTTCTCATTATTTAGGACAATTTGGATGAGATAAACAATAAGCTTTCTTATGCAAACTTTCTCTAAGTTTCAGCTGTTTCAGACCTTGTTGATAACATCATATTCTCAGGCTATACAGCCTTGTCCCCTGTTCTATCTCATCTTGCTTCTTGTCCCAGAGTTTTTGTCTTATGCGAAGCCACAGTTACAGGTCAAAGGTGTCCTTTTTGTCAGTTTGGACCTGCAGGATCAAAACTAATTGACCACATGTGTCCCTATCCTATCATGAGCTCTTAATCTAGGAAGGAATGAGGAGTTGTTGACTTTTGTGTCAGTGTGCACAGAATGAAAATGATGTGCTGGCAAATTTGATAACTTGTTCTCTAAAAACCAAAGTCCTATGGAAATCAGTGTGGACATTTCTCAAAAGACTAGGAAAGGAACCACCATAATGACCCAGCTATACCACTCTTCAGTATTAGAAAGAATTAAAGTCAGCATACTACAGTGATACATGTAACAACACAATTCACAATAGCCAAATTATGGAATGAATCTAGATACCTGTCTAGATGAATGGATAAAGAAAATGTGGTATATATACATACAATGGAGATTTATTTAGCCATGAAGAATAAAATTGTGTTGTTTGCAGGAAAATTAATGGCACTTGAAAACATTAAGCAAAATAAGCCAAACTCAGAAAGGCAATGGTCATATTTTCTCTCATGTGGAAGCCAGAGAGGAAAAAAAAAAAGGAGAGAGGTTTAGGGGAGGGAGACTCTCAAAAAAATAGAAGGGATACCAGTAGAGTAGAAGAGGCAACGCAAGGGAGGAGGGGAGGGAAAAGGGAGGTACAGGGGAATGAAATTGACCAAATTATGCTGTGTGCATGTATAAATATGTAACAATGAACCCTACTAATGAATAATGTACCAATAAAAATATTACAAAACCAAAGTCCTGATTTGTAGTATTTGCTAATTTCTGTAGTATAAATACACCCATCATGGCCAATTTGAGACATTATTTAATGCAGAATTGGGAAGAAATATGCAGTGGTCCTTCCATACGGTATTCCCATTTTATGGATACAAAGGATATAAGTAAACTCAAGACTGTGAAGAATGGTAAAATGCAATCAGTGATTAGGAAGCAGTGACATAAATTATTAGCTTTATTTTAAATCTAATTTATTCAAGTGTTAGTTTATATACTTTGATTTTTTAACAATTGCTCTGTTAAAAACCAGCTGGCAGAATTCCTGAGACTTCAACAATCCACTCTCACAGACTGCTTCAAATTGGCTTCAGCACACCAGTGGAGGAGGGGCAAGTAGTGAAGATATCATCTATCTCCAGGAGGCTGTTGCCTTAATCCAGACAGAGTAATGAGAGTTGGGCTGCATGGAAATGGAATAAAGCCCAGGACATAATGCAAAGGGCTCAAGAACAGACTGGGATACTACCCTAAGAAAAAGAGGTCCCTTTAAGAGAAAGTAGTATTTTAAAGAAATGGTAAACTAAATCAAATGTAAAGGAAACATCTGGAATTGGGAGCAAAATTGGAAAATCTATTTGGCTTGAGTCAAAATGCTTCTAAGTTTCTAAGTGTTTTGGTAGACTGACATAGTACTGGCGATGGTGGTTAGAGAAGGGAGTTAAAGCTAACCTTTTTAACTGTATTGGGAGCAAAGGCCATTAGAGGAAAGTTAGAAAAAATAGAATTTCAAAGAATGCAGATATTTTAAATGTAGGAAAAATTAGAATTTATTTCTCAGGAAAAGGAAGAAGCCAGTGTGGGAAACAAGGTTAAGGTTATTAGAATGTTACAGTTTGCTGTATTTTGAATCTCATTTTTTCTATTAAGAACCCAGGAGATAAAAATCACTGCTGAAATGAGCTCTTTCCAATGTGATGTAGTATCATCTGAAAATGTAATAACTGATGAAACTTCTTATTAAGAGGACAAGATTAATTCCCAGAGTGATTGAAAAAGCAGCCTTGGAACACAATTTCTTCCTTTTCTTTCCCCTTTATTTTTAAAAATATCTCTTTAGGCTAACCAGGTTAAAGTGGGTTCAATTAAATTTAATGGCTATTAATTTATAGTTTGTTGAATATCATGTTCCCTTTCTTTTGTAAGAGAGCTCTGACATTGTAGTCTTGAGATTTAAGAAAATTAAAAAAAAACAAAAACCTCAGAATTATAAAGTCATTTATTGTTCCAAGCTTCAAAAACAAGCCGCAATTGCTTTCGAGACCCCGTTGTTAAGGAGCCCTGGAGGCCTGCTGTGTTGTGAGATCATCTGTCTTCTTTCGAGGACTGATGCTCCACATCTTCCATGATTGAGCAAGAAAGTGACAGCAGGCATGTTGTAAATTTACAGGTCAAAAGAAGCTCAGTGGTGTAAATCACATTACTTTGAAGTCTACATCTATTGCTGATCCATTTGGAAATCTAATTTTCCTCAGTCCTTTCCATCATACAAGTATTATTTTCAGTGAAATAGTGACATGGCTTTAGAGAACAGAAGTGTCCAGAGTAGATGTTTTAGTCCGTTTGTGTTGCTATGATAGAATATCTGAGACTGGAGAATTCATAAAGAACAGAAATTTATTTTCTCAGTTCTGGAGCTTGAAAGTTCAAGAACAATAGTCTAGTATTTGATCAGCATCCTCTTCCTCTCATGATGGAAGAGCCAAATGAGGACAAGAGAGCAAGAGATGGAAAGCATAGCCTCAGACCTATAATACTTTAATTCATCCATTGATGTGGGTGGAGCCTCATGACCTCTATATTTCCCAGTAGGCCCCACCTCCTAACACTCTTGCATTGGGAACTAAATTTCTAACACAGAGTGATAAGATACAAAGGAAAGAAATGTACCTATTCTGACTGTTTAAAGAAGCTTTTTTTGTTGGTACCATAGAATAATCAAGCTCAGATGAGTTTATCATATGTGCCTGCTCTGAATGTGGGTGGTGGTAATCTTCATGACCAGGTACAATCTCTGGCCCTGTACTGTGGGCTCCATCTGCTAACCATATTTACTTTCATTTGATGAAAGAGTATGTCAAAGATCATGGAATGTCACATTACAGACTGGTTTTCAAAAAGACCCTGCCTTCCATTTCATTTGTTCTCTTTGATTCTTTCCCTTGCTGACTCTAATACCAGTCAGTGATCATGTTATAAAATGTCCTATGAAGAGGCCCATGACAAAAAAACTAAAGATGGACTCTGAGTGACAGCTGCAAGAAATGAATGCTACCAGCAGCCATGCGAAAAAGCTTGGCCTGTTTTTATCAAGCCTTGAGATGACTCCAGCCTCAGCTAATGTCCTGATTAGAGCCTATAGAAGAACCTAAGCCAAAGGACCCTCCTAAACTGCATCCAAATACCTTACCCACAGAAATCAAGAGAGGAATTTGTTTAAGCCACCAAATTATGGTGTAGTTTGATATATAGCAATGGATAACTAATGCCAAGTGAAACCCTTTCTGTTTTACTTTATGTATGTCAAACTTGTATAAACGGGACTTCAGTAATTATGTGAATTCAATTAATGTCTAGGTATGATTGCATTAATCACAGGCCAGGTGGAAAATAGATTACCTCTCAAAAAGTAGTGATAACAGTTCAATGAAGGGACTCTTTATGTAGGGGTAGAAAGGGTTAAAGAACCAAAAAAGACTGGAGAAACACACAAACTGTCCTTACTGGAAGTTGTCAACAACCAGAGGATGGAAAGTGGTGTTGGTGCCCAGAGAAAGGCTGGTACTGCAGACAGGGATGCCCCCATGGGAACTTTGGCTTAGAATGCAACAGCTGCTGGAGCAAAAAGGGCAAGGAGTGGGGAAGTTAGAGAAGGGAATCAATAAGTTGATCTCCCTCTCTTCCCGACTTTAGAACTTCTCTCCACATTTATTGCCCAAACAGCTAGAAACCAGAAGGCTAGCTAGCCTGAGGTCTGCAGAACAGTGTGGAATATGGTCTCATCAGATATGAAAGAGATTAAACTAAACCGGTGACAGGCAAAGGTGGAGATTCAAGGCAGCCTGACAATAGATGGTGGTGGTGAAGAATGGGTCGAGTGAATTTTGGGGAAAGCTGGATGTATGGCTTCTTTATCCTGGGCACAGTCTACACTACATTCCTGTCCTTTTTTAAAGGACAAAATTATTATTATAGAGTTGGCCAATAGACAGTAAATGCACTCAGGCCCCTTTCAAATCTGGCTCACAGAAACCTTGACCACACGTTGCTTTATGCCCTTTTTTACTTGTCACTATCTTGGGAGGATAATGTTGTAGATGGTAGAGCTGCTCCTAGAGGCATAGTCCCCACATAACTGTGTAAAGCAAAGATGATGATCAAACCCACTCAATTATTAAGAAAGGATGAAACAAGTGATTTTGTTCAAGATATGTTTTTCAATACTTCCTGCATCCTAGCCAATTTTTTTTTTAATGCAAGGGGAAAGGGATTAAAGCATATTAATAGGGCTTCCTCTGTATCACAAAAATCACTGGCCACTTTGCCTTCAAGGAAGGCTGTCTCCTATCTAAATTTACTTAGTATTAGCTAAATCAATTTAAGATTCTAAAGATCCAATAAAGGCCCTTCAGTTTAAAATGACCAAACAAATAATCCCCAGGGTGGTTGATTGTGCTGTTCCAGAATAGATAAAATATCTTCAATCCCACATGAGCTTCAATTTTGTCTTTAACACTTCTCTCACTGAGAAGTAGGTATATGATGTTCCTTTTTCTTAAATCTGGAATGCTTATGACTATAATAAAGTGATGTGCTGTGCCTGCCAAAGTTAGGCTATTAAGGCAATACTGCTTCTGCTTTCTCTTGGGGCACTCCCTCTTCTCTGAGAAAACAGGCTGAAAGGAACCACACAGCTGCAAACATGGGCTGATTCCCCTGGAGGGCAGGCAAGAAGACTCAGAAGGTAAAGCCCAGATGGCAGAACCAGGAGTTTAGAGGAAAGAGCAAGAGCCTTAGAAAACAACTCTCAGGCAGCAGGACTTAGTTTTAATTGAGAAACATGCTGGATTTCAAATTTGCTATGGAGCAGTGAATTCTTCCTATGGGTCTCCTGGCTCCACCCTATTTGAAGAGCAGTGTTTGTAGCACTTATCCTATGAATCTCCCACCATTGTATTTTGGTTGTGTGCTGGACAGATAACTTGAATTCACAAGCTTTCAGACTGAGAATGGTAATGAAGAAGATGCCTGAAGTAATCTTATTTAAAGAATTCCATGTGCTCTTGAACCCCACTTACATAAAAAGATGCTTAACTGGAGGCTGATAATATAAATGTATTAGATTTTAGGATTCTGATGGGTATCAGGCATGTATTTTCCAGGTGAAAACTGAATTTGAGGGGTCAGAATGCAGACAGCAGGAAGTTACATTTCCCAAAAATATGTTAAATATTTTCTCCCGTCACACACTTCTTTTAAGATATTCTTAACACTCTTCCAATTGAGAGGTGGGGGTACTATAATCTCCACCATGCATTTGGATGCATTTGTGATTACTTCTGAGACAGGTTAAAGGCAAGAAAAATCCTACCTGGTCATTTTGGGATTGGTGCTCTTTGAAACCATGCAAAATTGCTCTAGCCAAAGTCTACACATACTGCCTATTACTTGTTGCACATATGAGATAGTAAGTATTTGTATGATTTCATCTTCCACTTGATTTGTTACCTCTCACTTTTGAGTTTTCCTAGCTGAAACACCAGACATTGTGAAGGAAAACACAAGAACAAAAAATAACAATTAAAAACTCAGTCTCAGCTTTGTCCTGCATATTTTGAATGTCTGATCAATGCAATCTGTGAACATAAATAGTTGGGAATTTTGTTTTGCAGCCATAAAAATAGGAGCTCCTTACTTTCATTTATAGCTCATTCATTATATAATAGACTGATTTTTAAGGAGTTTGAAAGACCATAGAAAGGTCAGCCACTTCACAACCTTTGTTTGTTCATTAGCTATCTGTCTGCTAATTCTAGATTATTGCATGATTTATTACCAAGAACCCTAACCTAATTACTTTGATACTTTACTGATTCATTGACCAAGCAATTTTGGGTGATTGCCTGATTGCCATAAACGTGTTTGTGTTGAGTTTATAAAACATATAGCATAATAAAAACAGCACTCGTATACCTATTGCATTATCATTCACATCCACATGTGTATATGTGTATGCCTATGTGTGTGTGTATGTATACATATGGGCATTCACATATATACACTCGTATGAGAGAGAGAAAGGTCATTCACTAAGAAGTGAAAGATACATCATAGATGATCACTTTTAGTTAAAGAGAAATGCGTAGGAGCCGGAATACTTGCACTTAGTTGGAGCTCTGCTATTTACTAGCTACATGTAATTGAATATTCATTGAAACTCTATAAACTTTAATTTTTATTTGTAAGGTTATGAAACAGGGTCAGTTCAAGATTTAAATGACATTGAATATAAAAAAATTCTTTATAACATCTAATGACAAAATATCCAAGAAAAGTACCTGGCTCAAGTTCACAGTACTTGAAATTTTATGTTCAATGTATGGAAATGCATTCTGTCAAAGTTACCTATATTTAGAATTGTTAGTCTGAGGAATTAGTGAGTTCTTTGTTCCCAAGGATTTTCAAGGGCAGAAAGAAGTAACACAGAGTAGTACAAATACTAGATGGAAGGCAGAAACTGTCTTTTTGTTGACTTTCCCAATTTTGAGATTTTTTTGTGTGTTTGTATCTCATGCTACTTGAAGGAACAAGGATTCGCCCTTAACGAGAAATCATTTTATACAAATAATGCTGTGTCTTCTTTAAGAGCCCCAAATAGCTTTTTCTTGTGAAAAAACAGTAATATGAAAGAGACCTATCAGCATAGGGCAAGGGGAGTCCTGGACCCCACATGCATAGGATATGTGTCTCTTACCTCAGATTGAAAGAAAAATGTTTATTATTCTCAGGGATGTAATGCAACTGTGCATTCAATCAGCTACATAAATTATGAACCACATCATTTTTCTACTTGTTCTGTGACCATGCAAAAATCATAAATTTTTTCAAGGTAGTAAATAAAAATAAAGAATGACAAATACCATTTCATGAATAGATGTTTGCTATTATATCATTTTCCTATTTCCTGAACAATATTCCTATGGTTTGTTTTTGCTTCTCTTTGTAGACTAGGAACCTTCTCCTACTTAACCGTGCTTCCTGTTGGTTGGAGCATCTCTCCACTTTTGGCTTCATTGTGAGCTCTGTGCATTTCAAGTGCTGGTGGCATGTGCAGCAAAGTGTAAGGGTTCTGGCTGTGGAAATGTACTAGACAATGAGTTTCCTCTGGTGAGCAAACTCCTGGAGAATAACTTTTGTTTTCCATGATTGGAAAACCCTGCAGTCTCTCTCAGGAACTATAATGCTAAGGTGCAATATGCTTAGCTGCTGTGGTAATGCCCTCCATGAGGAGGCTCTGTGTTAGAGCCTTATCAGTCTCGACCTTGATTTCAGGCGCATAGCTCCTGGGAATGTAGGAACTCACTTGCTAGAAAACTGCAATGTTTTACCAAGTTCCACTGCTCCTGGACCTGCCCACTTAACAGTAACTTCAAACAATGAACTTTCTTGAGAGCTACACAAAGCTCCTCACATTGTTTATTGTAATGGTAGATGTAACTAAGATAGGCTGCAAAATGTTGCTGATCCTGTAACCTGCCTAGTGATAATGAATAATGTATTAATGATGCCAGTGACCTAAGGTAACCTATGGATATAAATAAAGCTGGCAGCTCAGATGAGCAGCTTTTTCTTCCTTACTAGTGCACCTTGTTTCTGTGTCTCCTTTTGTTTTCTTTACAGCAAAGTCCATTCAAGCATTATCCCAAGGACAAAACTGAAGTTGCTACTTCAAAACCTGCAATTGAGAATGGGTGGTTAATTATACGGCATAGGTTTTAGTGTGGTCAAGGTATAGGTGGGTAATCGAATGCCCAAAGCTCAGCTGTGTCCATTACATTTAGGCTTTTTTCCTGCACTCCAAATTCTAGTCAGTGTTCAGTGTCTGGCCATAATAAGATGTGCTTCATTTGATCACCTTCTCTGGAGGGATATTCTACTTGAGTTGAAGCTAATTTAACTTAGAATATTTGAAAGTTCTGTTGAAATTGTACATGAGGGATCTATTTTCAGGAATGCTACAAGAACCTCCCAAGAAGGTATCTCATACGCAAGACGACAGATTCAAGATTCAATATATACACACTTTCTCGGGACACCAAGAGGAACCAATAATTCCTACTAAAGTGTTAGTTGGGACTCAATCTCAAATACCAGAAACCCATTTCTAACTGACTTGAGCAGATGAGGGCATTGACTGAAAAGTCTTAAAGGTCATATGCCCAAAAGTTCTGAATATCTGATTTTAGGTCTTGAGCTGAGAATCACTGAACATCATTAGCATATATTTTATCTCAACTTCGAGTTCTATTTTTTTCCAGGTATCAGGGATTGAACTCAGCAGTGCTTAAACACAGACACATCTCCAGCCCGTTTTTTAAATTTTTTGAGACAGTCTTGCTAAGTTGCTTAGAGCCTCACTAAGTTGCTGAGGATGGCTTGAACTTGTGATCCTCCTGCTTCAGTCTCCCGTGCCATGGGGAATAGAGGCATCATTATAATACTCTATATTTTGGGCCCTAGTTGGTAAATAAAAGTTTTGGTTTTTTTTGCAAAACTATTTCATGTTTCACTTCTTACATTATCTTCACTGGATACAGTGTTTTAGCCTCCTAAATCAACTACAATAGGTCTTTCCAAGATCATTCATATCTGCCTCACTGTTAAACATTAGGACATTTTTCCTACTTGATCTCTCCTGTGATTCTTCACAGTTGATGACTGCCAACTTCTTAAAATACTCCTTATTTCCATGAGACCTCACTCTTTTCACCCACCTCTTTTGTTCCTTTTGTTCCTTCTTAGTCTGTTATGTTGGCTCTTCTGTTACAACCATAAATATTGGAACGGCTGAAGTCAAATCCCTGAGCCCCCTGTTTTCTTCTCCATAATTCCCTGGTTGATGTTACATACTTACATGTGGTGACAGGCTGCCTCTAAGATGACTGAGTCATCTCTGCCTTCTGATATTCATACCCTTGTGTAATCTTTGACTGTGGTCTGGACTTGGTAGGTTTTCAACAAACAGTATGTTAAAAGTGTTGAGATGCCATGTACGTGATTATAGTACAAAAACACTGGCTTCTATCTCAGGTTTGTTATTGCTCAGACTTGGTCACCCTGAGGGAAGCCAACAACCTGTTTGGTGTGTGTCAAGGAACTGAAGGAACATTCAGTCCAACAACATAGGAGCAATTGAGTCTTGCCAAAAAACCACACTAGTCACCTTGAAGATGTATCCTCCCCTACCTGAGATCTCAAATGACACCACAATCCTTCCCAACAATTTGACTGGAACCTTGTTAGAAATTATGAATTAGAGGCAGAGTCCTAATCAATAGGATCTGTGAAATAATAAGCACTTGTTTAACCTGCTATGTTTGGGGTAATTTATCATTTGGCAATGATAACTGCTAGCTAGCTCTCCATATCCAGAGGTTCTGCACCCACGAATTCAACCCACCAGGGATAGAAAATGTTGGGGAAAAAGATTCTGTACTGAACATGTATGCATAGCTGTTTTTCTGATCATTATTTGCTAAACAATGCAGCATAACAAGTATTTACTTAGCATTTACATTTTATTAGGTATTATAAGCAACCTAGAAATAATTTAAAATACATATTAGGGTGCAAGTGGTTTAGATGGAAATACTATGCCATTGTATGTAAGGGACTTGAGCATCTGTGGATTTTGGTATCAGCAAGAGATCCTGGAAATTATGGATTCTGAGAGATGACTGTATAATGACTTCAAATATTACACTGCTGATAATTTTGAAATATAACACTTCCCCTCAGAACTTGAAACTTCAATACTTCTGTTTTATATTTATATTGAGCTTTATCATACCTAAAATAGAACTTTAATTTTTTTTTCAAACTTCCCTCAGTCAGTAAAGGACACTAATATCTGCCCAATTGCAAGTAAAAAAAATTATGTTCTTGTTTTCCCCAATTACTATATCCAAAGCAACAAATATTTTTCAATTCTGTTTCCAAAGCATATTTTAAGTTTTGCATACTTCCTTCCATGTCCTTCATCCAAACTTTCTTCATCTTTTGGCTAGACTTATTCGTGCACTGGGCTGATTGGTACCAACTTGGAAGTGCTGGTAGTTAAATTTTTTAGGAATCTGGTGAGCTGGTTGAAGCTTTGGTAGCTAAAAATAGGTGGTATTTCATTGAAGAAATTGACAAAAGTACAAATCTTCCTCTTCCATTTCCCTAGCAGGTTGTTAAACATTTTCCAGAATACCACTGGCTCAATTAGATTCTCAACTGGCTGTCCTGTTTTTGAACTGTTTCCAACTTAGTTTATTACCATCATAATAGTCATGGTGAAGAATTTGAAAAATTACGTGATTTCACTGCTTAAATTCTCCAATGTCTTCCCATTTTACTTTTGTGGTAGCATTATTCAGCCCGCCCCTGTGGTTTCTAGCTCATCCCTGCGTGTCCTCATGAATTCCAGTTGATCCTTTCTCATCCCTGCTTTATGCCCATGTTTTTCTTCCCAAAGGCCTGCCTGATAACCACAGTAACAGAGCCAGACAAAGAAGTAACAGCCAAACTGTTTAACCAGCTCCTACAATTGTATTAACATCCCCTTTCCTCCATCATTCCCTGTGGTTTTGCTTCTCTAATTGAACCTTCACTCATGCAACTCAGGATGAAAACCAAACTTCTTGCTAGCTTACTAACTGCACTTCAGCTGCCTGTTTGTCTATATTTGACCTTGAAACAGGCTACTCTTTCCCTGTTCCCCCACTATTGCCATACTGGCTGCCTTCTGTTCTAGAACACAATAATTCTCACTATTTTAGGGTTCCTGGGAAGTCCCTCCCTCTGCTTGAACTGTCTGGCTTTTTTCATTGCATTTTGAGATCAAATATCTTTCAATGAGATAACAGATAACCAAATTTTCCATCTGAACTCAAACCTATTGCAATTCTTTTTTTTGCAAAGTCCTGGTCACTTGATAGATAATAAACAATCAAATATATGAAAAAATACTATCAGTAAAATCTAAAGGCTTTTTAAGCATAGGTTTTTCTGGTTTGGCTGATATTAGATGCTGAATACATATTTGTTAAAGCACATCAATACCAACTGCATTGTTATTTTACATATATAAAACAAAGATAATTTCTGATGATCAGAATTCCTTGTGAGCATATATTTCTTAGAAAAATGGCTTGATGAGTACTTGGGACCAAAGTGGGTAAAGAAAGGGTTGAGTGAGGGGAGTTGAGATAAAGGAAAAATTCTATTATATTCTGCATTGCATTCAGATTCCTTCGTGTTTTTTTCTTAAAGATTACTAGCTTGTTTAAATTGATGGAAGATACTTGTCCTCTTAGAGTTAGCTCATCGCATGTTACATCTATGTTAACTTAGAAGAAAAAATTGAGATATTAGAGGCCAGAGTCAGAATCATAGGAAAAGTTATTGGTGTCAATTTCTGTTCATACACAGGTAGAATCTGGGAATATTGAGTTTTAGTTAATTTTCTTGTGGAAGGGAGACACCAATTAATATCTTTATCTCAAGTCAAGAAGCTACCTTAGCTTAATTGTTAGGAGTGTTAGTCAAAATTTGGATTAATATTTTCTTTAATGCATACTTATGAAGTTCTTTATATTCTGTGCCTAGTTTTCTCATCTGGACTTCAGGGCTCAAGATAGGACCTATTTCATAGATTTACTGTGATGACCAAGTAGATGAAAATATTTAGAGCACTTAGAATAGTACCCAATACATAATTATTCATTGTATTAGTAGTTATTTTAATCTGTATTAACATGAGCTACTTTTTTCTCCAATTAGAATTCATGTATCTTAAAGTTAAATATTATACGTTATATGTTGGTGTTCTGTGTACTTAATCTGGTTGTGTTTCTATCATAGCCAGACAACTGCTTATTAAATTTTCATATTGGCTTTTCTGGCATTAATATTTGTAATTAGTTATGTTCACAAACGTTTTCACATGTATCATGAGAAAATGTTCTGTGCATTTGATAAAGTCAGATGCCTAAAGAATTTTCACTATAAAAATTCCTTTTGATATCGTTTAGACAATAAATCCATTTCAAAAAATTTTAAACATTTTTAAAGGATTGATATTTGTATGTGTTACTAAATTCAGAAGCCATAAAAGATTTTACAGCAGTATATGTGCTTGCTTCCCAGACTGGTTGCCCATGTCATAATTTCTTTCTGACTAGGCAACTATGGTTACCATCTGGAGATAACCTGCAGCTCCTAAGGGCATTCAGTGACTGAGACAGACAATAGCTTTTTGATTCAATGACAGTCCACTTCAGAGATGCAATATTGTGTCCATGCATCTCCTGATGACTTTTTTTTTTGGTACTGGGGATCAAATTCAAGGGTATTCCACCACTGAGCCACATCCCCAGCCCTATTTTGTGTTTTATGTAGAGACAGGGTCTGAGTTGCTTAGCACCTCGCCATTGCTGAGGCTGTCTTTGAACTCGCGATTCTCCTGTCTCAGCCTCCCTAAGTGCTGGGATTACAGGCTTGAGCCACCGCTCCCGGCTCCCTGATGACTCTTGACAAGGAAAAATAACCAACAAAGGCACCAGAAGTCTTTCTATGCCCATAGAAAAATTTAAAAATAAAAACATCAAAACTACCCACATTAAAACACAATGAAATACCACCTTAAACCTATTAGGATGACAACTGTTAAATACTGGTAAGAATATGGAGAAGTTAGAACCTTTGTTTTGCTGGTGGAAATATAAAATGGTGCAGCCACTATGGAAAATGGTGAGAGCACCTCAAACAGTTAACTATAAAATTACCATATTCTGCAATTTTAGGGTCTCAAAAAATATCTGCATACTGATATTCATGCCAGTATTATTCACAATAGGTAAAAGAAACATTCTAGGTGAAGTTTTCAGTTAAATGATTAAGAAGGATATAAGATCTCATAGGAAGAAATTTAAAACCTGGAGGTATATCTATTTAGATGGTAGTAACTATGCACTACCATTTAATTATTTCTGAGCAATATAAATTATGATGTGAAGTGGTAATATTACAGAGTAAATTCAAATACAAGCTAATTATAATGTGCTAGAAAATTTTTCCTGTGGGAGTGTTTATTTGGGTATGGTAACTTTATTACATCTGAATTGTTTTCTATAACTATTTTTAATAGAAAGCTTACTCATTAAAAGAAAACTCATGGGAATTTTTAATTCCTTAATTTTGTTTTTCTGAAGAGAATTTCATGCTCATTACAAAAATTTTGGAAAGTACTGGAAAATATTACTGGTAGTTTTATAATCCATTAGCTGCCATTATCTTCAAAGATTTTTATTCCTGTGTATTCTGTGTGTGAATTTAAATTAAAAGTGAGATAATTCCATATATGTTATGTTTTACTCTGTTATTTAATAGGCTATTGTGGAGGTGTGAGAATATACATGAGTGAAATACACATGTACAAACCTGATGTGCAAGTTTAAAAACACCATTTTTAATGACTGTTTTCATGAAATATTGTTTCTCTTAGTGTATGACAGCTTAGATTTTTAGAGTCCAATTCATTATCTGTTGGCTATATGATTTTGGAAAAGTTATCTTATTACTGGAAATAATGGTTCACCTTTATTGAACACTTCCTATTTGCTGGCCTTTTGCAAGTGCTTCATATATATTAAATCATTTTCTTTTGACATATGCAAAATATGAGGCACAGATTAGTAATTGCTTGGTTTAAAGCTAGAAAATGGTAAAACCAGGATTGAACTTCAGGTAGTTGACCTCCATACCTGGTGTTCACCAGACATACTGCCTCATAGTATTAAACAGCATAGTTTTCAGAGAGTGAATAAGGATTAAATAATTCACAAAGTAAAAAAAAAGTTTTACCAACAGCTTGCTCTCTTAAGAATTATGATAAAATACACAAATTTTATTCTATTTTTTTTCCAGTGGTTAAGTATATTCAGTGGCTTTAAATACATTGAGTGTACCATTATGGCAACCATTAGAATCATCCAACTTCAGAATTCTTTTCCTCTTGAAAAACAAATTCTATATCCAAGTATGTCCTATACACCAGTTTGTTGAGTTTGACAGTAACTCTCCATTGTTCCTTGTCCCAAGTATGTTTGTGTATATTTTAATCTAGTTTTATTGTTGTTGGAGTTCTTTATATATTCTGGATATTAACACTAATCAGATGTATAATAGGTATATATTATATAATATATATTTTCTCACATTCCATGCAATGCCTTTTATTCACAAAAGTTTAATTTTGATGTAGTACAATCTATTTTTCTTTTGTTCCCTGTGCTTTTGGTGTCCTATCCAAGAGATTGTCAAATCTAGTATTAGGAGGTTTTTCTCCTGTTTTTCTAAGAATTTTATAGTTTAAGCACTTACATGTAAATCATTGATATATATCAAATTAATTTTGTACATAAAGATCAAACCTCTTTGTTGCTTTTTGTAAATGCAATTGTTTTCTTAGTTTAGGATTGCTGTTTTTAGTATTATAGAAACTGATTTTTGCATGTTGATTTTGTGTCTACAACTTTGTTGAAATTGCTTTTTAATAAAATTTTTATACATGATCAAAATCTGCTTAAAACTTCAATTTTAAGATATTTCTAATTGTTATAAATAAGGTTGAAAAGAGTCACTGTAAATATATCTTACCATATCCTTAGGACAGATTCTTAGAGGTAAAATTATTTGAGCACATAGTCTGAACATTTTTATAGCTGTTGATATCTAACGCTAAATAGCTTTTCAAAGATTTGTTAAAATTCTTGGAAAAAATGTACAATCACGTCTCTCATGCAGATATGAAGTGAATCCCTGTTTAAGAACTTGTTTTTCTTTAAAGATGTAAAGGAATCGGGAAAATGTATTCAATTCAAAAGAGAAGTTGAAACAGCAAAAATCAGTATGGTGTAAGGGGATGCTGAGACCAATAGCAATGGAGACAACACTGTTTCGTTATGGTGAAGTCAACTAAAACCAGCATCAGACTTCTATATATCTGTTAGTCATCTACACCCTGCAAAGTGTTACTATTTTGTATCAAGACAATGAACAGCCAGAGTATGATAATCCAGAGAAATGTGATAAGATACAATTTTTGCTGAAACAAAAGATTTTTCTAGCAGGTTGAACTGATAACCTGAGCATGATGATTTTCATAGAATGAACCTTCAAATAGAAATTAAATTCAAACTGTTGCACATCATTTTCATGTCACTTTCAAAAATGTAACAAGGTACACGAATATAGGAGTGACTTATCCAATATAGCACTAAACACTTGATTATAGTTAAGGGGCTCAGAAAGATTTAAGATAAAATTAAATACTATAAGTTATAGATGCCAAATACCCATTTGCAACAAGAGTTTTAAAAACTACAGTGCCAATTTGATTACTTTTAGCATGATCTCCATAGAATTAGGATCCATTTCCCTTTGAGATTACAATTTATTCTTAAATTTGCTCACTGACGAATGAGGCAAAGAATATGGAATGTTTAATGTATGAAAATCTTTGTGAACCCATATTAAGAAATGTCTGTAACTCAAGCCATTTTTGTTCTGTGTACTTCAATTGTATATTCTATATTTGTTGAAGTAATGCTTTCCCTATAAAAAAAATGTTTGCTAGTTTTAAATTGTGTGACTTGTGATTAGATCTTTGTTCTTTAGAAAGAATTGGCTACCATGTTTCTGTGCAGGATTATTTAAGCAAATTATTCAACATTTATGAAAGCTCACAGACATGATGCTTTGAAAAGAGATAAGATTTTAATGTATTTCAGTTTTTAAAAACTACTTTTGCCTTCCCCAGGCAAGAGCCTACCCAGCCTGCCTTTCCCCAAGACCACTCAGATAGTAATGAAGAAATGATGACTTTCTCTTTATCACCTTCAGACAGGAGTGGTAGAGAGCCAACAAAAAATTAAGGTCTTGACTTCTGATCTCTTAGGATTACAGAAAAGCTCTGGAAAAGCCCTTAACCGAAGAGCCATGGCATGCAACTGTATGGAGATGCCACTATCTGCTGGGAGATGATGTGCTTGTTTTTCTGGTTTTAATTCCAAAATCTTTACTTTTAACTCTAAGCACAAAATCCTACAGTATACAGAGCCTTAAAATATATTCTGTAAACCTTAGAATGGAAAAAATATTGAGGATATATAGTCCCTTCCCTCTTTCCATGAACAAGCAATAAAAGGAATCAAAGGAAAAAATCTTGTCTCATTTCCTATGCTAAATTCTGGAGAGAAGTCACGTGACAGGAAGTCCAATGGAAATGCCAGAGAAGTTGGGGGAACCAATATTAGCATACAGAATTGTTGTCTGGCTAGCCTTGAGTGTGCCCTGGTCAAGAGTAAGCCCCTTGTAGAGAAGGCCAGAGTCTAGCATGTCCGACAGCAACATTCCGGAGTCCCACTACATGACCCACTGTAGTCTCTAGGAGGGGCTAAGACACATGGATGCTTAGAAGAGAGACCCAGTGATACGCTTGTTCCAGACAATTGCAGGTTATGGAACTATAGTGAACATATTTAATTTCAGCTGCCAGATGACACATCCCAACAGAGTAACAAAGAACAACTGGACAGAAATGGAAGGAAACCATTGTGGGTTCAATGCAGAGATATCATATACACAGATGAACAATGGCCAGCTCATACCGAAGAATAACCCTCTGACCCACAACCTTTGGATATACATTCTATTAAGACAAACCACAATCTCTACAAACACTCCAAAAGTTAAGGATTGGGGTCAATAACTACAAGTTTCTTGAATTTTTGCACTGACTCCCTCCCTATTTCCAACTTAAGATAAGCTTCCCTAAGTAATCAAATACAATTCTCTGCTTGTAGGTAGCACACCTCTGGCTTTCCTATGCCAGAAACGTCAAGGCAGGGCACACTAAGGCCTTCCCTTTTCCCCACCATCAGGCTTTCCGGCTCTTCTGCTTGCTTTCAAGCCTGCCAGGCACAGATAATCATGTCCGAGTTTCTTGCAAGCTCTGGATTAATAGTCTTTGCTGGTTTCTGTTTGGGTAGTCTTTATTTCTAAAATGTACATTCCTCTTTTGAGGCCACAAAATTATATAGACTCTTCCCAAGTCTAGATGCCATCTGGGGATAAAGAAGTGGCAGGAGAGCCCTAAATTGAGTCAACCTACAGTAACTGAGTTTTAAACCAAATGAACATAGTTTTTGTAGTTGTAAGATTAAATTTTCTTACTCCAGGCAGAAAATGGAAGTTGGGAGCTAAGTTTATATAAAAAAATTTATATTTGCTTTTTTTATTGTTCCAGTGCTATTATATGACTTCATACAATAATATTTTGGGTAAAATGTTACTTATATGAATACTATTGCCCTTATCACTTATTTATACCAAAATGAGATTTAGCATTCATTCTTAATCTATGCATTCAAACTTTTTAATATCTTCTGCATACCACAGGTACGGAGAATGAAAATACCATATGGACTTGCAGTCCCAGTGGGGACATAGCCTTCTCCCACTACCCATGTGACACAGGAAATATGCTAATATTTTTGTCAGAAGTTGCTTCCTCTAGATTTCACAGCTATTAAAAGAGGGGTGTGTTCCGATGTCCAAGTCTTATAGCTCTTTTAAATTCCTAGGTAATTCCTATATTTAAAGCTTTTAGAAAGCTAATATTTTTCTCATGATACTATCTCAAGTTACTAATACATCAAGATAGCTAAAACTTCAGGTTCCAAATATGTTGTCTGAATAACTCAGCACTTAAGTTGTCAGTCAATTCAGCTCACAATCTCTTTGAAAATGAATTTGAGATGAAAAGCAATCTAAGGAGTTCTTTCTTGAACATGCTGTATTTAATCAACTACCGAAGTCTAAAATAATTAGCAAACAGATATGTAATTTACATAAAAGCTGCTAAAGCAGATGTTTTTTAAAGTGCAATTTACTTCTTATAGAGCAATGAGAAATTTAAATTGAAGACTTGAATGTGTTCCTTTTTACTCCAACTCATGCTTGCTTGATCAGGTGTTGTAGATTGCCTTTCTCTTAAAACACTTATTTTCTCCTTGAATAGCTTCATGTCTTTAAATGTGTTTCACCTGTTTGAACACCTAATGCATGCCAGACATTGCAGCCCTTATTCTCAAGGAGCTTACAGATGTATAGGGGAGAGAAAAAAGTAGTGGTAGTATTTAGATCTTTAACTTCTTTCTAATTAGTTCATATTTCACTAGATATTCTCAGGTATTGATTTTTGATGTCATTGTAAAAAGGTGTTGCATTATAAATTCCATTTTTGTTTATTGTTGATATACATAAATGGCAATTGTCTTGTGTTAATCCAATAACCTTGCTATATTCCCTTATGAATTCTGTAGATTCTTTTGATATAGAACAGGTATAAATCATGTCATCTGTGAATGATAGTTTATTTCTTCCTTTCTGATACTTATGCTTTTTGTCTTTTTATTGTCTCATTGTGCTAGTTAGTAGTTTAATGCAACATTGAATAGAATTGGTAGTGGTTGGCATCTTTTTGTAGGCTTAAGAATAATTTCTGTAATTTTTATAGTATTAGGTTAAGAACAATTTGTTCTTTTCCTAAGTTTGGAATAGTCTAGATATTTTAAGCAGCATGGGCTGTAATAGTGTGCATAAAAATATTATACTTAATGTGTAGTTATGAAATTGTTGGAGGTCCTGGACGAGCTGGATTCAGGGGATAACACTGGAGCCATTGATTTCTGGAACACACTGCAACATCTATAATGCAGGGATCAGGAAACTGCTGCTGGTGTACCTTGTAATGCTTGTGTCTCCACTGCCTGACATTTTGGGAGAGCTAGTGTTGGGATGAAGACTTCCGCCTCTCATATGCTTTCCAAATGTCCCCTGAGTGCTTCTAATTGGCAGAAGCAAATCCACAGCTGCAAGTAGAAGTGAAATGCCAGATTTTGTAATGTAGAAGAGGATTGAGGTATAGAAGCATCAGTGACTTGTGGATAATACTTGATTCTCAACATCTATGCATTTATGCTTTACTCATTCTAAATATTTCACATAAGTAAAAGCCCCAATCAAGTGCTCCTGAGGAACACAACACCGCTTTCCTGTGTACGAAGTTAGACAAACTTCCCCTTTTTGCATCAAGCCCCTTGGTCTCTCTACCCCTGGATGGGTAATGTTCGTTTATTCTTGTAATTTATTTATTGTCCTAACTTGATATCTTTAAAGAAGTAGAAAGCCCTAATGTTAACTACTGTCAACAGTTACATATTAGTTTTACTGTATATGAATATGGAAAGTGAAAACATAGGTGCTTGCCTCCATCTTCATTTTTACAACTGTTCATGACACCGTAGTTGTGTTCTTTTGCCTCCTTTTACTACAGCTCGTTTTAGCTATCCTTTATCGTTATTCAGTATCTTAGATAGTTGAGGTTATTTCCCTGGTGTGGAGACATCCATATTCAGGATCTGACTCCTTTTATTTTGGATTGTGGTAGCTTCCATACTGGATGCGGCAAACTTAGCAAACTTCAGATATCGACTGTGCTACTTTTGATTTTGTGTAGTATTTCCTTATGATATTCTGCAACAAATTCACCTGGTATTTGTTTTTTTGTTTTGTTTTTTGATACCAGAGATTGAACCCAGGAGGCCACTTAACCACTGAGCTACATCTCCAGCTTCTCAATATTTTGTTGAGACAAATGCTCACTAAGTCGCTTAAGGTCTCACTAAGTCGCTGAAGCTGGCCAGCTTTGAGCTTGTGATCCTCCTGCCTCAGTCTCCTGAGCCTCTGGAATTACAGGTGTGTGCCACCATGCCTGGCTCCATGTGCTTTTTTTAAGTCAGCAATCCCATCATAAATGAATAACTGGTTCAAAGCAAATATCTAGGGAGACACCGAACAGGGATGAATTGTTGCCAGTGCCTGCGCCTGACCAAAGTGAAACCGAGTCGGCGAGGGAGCCGCGGATGAAAAAAATCTCACACACAACAATGATTCTGAAAAGCTCGTAGCTCATAGCTCCTTAGCACTTTGGGCTTATATATCTTTTCTACCCCCCGATGGGCGTGGGAGGCGTGGAAGGCGTGGAACTGCAGACCCAGGTGTGGAAATTGCTCAGACTGCAAAACAAACTCAGACCATGAGAACACGAGAGTTCAAGGAATGGTCAGCACCTGTGGCTTCTCTCAAATCAGGGTATAGCTGGTTCTAGTAAACAAAGTAGCCATGCACACAATACTCTCACAGTTCCCCTTCTTTTCCTAGAGTTCTGTCCTAGGTTGCAGGGACCAAAGAACATGGCTTACTCGTCATCGGGTCTACAGCGTGGATGTTAGCCACCTAGCCCTGTCTCCAGGGAAGGAATGATTTTGGAAATGTACACAGTCAGTATAAGTATTAATAGGCTCACAGGTAAACATCTGAAGTGCCAGGGTCAATGCTTTAAGTTCAATTTTCTGGGCAGACCCTGGATGAAATTGTTGGGTGATACTTTTGCCTAAAGAGTACACCGATACAGTACCATTAGATGACCCATCAGTAAAGACTGAACGTGCTCTGGGGATAGGAATGGTCTTCACTATTTTCGGAAAAACAGGACGTGACTTAAACTGACAGCCCTCAGATCTTGTAAAAGTCTCTATTTTCCAGACTTTAATGACAAAAGTAGGTGTGTTCCAGGGGGATGTTGATGGAACCAAATGTCCTGCTTTTAGTTCTTTCAATTCCCACTCCTGTAATCTCTCTTGCAATGTCTGGATATCCCTTTCCAACTGCAATTCCTCATCCTCCTCCTCCTCATCTTCTTTCCCTTCCTCGCTATCCATTTCAGCTTAAGGGACTGGGTAGAAACCGCTTCTTGGGTGGATTCAAAGGTCTTAGATAACTGACTTGTTCCTAAATCAAAATCTTTTTACTTAGAAGAGTCCTTAATTAGCCCCCATACAGAGAAGGTGGTAATGGGAAAAGACTGTGGCCCCTCGGTGTGTAGCCTTTTCTGTAAGCCGGTACGAACCTGTTCCCAATCTGGAACACTGAGACCTCCTGAATGAAGGAACCAGGGACTAGACTGCTCTATAATCTTTTTAAGAAGGCCCTTATAGTACTCTTTTAGCCCCATACCCTTTTTCTTCAACAGAGTTTTGGTCTGATTTTCCAACAATTCCCTACTGAGGGTAGTGCCTATCTTCTGCACTATTAACAATTTTCCCCCTACTTCCCGGGGTGTCCGTCGGCGTTCCTTCCCTTCTCCCAATCTTGGTAGGACCTTCAGATGCCACTGGACCAAAGTGAAACCGAGTCAGCGAGGGAGCCGCGGATAAAAACGACCCAACACGACCCGCGATTCTGAGGAAAAAGAAGCTCATAGCTCCTCAGCACTCTGGGCTTATATATCTTTTCTACCCCCGAGGGGCGTGGGAGGCGTGGGAGGCATGGGAGGCGTGGAACTGCAGACCCAGGTGTGGAAATTGCTCAGACTGCAAAACAGGCTCAGACCACAAGAACACGGGAGTTCAAGGAATGGTCAGCACCTGTGGCTTCTCTCAGGGTACAGCTTGTTCTGGTAAACAGAAAGTAGCCATGCACACAAGAATGCTCTCACAAAGTGTCAAAAAGATCTTGAGGTCCAGCTGCTCGAATGTGTGCTATCACCCAAATCTTCGGGACAACAGCAGGCTAGCATATTTGTGATATTTAATAAATCCCCTAGTCAGTTGCAGTATTTTGTAGGATACCATAAAAATGAAGAAGGCATTCATTAAACTGTGGATTGAGGTGAAAGCATGGCAGGTGGGCTAAACAAATGCATACCTAGAATCAATACAATTTACAATGAGGAAAAATTGCTATGTCCTCTGTAATTTTTTTTTTCAGTTTTCCCCCGAAGCCTGCATCTCCTTTCCAATGATGTCTAATGTACCTCCAGATCATCAGATCCCATAAGCATGATCTTATCAATGTAACTGAACAATAAGATCTCTGAGGATGATATCATATTAAAAATTGAGAGAACTCATGTAGTCTTGAGGATAATACATTTGGAAATGACCTGTTCTTGCCAGATGAAAATAACTGATTCTGATATTCTATGTCCATTGAAATATAGGGAAAAAAGGTTTTTTTTATTTTTTTTCTTCTGATATAGTATGACTTTCCCATCACTGTAACAAAATTCTTGACATAAACAACTGAAAGAAGGAAAGATTTATTTGGGTTCATGGTTTAGAAAGTTTCAGTCCAGTTTTCTTGGCCGTTCTGCTTATTTGGCCTGTGGTAGGGCAGGGAATCATTGTAGAGAGCACATGCCAGAAGAAACTGCTTACATCATGGACCTGGGAAGAAAACAAACCCAAAAAACAAAAAACAAAAAACAAAAAAAAAAGAAAGGAAGAAAGGAGCAGTGGTCTCAATATCCCCTTCAAGGATATAACTTTCCTTCCTTTTAGTAGGCCCTATTCCTAAAACTTTGTCACCGCCTAATAGTACCACAAGTTGATGACAAAGACTTTAGCATATAGGGGGATATTTAAGATCCAAACCATAACAGATATGTAACTAAATACCAGACTCCAAGGAATGTTTTGAATAAAAATATTATACCTGGAATGGCAGTGGCTGATCTCACAGGACATTTGTGAAAGTTGATTGCAATTCTCAAAAATACGTCCATCTGCTAGTGGCCAAACAAGTGAATTAAATAAATATACAATATAAATCACCAATTATGTATCTTCAAAGATGTTGATGCTTGCACTATTTGATCTGCTAAAGAGTCTATGCTACTTTTATTTTAACATTTTGATAGAAAGTGGCACTTCATATGGCATTTCTGATTTTCTTATCATGGTACCTCTCATTCCATGGATCAGAAGGTCAATATGGTAATTTTTCCAATCAGTGAGGAGTCTTCTCCAACTAAACCCTCTGGTATTGGGAAGAAGTAGGGAGTGAGTCTTTTAGAATCTCTTATTAGGAAGAAAAATTAGCTTCATAACTTCATGAATTGCCTGACAATCATAACCTGCTAGTCTGACCAGTGCAGGCAGAATTATTTGTGGTAGAGCTACCTAATTCTTTCTCTGTTGTAGCTGGTATCACTTCCATTTCATGGCAGTGTGCAATGGTGCAGAGATAAGATTTGGAGAAAGAGCTATGATTCTTCATTGTATGATATCAATTGGGACATTTTATTTGTCTATTTGGATCATACATAGCTTTCTTTTTCTTTTCTTTCTTAAAGCTATGCATCCAAGTCTTAATAATCTGTACTAGTTTTCTATGATTCATAACAGACTGCCACAAACTTTGCCACTTTAGACAATACACACTTATCTTATTATCCACGTGCATGGTTTAATTGGATGCCATGAAGGTATCAGCCAGTCTACATTCTCATCTGTAGGCTCAACAGGGCTGAATTCATTTAAAAACTGTTTTCTATGTGGCTGTATGTCTGAGGGCCCCAAATGCTTTCTGTTTACTAGCTGGAAATTTTCCTTAGGTCCTAAATCCTACTGCAGTTTCTTGACATGAGGACTGTTCCAACGTGGCCATATATTTTGAGATCACATTGAGAGTGTCTAGCCTCTGTTCTAGTAAGATAATATGTGTGTAGTAATCATGAGCATGACTTCCCACAATGTTTGCCATTTAATGTATAATCATCAAAGAGTTACCTTTGCCATAGTTCGTTGGTTAGAAGCAAGTAGCAGATCTCAGCCATATTCAAGGGTAGGGGACTGAACAAAGGCATGCACACCAGGAGGTGGAAATCAATGGGGTGACCTGGGAGTCTGCCACAGACCCCATGTTGAATTAGCCATTCTCATAGATCAGTGGTGATCAGATCTTGCTGGTGATCATTACACAAAGAGTGGAGGGGCTCTCTCTCAGGTAATAGGCGGGATGTTGATTCTGGTGACACTATGTACCAAGAGCACTTGAGAGGAATCTTATTATTCACACAGAGGGCAACTTATTATTCTCCCCTAGAGAGAGCAGAGCAGGCACAAGCAGGTGTAGGGTGGCTGCTATGATTTGGATTTCTGTTGTCAAAGGAAGAAGTACATAGGCTCTCTTAACTTTTCCAGGTAGGCAGAAGAAAAAGAGGGGTGGCCTTAAAAGCTGTCAGCAATCATGAAAAACTGTAGCCATATTTTTTGTCATAGTACTACATTAATTATCATCCTGCCTTTATTTCATTATAGTAACTGCACTTCCCTTGTTTTTCGTGGTGGAGAGCTGTGTTGTCACTCAGGAATTCTACCATGCCTATCAAACTGAGAGACCCATTTCAATGGCAGCCTCTCTTCTCATGAAAGTCTATTCCACAGAGGACAGCTGACTTTGTAGTTTTCAAGGATGCTGGTCCTCCTTCACAAGGTGTTTGCAATGCTTTGATGAAGGAAGTGTTCTGAATTAGTAAGGGAATGAATCAATAGGTTTTGAAAGGTTTAACTGATGGCAAAGAAAACCTTTTCATGACAACACTCCTGTCTTCCTTAATATTTGAAATATTTCCTTTACATTTTGCCAAAGAAGTTTTGGAACCTTAATTACTAATGCTAGGCTCCAGTTGAGTTCAAGTTTCATGAAGCTAATTGAGCAAATATTAGAAACATGTCCAACTGCTTTATTTAACATATTGAATCATTTCTGATCAGTATTATCTGCTTAGATAAATTTGACCTGATCTCAATTTATGTTCTTCATTTCCTGGACTAGGATCCACATATTTGATCTAGACTTCTACTCATGAAAATTATTAAATAATGTAGCTTTTTTTGGCTCATAAGTTTTAGAACAAAATTTGGCCCTTGGTTGAGATAAGTATTTTAAGGATCATATGGTAGCTATGATGATGTTTTAATTATATATATAAGCTATGTGTAACAGAGGGAGAGTAAGGATTTCGAATTGAACAAAATCATGACAATTCCTTTATGGCAGGATGATATAAGAATCTCTTCATTTACTGAAGTGCTTAATGAATATCCAAGAGGAAAATTGGATATATAGTATTTTCTGTACATATTTGACAATGGGATCTATTTTTCTATAACCATTTTATGGAACCTAGAAAACTATAAAGAAATGAAGAACTCTAGATGTGAAGAGACAAGGTTTTGTCCTTGCTTAGTCACTATCTGTTTGATTTGGATAACTCACTTTACCTGAATGTGATTTGGTTTCTTCATCTGCAGTGGAAGAAAATGAATTATATAGGTTCTGAAGACACTGTTCACCTAGTTACCAAACTAGAAATGTTTCTTAAAGTAGCCATAAAATGACATAAAATTACATGTTTTGATTTTCAAACACATGAAGTCTTTTTTTTCATGAAATATTTTAATAATAATAAGTAGAAATGGACATAAAAAGTTTGATAGTTGGTAAGTTGTGTATTGTATAAAAAGAGCACGAAAACCTTTCCACATTTGGAGATAATTCAATTATAGAGAACTGAGGGCAAGTAAAACCTTAAATTATTTTTTCTCAAGCCTTTACTGACTTAATATTTGACCTGTTTATACTCTTTCACAATTTAATCCATATGCTGGGATAATGTACTTGAAATCAGTAAATTGATTTGCAAGAATTGTTTGAAGTCCTAAAGCTCTTTGAATTCTCTTTAATCAGCTAAAATTTCTTTCCTTTAGATACTGAAGAATATATTTTTGTCTAAATTAAATCAACATAACGTATTTTTAGTCACTTGGCTTAGGAAATAAGACCCTGACGTGATTCTGAGCAATCTCTTGTAAATTCTTTTATTTCCCCTGCTTGCTTACCAGAATAGGCATTTCTTTTTATAAACTGCTCAGTAAAACTAGTTGTAAAAACCCTTCCCTGATTAATCTAGAATGAGAGAGTCTTCAACTTCTTCAGGAATTTAGAGATTGTTGAGTGAAACAGACTTCTATTAAAGATGAAGAATGTAAAAGCCAGAGAGAGTAAATGAGGTTCCAGTTTATGCAGCTAGTTAGTGAAAAAGTTAAAACTAGAAGCTAAGTTTACCAGGGTTTTCTTGAACATTGCCTATTATGGACAAATATCCCCTGGCAATTAAAATACCATTTCTCCCTATAAGCATTTTTTCATGTTTAATTGAAAATTAGACATTTCGACGAAGTTTTCTTATTCTTAAATTTATATGAACATTTTAAAATAGTGAGCCATAGTAATGTTTAATAGTAGCATTTACATTTTTTACATTATATTAGGTCATGTATGAGCAATTTTAAAGGACAAATCCAGTTTGTATAGTACCCTTCTTCTAACTACTTGAACTTTGAATTGTCTACATTTTGATAGGCATGCTAAACATTTACTATGCCTGATAAAGTCCTTAAATCTTACTACCAACTTTGCTTTGCATCTAGGATAATCTGAGGAGAAAGAAAAAGCAGTACGGACCTTCAGAGTCCTGGCAAAGTGCAGCCTCTCTGAGAGGCATGACTGTGCAAAGCAAAGGCATGCAAAGAGGGAGTGTTTGTTTCCTTGATATTTGTAAAACACTTATATTAAGAGCTAGGATTTATTAAGGGAAGGAAATGGCTCTAACTGGTTTCATCACTATAGACAAAAGAATAGACTGAAGGCATGAGCTTGACCTATAATGGAGCAGGTTGGAAGGGCTATTCTTGTAAAACTTTTCTGATAAGTAACTATATAATCTGTTGTTCTCATAATATATTCTTTCTTGTATTATCTTTGCAAATGAGCAAATAGGATCCAGGAGGCACATGATAGTGTTCATTTGGTTCAATCCTTTTTCAACAAATAAGCCATCTACAGATAGAAATCAAGATTTTACAAGAGAGAAGTTTTGATTTTATTAGAATTAGATGATTCAAGAAAAACATTTTTCTAGAGTTTTTTTTTAAAATTATCTTTTTTGATCTCATGAGAGGTGGTGTCAGCCCAGGTCGAATGCTTTTTTATTTTATTTATTTTTTATTTTTTTAACTGTGGGTACCAAGAACAAAATATGGGTAGTTTATTTTCCATTTATAAGTTGTATTGGGATTTGGGGCAGAAGGAAGAATTTGTGGCACCGAGATACCTACTTGAACATAGGCATGTATCCCAAAGACTTCACTAGTCTCTTAAGTCCTCTGTATAATTCTCTAAAATGTGGATGTTTGAGTTAAAGAGCTTAAATTATAATTCTGAAAGTGTGGTCCAAATATTACCCAAAGTATATGTTAGACTACAGACTTCTGGCCTACATGATAGGCCTCTAGTTAGAATCTATGGAGTTCAGACCCTAAATCCTTTATGTTTAAAACCACTGCTGGCTCCTCACCTTTGTGGACACTGGCCTAAGGTCCTGGTCTGCAATGTTTCTATAATCTGCATTTCCAAAGTGCTTTCTGGAAATAAGCATGAATTTTCTTAGTTAATTTTGTTTTTCTGAATGTGTTATTTTATCTTTCTTGGCTGTGGGCAACTTCACTTCAGCTCATCCTCTTCTAACCTCTCACCTGTTATGTTGAATAGCAATGATGCGATTGATGGTGGTTTTCAATGTACTATGTGCAATTTTACCTGAATTTCCTGTTTACCCTTTTCCTAAAGCTTTTTTGCCTATAAAGTATCAGAGATGAACTTAAAGAGCAAGTATGAAAGTTCGATAAACAGATAGCACTTTGAAAATATTGTTTCAAGTAAAAAGAAATGAACATATTGAAATAATCATCTGAGAAAAGGTTGACAGGACAGTTCATCTTCTATGTTTAGAAACAGTTTTTAAAATGTCTTTTTTCTTTTAAATATGATCGACAAGCTCCACAATTTAAAACTTGAATCTAAAGTTAGCATAGCTTTATAAATGAACATCTGTTGAGTAGAAATAGGCTAGATTTGAGAAAGTAAACAATATATTTGAATTTTGGCAAATGAATGTGGATTCCTAATACCCTCAAGCTCAACTGCAGATAGTTTAGATTTTTGTGAGATTAAACTTTACTTCTAACTATAGATTCTGAGGACTTTCCTTGAACCTAGAAATTCAGAAATAGGGAAGAGAGGAGGGAGTGGGGAGGAGAGAGCAAAAGAGAGATTTGTTCTGTGCTCTGCTTATAAAATAATGAAGAATTAATGAGACATTTTTCATAGACTGGTGGAAGACAATTTGTCCTCAAGCAAATTGTGTGATTTTTGATCTTTACTCTTTATAACAGATCTGAGAGCAAAAACAGACTTTTATTATCACTATTGATTAGTCATGGGATTCAACAAAATGAAGCTACCTGGCCATTGTCTGTTGCTTCCAAAACTGGCTTGTCTTATTATCACCTATAGGAAATATTTCACCTATTGGAAAAACGTATATTTCTAGCTTGTTCTTCTCATTCTGATTTACCTGTTTCATGATGGCACTTTAGGATATCTGATTTTTTTTTCTTTTTAATTTATGTTACTCTTATGATCCTGCAAGTTTGAGAAACACTGTTAAGAGTCCATTTTTTTCTTGGCCAAGATTCACCTTTTAAAAAAATGCAGGTTTTATACTTCAGAATTGGCTAATTCTTATAATTCCCACTTCAACTTTTTTAGTTCTATTGATTTTTGAGTTAGTTGGCTTGCAAATACAATCATATCTGTGCTCTGCTCCTGCTTTTGCCATTTAGTATTAACTACAGAAAATTATACAAACTTTTGTCTTCAATTTGGCTCATTTTATTTCAAGAATATTTTCTTTTCTTTTCTTGTGGGGTGGGGGAGCTCAGGAGAGTACCAGGGATTGAACTCAGCGGCACTGGACCACTGAGCCACATCCCCAGTCCTATTTTGTATTTTATTTAGAGACAGGGTCTCACTGAGTTGCTTAGCACTTTGCTTTCGCTGAGGCTGGCTTTGAACTTACGTCCTCTTGCCTCAGCCTTTGGAGCTGCTGAGATTACAGGCGCGCACCACCATTCCTGGTTCACACATATTTCTTTATTGCTTCTAGATATTTATAAAAGGAAGGAGTAAGGGCACATATCCCTTAAGTCCTTTTTAGCTCAAAGATACGATGAACAGAACCTAACTTTTCCTATTCTTAGAATCATTTCTAAGATATAAGATATGATAGACTCTTTTTTTTTTAAATTGGCAAGTATGCCCATAACACACTCTTGACTTTTGACCTGCCATTTATTTCAATGATTCTTATTCTTAAATAGTCCAGTAACATTGGAAGTATTCCTGTCTGTAGGTTATCTTTTGGACTATAAAACCTTTAAATATCACAAAGTTCCTGGCTTAATACAACAGTTTTAAGAACCAGTTGTTTTTCCTAGTGACTGGGGAAGCTGAGGAAGGAGGATTGCAAATTAGAGGCCAACCTCAGCAACTTAGTGAGAACCTCAGCAACTCTGTGAGACCCTGTCTCAAAATAAAAAGAGATGGGGATGTGGTTCAGTGGTAAAGTCCCCAGGTTCATTCCCCAGTAACCCATACACAAAGTAAAAAAGACCTAGTTTTTTGGTAAAGTGCTTTTCAGTAGCTGAAAGGCCTCCAGGTATTTTTTTTGTCAATGACAGAATGAAGGTGGAACATTGGATTCACAGAATTTCACATTCTAGACTTTGTCATGTAATATTATCAGCATTTTAAATAAAAGTGACTTGGTCTATAAGACCTGGTGATCTTGGAAATGATAATATAGAGACAATTGATAAACTCCATCTTCTGAAGTTTGTTTCACAAGAAGCAAGAAAATGAAATGTTTCTGATTTTCACATTTCATTTTGTATTTCACAATCTTCTCAGTGTAACACTCAGGAGACACTCTGAGTGTCTTCTCTGTGCCAAGTGTGCTGGGGATTAATGAGAGTAAATCACAGATCGCCCCTTGCTCTCTCAAAAGAACGAGTATTCTCCTGGGGGAGTAAGGCAATAAACTAAAGCTGAGGGAAATGGCATGGTGCATTAGATGTGTCATGTATATAAAGGGAAATGAACAGTGAAGGGGATGGGAGTTGAGGGAGCAAGTGTGGTGTTTATCATGGTGTATGGAGAGAAAATCTCTCCAGCAAAGACTTGAAGGAGTAGAGTGTTGGAGATATCAGGATATCTGTATCAAAAGTGTCCCTCAGTGCCTGAGGTGGCAGTGTGTTTTGGAAGTTCATGGAATTTCTAGGATTGAAGTGGGACAGGGGTAGGGAAAGCAAGGCAAGTGCAAAACATGAGTTTGGAGAGATAATGAACTTAGATCCTGTGGAATATCATAGATGATTGCAAAGGTTCAAGTTTTCACTCTGAGGGACGTGGAAGCCCACTGGAGTGGGCTTTCTATTTATTTAATGAGGTTGCCAGGACTACTGTATTGCTGTGTGTGCCCCTGCCCCTTTCTTGCCTCAGTCTCTTTATAAATAATTCGACTGTGCCCTTGGGTATAATGTGAAACTGACCAATAACAAAACTTTGCAGGAGAGTTTCAGCTATGTCATAAAAATGAAGTCATGAGACAGTGGTGAACCTGGTGGCATTAATAAATCAGCGATTTTCTGTTAACATAAATGGCTGCTAATATATTATACACCTACCTGTATGTTTTATACACTTGAATTCCTTTTAAGGAACCTGTTAGGCTGCCACTAATTAAAGTGCATATTTTATAGTTATATTTTGCTTGTATTTGGTTGCATGTATAATTAGGAAGTAAAAAGATAAAAGGAGAAATGAAAAACTGAAAAGTTCATATTTTAAATAAAAACACATTCACTTGAGTTGTAGAATATTTAAAATGTCAAATATTTGGACATTGTTGTGACTACTTGGTTCACTCCTGAATGTACTTAATACAAGATGTTAACAATGATAGAAAATTCAATGTGATTGATTTAAAGAACTTTTAATCTGAACTGCTAGCAGATATTTAAGAAAATATTCTACATCCCTAATATGCTAATATGCTTTAAAATAAGGTTAAAAATTCAGCATTCATTTAGAATTGAAGTTTTTCTTTTATTTTTATAAATATTATAACCACAATTTTCTTAACTTCTTAGTAAGCATTTGCAAGAGCTTATTAAATTTAACATAAGCTACTGGATATATTTTAGAATCTGTAGAGCAATAAAGCTTTAATGTATTTTCCAACATGAAAAGCAAAACCTCATTTCTATATAAAGTTTAATAAAAAGGATTCTTAGATTGTACAGAATGGAATCATTTCATTAACAGATTTCTTTCATTTTTTACTAGGAAAATCTCATACTGGTTGGAATAATGACTCATTTAATTAGAAAAAAACTTTCTCTGTGAAACTGTGTCCTTATTTATGAATCATTATATGTTCCAAAACATATAAGGTATATCATACTAAGTTTAAATTAAAGCAAACATCCAGGAAAGCTTTGAAAATTTATAGGCTTCATTTTGTTGTTCAGTTTTGTAGAATAATAGCTTTTCTTTCATCTTTTGACAAAATTGACATTAACCCCTCTCATTTTCAGCTTGAACTTTTCCATGCATTTCTACACCGAAGCTGTGCATAGGTCTAAGTTCAGAGAATATCATTAAGGTGAACTGATACATTTTCCATTTTCTAGGAATACATCTTGTTGCACCAATATTGTCTGATCCCACCATATGTTGTTTTAAATGCAAAGCACATTTTCTTTTCTGATATTTCCTAATCTTACTACAACAAAGTCAAATGCTTCCAATTTTTATAGACTTCAGAGAATGTTGTTCAGAAACACCCAGTAATTTATTTTTGCCTTATTTTCCAGTACAGCAAGATTACCTCACCATTGTTAACAGATGTTTTTGTACCCACAACAGTTTGCTGTTATTTCATCAAGCAAAAAGATACAGAGAAATGCAATGAGAAATGTATATTCTTTTCTCTCATACCATTTATCACAATCAATACAGTCTTGGAGCGATACTAATACTTCTGTGGTCCCTTGAGGCTGGAAGTGTTTGTAGTGTAGCAATGGTGCTATGAGCTGGTGCCAGGACATATTCATGGAAACACTTAACGATAATACTGCTTCAGTAGAGGCAGTAATGGTATAAACAGGGCAAAGGAAATACCAGGATTGCAACAGATGCAATTGATTATATGCCTTGGGGAATATTCCACTCATTTATTTTAAGTCCAGTCCATGTAAATCAAAAGACTGTGATGTTGTCAGTAAGACGTATCACAGACACAGTAATATGCTATGACAGTGCTCCTGCATTACTGACATGGCACATCATGTCTTTGGACACGAGAAGCCGTCTGAAGCACAGCTCTTGCATTGTCAATTGTAGCCAGAATCTGACTGAAGTATCTGAATCATTGCAAACTGAAATACAGCTTGTTCTAAACTATGAAGTGACTGCTTTAGGTAAAGCTAACATATGTATTTAAACTTTGTCATAAATCTCTTTCTCACTAGGGTAACATAATAATTTTCAATAACACTCATAGTTGTCAATCTACCTTACCGCAAGACATTTTGAACAACTATAGAAAACAACTCTTCAAATCAGGATCTTAAATGACATGTTCTCCTTGGAGAGAGGCTCTCAGTGAAGGAGAATTTGCTTCATTAAGACCATGTATCTTTTCCTTATTCCTCCCTTGATAACTAAGTAGGTATTTTCAGAGCTAAAATTTTCTCTTCCTCTGTCAGAGTTACCAGATTTGTACCAGGCCAAGAAAGCTATGTCACATTTCTTTAATAAGATACAAAGATGGCAACTGAGATCAGGAAAAATAATTTGCATTTCCTTTTATCTCTTGGTGATCAGAAGATCCAACATACTGTAGATTCACCTTGAGTGTATGCGCATGGCCAACTGGTTCTTTGAAAGCTGGGCTTAAAGGAAATTGCTAAGCTTTTCAATAGATGAAGGCATAAGAAGTTTTGTAATTAATGCTAATTTATGGCCTCATGCCTATGAAATTTCAGATTACATGCGAATTTATTATGATTACCATTCCTTCAATGAATTGTGAAGGAAATAATAATGATTTGTTACTTATTGTACAATGTTACTACATGATCTTTTCTATAGAATGAACTTTACTTGCCCAATAGATTCAAAAAAGGGATGCTCAATTCCCAATATCATGACTCATTTCACTAGATAGTTCATAAAGTAAGCAAGCAGTGAATGATTTAGATTCCACTTTGCTCCTTTTTAAAAAATCAGTGTGGCAATTTAACTTGTGACTTTGAAAAGAAACCTATCATTTTCTTTAAAGTGGAAAATGGAATGCAATCATATCTTTATTATTACTGTTATACTACTTTTGATCCAAAGGTACAACATAAGCTCTTATCCAGTCTTGTAAAAACTTGGAAATGATGGAGATAAAAATTTGAAATTTTGCATAGGTGTTGAAAATATACTTACTCCTATTCATATGCAGCAATATTGACATTAATATTATTTTTTTTATCAGTAATGAATCATTGTCTATAAATTCAGATGGGCAAATAATGACGTTTTTACATACACACACATGTAGACACACACAACCTAACTGTGAGCTTGTAAGAAGTAAAATTTCAGCTATCTGATCATTGTTAGCTGCACTCCACTCCCAACTTCCATTGTAGGACAGCGATCTGGCAAACTGAAGGCAGCCCCTTTTCTTTTGGTCTAGCAGTGCAACTGGGAATGCACCCTTACTGGAGTTTCTGGTTAATCATCTGTGTTACTTTTATCCAAATATGGGCATGAGAAACTTTTTAGTGTCTCAAAGTCCATGTGGTAGGTCCAATTTCCCCTGGTGCAGCCCACACCTGAAAATCCTACCACATCATGGGATGCTGCCAGGGACTGTATGGGCTCCTGCTACTCTCAGAATCTAATGACCTCTGTTCCCCTCAGTTGTGTGGCATCTCAGTTTCTCCCTTATATATTTCCCCCTACCCTGTCAAAGCTCTTCTTCTCATTCTTCTTCACCTTATTATACTCTCCTCATCCTTGAAATCTAGTTTCCAAAAACTCAACACTGGGAAAGGAATCTGTAGGCAATTAATGTTTTAGCCCTGCAACTATGAGCTTCTCCTGAAATAGAGCAAAAGGACCCTGAATATCTTATGGGAACATAACCTGGGAAGAATACAGTGAGAACAGGATACAGATTAATCACTCAATAAATTACCCTGCCTCACATTGCTTGAAAATTCCACCTGAAGTTTTTAATATATCGGTAACCATAGTTAATTTGGAATTATATGTTCAAAAGTAGAAATGGAACACACACAAAAGGGACGATGTGCATTGATGCAATCATTTCCAATCCAAAGATTCTGCGTATGATTCACAGGGAGAACTCAGCATCCAAGTGAACCATAAAGGAGGTATAGGCTGTGCTGTTTCTAGTACGTGCATATTTCTAAATATGCTGTACCTTTCAGCAATCCTGATTTTATCAGAGAGTTCATGGCTTTTAGAATTTTGAACCACATATTATAAAATCTGAAAAATAATAGTCCCCCTCCAATTTCCATCATATTCAGACATTGGTTAAAAAAATTATTCCTTGGAGACAAATTTGATCTCACAGAGTGTCTAAAACTTTGTTACGAGTTTGGTTGGATTGTACTTATACTGCCAGTCAACACTGTAGCATAATGTTCATGTTTTCATTGATATATACACACACCTTCTATGCCCAAGATTGAGAGTGGATATAAGGAGTTGGAATTGTGACTTACTGGAGATCTTGTAGGTTCAATAAACTGGTGTTAGCATTGATGATAATAACTGACACTAATAGGGTGTTTTATGTATAACAGAATAGTTCCAGGGATTTAAAGATATCAACTCTTTTTAGTCCTGACAATGGCTCAGTGAGGCTGCCAGTATAATTATCCCCACTCTACAAGTAGAAGAAATGAGGCAGAGAGTGTAAATGATTTGCGCATGTGCACATCCATGACAATATGCCAACTGGGATCTGAGCCTAGTAGTTTGAGTCCTGAATCACTCCTGTTTACCACTGTATTGTACCATAATTTCTTAGAATGGAAGATGGGTACCACCTCTTTGTCCCTATTTTTTCCCAAGCCAACCTGCATAAAATGTATACAAAGTTCTGTTCCAACATAAAAAGTAAGTTTATGCTTATTGAATGAAAAAAGCATGTAAAAGTATTTACCCAGTAATGATAAACATTATGGAATTTAAATAGTAATCATAACCATCTGATGAGTATGAAAATTATACATATAGAATGTATACACCTGATATTTAACATGTAGTTGTATATATTAAATGAAATAGTATATAATGGATTGGAAATGAATGAGCCAATGCACATTTTCCTCTTTGTGTGTGTTACATTTCTAACTTTGAATGTATAATTCCAAATTAACTATGGGAAATTATACACACAAACACACACATATGTGTGTGCAGATATATAATACCTGATATTTAATATATACTTGTATTATGAAACATATGTACTTAAGTGTAATGCAGTATAGTCCTCATGAGTTTGTATTCAAAAACATCTTTATATGAACTTTTAGATTGTTTCTATCCTTTCATTATTCCAGAAGAGGCGCTGAAAGATATTTTATCTACAAATGTTGCCACACATTTTTCATCTTGTTTTTAAACATGTTTTTCAAAGGGAATCTATTGGGTAAATCATATAAACACCTGTAAGTTTTTGAAACACTGTCAGGTTACCTCCTCAAAGTCATCTTGCTTTATCTTCCCACAAATAGTGCAAAAGTGCCCTTTGCAATATATCCTGGGAAATGCATGTTTCATTCAAATTTCTTTGTTACAAGCAAGGGAGAAAGATTTGCTGTATGTTATTAGGTTGTTTTAATTTCTTCTGTGAGTGTCTGTTTTCCTTGGCACAGGAGATAAACTTTTTTTCTATTGTTTTCCAAGTATGATTTCCACTGTAAAAATAAGCAAACTTTGACTTTTCCATGTGTTGCAAATATTTTTTCTAGTTTGTTTTTTGCCTTTAGTATGCTTAAAATGATTTCAAGTGGAAGTTTAAAAACATGTTTTAAAGACGTCAAAATTTATATTGTTTTCTTAATTTTTACATTGAGTGGATATTTTCACTTTAATATTATAAAAGTAATCAATTTACCACCTTCTCTGATTTTGTTTGCTTTCATATTTTAATTTTATATAGTATAATTAATCGAACCTAACTTTGGCAAAAAAATTGCTATTTAATTAATTTGCAGATAATGACATTTTACGACACTGAATTTTTCATCAGTTTATTCAGGCTTTCTTTTATTTCTCACTAACATTTTATAGTCTTCATATGAGCTCTACGATTTCTTTTTAGTTTTATCACGAGACATTATGCAACTTGGATACTATTTTTCCAACTTTTCATATTTCTGGTTTTTTATATTTCTATATTTCATAACTTGCTTATTTTCTAGAATAAAATATTAATAAATTTTATATAAGAAATATAAAAATTGGTTAGCTTATTGAAATTCCTAATTTTCACACTACTGTTGTAAGTCATACAAAAGTTTCTGGCCACTCAGAAATATGGTCGTGTCCATCTAAACAATGGAGTTTATCTTCATCTTTTCTACTTTTTATATATCATTGCTTTATTTTATAGTATAGGTGTAATTTCTTTTCTTTGGCCTTATAATAGTTTACTCTTAATAAGAGGATTAGCTACTTTTGAGATATCTACTCAAAAATATTTATTAAGCCCCTAATTTGTGCCAAGTACTTTTGGAGATTCTAGAGGAAGAAGCAAAGAAAAAACAAGATAAACTAGTGAATTCTCTAGCTCTGCCTTAGAATAAAAGTAAAATTAAATGTCAGCCTTAAGACAATCAATATAAGCAAACTTCTTCTTACTATGATACTAAGCAGTGCACTTTGCGAAATACAAGTGTGCCTGTCTTAAGGCTTGTTACAAGATTTAAATGAGATTGTATGTGTAAAATATCCAGTCAACTTGTTGGCAAACACACAAAGTTGTTAGCATATTACTAAAGTTATTTGATTATGTTATTATATAGCAAGAGCATTGCCATAAGAATTATATATACTATTTGTAAGAAACATAATTTTGGTTTTTAACACAGAATTAAACTTCACTATTCAAGTAATGGACAGTATTTCTTTAAATTTCTAGTCTTAATTTTAGGACATTTCATTAGTGGTCATGTTAGCCGTGCAGAAAGAAACCTTACCTGTGCTTGAGGATACAGCCTAGGTATTTTAAATATGAGAATGTGAGTAGCAAGTCTAGTCTTTAGGAATCAAAAATTTGCATAGTAAATCACTACCTCATTATTTTTTAATACTTCCCTTATAATAATGTGGATCCAAGAAAGAAAATAAGAAGACTTTCTATTGTGAAAAATCTGGAATTTTGCTAAATTTTCTGTGTCTTGAAATGGTAAGAAAGGATTGCTGATAATAATAAAGAGATATATATGTGAGTGTGTGAGAATGTGTGTGTGTGTGTGTGTGTGTGTGCGTGCATGTGTGTGTGTCCACATGTGAATGTGCAAAACCATTCGGACATTATATAATCTTTGGATATATTGAATGCTCGCGTAACTTATGGTCTTCCTTGCATCCAGCTTCATAAGCATTTTAAGTTAATTGGAACAATGAGAATGAGTAGACTCAGCTCTAGACTATCATTTTAGCAGTTTTCTTGAACTGCATTTTAGCTAGCTAGTGGTACCCAAGTCAGCCTGGATTGATGGTTTGCTAAGGAAGTCATCCACTTTCCAAAAGTTGGCCCTTGACCTGGATTTTATTCTAAAATGTTTATATGCTTGTGCATTCTGACTGAGTCACTTACCTTCTAGAAACAAAGTAAGAGAATTCTGTTTTTATTTGACTTTATGGACATACAGTAGGATAAGGGCTATATGCATTATCTGCTCTCCCATGTGAGAGGGTTTTGCTGAAAGCTAGTCTAAGCTGAAAGTGACAAGAGAGCTTTATCTCTTGTTTTCTTATCTAATACTAGATAAGAAAAATATTTAGTTATGCAGGTGCCCAGCATATCCAGAAATTTCTTGCAGTATACTGAAAAAGGAAAGAAATCTGAAATAAATGATCATCTCTTGCTATGAGCCTAAAAATATATAAAAAGGAATAATAAGTTATTTTCTGTTTGCAAAAAATACTAAAATAAATTAGATGATCAGAAACAAGATAATTTAGTCATATTTTATTTATTAACATATTCAAACATTTAAAATATTAATTGTGCTTGTTCTTGTTAATTCAAGGTGACCAATCCTATATATGAAAGCCAAGTTATTGTATTCATGAAACACATTCATTGAACTGGGCTTTAATGTTAATGAAAGTGGTACCTTGTGAAATTCTATTGCTGTATTTGCTCTCTGAATAGTTTGAGTTTATTTTCCACATGACCATTTAAGGTTGCATACTTTAAAGATTTTTGTCAAGCATTTTCTCTATAATCCAGTTCTGGGTGTGGGGGGACTTTTCTGAGACATACAATTATGTAGTAGAATATATTTCCTCTCTTTTATTCTGATTTTCAGGGGGCTTAAACACAAAAGTGGAGCTTAATTTTCTATTTCATTATGGCTTATATATTAGAATTCTTTTTAATTCTTGACTTTCTCTTCTAATCACTTTTTGTGTTCAATTCTATAGTTATCTTTTCTTTTCCTTATGTGTTTATTAGTTGCTGTCCTAAATTTTTCTTTCCTAAAAATTTGCATACAAATTTTTAAAATTTGTATATAAGTATATGGATAGTGAATGTTGCATGGCCAAATTTTCTAACATTTTGGAAAAATTCTTTAAAGTTTCTGTCTTAGTAAGTTCATCCACAGACAATTAAACTCACTACAAACAAACTACTGATCAGTTAGAATGACCTAAAATTAAATTGGAGAACTATGCCAGCTCAAGGCTGAAGATCGATAAACTTTCAAATTGGCTCATGGAACATTTGTAACTTGATATAACTAGTCCCTTAAAAAATTGTTGTCAGAATTTTATCTTGTACTAACTAGTGTATGACAAGGCCTATAATGATATTTTTCTATAGGTTTATACTTGGGAATGTGTAGTAACATTGAATTGAATTTTTTACTATAAAGGAATACTTTAATAAATGCCTTTGTATCTTTGCCTTTAAATTAATTAATGTTATTTTCTGATTTTAACATCAAAATAATTGTTATTTTTACATTTAAATTTGTATATATTTTAATAATTCCAAAGAATAGTAATTCTGCTTTCCTTTATAAGACACGATTTTCTACAAAACCTCTTAAAAAGAACTTTATTTGAATATTGTGTCCAGTTTGAAATCATACAAATCAGAAAACTGGGAAAGAGTCAAGAGAGCATAAATGCATGATTGAAGCATAAAACATGATTGAAGGAGTGGGAAAATTGAAGACAGTTGACATTATTTATTCTGGAAATATGAATAAGAATGAGTGAACTAAAAATTGTCATTGAATTTTAAAAAATGTATTTATAAGGTGATATTCTTCTATTTACCTGTTTATCTTTCCAGGTGTAGACTTAAAAAAAAAAGACAGATTCTATTTGTTGTTAAGGAAGTGTTCACAAATGAGGAAGATGTTTCTGACAGTAATACAGACCAAGTACTGAAATAGGTTACCAAGGATTGGTGGTTGTTGTGAATCTTAGGAATCTCTAGGGAATCACTGAATTTCCTGACAGCTATGTGACTGAATGAGTTAGACAGTGTGTTTGGTAGTGAATGCCTAGATGAGATGAGATTTGTGGGTGTTTCTAATTTATGGTTGAGTGATTTTATTGAAGTAGACATAGCATATCCAAAGAGGTATTACTACTTCTTCATAAATTCAGCATAGAGACAGAGACCAAATTTATAAAAATTTCACTCATGAAAAATTGCCATTTAATACCTCTTTTTAAAAGCTGTTACCCTCCATTGGGCTCCTAGAGCGTGATGCATATGTATCTATTAAAGCACTTAATATGTTGCATTTGGGGTCATACATTTTGTTATTGCACTAGAAAGTAATTTGACAGCTGAGACCATGGTGAAAATTATTTGCATTCCTGGAATATATAGCACAATGCTGCATATGATGCCTGCAATTAAGATGTGGTAGATGAATGGAAAAAGAAGAAAGCAAAATGGAAAGGAGAAATTATTTCTGGCTCATGCCTTTTAAAGCTGGCCCTGTAATTCTGGCTTGTAAACATTAGGTGGCAGAAGTATGTCATAACCCAAAACTCCATTCAATCATTTATGTGTGTGTATTTTAATCAATATATATCATTAATAAATATTAATTGTACATATTAATGGTATTTGTCATGATATTTCTATACATGCACACGATGTGCATTGGTCGTTCAATTCATTGATACATTGGGAGGTTTCCCTTTTTCTTTCTCTCAGAGCCATAACTTTACTGGAGTCCTAGGAACTAAAAAAAGCCTTGTACAATCTAAAAAAATGTCTCACAAGACAAATATCTGTTGACTGAATGGCTGAAGTATTAGGAAGTTGGAGGTATAATCTTGGTAAAAATGGAGCATTTGCTTACTAATTTTCTTTCATATTCTTGCTTTTCAGGTGTCAGATGCACCATTTCTCTTGAGAGTCCTAGTGTCAAGTTGATCTAATGAAAGCATTCTAATTTAGCTAAAATATTCCTTTCAATGTTTATCTGTTCTATATTTTATGAAATTTTTCCTCTGATAGAGAAAGAAAGAACATTTTTTTTATTATTGGACTGGCTAGCATTCATCGTATGTTTGCAAGATATCACTTCATGTGCATTATTACTTTTTCCTCCTGCTTTTAAATTTGATTTAGTAGGTAAATGCACTTTTTTAAATGTGAGGAAACTGGGTTTCCAAATATTTAAGGAATTTGCTTAATATCTCAAATGAGGTTCCAGGAGGAACTAGGATGTTGCACCTGCTTTGAGTTGCTTCAACTATTTATTTGGACTAAAACCAAAATGAGAATGGTAGAACAGAAGGATGGAAGAACTTGATGCCACTGTAGATTTTTGAACTAACCGCTTTCAAAATGCCATTTATAAACCCTTCTGTTGTATTAGATCATTTAATCAGAGCGATTACCTTGTCTGCCACTTTTGTACTTATGATTATTGTAATTTTTCCTGTATGATCTCATGTGGGTACAATTGTGTCATAGAGGAACCTTAAGAGAAAATTTAAAAGAAGATTCTTTCTCCATAACTTGCAAGCAGTCAGTTCTATACCTGTTAGGAAGGATCCAGATGTCACTCACTTGTAGCAAATTCAGCTATTTGATAGAGGTCTAGAACACACTTTATACGACTACTTATCCACCCATTGGAGGCTGTATTGTGGCACACAATCTTTGCTTTGCTCTGAAAAATTTAATACCTGACTTTATAAAATAAAGCAAAATAGAAATTGTATATTCACACATACTTATATTACAAATAATAAAACATGAGAGTCTATTATAAACTCCTTATAACTAATTTATTCCCACATAATACTTTTTAATCTGTCTATCTTTATTTATTTATTTTTACAAAATTCCTATATTTGTAGACAGGCTACAGTTGTAACTAATGAATAATTTTATTTTGAACATGATCATTGGTTGGGATTTTCATTTGTGTTAAGATAAAACCACAAAGATGTATTTTGCAACTTAATTGTCAATGACATAACCAACTACTTTCCTGAAATGGATTATAGTTCACAAGCAATAATAGAATATACCCTCATGTTTTTGTGCCATCCACAGTGTGAGAGATAAGTCATGATAGACTGTTTACTAACCTCTGTTAATGCTTTATCCATCACTTTTGTACTACACAATTAATAAAACCACTTAAGTCCTGATTTGTAATGTCTGCCAGTTACTGTGGCTTAAATATTCTTGCAATGGCTGACTTCAAGCTGCTGACTTAATACCAAAGAATAAGTAAGTGGGAAGAAGTAGGCAGTGGCACCCTAGAATGCTTCTCCTATATAGAAGCAAGATATTAAATAATCACAAATATAAAGATAATGGCAATTTATATTAAAATGATTAGGAAGTGATAAGTTTTCAGTATTTTATACATTTATAATTTATCGAACATCAAATATAGATTCATCAATTCTTTTTTATTTTTTGGTATTGGAGATTGAACCCAGGGGTACTCGACCACTGAGCCACATCCACAGCCCTATTCTGTGTTTTATGTAGAGACAGGATCTCACCGAGTTGCTTAGTGCCTCGCTGTTGCTGAGGCTGCCTTTGAACTCACACTTCTCTTGTCTCAGCCTCCCAAAGTGCTGGGATACAGGCTTGCGCCACATGCCCAGCTTATATTCATCAATTTTTAATAATAACTTTGTGTAACAATCAGCTTTCAAAATTTCTGAAAATTCATAGATCAGTTGTAGTGAGCTAGTATAAACCAACTCAAGCATATCATCATACCAAATATCTCATCACAGAAATAAGTGATTCATTTTCTAGTTGAAATTCTAGTTCAGCTACATTTGAGTAAAAAATTGTATAAAACCTCTTTTTGCTATCAGATATATTTTTAAAGCAAACAATTTTATTGGCAGATGGATTTTTCCTTCCTCAAGAGTTAATGCCAGCCAGGTGCAGTGGCACACGCCTATCATCTCAGTGGCTCATGAAACTGAGGCAGGAGGATTACAAGTTCAAAGCCAGCCTCAGCAACTTAGTAAGGGCTGGGCAAAAGATTTTTGACACTATTTTAAAATATTTCTTAGTGATATTTACATTTTATACATAAATAAAATAAAAAACTCCAGGATTAAAAAAAAGGAGGGGCTGGCGATGTGGCTCAACTTTAAATGCCCCTGGGTTCAATCCCTGGTACCAAAAAAAATTAATGCCAGTATAGACTTAATGTAGACCTAATACAGTATTTGAGGAAGAAAATATTGTTATTTTAAACTGCTGATGAGTGCCATATCCCCAAATTTACCTAATAGACTTAAATGTTATGATTTCTATTGTGGATAATGAGGAAACTTTTATTTAAGGAATATATGCTAATCAAAACCTCAGAATTTGGCATTTTTTGAGGATTAAAATTTGGCAAATTATTTTTGTGTGACAAATGTGAATAAACTTAAATCTTATACATTATTGAATCCTGAGACTTCATATACATATAGCTCCCAATTTGGAATTGTTCAACCTATGATTGTTCATCTGTATGATGATATGAAAGTAATATTCATTCTTTCAAAACTGATTTTGAATTTGAATTTTGCAGTGAGGTATATCTCCCAGTCAGCCATACAATCAAGAGGATAAGAAACTACCACTCTACAGTGTGCTGTGTTGCTAGGCTTTGAGGTTCAGTAGGTTAGGTGTAGAAAATGCATTTTGACTTCTAATACTTTTTAGTTCATGATGGGTTTATTAGGACATAACTGCATCCTAAGTCAAGGAACATGTGAATTTAAAAATTTGTTTAACATATCAGTTAAAATCTTTTTGTTAAGTCTGATGAGTTAATGAGGATAATTTTCTTTTTTTTTTTAAAGTCAAGAAACAAAATCAAGGGGTTACAAAGTGATATCAGCAGTTTCACAGAATTGTCTTGTAATTTGTCTTCTTCCAATTTATGTTCAGGAACAACACCTCATTATTATTCCTGTAGAGAATTCCTAATATTTATAAAACATTTTCAATTGTGAATGTCTTCTCAATGTCTTGAATATATGCACAGTTTCAATAGTTCGGTTTTAAAATAAATCAGTGTTATGAAAATAAACTATAGAAATGATCTTTCCTTCTTTAAGTTTCATATTAAATTAAAGATGATTTATTTTTAACCTGAGCAATTAGGTAGTATAGAAGAAATGATACATACATTTGGCATTAGATAAAATAATATCTGATTCTGCTGCAAGCTTTTGAGAAACTCATGAGAATTAAAGTGTTATTGAGATTGAGCCCTCTCTTATCTCAGCAGGATCAGGAAACAGAGCAATAATTATTTTCCAGAATGGGATCTTGCCCACTCCTATTACTTGCATAGCAGATACATTATAGCTGAATGCATGCACATTGAGCTACCTATGTGGATTGTTGAATAGGAGAAAAAGTAGTTTGGCTGTATTGTCATAAATATATTCCAATTGCTGCAGCCATAATTCCGTTAATCTTGGGCAATTTGAAATAAGTACCCAGGCAATTGAAGCATAATTTTTCCTATTACCTAATTATTCATGTAATTGTGAAAAAGTGAGGCTATTATACTGACCTCTGCCTTTAAACAAACCTTTCATTTTTGTACTTGCAGAGAATTAACTTGAGAGATTATTTTTAACATTAGTTCTATGCATGTTTTTTCTACATCTTGTCTTTTGAAGTATATAAAATAAATATCTCTTTTTCCAAAAATTTATCTGCTCTAAACACCTTGGTAGTAAAATCATGAAATGGTTATGATAGTTTCTCAGTGGTAATTTATAAATATCTCAATTTGAGAAAGTTAAATACAAACTCTTAAGATTCAAAATTTCTGTTTTGGAGCATATAGGCTATTAAGTCATCATAAGAGAATGCCAATGCTTAATCAATATGCTGATTTTTTTCAAAAGAGAAGTATATTGATAATTAAAAGCTTTTTCCCTAAAAATTATTCCTCTAGTGTATGTCTTGATTGAAAGCATACACATCCTAGACCTATTTTCACTCTTTGATCCTTCATTATATGATATGTATAAAATTCTTGATAATTTCCCATTCAAATGAAAGTGTTCATCAACACCGATTGTCACACAATAAAACAGTAAACTCAGCTACACTGGAGAATTATTGAAGCATCCAGAATAAAGAAGAAAGACAGACATTTAAGAAATTAGTTCTGGAAAGTTTTTTTTTTTTTGGTACTGGGGATTGAACTCAGGGGCACTCGACCACTGAGCCACATCCCCAGCCCTATTTTGTGTTTTATGTAGAGACAGGGTTTCACTGAATTACTTAGCACCTCTCCATTGCTGAGGCTGGCTTTGAACTCATGATTCTCCTGTCTCAGCCTCCCTAAGTGCTGAGATTACAAGCGTGAGCCACCGTGCCTGGCTTGGAAAGTTTTTTTTTATCACCATATAGAATGGCACAAACATAGTGCAAAGCAGACCCATGGCCCAGGAAAACACTCTGAGTTACTAGGTTACAGAAAATGCCAAACTGACATTTTCCTTTTCTTCTCATAAATAGCCTAGAAGAAAATACAGTGACAGATTTGATTTAATTTCTTGGTTATCAGATAATAATTAAATATGAAAGTGCTATTCAGATGCCTAGGTGCCTGTCAACTCAAATACACGTGCAAAACACATTAACTATACTCAAAATGAAAACAGATATTAATAGGTTCCTATCAAGAGATGAAGCCAATTTCCTGTAAAGTGATTTAAACATTGTTTCAGTCTACCTGTGTTAATTTGACTCTGTTGGGTCACAAGGAAATTGGCCTATTGTCAGTTTACTAAAATATTTGTTGGGTCCTATTATAACAGCAGTTTGTGGTGATAGTCCATTTGTGGCAAGCAAGGGTACTATGTTCTTCACTGTAAGCAAACTTCATGGGAATATAGTTCCACAACGTGACAGAAGGGAAACTCCATTTACAATCTGAATTGGCACATTGCACAAATCCAGCAGCTACCATTGACACTGCTGTACCCCATAGGGAACTTGCCATTCATACTGCAGCCTATGTGAACACCACCCTCAACCCCGGAAGCTGTGCAAAACGTCATCCTGTAGAGCACACACAGGTCTCACACACACTGTTGTTTTATCTCCTTGAAGTAGCAGATATCATTTTCTCCTCTTGTATTACACTAGAGTCATAGTGATTTAAAGAATACATAGGAAGTCAGACTGCCTGGCTTCACATTTTTATATGTTTATTTATAATTTTTGAATTTAGTATATATTTACGGAGTGATTATTATGCACCAGGAAATATTTTAAGGACACTCTTAAATATTAATTCCTTTGGTCCTCATAATAGTAGAGCAAATATTCCAACCCATACAGTCTGTCTCAGGACTTCTCTGAGACACAGAGGAACAAATTGTATGGCCCTAATAGATGAGAAAACATGACATTGAGGCTTTAACACATAACTCCCATATCTGTGAAAGTCAGGATAGCCTTGATCCAGGAGGCAAGAAAGTATACTGAATTCCATTTTTGTAACATCTTTTCTTGGGCTCACTGGGGAGAAAGGGTAAACAACTTCAAAGAGATCATCAGAGCTGACCCAGAACACATCAGTGGAAGGAGCTTATGAAAGTCATCATCTTCAAAGGGTAGACATTAATGAGAAGATTTATCTAGTACAATCAAGGTGCTCAGACACGTCTGGAGTGAAGGAGAAATGGTGCCACAGTAAACTGTTGGTGAATGCATTGGAGATATAAGAGTCTTCTAGGGGTAGGTAAGGGGCTAGAAATCTACAACTAGAGCGGTAGTAGCAATGTGCTACTGAAATTTTATTTTTACTTTTATTTTTCATGGGACTTATTTTGAATCCAAAGTGTGGTAGCACTTGAGAAAATATTAATTATGTACTGATTTTAAATAGGATATTTCTTAGTCATACTGAGAAAATGGGTTATGTTACAAAAGGGAGAGATTGTAAGTTTCAAAAGTGCATGGATGTACATCACAAAATAAATTCTGAGGCTGGGGACTATGTGAAGCAACTATTTATTTTCCACTGTATTATTTGTGCTCTTTTCTAATTTTCTTCCTTCAGTGTTGGATGATCCTAAAAATCAAATAATCAACGTTTTGAACTAGTGATATTTTTATAACATACACAGCAAAAAATTAAATAATATATATAACATTAATTAAATATCTAAATATCTATTTTAAAAGTTAAACTAAATATAAGCTTTTATATCATTGCAATTATGATTACAGCTTTGTTTTACATATATAAACATGGACCCATGTGGTACAGGAAGAAGAAAAGAAAATGTTTTATGAGTACTTCTATTTCTGATGTAATCCATGATTCACTGTATCTCATTTTATCAGTTAAGATGGTCAGGACTTATCCTCATTCTCATGTAGTCAGGCTCCTCAAGTCTTAATGTAAATTAAAGCAGAGATTATTTGAGTTAAGGAAACTTAGATGCTGCTGATGATTTGGCCACATTGGTTCTCCAAGTACAATGTGACTTGGTGTCTTATCTCTATGAAACATGGTGTGGAAGGCAGACATTCTTCACCTTTCCCAATGACCTAATGGCCATGTCCCTACAATAGGTGAGTGAGTTGATCACAGCTTGGAGTTAATGTTTTGATTCTGAGAAGCTTTAAGAAATATTACAGGCTCTCAGACCCAAACCAAGTCAGTTAAAATCAGAATCTCTAAAGGTAGGACCTTGGCATCAGTCATTTTGAATCTCTCCTGGTTATTCCAGTGTCCTACAAGAGACCCACTCAGCTAGGAAAGCATGCTGGTCTGAGCCATCCTCAAAGGATGCACTTTACTTCTTGGTTTATATATAATTCCACAGTTGACCAACTCTACTTCTGACTTGAGTACTTTTACAATTAGGTATATTAGGACTTCCTCATGTGGAAGGAGTGAGACCCACACGCTGAGTGGGTCTCTTGTAGGACATTGAAATAACCAGGAAAGATTCAGAATTTTTGAGGTGACTGTATATCTCTGTTCTCATTAATATGAATTTATTTATAAGCTCATGCAAAGAAGGAAATTTTCTTATCTTTAGATATAGTTTCTGTGTGGGGTGAAGGGATACATTTATGTCACTAGTTGTAGAAAACTACAAAAAAATAATAATAGAAATTCGACTACACAGGCATTCTTTTTTACTAATAGGCGTTAATTAAATTTTCATTATTTTATCTCCTAGCATTGGAATTGGCTGAGCAGATTTTAAGATGAAAGGAATTTGCCTAGTATTTGTCTTAATAGAACCCTTTACATTGTTAGGAAATACATTTGATACATTTGACATTTATAATTTCATAGGGATATTATCTAGTTTTCTAGAGCCTTTGAAACTTGGTGTGTTTGTACACATAGGATAGAAAATTTGGGTCAAGCTGAGTGTGGTGGCACATATTTGTAATCCTAGTGACTGGGGAAGCTGGGGCAGGAATATTGTAAGCTTGAAGTCAGCCTTGGCAATTAGTGAGAACCTGACTCAGAAAAAGGGTTTGGGATGTAACTCCTTGATGAGCACCCCTGCGTTCAATCTCCAGTAACTGGGGGAAAAATTGGGGTTAAATTTTTTGTCATTTCTTTACCTGACCATCTTGAAAAACATAGATTTGCAGTGGAAACAGTTTCTAAGTTTGGGGAGATGGCTGTGAAGTCATTGTTTCTTGCCATCAAAGGGAAACTATAATTCATTTGCTCACCATTGCAAAATTGCATACCCCCTTTTTTAATGTATGTAAATTTGGGAATTTAATTTTCTTGGATAATGTAGTCTAATAGAAATTTTATTCATAAGTTGGGGAATTAAGTGAAAAAGGAGATAATCTTGAGTTGTTTGAAAATGTTCTGAAGTTAATGAAAAATACCAACCATACTTTATACAGTTCAAAAACTATTTGAATTTCCATTCAATTTCCAAACACAGAGGGTATTTTTAGTTTTCTCTTTAAAAAGACTTTGTACTTGTTTTCAAGTGATGTTGGCTTTAAGGCACCTTATACTGTAGCTTTTATATGTAATGGCTTTGAATAGAAGCAATGATAATACTATTAAATTGTATTGATGTTTTCTTGAATTGTTTATCTGTTAATTTCATTGCATTACATTTAATTCAATTATCTTATATCAAATAATTAGTTATAATTATGATTGCTTCTATTATGGAAAATATACTTTATCACTTAATTGGAAAAGGTTCAGGGTGTTCTTTAATGCCTTTTGTGTTTCTTAATTTGAGTTATTCAAATATATGAGAATGTGGGAGTTATGCCACTTTGGATGGATTTAATGCTGCAAGTTAACTGACAACTCATTTCATTTTAGCTTAAATAATATTTCATTTTACTGAAAAATCCAGAGGTATGTTAGCTTCAAGCAAAGTTTGTCTTAGTGTCTAGGAATGTTGTCAAGATTCGTGTTTCTATTTATCACTCTGCCTTTCTTAGATTCAAATTCATTGTAGGTTTGGCTCCCTTTGTAGTTTCAAGGTGGCTACTAGCAACTTGTGAATTTCTGAGCATGTTCATCAGCTTTCCATACAATATCTATGGTTCACTCTGAATATTCAATTCAGGTCCTGTCCCAATTAAGATATCATCGTGCATCTGGAAATAAAATATACCGATAAACTTCATGTCCCTAGTTCCAACAATAGAATCAATTTCTTCAGAACATTATTGCTTCCCATATCAATGATCTGTTACTACACAACAAAATAAAACTCAGTGGCTTACACCAACCACATTTATTAATTTCACAGTTTCTGTGGGCTAGGATATGGAGAGGTTTTAGCTGGGTCCTCTGTCTCAGGATCTCTATCACGCTTCAGACAGGTGTTGGCTGTAGCTATAGCCATTTCAAAGCTCAACTGGGAAAGGATTTTCTCATGGTTGTTGTACAAGGTCACTTCTTTATATGTTATTGGATTTAAGGACCTAGATGCTTGCTGTTATTGTCCGAAGACCTCCCAGTTCCTCCCCACATGGTTCCCTTCAATATGGCACATTGTTTTATTAAAGTTACAAGTAAAGAAGGCAATAGAGAAAGAATTCCAGCAAGAGAAAAATCATACCTCCTTTTTAAACAATCTGATCACATAAGTTCTATTTTTCACTTTTTCTGTATTCTATTTATTAAAAGCAAGTCACTAGGTTCTATCCACACACAAAGGAGATGATAGCACAAGAGCTTGAATACTAAGAGGCAGAGTCCACTTGGAGACATGTCAGCAGCTGTCTACCAGCCTTGGTCAATTCACTTTGGCTGACTAGACTTTTACTGTTTTATATAACTGGCAAATAATTTTGAAGATATGACCTCTGAGCACACACTCAGTATGCTTTTGAGTTAAAATATTATTGGTTTGATGTCTTATAGGTTATATGTCTCTCTGTTCTGAGGCATTTTATTAAAAATGAAGACATCAACTGTAGCAAAAAGAAAAGGAATAATTAAGTTTCTAAAGTCAATAGGCTTGGAAAATGGATTTTGTAGGTATGAGAAGGCCTTTAAACTGATCGCAGGCAAAATCCTGAAATTTGAACATGTTACTTTTAATCACTTTAAGGCATCCTAATTATAGCAGAATAAATGATTGGTTCATGAAAGAAAGTAGCCTTGACATCAGCCACCTGCCAACTCTGGGAACATAGATAAGAGAATGTTTTCCTCTTATTTATCAACAGTTGAACTTTAAAAACAACATCTCTATTAGAGAGGTGTAGTAGAATTTTTGAGTCCTATAAACCTTCCAAATCAGATCAAAGGGAACTATTTTAGTGATTTTTAAACACACAAAAATTACAATACCATGAGCCAACATTAGTTGACTGATTTCTCATGTTCTTTGATTACTTTTATTTAGTTGGTACTGATTTTCAGGAAAGACATTCAGGTAAATAAACAACTAAAAAAAGAAAATCAGCATCATGGAAAATTCAGAGCCACTCTTGGGAGCTTAGAAATGTCTTCTTAAAGGTGTTATGGCTAAGTGAGAGAAGCTGTTGATCTGAAAGTTGTCAGCTGTAATTCCAGCTTTAACTCTGATTTTCTCTGAGAATTGAATGGACTATACATTCTCTATGTATATATACTTTCTCGTTTATGAAAGTAAGATGGTTAAAGCATCACTTCTTACCTTTGCTGATGGAATTCTTCTAAATCAAATATAAGTGTTCCAAATGAGTTATTATCCCATTCTTTCCAATGCAACACTAAGATTTGTAAGAGCCCTTTTCTATCTTAAGTTCAGTTTGGATTTGGTACACCTAGATTAAAAATTTATACACACAAAAATTTTAACATTTTCATTGGCAGCTACTTTCAGAAATATTTATTGATTATTGATTATGCATGAAGCAGTGATTTTCTGTTCCTTATAGTAGCTTATAGATTTCTGAGTTGAAGGAAAAAAATTATGACTAAAAATAAAGTCAATTCAAATGAATGAGTTTTACATTTATGAGGGGTTTAGAAATAAGGCTCCATAAGATGGGCAGTTTAAAATAGGGTAATGAAGAAAGGATTCAAAATGGATTCAATGTGGGACTTGAAGGATAAATAGGATTTTAAATTGCAGAGATGATACATTAGAGCTTTTACTTCAGAAAGAAAAAAGGTCAAAATGTAGCTGGCAGAAGTAATGTATAAGCAATGTGCACAGATTAACAGCTCCCTGTGACTTGACTTGCATGTACGGTGCATATAGTGAAGTACTAGGGTTTGAAGTTCCTACGTGGACTGGGAGTCAGACTTTGGAGAACCTTGAAGGCTAGTAGAAGGAGTTTCATGTTATTTTGTGAGGTAAGGGTAGTTATTATGGGTTCTGAGTGACAGGATTAAAAGTGGAGAGGCAGAGTTAGGAAGCTGATGTAATAGTCTAGAAGTGGCTTACCACATTAAGTATGGTTTTCTTTACAAGCAGCTGCTCAGTAAAAAATTGAATGACTAACCCTGAAAATAACTTCCAGCTTTAAGTAGCTGACATCACTTGAAATTTTTTCCTCATTAAATTTCCATGTAATAGGTAATTTCTAGCTTTCAAACTAGATCTTTTTTTTTCTTTGTAACACTGATTGTTTTAAAAGAAAAAAAACAATGTTTTGAGTTGTTTCCTATGTCTTGTTCTTGATATAGGATTTATTTTTCATATGAGAACTCTTGTTTTTGTAGGCCAAAGTAGATTCTCCCTTCCCCCGCTCCCAGGAACAAAGTTTATAATCCTGTGGTTGTGACATCTTGTCTGTTTCCATAGGAATGGATACAACAGAGCATATTTAGCACTATGGACTTGATCCAGGTAAAAAAATTTGTAAGAGTCTGAAATGCAAGATGGGTATAAGGCTATGGGTGTTCTTGTCTCTGCTATGGTGTTGATGTCTTCATTGAAAATGTCAGAAAGGAAATAAAATGGCAAAGTTAGTGACAATCCTGCAGAAGTAGCTTCTCTAACACCAGGATTAAGTTGGTTTGTTTTGCTCTTGAGGATGCTTAGTAGGGTTTATGTGTTATTAACCAAGTTAAAAGATCCATCTCTATCCCTATTTGAGATTATGATTATATCTACAGTAGAAATAAAGTGAGGAATATTTAGAGATGTGACATTCTACTTTTTTTAAGAAATGATTTTTCTTCAATTCTTCCAAAAACAAATGTAAAAGTTCCAGAAAGACAGTAGTGCACTATCGGTCAAGAATAACACTTTCCAACATGAACAGTGCTAGTGTGTGTGCCCCATTCTGTGGTGTACTTACATGTCCAAATTTGGGAGAAGGATATGGATTTCACTAATTTTTTAATCTTTATATCAAGTAGTTATCCTTAAGTATATTTTTGTGCAATCTTTAATTCTAGATCTTACAATATGAATAATAAAAGATCATTTATAGACATTTGCGACTTCATTATGTAATGAACAACTTTTTCATTAATAAATCATGATGTACATCTGTAAATTATTGCTCCTTATATATTACCCTTCTTTCCTTACACCTCTGTCTAAAACTCCTTCCTGTCTACTCAGCCATGTGATTAATGTGGAATTGTGTCCATCCTCAAATCTAAACCTGGTGATTGTTTCAGGGATAGGTAAGGGTCATAGATTGTATTATTTTGACAAATATTCACATGCTCCTATCCACATGTGAGAATACTTTCCCATGCTTACAGCTGTTTAATTTGGTCAATGCCAATGGAACATGAAAAGTGATAATCTATTCCACATTCAAGCAGTCACTTTAAATGTGACCTTCCTGTCTGCCGGGGAATGGGTGTATCAGTCAGGATTCCAAAGCAAGACAGAATCAATATGAGAGTTGTAGGATGAGGGATTTAAGAATTAAAATTTATACAAATGTGGGAGGAGATGAAGAAGTAAAAGTTTAGAGGAGATGTCTGAAGGTCAGAGAAGAAGTCATGAGTCAATCTGAGAAGTCAAGCATGTTAAGACACAGAAAAGGAAGCTTGCAGGGTGGTCTTTTGCCATGTGGATCCACAACTAAACATCTGGTGGTGATCAGGAGGCTACTATTGGTCAGAAGGATAGCATTTAGGAAAGATAATTAGATGCAGAACAAACGAGCAAGAATAAACTAGAGTGCACTTCCCAGTCTGTTCACTGTGGCATCTTATGTTCACAACTTTCAGAGAGTAATGGCCACTTCTTCATTTTTGCCAAATCCTCTTCTGGGCAAATGTAGCGTGGAGCTTAATAGAGAAGGGTACTCTAGGAAAGAGTTCCCAGATTGACAAGATGCATAGTCCACATTACACAATGGGCATGTGCCACATCGGAAGTATTCCTTCAACCTGGGTCAGAACAAAGGTCACAAAGTGTGGAATCACAGCTAGAACCAAACTTCATTCGGGAGCTATCCTATAATGTGAAGCAGTAAATATGTGATGTGGTGAGCCACTGAGGTGTTGAGTTGTAACTGAAGTGCATTTGACCAATAATGAAATCAATAGTGAAAGTGGGGAACTGTTCAAACTCAAAGACAAAAATATAGATTCTTTCTTTTGTTGTTGGCTAGGGAGGAAACAAGCATCTGGAGAAAGAGTAACCTGTGCTTTTGATGTTTAAAGCAGAAAAGTATAAAGGATAACTTGCAAGAGACATAATGACATGATGAACTGAGGCTTTGGGTGCAAACACTTTGTAAAAGAATGTTACTAAAGTGCACTGGTTATTATCACCTGCGTTGAATAAGTTTTATGAGAAAGATATGAACTCAAGGAATTTATCTTCTTTAAGGAAAGAATAAGAAACAAAATAGAAAACTTGGAAGGCTTGAAAATTGGGAGAGTATTTTTCTCTTATATTTAAAATATATTAATAAATTGTGTAAGTCACAAAATGTGATTAATATTGAGGTTAAGATAGTTGTGGAGCAGGGACTGGGGTTGTGGCGCAGTGGTAGCGTGCTCGCCTAGCATGCGTGAGGCACTGGGTTTGATCCTCAGCACCACATAAAAATAAAATAAAGATATTCTGTCCACCTACAACCAAAAAATAAATATAAAAAAAATTAAAAAAAAAAGATAGTCGTGGAGCAAAAAAATAAAAAATAAAAAAGTCATGGTGTGGTTACCCTGTTATTAAATCTTTTAAGTTTTGATTAGATTAATGTGATCCCCAGATATTTTTTGAGTTAGACCAAATTGCTTAGGAAAAGAGAATAGTTCCAAGGAAGCCTGAATAAAGTAGCTGTAATTAAGTTGAGATAAACATATTTCACTATGAATTGTAAGTGTAGCTATTATTATACAGACCTAAATAGAATTAGACAGATAATAAGATATAGTTTTTGAAGAATTATACGGCCAAAACCAACATCAGCCTGTATCAAAACCTAATTGTGACTGAAGTGTTAAACATTTCAACTTCATAATAAAACTTTCCAAGTTCATTGCAATTCATCAGGAAGACCCAATAATTTTTAGCACATATGAACCTAATAACAGAGCTACAAAATACATCAAGCAAAGCAGATAGAACTAACGGAAAACTTCACAAACACAGTTGGAGATTGAATTTACCCTCTCTAAGCAACAATTAAACAAGAAAATCCAAAATCTGTATTTGTAAAAGATCTGAATAATGCTGTTACTCAACCTAAGCAAACTGACATTTAACAAAGTTTACCATCAATGGCAACATAGGAAATACTCAACAAGATAAAACATATGCCAGATAATAAAAATAACTCTGAGTAAATTTCAAAGAATTAACATAGAGGTACTTTTTCATAAAATCATAATGGAACAAATTAGAGATCAAAACCTTAAATTTGTAGAAAATTTCCAAATATTTGAAAACCACCCTTCTAAGTGATCCATGTGTCATAGCAGAAATCAACAGAGACAATACTATATAAAATTGCTTCAAACTTTGTTAATAAAAAAATGAAAATTTATGGGATGCAGCTACTTAGTGCTTAGAGGGAAGTTTTAAAAGTTAGTCTTATTTTGGAATATAAGAAGAAACTAAATTGAAAGAACTATGTGCTCAATTTGGAAGTTAGAAAAGTAAATTTAACACAGTGTAGGATAAATGAGTAAATAAAGATAAGACCAGACAGCAACAAAATAGAAATCAGATAAAAAGAGTATATTTATAAAGTAAAAATTTGTTGAACTATATTAATAAATTAATAAAACATAACTAATCAAGGAAAAAAAGAGGTACTAAACAAACAGATAATATCAGAGAATAAACAGAGAATATTACCATAAACTCTACAAATAATTAAAAGATAATAAGGAACTATAATTTTTGCCAATAAATTTGAAAAATAGATGAAATGGGCACATTTTTAATAACACAAATCATTAAAACTTAAGCTTTACCCAATTACTGAAGAAATAGAACATTGAAATATCCTCAAATTTGTCAAAGACCTGGAGTTTTATTTAAAAATTTTCTTAAAAAAGTTCTTCCTACATGGAAAACTTCAATTCAGATAGCATCACTAGTGAATTTAATAAAACACTTAAGAAAAAATATGCAAATTCTGCATAAACTAGTTTGGAAAATTGAGAATAGGGAGTCCTTTCCAATTCATTTACCAAAGCCTACATATTCAACAAACTCTTGATAAAACATTATAAGAAAATGATTATAGCCTGCATTTATGAACATAGAAGCAAAAATCCTTAAAGCAATTAAATACCAAATTAGAAAAACAAAACATATCCAGGCCAGTTAACTCTAAGAATGTAAAATTTGTTCAACAGTGAAAATTCAAACAAAAAATTAATTTTATTAATAACATAAAGGAGATCATCTCATATACATCTGATATAATACAGTATTTATTTGTGATAGAAATTCCCATGGACTAGAACTAAAAGGAAATCTCCTTAGTGTGATAAAGAATGTCTACAAATGTCCTTCAGCTAACATAATATTTATGGGGAATTATGTATGCTTTCTACCAAGGATGTATTGAAGGCCCTTGCCAAAGGGGAAGAAAGAGACATAAAAAATACAATGGAAGTATTAAAACTTTCTGTTTTACTAGGCATTCTTTATGTAAATTAACATAACAAGGCTTCTGCAAAATACTACTATCATTAGGAAGTCAACTTGGCAAACCACAGGACAAAAGGCCAAGGGAAAAAAACCCAATTGTGTTTTTCTATAGTACAACTGAGAAATGGCAAATCAAATAAAAATAAAGTACCACTTCCAAATAAAAAGCTATATAATATATAGGGCTAAACTAAACAAAACATGCAAGATTCAGTTCCAAGATGGTGGCCTAGACAGACTCTTCGGTCCTAGTCTTTCCTGGAACAGAGCTTGAAGTAGTGGAAATACCGTCTCCCAGCCAGCTTCTTGACCTCATCCTAAGGCTCATCATCCCCTGCAGGAATTTCACTCGCGCGTGCGTAGGGCCACCAGGCAGCAGCAATTGCCACAAGCACTGAGACTTCAGCGGTGCGCGGCGGAACACAGCTGCGGCTCGGGGCTCCAGCCCAGGGCTCCAGCCCAGGATTCACCCCGGGTGGGCGGGTCCTGCTTCCACATGGGGTACCTGGCTCCAACGCCCACCCAAACACGTGGGACCCCTAGCAGTTGCTCCTGTGGACAAACGTCTCGTGCATGGGACCCCTGGCTACTGGTCTTTGTGGATCTCCATCTACCAGGGCAGAACTTCCTATACCAGGGGACACTGGATAGCATCTGGGGACGAACTTTTACTTTAACACAGCACACCATGAAACAGTGCCTCCACTGCATACAAGACCACCAGCAGCCCAGACATTCACCCTGTTGCTGAAGCAGATGGCTTCTTTGTGAGACCCCCAACTAAGACATTCTTCACCGGAGCAGGGAAATTCCAGTAAGCAACAGACAACTCCACCTACTGGAGGTGAAAAAAAGCAATCCTGTTTATTTACATTGAGACTTTATTTTTTTATTCTTATTTTGTATATTATCCTTTATCTTTTTCTCCTAATACAACTTTTGTTTAATATTTTTGTTTTGTTTCTCTGCTTTTTTCTTCTTTCCTCTTTTCTCTCTCATCTTTTCCCACCCTCTCATCCCCAACAATTGTGAAACCAAGTATTTGTTATACAGTAGGACATGGTAGACTGGGATATCTGCATAGTATAATAGAGTGGCATTATATAGTCTTGTAACTCCCACTTGCACATGTTTTATTTTTCTTAACTATTATGTCTCCTTGCTAGCTGTACTCTATTTTCTTCCTTCTTACAGGTCATCCCCAACTCTCTTTTGCTCTTTCTACTAATAGCTAACTTCTTCTGGATTCCTTTTTCATGCTTTCTAGGGTCTAATAACCATATCCTCACTTCCTACTACCCTAACATTCTATCCTACACCCACCCTCAAGTTTCTTCAACCCAATAACAGAAACTATAGACCCTAGTGCAAACCTATTGTTTATATAATAGATGTTAAATGAACTCATAATTGATGTGTATTGTGACTAAATTGTAAATGTATTTAGGAGCTATTAGGAGCTACTTGGTTTGAAACTATATATTGTTTGTATTGAGATCAATCAATATTGGTCTCCCCTTTAAAGGAGAGATATTGAAACCCTGCAGGGAAACTATAACCCTATAGGATTAAAAAACTGTAATAACTTGGATCAGCAGAACTAGAAGGAAATACACACAAACACCATGTAAAAACAACAGAAGAAAGTGCCTCAAACAAACCAAGATACTACATTATTAGAATCCATGGTCAGTACAGCAGAAGAAGTGACAGAACAGGAGTTCAGGATGTACAGAATTACAATGTTCTGTGACTTCAAAAATGATATAAGAGAGAAAGCCCAGTTAGCAAAAGATCATTTTGATAAAGAGATACATAGGCAAATACAGGAAGTAAAAGATCACTTCAATAAGGAGATAGAGATTCTGAAAAGGAACCAAACAGAAATATTTGAAACGAAAGAAACAATTAGCCAAATTAAAAACTCAATAGAAAGCATCACCAACAGATTAGACCACTTGGAAGACAGAACCTTAGATACTGAAGACAAAATAGGAACCCATGAACAGAATATCCAAGAACTATGGGATAACATTAAAAGACCAATCTTAAGAACCATTGGGATAGAGGAAGGCATAGAATCCCAAACCAAAGGAATGAGCAATCTATTCAATGAAATAGTATTAGAAAACTTTCCAAATATGAAGAATGAAATGGATAATCAAATTCAAGAGGCTTATAGGACACCAAATGTACAAATATCACAACAGATCTACACCGAGGCACATCATAAGGAAAATGCCTAACATTCAGAATGAGGAGAGAATCTTAAAAGCCACAAGAGAAAGGAATAAAATTACATATAGGGGGTAGCCAATTAGGATCACTGCAGACTTCTCAACCCAGATCCTGAGAGCAAGAAGATCATGGAACAGCATATACCAAGTGCTAAAAGGCAGTGGATGTCAACCAAGAATCTTATATACAACAAAATTAAATTTTAGGTTTAAAGATGAAATAAAAACCTTCCAAGATAAACAAAAAATAAAAGAATTCACAGCAAGAAATCCAGCACTACAGACATTCTTGGGAAAATATTCCATGAGGAGAAAATGAGAAACAATAATGAAAATCTACAGAGTGAGGAGCTACACGAGCTACACTAAAGGAAAGGTCAATCAAAGGAGAAACCCAGTCAAGTTAAAAACTAAGAATAAACGAAAATGTCTGCGAATACAAACCATGTCGCAATAATAACATAGAATGTCAATGGCCAAAACTCAGCAATTAAAAGACACAGACTGGCAGATTGGATTAAAAAAAAAGACCCAACAATACGCTGCCTCCAAGAGACTCATCTCATAGAAAGAGACACTCACAGGTTGAAGCAGAAAGAATGGAAAAAATCTATCACTCATATGGACTGCGTAAACAAGCAAGAGTTTCCATCCTCATTTTAGGTAAAGTGGACTTCAAACCAAAGTTAGTGAAAAGGGATAAAGAAGGTCATTTCATACTGCTTAAGGGAATCTTGCATCGCAAAGACATAACAATCTTAAATATCTATGCCCCAAACAATGGGCCAGCCATATTTGTCAAACACACTCCTCTCAAATTTGAGAATCAAATAGACCCCAACACAATAATATTGGGTGACATTAACAAAACAATCTCACCACTGAATAGATCCTCCAAACAAAAACTAAACAAAAAATCTACAAGACTCAATAGAACAATTGGTGGTCTAGACTTAACGAATATATATAGAATATTCCATCCTTCAACAAGCAAATACACATTTTTCTCAGAAGCTCATGGATCCTTGTCCAAAAGAGATCATATGCTATGCCACAAAGCAAGTCTTAGTAAATACAAAAAAATAGAGATACTACCCTGCATTCTATCTGACCATAATGGACTGAAACTAGAAATTAATAACAGTTTTAAAAAAAGAAGCCACTATAACACCTGGAGACTCAATAATTTGCTATTGAATGATGTATGGGTAACAGAAGACATCAGGGAAGAGATAAAAAAAATTTTTGGAGGTAAACGAGAACTCTGATACAACATATCAAAATCTCTGGGACACTATGAAGGCAGTGCTAAGAGGAAAGTTCATTGCATTGAGCTCATATATTCAAAGATGTAAAAGTCAACAAATCAATGACTTGACACTACATCTCAAAGCCCTAGAAAAAGAAGAACAAAGTAACACAAAAAGAAGTAGAATACAAGAAATAATTAGAATCAGGGCTGAAATCAATGAAATTGAAACACAAGAAACACTTCAAAAAATTGATAAAACAAAAAGATGGTTCTTCGAAAAAATAAACAAAATTGACAAACCCTTAGCCACACTAACAAAAAGGAGAGAGAAGACACAAATTACTAAAATTTGTGATGAAAAAGGAAATATCACAACAGACCCTGCTGAAATACAGAGGATAATCAGAAACTATTTTGAAAACTTATATTCCAGTAAAATAGAAAACCCTGAAGGCACCAACAAATTCCTAGAGACATATGACCTACCCAAGCTGAACCAGGATGACATTGATGATTTAAACAGATCAATTACAAGCAAGGAAATAGAAGATGCCATCAAGAGCCTTCAACCAAGAAAAGCCCTGAACCAGATAGATTCTCAGCCGAGTTCTACAAGACCTACAAAGAAGAACTAACTCCAATACTCTCCAAATTATTCCATGAAACAGAAAGGAAAGGAACCCTTCCAAACTCATTCTATGAGGCTAGTATCACCTTGATTCCAAAACCAGACACAGACACGTCAAAAAAAGGAAAACTTCAAACCAATATCCCTGATGAATATAGATGTAAACATTCTCAATAAAATTTTGGCAAATCGCATACAAAAGCATATTAAAACACTAGTGCACCATGATCAAGTGGGGTTCATTCCAGGAATGCAAAGTTGGTTCAACATATAGAAATCAAAGATAAGAATCATATGATTCTATCAATTGATGCAGAGAAAGCATTTGACAAAATACAGCACCCTTTCATGTTTAAAATGCTAGAAAAACTTGGGATAGTAGGAACATACTGAACATTGTTAAAGCAATATATGCTAAACCTAAGGCCAACCTCATCCTAAGTGGAGAGGAATTGGAAGCATTCCCTCTAAAAACTGGAACAAGACAGGGATGCCCTCTCTCACCACTCTTATTCAATATAGTCCTTGAAACTCTAGCCAGAGCAATTAGACAGATGAAAGAAATGAAAGGGATACAAATAGGAAAAGAAGAACTCAAGCTATTATTATATGCAGACAACATGATTCTATACTTAGAGGATCCAAAAAACTCCACCACAAAACTTTTAGAACTGATAAATGAAATTCAGCAAAGTTACAGGTATAAAATCAATATCCATAAATCAAATGCATTTCTGATGCAACTGATCTGGAAAGCAGTATGGAGATTTCTCAAAAATCTTGGAATGGAACCACCATTTGATCTAGCTATTCCACTCCTCGGCCTATATCCTAAATATTTAAAAACAGCATACTAGAGTGACACAGCCACTTCAATGTTGATAGCAGCACAATTCACATTTGCAAAGCTGTGGAAGCAACCCAGATGCCCTTCAATAGATGAATGGATAAAGAAACTGTGGTTCATAAACACAATGGAATAGTATTCAGCAATAAAAGAGAATAAAATTATGGCATTTGCAGGTAAGTGGATGGAATTGTTGAACATTATGGTAAGTGAAGTAAGCCAATCCAAAAAACCAAATACTGAATATTCTCTCTGATTAGTGGCTGCTGATATGTAAGGGGGGTGGGAACGGGAAACAAGAGAAATGGAGGAACTCTGGATGTGGCATGGGGGAAGTGGGGGGTGGGAAAAGGGAATGGGTATAGTAAAGATGGTTGAATGAGATGGTCATCACTATCCTAGGTGCATGTATGAAGACACAAATGGTGTGACTCTATCGGGTTTGCCACCAGATAAATGAAAAAATTGAGCTCTATATATGTACTATGACTTGGAATGCTTTTAAGTAAATTAATTAAAAAAAATAAACAGAAATATGCAAGACCTCTTAACCCAAAACTGCTAAGTGTCTATTGAAGAAGGATTATCAAGGATGATCAATCTCTCAAAGCTCAGGTGAGGATTCAGTACAGTTTAACCAAAATTCCAACAGATTCCTTTTGTTCTTTTGGTAGAAATTTAAAAGATAATTTTAATTTACATGAAAATACCAAGCACCTAGAATAGCTAAAAGCTTTTACCAAGATGATGAAGAAGAGAAGATAGGTGTACTCTTCTGGCCTGACTTCTGGAATTACCTAATGGCAAAACACATAAGTTTATGGAATAGAAGAAGGTGTCACAAAATAGACCCACCTATACATTGTTAATAGATGTCTAATAGAAGTAGCTAATGATAGTCCTTTGCAGGAAATAACTTTTCAACACAGGGTACTGAGACAACTGAATTTTTTCCTAAAAAAGTAATATTTACCCTAATGCTTTACATAGATTACATTCACTTTAGGTTATAGACATAAATTTAATAGCAAAAATATGATATTTCAGAGGAATCCTGTGTGACGGGCTGACCTGGATTGGCCCGCCTCACCAGGTGTGGCTCACCACCTTGGAGAGGAGACCTGCAAAGCAGTTCCCTATTCACCAACCTGTGTCTCCTATCCAAACTGCTTCCATTTTGGGTCATATCAGCCACCGCCATAGTCCTACCTATGTGGTGATCTCTACCTTGGGACATCAGACAGGAACAGGAGGCAGCTGCCCATAGCAACATTGTGGGCCACACTGCAGCATCACCAAATAGGCCACCCAGTGCCATCGTACAGCCCATCCTTCCAGCCCCACCTCTGAATTTTTTCAGTGTCTCCCATATGGAGACACTGCCACTGCCATCTTGGGTTACCTCTGCTGCCTCCTCTGCCATCTTTAGCTGGGGCAGCTTCCACCTTGGGACACTGACTGGGACTTGTAATCTCACCATCAAGGTATGGACAGGCTTGATGCTACTGCTGCCACCAACTAGGGACATGGGTACTTCCATCTAGGGACAAAAACCAGGACCTGGAAAATAGTAGCCCAGGTCCCTATAGGCCTGGTTGCACCAGAGGTAACTAGGTGTACTAACAGACACCATCCTGTTACAGAGTCAACAGGGAGACTTGCATAGGGTTGCCCCTCTCTCTTTTTTCTTCTGCTAACAGCCAAATTCCTTTGATTAAATTTCACTAGCACTACAATCTAATACCTATATATTTTTACATCCTATTTTATAAACATCACAGCCTACCCCCTCCACCATTAGAAATGGTAAACCCTTATGCAAACTTATTGGCTATATGGTAGAAGATAACCAAACTCATCATTTCTGTTTATAGTGACAAAACTGTAAATGTCAAAATAGAAGCTGATTGATTTATGGCTGCATATTGGCTGCCTTGGGTGCTATAACATTGATACCCCCCCTTAAAGGTATTGGTAACCTGCAGGGAAACTGCAAGATTATAGGGTAGAAGCTCAATACCTCAGATCTGCACTGCATGAGAAGAAGACACACAGACAACATGAGAAAACAAGTCAGGAAAGTGCCCCTAACAAACCAAGGTACTGCAATAATAGAATCCATTGACAGTGCATTAGATAAAATATTAGAGAAAGAGTTCAGAATATACATAATTAAAATGATCTGCAATTTAAAGAATGACCTAAGTGAGCAAATTCAGACAAAAATTGACACTCCAACAAAGAAATGAGAGACCAAATACAGGCAACCATTGATCACACAAAGAGATAAGAGAGCAAATACAGGTGGCAAAGGATTACTTTAAGAAAGAGATAGAGATTGTGGGGCAAAAAAAAAAAAACAAACCAAAACCAGAAATCCTTAAAATGAAGGAAAAAACAAATCAAATAAAAAACTCAATAGAAAGCATTACCAACAGACTAGATCACTTGGAAGACAGAACATCAGACAATGAAGACAAAATATAAAATCTTGAAAATAAAGTTGACCACACAATGAAGATGGTAAGAAACCATGAACTGAATATCCAAGAACTATGGGAAAATATCACAAGATCAAACCTGAGATTTATCAGGATAGAGGAAAACACAGAGAGACAAACCAAAGGAATGCATGATCTTTTCAATGAAATAACATCAGAAAATTTCCCAAACATGAAGAATAAATTGGAAAATCAAATACGAGAGGCTTACAGGACAACAAATGTACAGAAAACAACAGATCTACAACAAAACACATTGTAATGAAAACGCCTAGCATACAGAATAAGGATAGAATTTTAAAGGCTGTAAGAGAGAGGAATCAGATTACATATAGGGAGAGACCAACTTGGATCTCAGCCAATTTTTCAACCCAGACCCTCAAAGCCAGGAGATAATGGAACAACATATACCAAGCTATGAAAGAAAATGGATGCCAACCAAGACTTATATCCAGCAAAATTAAGCTTCAGCTTTGATGATGAAATAAAAACCTTCTATGATAAGCAAAAGCTAAAAGAATTTACAGCAAGAATGTCTGCACTAGAGAACATGCTTGGCAAAATATTCAATGAGGAGGAAATGCAAAACAGCAATGAAAATCTGCAAAGGGAGGAACTACACTAAAGGAAAGTCCAATCAAAGGAGAAACTGAGTCAAGTTAAAAACCAAAAATAAACCAAAATGGCCAGGAATACAAACCATATGTCAATAATAACTCTGAATGTAAATGGTGTAAAATCAAGAGACATAGACTGGCATATCGGATTTAAAAAAAAACCCAACAATATTCTGCCTTCAAGAGACTCATAGGAAAAGAGAGCTATAGACTGAAGATAAAAGGATGGGAAAAAATATATTACTCACAGACTGAATTTATCAGATAAAGTGGACTTCAAATCAAAGTTAGTGAAAAGGGATAAAGAAGGTCATTTCATAATGCTTAAGGGAAATATACATCAAAAGGCATAACACTCATAAATATCTATGCCCCTAACAATGGGGCATCTACATACATAAAACAAACTCTTCTCAATTTCAAGAATCAAATAGGCCACAACACAATAATACTGGGTGACTTTAACACAACTCTCTCACTACTAAATAGATCTTCCAAACAAAAACTAAGCAAAGAGGCAACAAAACTTAATAAAACAATCAATAATTTAAATTTAACACACATATAGAAAATATTCCATCCATCAGCAAGTGAATGTAATTTCTTCTCAGGTGCACATGGATCCTTCTCCAAAACAAACCATATGTTGTGCCACAAAGTTAGTCTTAGCAAATAAAAAAAATAAAGATACTACCCAGCTTTCTATCTGACCTTAATAGAATGAAACTAGAAATCAATGATAAAATGAAAAACAACATACTCTGACACATGGAGTCTAAAATAACATGCTATTGGATGATGCATGGATAACAGAAGATATCAGGGAGGAGATAAAAAATCTTTGAGGTAAATGAGAATTCTGATACAACATATCAAAATCTCTGGGACACTATGAAGACAGTACTAGGAGGAAAATTGATTGCATTAAACTCATTCATTAAAAGAAGAAAAAGTCAACAAGTAAACAACCTGACATTACATCTCAAAGCCCTAGAAAAAGAGGAACAAACCAACCCCAAAAGAAGAAGAATATATAAAATAATTAAAATTAGGGATGAAATTGGAACAAAAGAAACAATTCAAAAAATTGATAATACAGCTGGGCACAGTGGCACACGCCTGTAATCTCAGAACTTTGGGAGGCTGAGACAGGAGAATCACAAGTCCAAAGCCAACCTCTTCAATGAGGAGGTGCTAAACAACTCAGTGAGACCCTGTCACTAAATAAAACACAAAATAGAGTTGGAGATGTGGCTCAGTGGTCAAGTACCCCTGAGTTCAATCCCTGGTACCAAAACAAAAACAAAAACAAAAACAAAAACAAAAACAAAAAAAACCCTGACAATACAGAAACCTGGTTCTTTCAAAAACTAAATAAAATTTACAAATCCCTTAGTCACCTTAACAAAAAGAAGGAGAGAAAAAACTCAAATTACTAAAAATTGTGATGAAAAAGGAACTATCACAACAGACACTATTGAAATACAGAAGATAAATATAAACTATTTTGAAAATCTATACTCCAGTAAAATATAAGACCTTGAAGACACTGATAAATTTTTAGATGTATATGACCTACCCAAACCGAACCAGGAGGACATACACAACTTAAACAGATGAATTTCAAGCAAGGAAATAGAAGACACCATCAAAAGCCTATCAACCAAGAAAAGCCCAGGACCAAATGGATTCTCAGTCAAGTTTTACCTACAAAGTAGAATTAATACCAATACTCCTCAAATTATTCCACAAAATAGAAAAGGAGGAAATCCTTTCAAACTCATTCTATAAGGCTGTTATCACCCTTTTACCAAAACAAGATAGAGACAAATCAAGGAAAGAAAATTTCAGACCAACATCCCTGATTGAACATAGATACAAAAATTCTCAATAAAAATTTGATGAGTCACATATGAAAACATTGAAAAGGTAGTACACCATGATCAAGTGGGGTTCATTCCAGGGATGCAAGGTTGGTTCAACATATGGAAATCAATAAACATAACTCATCACATCAGTAGACTTAAAGTCAAGAATCATATAATTTTATCAATTGATGCAGAGAAGGCATTTGACAAAATACAACACCATTTAATGTTTAGAATGTTAGAAAAACTTGGGATAGTAGGAACATACCTTAACATTGTAAAAGAAATCTATGCTAAACCTAAGGCCAATATCATCCTAAATGGAGAAGAGTTGGAAGCATTCCCTCTAAAAATGGGAACAAGACAGGGATGCCCTCTTTCACCATTTCTATTCAATATAGTCTTTGAAACTATATAGCCAGAGCAATTAGATGAAAGAAATTAAAGGGATACCAATAGGAAAGGAAAAACTCAAACTATCACTATTTGCTGATGACATGATTTTATACCTAGAGAATCCAAAATGTTCCTCCAGAAACTTCTGGATATAATAAATGAATTTTGCAAAGGAAAGGAAATCAAATGCTAGTATCTCCAGAGCCCTTCCCCTTCCTCCCTCACCTCTTGTCAATGTGACCTGCCTCCAGGGGATTGTTCCTCCCTATAGGGGCTGTTAATGAATGCTCCATTCCAGCCTGGACCCATGGGCAGCTTCCTTTCTGCCCTTGGATCACTCCACCTTTGACCCACCTTTTGATCACTAGTAGGCAGGAGGGGGAAGGAGGAAGGCAATAACAACAAAGGAATTCTAAAATGTATAAAAGGGGCAGGACACCTCCACTTCCTTGGATACCAGTTCTGGATCCCCTTCTCTGCAGAGAAGTCTATCTGTTCTATTTTTTAATAAAACTTGTTTTCTATACTTACCTTGGAGTTTCTCATGGCTTTAATCTTCACATCTGGGGAAACAGAACTTTGCCCTGATTAATTTTCATCATCAGTATCACTGGCATTGCTGGAATAATTTGTGCTGATTTTTGTGGCCCTTTATCTTTCCTTTTGTGACTTTGTTGGCTTGGTTTCCTTTCATCGCTCCCTTTTGAAATCCTACTTATCTTTAAAGACTTTTTCAAATCCTACCTATCCCCTTGATAAATCATTTTCTTACCCAGACAAAATTAATTTTTATGAAACTTTAACAACATTATACCATAATTATTTTGATATGGCTTTATTTCTACATTTTTAATTAACAAACTAATTTTTATCAAAAATTCCAATACAATAGTAAAAACTGTAAATCTGCCTTAATTTGGTCATTCACTCTCATTTCCATTATACAATGTAATATTGTTAAAACTTTGATGTTTTTCTTCAGTTTCTTCATTTGGAAATTGTACCTCATGGTAACAAGTTTAATATGAAGATTAATTGAAATAAATCTATGAAGAACACATAGCAGTGTACCTGGCATATAATATTCCTCAGTATATTGAGATTCAAATTGCTCAATAATATTACTTATTTTTTTATCATTTCTACATTATAATTACTATCCTTGTAGACTGTTATCTATGCATCTACACATAAATCATCCACACACATTTTACATATATAAAATTTCTTTTTGAAAGAAGAAATACACATGTAACTTATAGTCATTCATACATATAGGTATGAATGGAAAATGTCCATATCAAACTTGGAGGTTTACAATTCTGATTTTCTGCTCTTAAATATGTTGCAATCAACCTACTTTATATTTTTTTGTATGTGCAAAGATTCAAATATTTCTGTTGAACAAGCTCCTGGTTATTAAACTGCAATATCTGACATTCCTTTGTATTTCAACTTTATGAAGTGAATATATCCTGGCTTTTGTGTTATTTCTAATTTAGGAAATCGAGTTATAAGATTGTAAGGCTGTAAGAAGCATATGCCATAGACATGCCTGGACATGCTGGAGACTCACTAAGTTGCTGGCCATAAGGAACAGCAGCCATTGACTTGCTTAGTCATGCCTGCTTGCAATTGATAAGGGGCTGTAAGGGGCACCTAATCACAGGCCTGCCTAGCAATGACTGGTTACAATTGATACGAAGCTCAGCTCCATGCACATGTGCAAATAAAGGCCCAGTTGCAATTATACTATCTCACTGGACATAACCAATGGATATTAACTTTTACTGGGTATAACCAATCACCAGCTTACACCACTAACTTGGAACTACATTTAAACTGCTTTCCCTGCTACATTGTGGGCTTTGCTCCAAGGACATCTGTGAGACCACCACCTTGTTGTCCATCCCAGGATCAACTCCACCATTCCCTGACATCCAGCTGTAGGCTGAAGAGAACCACCAGACAAGAACAACATCTGCTCTTTAGCTAAGAGAAGTCACCTGGAATTGGAGATATTTTGAAGCTTGTGGTTGCCCTAGGATTGTGTGAGTTACTTGTAATGTTTAGTTGCCCTAATGTTGTGTGAATTGTTGGTAGTGTTTAGTTGCCCTAGGATAGTGTAATTTACCTATAGTGTTTAATTAGTGCACATTGAATGCTAGTTGGGGTGCTTTTGCATTAATTAATTATATTAAATAATAGACCTCATTTAAACAGAAATTCTCCTTTTCAGATTCCTTGTGACCCACCTGTTACACTACCTAATACACAAACTATAAACAATGCTCCCATCCCACTCAGAGCACTGGTTAAAAATTCAAAAGACAATTCCCTTTCCCTACAGGATATTGTCACATCTGGGGATGGAAACTGCTTTTGGACAACTGGTGCCAAAGGCCACCTCCAGTTGACTAAATGTAACAACATCTCTTTCTCTCCATGAAGATCACCTGTGACTCTCTCCTTTGGCCTTGGAGCAAATTAATCTACTTGATCAGCTTACTTTGCATTTTACTTTCAGCCCTTAGTCTTGATTGGACATTTTACCTTTTGCCAGCATTGCACCTACACAAATTCTACTGAGTACTCCAAGGTCTGGCAACACAAACTCCTAGTGAATTACACATTCTGCTTTATAGAAACCTTACAGTGAATTTAAATGTCTCTCTTTCAGGTTTTCTTTGAGAATTTCTTGACATTGCTCAGGTAAGAATTGGACCAAATGCCTTCAATAGACTGTGACCAACATTCTCCCACTGAGGTATTAAATCTCATTGAGGACCTCTGGCTTCTAGGAGCTTTTACTGAACTGACCCTTACCCAACACAATTTCTTCTCCTCCTGTCTTCTACACCTATTGTTTGGTCCCTCACATACTTATTATGAAATCTGGAATTAAATGTTTCCCTTTATCTCTGAATGTCTACGACATGGCCTTTTTCCTGGCCTTGGATCCCTTCACCAACTTCCTCCCAGTCACCTAATGTGTTGTCTCTTTCACCCCTATTGGTTTTTCTCATTTTGATCCCTTTATTGTTTTTTTCTTCTACATTGTTTGTCACATGATGTATGTTAGCCCCTTGATAAAACCTTAGGATATCACACTGGAGGTAATTGTTGCAGCTAATTCAGATACAGGTGTTGTGATACTGTGAAACCAACACAACAACGTTCACACATATCACAGTTCCTCATGTTTTGTTTTACTCCAACCCACTATCTCAGACATTCTCTCTATAATCTCTGAAACACAACTACTCCCAAGAGTCTCCCTAGACTCAGACATACCCCACATAATCTCTGACCTTCTAGCACAATTGCTCCCAAGAGTCTCCCTTGACCAATCACCATTCACATTTGTCTCTATAGTATCTTTGATGCTAGTATACCTGCAACATTTGGCTTCTCAAAATGAGATCACCATTCCAATGGATACTGATATTTGTTATGTATCCTATGATTCTTCCAATATGATGGAAGACCTTGTACCTTTGTATGTCTGGGGGGTTTCCAGGAGATGGACTGTAAGGAGCATATGCCATAGACATGCCTGGACATGTCTGGGAAACCTTTGCTGAAAAAAATGGGTGGGGAAATTTTAAATATAATAATAAAATAATAAATCATAATGAAATGATATAATAGCATATTCTTCAGCTGGATATGTTGAATCTGTAGGAAATTATTGCTACATGTTATGATAGTGAACAATTTTTCAAGTCATTCTTTTTTCCCTGGTTGTAAAAATTCTTTCATTTTAATGTAGCAGATGTGTCTTTAGGAAGAGGTTGGCCAGGTGTGGTGGCACATGCCTATAATCCCAGTGGCTTAGGAGGCTGAGGCAGGAGGATCTCAAATTCAAAGCCAGCCTCAGCAAAAGGGAGGTGCTAAGCAACTCAGTGAGACCTTGTCTCTAAATAAGATATAATAGGGCTAAGGATGTGGCTCAGCAGTTGAGTTCCCCTGAGTTCAATTCCCATACTATCTTCACCCCCCCAATAAGGAAAAGGTTGTTAATAGTAATCACAAAGGAAAAAAAATCAGATTTGGATTTCTAAAATATTCTCAACTTTGATTTTTGTAATTGCCATGAGCGGTGCTATTAATAATTACTTGGAGGTGGATTGTCTTTAAATGCAAGCATTCAATCACACCAATCATCAAATATAAACAATTAATGCTGGAGCATCCCAACTAGCATTCAATGCCCACTAATTAAACACTATAAGCAAGTCACACTATCCTATGGCAATTAAACACTACAAGCAAATCACACAATCCTAGGGCAACCATGAGCCCCCCAAATACCTCCAATGCCATGCAACTTCTCTTAGCCAAAGAACAGATGTTGTCTTTGTCTGGTGGTTTTCTCCAGTTGATGACTGGATATCAGAGGATGGTGGAGTTGATCCAGGGATGGACAGCAAGGTGGCCAGTCTCATCAATGTCCTTGGAGCAAAAACCCCCAATGTGGCAGTGAAACGGCTGGTTACCTTGAGTCCTGCTTCCCTGAATGCTGAAGTAAAACACCAGAGCGGCACACAGAGGCAAGGGAAGAGTGGAAAATGAAGCTTTATTTGAAGGATAGAAGAACAAACTTCTCCCAGAGGAAGGAGACCCGAAAGGCAGAATCCCTGGGATAATCCCATCCCTTTTATACAGCTAATGTCTTCTTTGTTCTTTTACTTTCCTCTACTTTCATCTTGTTAATTTCCCCTCATCCTGTACCTGTGATTGGAAGATGCTGGTGGGGAGGCAACAGGTGGTAAACAGGTGGCTGAGGGTTAGGGAGGAGTAATGGGGCAGGAAGGAGCCTGGGGCAGATTAGTAGTTTCCTGCCTGCTCAGGGGTTGCTTCATTAACAATTCTTTAGGAAGGGCAATAACTGCTGGGCTTTTGGGGACATTAACATTTTATTTTTCACTATGGGTTCCTCCATCCTTTTGGACCTAGACCTGTTTGACTTGTTTCCCTCAATCTGGCCCAATTTTGTCTATCTGCACTGACGGCCTATTTTTAATTCTGACATTAGCAGGACAAGCAGTTTAAATACAGTTCCAAGTTGGTGGTGTATGTTGGTGACTGGTTACACCCAATGAAAGTCAATGTCCATTGGTTATGTCCAGTGAGATGATGTAATCGCAACTAGACATATTCTTTGCACATGTCCATGGAGCTGTGCTCCCTATCAATTGTAACCCATTATTACTAAGTGCCCCTTAAAACTCCTTATCGATTGCAAGCAGATATGACTAAGCATGCCAATGGCTGCTGTTCTTTATTGCCAGCAACTTGGTGAGTCCCAGCACATCCAGGCATGTCTATTACATATGCTTGTTAGAGTAATAAATGTATCTTTTCAAAGATATCTTTTTAGGGTGATCATTTCCAATAAGTTTCCATTATTAGGGATGTCAAAACTGAAATGTTTAATTACCCATGTGTGATCAAATTATGATTGGTAACTAGGCCTCCTCTATAATGACCTGATCACAGGTCATCAGCTAAGATTAATCACTTCTGTTAGGTATACATCATGGGCTACACCTATTGTTCTCAAAGTTGAACATGCATCAGAATTATCTGGAGGGCTTGTTAAGAAAAGATGGCAGGGCCCCACCCACATAGTACACAGTAATTGATTTAATAGGTGTAGGGTAAAGCCTAGGATTTGGAGAGCTCAGAGTCCCCAGGTGTTTTTGATGATGCACTTTTGAGAACCTTTGCTTTATATGCCCCCTTTTCTCCTTGAAACTTGCTTCTGAACTTGCTTGTGAACCTAATGGCTTGAAATTTCATCATCTTTAGGACCAACTGAAATCTAAGCAGCATGGATGCACTTATCCAGTTCTCAAGTCCACTATTTTAAATTTTGCTGACCTTGAACACCAGCTCTGAAGGTAACTTTATAATTCATAACTCCTCTTAAGTGTACCAACTTTCCCTTATGGTGTTCTTCAGTCTTTTACTTTATTTCAAGACTTTGTCTCCTAAGATATCTCCTGCCTTCTTTCTTCCCTCTTCTAATAGATTTTATGTCTTATCCAGATAAATTTTCCAAAACACTACTTTGCCTATACCACTCCTTCCTGATCATGTGAAATAATGTTTTTTTCACCTTTAATTATTCACATTGTTTTTGTATTGAAATCCTTCATTACTCAATGCCTAGAAATATTTTCAAGCTATTGATCTGTAAGCCAGGAGGATACAGTTTTTTTTTTTTTCTTTTCTTTTCCTATACTGTACAAGCTCCTTTTTCTCTTGGGTCTTTTAGTTATTGCTCAGATTCTATCCAGCATCCTAGCGTCCATGCAAGGAATTACTTTTCTTGTTCACAAGGAAACTAAGACAGGGAAATTGAATGAAAAGCAAACCTTTCAAATCCTGAATGTGAAATTTAGATCTTTTTTCCTTTTACTTCTCAAATTCTCTCCTCTTTAGATCCTCTGGATTTGTTTTCCACCAGACAGACTTCAGTTTTTGCATACCACCTTTCTGCTGCACAAGGCTTACTATCAAATTTCATTCCTCAATTCACTTAAATTCTACCCTTGCTTTAATCCACTGCACAATTCTTTAGCCTGTGGAGTTTTTCCTGAGCCTCCCAAACTCCTAAAATCCCTACCTTCACAACTTTGTTCTGGTCTTCTCTGGCCATTCTTACTATCCTAAGTTCCTTTCCTTAACTCACATAGACTGACCCATACAAGGTAGAGCTTCTGTGACTGCTCTTGTAGCTGTGTCCTAAAAATAACGTTTGGTAATTTTTTTGTTTGTTTGTTTAGTATTGTAAGAAAATGAAATCTCAAGAACTTGACATTTTGTCAAAGGAGAAACAGATCCAAGATAGGTTTTTATATTTAAAATTAGCTTTAGAGTTTTATTTGTATTGGAAGATGATTAAAAGATAATAGCTTGTGCAATCTCTGTCTGAGGAAAATGGGCCAGCAGTAGTGTGGATTGATCACTCTGATTACCCTGGTAATATTGGACATCAGCATGCTATCTTATTGTGATCTCAGGCTGTTATCACAGCAATCAACAATTGATAAGCATATCTTGTGAAATTTCTTGTCATATAAGGAAGAGTTTCACTGGTACCTAAAGTTGCTTTTAGTTTAGCTTATCACTCCTGATTAGGGAACTTCTAATTACATTATTTTAAATGGCTTATATATTGATTTTGGTGTTTGCATTTTTAAATATTTATAGATCATTAGACAGTTAACTCAATACACATTTAGTTCATTTTTAAACTAATTGAAATTCACGTGTGAGTTTTAAGACCATGAGTTCCACTTTCCTTCTCAATTTTCCATTAATCTTTTTTAATTAATTAATTTAAGGTTGGGCCCTTCTATTTTCATTATAGAATTTCACCATAAAATATCTCTAGCAGTTTTGCTAATGGGAAGAATGAGGTGGTTATACAAGTGCAGATTATTATTTTACTACCTTTTAACTCATTAAGATAATAAGAAACAAGAGGAGAAGTAAATGAGTGGAAAATTGGGTGATACAGGGTGTGTCTTGGGAGGCATCCACACTGGCAAAAGGTTTACTTAGTTTGACTAACTTGACGAGTTCCCTTAAAAGAAAATTGTACATAGAGATGGTTTGGCTAATTTTTTTTTTTGGCAGCCAAATCCAACATTAGAGCAATGAAATACAAAGTTCAGTTGCTAATGCCAGATTTAGGAATCTGGATGCTGTGGTATGACTGCATTTAGGAATTATTGGATATCAAGAGAAATAAGAAGACAGCAGTGCTGTCTCTTATTTCAAAGTGTGTTCAGCATTGTGTGTGTAAAAGTGGCAACTTTAGCACAAATGGCACGATCTGTTGGAACTACTAAACTGATCCTTATTCTTTTTGAATCTTGAATGTTCTGAGTAAGTATATGTCCCACAAGGGGACGTGGGAAAAAAAGGCAAAAATAGCACCGCTCAGTTTAACCTTGCAATCTAGGTTTTGAGGACCTCCTTTGCTTCGATGCTAGTTATCACAGACAACATTTTCCACAATACTGCATTTCTTAAGGTATAAACAGAAATTAAGATTTTTGATTATTTCATCGTTTCTGATTTGCTTGAATATCTAAGGAGAGTATTATGTGTGAGTGTTACTTCTTTAACCAATTGTGCCATTAAGCACTTCCTCTTCCATTAACTACTATAGTTCTTGGCAAAAGTGGATAATTGACATAAAAAGGGATGTCCAATATGTGGCTTATGTTCATAGATAGCATTTATGTACTGCCTGTAATGCCATTCTGATATGCGCAAACTCATCTTACTAGGTTCAAGATGGTATTGGTTCAAGTTCACACAAGGTCCCAGTAAGCCCATAAATGCTAAGAAATTCTCTGTTCTATTTTATGTACTCCAGTTTTGTATCCATGGCTACTACACTTCCTAGGGTAAAACAAGAGTATGAGGTGGACAAAACCAGAGAAAAACTGGTACTCTAGTGCTTGAGGCTCTCCTTTTATCTGTTTCAAAAAGTATGTTTCTCCAATAATAAATAGAAATATTAGGAGAATATAGTATTTTAAGTTATGATTCTGTGACTTCAAATATTCTGTATAGAATATTAAAGCCTTAGTTTTGAAAACAAATTTATTCAAGCAAGAAAATGATTGACTCATGAATATAAAAAGTGTGAACTGTGGAGACAAATGGAATTTTTTATATTTCAGGAAGACTTCAATTCTGAGCTTGAAAATTCAAGTGAGTTTTGATCACATAAATGTATACATATCAATTAAGTTAACTGTAAAGCAAATACATAGAATGTATTAATATGATTTATTTACATTTGTATTTTCTATATTAAAAACCTATAAATACACAATAAATATTCACAAAAGCTTATTTATTTTTCCAAGTGAATTTCATTGCATTGAATGGGCACAGCTAATCTATTAATATAAAAAATATTTCCCTAGTATATCTCTAAAAACCTGTAAACATGAGTCAACTCACTGACTAGGAATTAGGTTTGGTTGAGTAGATTAATAAATGGGAATGCATTGGCCAAGTTTCTGATCTATAAGACACTGATATGAATCTAATTTCTTGATTAGGCCCTTAATTATTTACCTCATTTGTCCTTTTTCCATATATTAGTTTGAGCTGCCATAACATGGTACTACAAATTGGGTGGCTTAAACCACAGAGATTTATTTTCTCACAGCTCTGGAGGCTAGAAGTCCAAGATCAAGGTTCTGGCTGATTTGATTTGGGATGAGGCTGTCTGCCTGATTTGTAAATAACTGCCTGACATGACCCTAACTCAGTACATGTGCAATGAGAAAGAATGTATGCACAGGAACTCTGGTCTATCTTCAAAGGACTTTGATACTATGGGATTTGGACTTTGCCCCTGTGATCTCATTTTAACCTATTTACTGCCTTAGAAGCCCCACCTCTAAATACAAAGGCTTAGTAAGGCTGCAACATAGGAGTTTTGGAGGAGATACAAACATGGTAGCCTGTTCTGTCTTTTTTCTCTGATAACAGATCTTTCTTTCTTACTCTATGGTTTCCTAAGACCTACTGAATCACTATCTTTGGAGGCGAGACAATGAAGTAAACACATTTAATGAGCATTTTAAGAGTGTTTAATATATGTTAACATTTGAGATCAGTTCTAATTTATTGAGTGTGTAGAAAAATTGTATTCACAGATTTCTTAGATGTTGAAATAGTATAATAATTCTATAATAGTAAAATAATTCTATGTGAACATATACCTAGAAACAAAAATTATAACTTACTGCTAAGTGATTACAAGCCAATGAACACATGTTTCTGAGAAGCTGTTTCCATCAAACTTCTATCTTTACATAGTATCTCATAAATATCTGCGTAATGTCAATAGGTTTCCTTTTTGGCATTCTCAGGAAGGCAAGAAATTTCATATTTGCCTTAAGTTTTCACTTGCATTTCATTTTTTCCCCCCTCACAATATACCATATCATCCTTACATTTACTTTCTACTTTGGGTTATAGACCTTCAGGTATTATGAATCTTAATAGTTCTCTATTATATTTTATGGTTTAGAATTTTTAGTTCCTTAGTCCAGGGTTCAGCCCATTGTCTGTTTTTATAAGTCAAGCTTGATTTTTAAAAATTATTTACTTTTTTGCTGGGGATTGAACCCCAGGCCTTGAACATGCTTCCCACATGCTAAGAACACAATCTACCACTGTGCAACAAACTTAGACCATGTAAATAAAGTTTTATTGAAACACAGCCATACTCATGTATATAATTATTTCTCACTGCTTTATAGCCTACAAAGCCTAAAATTCTTACTAAGGGAGAAATGAGTGAGGATGGGAACAGGGGAGCCCCAAAATGTGCCTTAAACCTATTAGGCAACAACAACAAAAAAGAAAGAAAAAGAAAAAAGAAAAAGAAAAGAAAAGCGAATGCTAAAAATAAAAATAGTGAAGATATCCCACAGCAGGGACAAACAAAATCAGTTTGAAGGGATTCCCACTGGACAAATGGGAATTGATATATAAAGAGAGAGAGAAAGAGAGAGACACTAAACAGAAGGGAAGTGGAAGACTCTTTACTATCCACTAATAAATGCTGGAAATAGAGAATCTCCTCTTGACAGCTATGAGAGGATTTTGATTCAGTTGGGGATTGTCCAGAGATGATAAGGCTGGTGAGTAGATGAGTTGTAGGATATTATTATAATTTTGGCATACTTTCCCAAATACACATGTCAAAAAAACAATCAATTACAAGGGAGAAATTTGTGAATTTAAATTTGAGATAAGTGGTAGACACTGCCATGTCCAGGTCATGAAAACTGACATCACTAGTGCTGGGACAGGTAGAAACTGTGTGATAGCAGATGTGATGAACCAGGGGAAAAAGTGAAATTTCTTTGATATTCCTGCTGAGAACGCATGACTGGAGGCTAATTGGGAGGACTTTTGATACGGACCTACTGTAAAAGCCATTCTACCAATGTTTTCAAACTTGTCAAGAACACAAGATAGAGGAAGACTGAAGAATTACTTTAGATTGAAGAAGTCTGTAATACATAACAACTCAATGTGATACTTATTTGTAGAATATTGGTCTGGCAAGAAAAATGAGAGAGTGTAAGGTGTTTTGATTATCTATTTAAGGGTAAAATGGTACCATGAGTTTAGTGACACAGAACATAGCCATTGGATATTTCATCATTATGTAAGTCAAGAATTTGAGGACAGCTTAAGTGAATAATTCTCCTGTTTAGTGTTATATTTACCATTGTCAGGTGGGCCTCTCTAGAGGGTTTCATAGGGCTTAGATCACACTTTTTGAGTTTTGGTAAGGTTGATTGAAAGGCTGGATTCAGTTGGGACTATAAAAGGAGTCCTTATATATCACATCTCCAGCATAAGGGTCTCTGGAAATTTGACCTCTTAATAGAGGCTCAGGGTTCCATGCATTGTTTTGGTGAACAGTCATATTGTTAGCTCAGAGCCAAGGAGAGAGAAGTCTCTTTGAATCTGAGTGAGAGAAGTAGCAAGGTATTGAAGCCCTCTTTGATCTACCACTGTGTGGACTATCGGCAAATTTGGAATATGGAGTGAGGAGGGAATGATGGTGGTATAGCAACTGTTGAATAGCTGGTTTGGATGATAATTATGTATTTCTACAGTTATACTCTGGGTAGTTATGTTTTTTACTTTTGGGAAGCAAACACTGGAATGTTTGCAGTATTTACAGAAAATGAGACTTCTGCAACTTGTTCTCAGAAGGTTCTGGAAAGGACTAATGTATGTGTACATACATGCACACAGGGTTTGTGCGTTTCTAAGGAGAGATTTAGGGAGCGAATTGAGAACAAAAAAGAATGCGATGAATGTGGTAAAATGTTAACCATTGCATATTATGGTTGAAAGGAATATGGGGCAGCTGGCTACTTACATTTAAGTTTGAAATTATTTTAAATGAATTATAAAATTTAAATTTAAAGAAATTTTAAACATGAGAGTCTAAGATAAGGCAGCTATAATGGACATGAAGAATAGAAGATGGTTCAATAACAGAATTGAGTGGCCATACTCAATAGATGTGGCATTGAGAGATGGGCTGCTTGGTACACTGCAATCAGCACAGAAGTTCCACTGGCTGCTCATTTACAGAGAACAGCAAATAAGCAAAGCTTGCCAATAATGCTGCAGCTCTTACATTCTGTTTTGTCCTTTAATGATCACCCTGAAAAGCAAACGACCAGCCAAGTTTAATTTTATAAAGCATTAAGACTATTTAAACAGAGTCGAGGATTTATTCCAAAGTATAATGGATTCCTTAGTTCAGAGCAAAATCTGAGGCTCTTCTTTATTTGTCGGAAAAATTCTTCCACATAAGCTTATTCCAAATGGATAAATAGACTGCAAGTAATATGGTTTATTTTGTGCATAGTATATATTTCACAGGAGAAGAAATCTTCTATGGTAAAAGTATATCTTATTGAAATGGAAATAAAGTACATTTTGGGATTAAAACAATTATATTGTATCAAATATGACATGGAATATGTTGTAGTCTCTATAGGAGCTATTAAAATGTCAAAAGGAAACAAGGGACAAAGCAATGAATTTTGGAGCAAGGAACTCAAGAAAAGTGTTGAGTTCAAATGTTTGGATAAGGAAAACTTCTTAAGTGAACAACATGTGTGGAGTGAATGTAACCTCACAATATTCTGAAACCCTAAAGTAAATAATGCAATCATTTCAGAATATCTTCACAGGATATAATGTTAACATCTCTCTCCATGGGAGGTGCTGACATTTTGCTGGAACCTCCTAGGAAGAGGACTCCTACAGTGCACAGGAAATGCTCTTCCATCAAAAATGGAAAACAAGTCAAATAAACTATAAGAGAAGTTCTTATCATCTTTATTATCAATCTCTACTCATTTTAACTCAGACTGAATTTTTAAGTCTACAGAGTGTAATTTTAATTCATAGATACAAAAGCAGGTGAAGATTTTGGCAGGAATTAATTTCCATGAATCTAAGTAGTTATGCAAACATAGCAACCACAAAATGTGAATCATCTCAGGTGCTTTGTCTGTACCCTATAGCAATAGTAAATCTGGTTTGCAATGAAATACGTTTCTCTGTGTGTGCAAGTTGTGTGCACACAAATCTTTTTGCATCCAGGTGGGCACTTGTATACATAGCGGAGGAAATAGAATTGGAGAAGTAGGTAAGTTAGAAATGAACTGAAGATGAGGAAAGGCAACTCACTGAAAGTTGGAAAGTCTGATCAGAGATCGATATATATATGTTTGCCATAATCGTGATATGTCTGATACTGATTCTTAAGAATTCTGCACTTGTATTTTATGTTTTCATAGGTAGTGGTTATGTAATAAGCACATAACTTAAATTGAACATGAGATATTCATATCTGTAATTTATCCATCTCTGCATACTAGATCACCTCAAATCCTACCATCTTGAAACAATAAAAATTTATTTTTTCAAATTTTCTAGGGTCAGAAATCCAAATACAACTTAACTGTATGCCTCTGACTCAGTCTTTTACAAGGCTGCAGTGAAAAAAAGATCTGGAGTCAAAAGCTCTATCAGTAAAGGGAGTTCCAAGCACATCCTCCTAGCTTTTGGTAGGTCTGTTTCTTTCTGATTGTTGGTGGGAGTCTTAAGCCTTTTGCCTTAAGGACCTCTCCGCAGGGCTCCCCACAAGATAGCAGCTCATTGCACCCAGAGTAAGGCTGAGTCTTGTAATCCGAGATGTATTATCTAATTATATTTACAGTATTATTTGTTAGAAAAGTCAGTCACAAAGCCCAGTGCATTGGAAAGGGAGGTCATTCCTCAAGGGCATGAATATCAGGAGACAGGGAACATTGGGAACCATCTTAGAAGCCTAGCACAATGACATTTAATAGTTTTTTGGTCACTCTACTCCCTGTCCAGCTTTCCACTATGCTCTAGCCTACTGCCAGGTTAAGCCATTGTCTCATTCCTTCCTGCATTTCTGCCTTTCTTTCCTATTTTCTCAGCTTTCTCCCATTCCCCAAATCCCTGGTTTAATTTAGTGGTCATCCAACAGAAATTCCAAGAGAGACAGGCAATTTCTAACTCTTTAACTTCCTCATGTACTTTATTCTAAAATCACTCCGCCTGAGATATTTACACTGACACTTCTACTGTAATTTCAAGAGAAAGTATCTAATATCATACTTTTATAATAAACTGTACAAAACCAAGGCATATTCTATTGTCAATCCTTAATCTTGCTGTGGTGTGCTGCTCCTGTATGTAAATATCTCTAGGACACAAAGAGTGCGTACCATTTAGTAATTAAACAAGGCATCCTAAAGCCTGAGTGCCCCCATTTTCCCTTCTTTGTGAATATTACTTTTTTAAAAGTGAATATTTTATAAATTGGATGTTTTAGTCTTTTGATATATTATGAATTCAGATATATGTCACTGTGGCATCTTGAGGATAATTACAATTTTCTTTTCAATAATTTTCTCTCCTCATTTTTATTTCTATCTCCACACTCACAGTTAAAAAAAATTTGCATTCCCACCCTCCTTGGAATTAGGGTCCCCTGTGAGAAAAATTACTAACTGCTAAAAGTAGTATCTATAAGTTATTAAACATAAGCAGTTATTTTCAGCTACTCTAGACTCTCATCTCTGGGATGTGTAATTAGCTTGAAATAAAAGCAAGCACAGAGTGAAACAGATTAGTAATGCTAATTCTTTTTAACTAAAATGTTTTCTGTACCTACAAAAATTATCAGTGTACATTGGATAAATCCCAAAGATAAAACTTTTATGTTATTGCTTTAAGACCCAATGTGGATTATTAAAAAAAAAAGTACAAACTGTATCAAATCATATCATGGACCCTTTGTTTCAAACATAACAAAACTTCATTTTATTTCCTTCAACAAAGTTTAATATTTTGTACTTTATCCTGATACCATAAAATTCATAGCAACTGGGCTCATTTTTATAACAGTTTATAATTTTTTCTTTGGCTGAAATCATAGAAAAGTATAATCATGATACATATTGGCATTAATAGTTATTGTTAATCTTTGTTTACTTAATGATTTTCAAAAGATGAACTCCAGGATTTTGGTAAATATATGAATGTTCAAACAAATATACCCTAAAGGAATTCCTTACTTCATAAATATTTTCCAGTGCTAATTACTCATTACATGGAGGTATTATAAAATAATCAGCATATTGATTTATTACCTTATTTTTCTAACTTGAAATGGCTACATTAAGTATGTTAGATCTATATCATTTTGCTTTTGGCATAATTCTTCTATTAATATATTTTATTTACCTGTCTTTTTTATCTCAGTGTTTTTTAAATAACATTCATTCAATTAAAATTGAAATAATGTTATATTTTTAGAATTCAAATAAGATCTTACTGATTGTTCTGACAATGTGGCTTGGCTTTGTAAACTAGCTTATATTGTAAATATGTATTTAAAAAATGAGCTAAAGTTTGCAAAGGAAAGGTTTTAGTTAGAATGTATTCAAGTCATACTAAAAACAAACTATTTTATCATAAGTATTTGCAAGGCTGTGATAAAGTTAGTAATATTTTGATTTTCAACTGTTTCAGATACATTGAGTTTAATAAAGTGCCACTAAATGAAAAATAATAAATAGAAGTGATAATGACTTGCTAGGTCTTGGTGAAGCCAACCTAGAAGCAAAAGTGTGTGGCTCCAACACTGGGTCATCATCCTTTGGCAAGTGAGGTTGTTTCTAATTATTCGCTTTTAGCCAAATTTGAAAGTAGACAATGGGAGATGATGGATCTTTAAAGAGTAATTTTTTATTTCAGATCACTATGTAGTTTTTGGCACATAACTCAAAATGTGTTAAAAGCTTGAAAGACATGTCTATAACAGAATGCCTCTGATTTTAACCTACTTACTTACATGAACAAGATTTCACATTTCTTACAGATATCAAAACAAAACAAGAAAAAAATTGGTGCTGACAACTATATCCTTCTAGTATTAAGCCTTTTCATCAAAAGGCATAAAAATAACTTTTAAAATGTCCTTGAAACACCACATTGAGATTAATTTCCAATAGAGTTTTGTGGATTTAATATTTAATATTAATTGTCAATATTTGTCAGCTTGTAAAATTGTAAAATATTAACAATAATGATAACTTGACACTACCTTTGGATAAAATTTTGTCGGATAAGTAGAATGAAGCTAATTGAAGGAGAAATACTGAATTTTGCTTGTAATTTAAAATATTTGTTAATGGATATGAAATTTGTATTTATTGGATTAATATCAGATTCATTTGGAGCATATTTCCCTCTTATTTATACATTCAATATTTGCTCTATAATCTAAATTATATCACATGACTAATTTATGAAGAGTTTTAAATATGAAACTAAAAGATATGTCTGGGTTATAAAACTTTTCAAAATTGTTTTGCATTGTAATAGAACAAAGAAAAATATAAGATCATTGTTTGAAATCTTAATATATAGAATGCTTGCTCTCCAGAAATACTACAAGTTAGCTTGATAATAAAGTAAAACTTGTTGCTTATTTCAATAAAGGAGAGCTCTACATTGACAGACTCTTTTTTTAAATATATTTTTATTTTCAAAACAAAAGAATGCATTTAAAGTCATAGTACACATATGGAACACGTTTTTCCATTTCTCTGGTTGTAAACAAGATAGAGCCACACCATTCATGTCTTCATACATGTACCTATGGTACTAATGTCCATCTCATTGTACCATCTTTGCTACCCCCATGACCCCTCCCTTCCCCTTCCTCCTCTTTGCTCTAATCAAAGTTCCTCCATTTCTTCCATGCTACCCACCTATCCCCATTATAGATCAGCATCCACTAATCAGAGAAAACATTCGGCTTTTGGTTATTTGGGATTGGCTTACTTCACTTAGCATGATGTTCTCCAATTCCATCCATTTACCTGCAAAGGCCATAATTTTATTCTCTTTTATTGCTGAGTAATATTGCATTGTGTATATATACCACAGTTTATCTATTCATCTATTGAAGGGCATCTAGGTTGTTTCCATCGTTTAGCAATCGTGAATTGTGTTGCTATAAACATAGAAGTGGCTACGTTATTATAGTATGCTGATTTTTAAGTCTTAAGGGTACAGGCCAAGGAGTGGGATAGCTGGGTCAACTGATGGTTCTATTCCAAGTTTTTAAAGGAATCTCCATACTGCTTTCTAGATTGGTTGCACCAATTTGTAGTCCTACCAGCAATATTTCAGTGTGTCTTTTTCCCCACATCCTCACCAGCATTTACTGTTATTTATATTCACAGTAACTGTGATTCTGACTGGAGTGAGATGAAGTCCTAGAGTAGTTTTGATTTGCATTTCTCTAATTGTTAGAGATATTGAACATTTCTTCATATATTAGTTGATTGATTGCAGTTTTCCCAGCATCATTTGTTGAAGAGGCCATATTCTCTCCAGTGTATGTTCTTGGCACCTTTGTCTAGTATGAGATAACTGTATTTTTTTGGGTTTGTCTCTATGTCTTCTGTTCTATACCATTGATCTACATGTCTATTTTGGGACCAATACCATGCTGTTTTGTTACTATAGCTTTGTAGTACAGTTTAAGCTCTGGTATTGTGATGCTTCCTGCTTCACTTGTCTTACTAAAGTTTACTTTGGCTATTCTGGGTCTCTTGTTTTTCTAAATTAATTTCATGATTGCTTTTTCTATTTCTTTTTTTTTTTTTTTTTTGGTACCGGGGATTGAACTCAGGGGCACTTGACCCCTGAGCCACATCCCCAGCCCTATTTTGTGTTTTATGTAGAGACAGGGTCTCACTGAGTTGCTTAGTGCCTCGCCATTGCTGAGGCTGGCTTTGAACTCGCGATTCTCCTGTCTCAGCCTCCCTAAGTGCTGGGAGCTTTTTCTATTTCTATAAGGAATGATGTTGGGATTTTAATTGGAATCACATTGAATCTGTATAGCGCTTTGGGTAGTATGGCCATTTTGAAAATATTAATTCTGCCTATCCAAAATCATGGGAGATCTTTCCATCTTCTAAGATCTTCCTCAATTTCTTTGTGTCCTGTAGTTTTTATCGTAGAGGTATTTCATGTCTCTTGGAAATTTTTGGAACCTCTAAGTATAGTACATGTCATCAGCAAATAATAATAGTTTGATAGTTCTTTTCCTATTCATATTCCCTTAATTTCTTTCATCTGTCTAATTGCTCTGGCTAGAGTTTCAAGGACTATATTGAATAAGAGTGGTGAGAGAGGGTATCCCTGTCTTGTTCCAGGTTTTAGAGGGAATGCTTCCAATTCTTGTCCACTTAGGATGATGTTGGCCTTAGGTTTAGCATATATTGCTTTAACAATGTTCAATATGTTCCTACTATCCCAAGTTTTTCTAGCATTTTAAACATGAAAGGGTGCTGTATTTTGTCAGATGCTTTCTCTTCATTAATTGATGAAATCATATGATTCTCATCTTTAAGTCTATTGATATGATGGATTACATTTATTGATTTCTGTATGTTGAACCAACCTTGTATCCCTGGAATGAACTCCACTTGATCATGGTGCACTCTTTGTTTAATATGCTTTTGTATGTGATTTGCCAGAATTTTATTGAGAATTTTTGTATCTATATTCATCAGGGATGTTGGTCTGAAATTTTCTTTCTGGTTTGTCTGGTTTTGGTATCAGAGTGATACTTGCCTCATAGAATGAGTTTGGAAGGGTTTCCTTCTTTTCTATTTCATGGAATAACTTGAGGAGTATTGAAGTTAGTTCTTCGTTGTTGGTCTTGCAGAATTTGACTGAGAATCTGTTTGGTCCTGGGCTTTTCTTGGTTGGTAGGCTTTTGATGGCATCTTCTGTTTCCTTGCTTGCAATTGATCTGTTTAAGTCATGAATGTCCTCTTGGTTCAATTTGGGTACATCATATGCCTCTAGAAAATTTTGTAAATTAATTAAATTAATTTATTTAAACACATTTCAAGTCATAATACATATATAGAGCTCAATTTCTCCATTTCTCTGGTTGTAAACTAGATAGGGTCACACCATTTGTGTTTTCATATGTGCACCTAGGGTAGTGATGACCATCTCATTCAACCATCTTTACTACACCCATTCCCCTCTCCCTCTCCCCACTTCCCCCTGCCCCATCCAGAGTTCCTCCATTTCTCCTATGTTCCCCATCCCCCCACCCCTTATGTATCAGCATTTACTAATCAGAGAGAACATTCGGCATTTAGTTTTATGGGATTGGCTTACTTCACTTACCATAATGTTCAACAATTCCATCCATTTACCTGCAAATGCCATAATTTTATTCTCTTTTATTGCTGAATAATATTCCATTGTGTCTATGTACCACAGTTTCTTTATCCATTCATCTATTGAAGGGCATCTGGGTTGCTTCCACAGTTCAGCAATTGTGAATTGTGCTGTTATCAACATTGAAGTGGCTGTGTCACTCTAGTATGCTGTTTTTAAATCTTTAGGGTATAGGCCGAGGAGTGGAATAGCTAGATCAAATGGTGGTTTCATTCCAAGTTTTTAAAGGAATCTCCATACTTCTTTCCAGATCAGTTGCACCAGTTTGCAGTCCCACCAGCAATGTTTGAGTGTACCTTTTTCACCACATCCTCACCAGCACTTATTGTTGCTGGTATTTTGGATAGCTGCCATTCTGACTGGGGTGAGATGAAATCTGAGAGTAGTTTTGATTTGCATTTCTCTAATGACTAGAGATGTTGAACATTTCTTCATATATTTATTGATGGTATATCTTCTTCTGAGAGGTTTCTATTCAGCTCCTTAGCCCATTTATTGATTGGGTTGTTTGTTTTTTTGGTGTTAAGTTTTTTGAGTTCTTCATATATCCTGGAGATCATTGCTTTATCTGATGTGCGTGTGGCAAAAATTTGCTTCCAGAATGTAGGCTCTCTGTTCACCTCATTGATAGTTTCTTTTGCTGAGGAGAAGCTTTTTAGTTTAAGTTCATCCCATTTATTGATTCTTGCTTTAATTTCTTGTGCTTTTGGAGTCTTGTTAAGAAATTCAGGGCCTAAACCAACGTGATGAAGATTTGGGCCTACTTTCTCCTCAATTAGACACAAGGTCTCTGGTCTAATTTGTAGGTCTTTGATCCAGGTTGAGTTGAGTTTTGTGCATGATGAGAGATAGGGGTTTAGTTTTCATTTTATTGCATATGGATTTCCAGTTTTCCCAGCACCATTTGTTGAAAAGGTTATCTTTTCTCCAATGTATATTTTTGTCACCTTTGTCTAATATGAGATAGCTCTATTTATGTGCATTACTCTCTGTGTCTTCTATTCTGTACCATTGGTCTACATGTCTATTTTTGTGCCAGTACCATGCCATTTTTGTTACTATAGCTTTGTAGTAAAGTTTAAGGTCTGGTATTGTGATGCCTCCTGCTTCACTCTTCTTGCTCAGGATTGCTTTGGCTATTCGGGGTCTCTTATTTTTCCAAATGAATTTCATGATTGCCTTTTCTCTTTCTATCAGAAAGGACTTTGAGATTTTAATTGGAATTGCATTGAATCTGTATAGTGCTTTAGGCAGTAAGTCCCTTTTAATAATATTGATTCTGCCTATCCCAGAGCATGGGAGGTCTTTCCATCTTCTAAGATCTTCTTCAACTTCTTTCTTTAGTGTCTTGTAGTTTTCATTGTAGAGGTTTTTCACCACTCTTGGTAGATTGATTCCCAAGTATTTTACTTTTTTGGAGGCTATTGTGAATAGAGTAGTTTTCCTAATTTCTCTTTCAGAAGACTCATTGCTGATGTATAGAAATGCATTTGATTTATGGATATTGATTTTATACCTGCAACTTTGCTGAATTCATTTATCAGTTCTAAAAGTTTTGTGGTGGAGATTTTTGGATCCTCTAAGTATAGAATGATGTCGTCTGCAAATAATGATAGTTTGTGTTCTTCTTTTCCTATTTGTATCCCTTTCATTTCTTTCATCTGTCTAATTGCTCTGGCTAGAGTTTCAAGGACTATATTGAATAAGAGCGGTGAGAGAGGGCATCCCTGTCTTGTTCCAGTTTTTAGAGGGAATGCTTCCAATTCCTCTCCACTTAGGATGAGGTTGGCCTTAGGTTTAGCATATATTGCTTTAACAATGTTCAGTATGTTCCTACTATCCCAAGTTTTTCTAGCATTTTAAACATGAAAGGGTGCTGTATTTTGTCAAATGCTTTCTCTGCATCAATTGATAGAATCATATGATTCTTATCTTTAAGTCTATTGATGTGATGGGTTATGTTTATTGATTTCCATATGTTGAACCAAACTTACATCCCTGGAATGAACCCCACTTGATCATGGTGCACTAGTGTTTTAATACACTTTTGTATGCGATTTGCCAAAATTTTATTGAGAATTTTTGCATCTATATTCGTCAAGGATATTGGTTTGAAGTTTTCCTTTTTTGACGTGTCTGTGTCTGGTTTTGGAATCAAGGTGATACTAGCCTCATAGAATGAGTTTGGAAGGGTTCCTTTCCTTTCTGTTTCATGGATAATTTGGAGAGTATTGGAGTTAGTTCTTCTTTGTAGGTCTTGTAGAACTCGGCTGAGAATCCATCTGGTTCAGGGCTTTTCTTGGTTGAAGGCTCTTGATGGCATCTTCTATTTCCTTGCTTGTAATTGATCTGTTTAAGTCATCAATGTCGTCCTGGTTCAGCTTGGGTAGGTCATATGTCTCTAGGAATTTGTTGATGTCTTCAGGGTTTTCTATTTTACTGGAATATAAGTTTTCAAAATAGTTTCTGATTATCCTCTGTATTTCAGCAGAGTCTGTTGTGATATTTCCTTTTTCATCACAAATTTTAGTAATTTGGGTTTTCTCTCTCCTTGTTGTTAGGGTGGCTACGGTTTTGTTAATTTTGTTTATTTTTTCGAAAAACCAGTTTTTTGTTTTATCAATTTTTTAAGGTGTTTCTTGTGTTTCAATGTCATTGATTTCAGCCCTGATTCTAAGTATTTCCTGTATTCTAATTCTTTTTGTGTTACTTTGTTCTTCTTTTTCTAGGGCTTTGAGATGTAGTGTCAACTCATTGATTTGTTGACTTTTACATCTTTGAATATATAAGCTCAATGCAATGAACTTTCCTCTTAGCACTGCCTTCATAGGGTCCCAGAGATTTTGATATGTTGTATCAGAGTTCTCATTTACCTTCAAGAAATTTTTTATCTCTTCCCTGATGTCTTCTGTTACCCATACATCATTCAATAGCAAATTATTGAGTCTCCAGGTGTTATAGTGGCTTCCTTTTTTAAAACTGTTATTAATTTCTAGTTTCATTCCATTATGGTCAAATAGAATACAGGGTAGTATCTCTATTTTTTTGTATTTACTAAGACTTGCTTTGTGGCATAGCATATGATCTCTTTTGGACAAGGATCCATGAGCTGCTGAGAAAAATGTGTATTTGCTTGTTGAAGGATGGAATATTCTATATATATCCATTAAGTCTAGACCACCGATTGTTCTATTGAGTCTTGTAGATTTTTTGTTTAGTTTTTGTTTGGAGGATCTATTCAGTGGTGAGAGAGTTTTGTTAATGTCACCCAATATTATTGTGTTGGGGTCTATTTGATTCTCAAATTTGAGAAGGGTGTGTTTGACAAATATGGCTGCCCCATTGTTTGGGGCATAGATATTTAAGATTGTTATGTCTTTGCGATGCAAGATTCCCTTAAGCAATATGAAATGACCTTCTTTATCCCTTTTCACTAACTTTGGTTTGAAGTCCCCTTTACCTAAAATGAGGATGGCAACTCTTGCTTGTTTATGCAGTCCATGTGAGTGACAGATTTTTTCCATTCTTTCTGCTTCAACCTGTGAGTGTCTCTTTCTATGAGATGAGTCTCTTGGAGGCAGCATATTGTTGGGTCTTTTTTTTTAATCCAATCTGCCACTGAGTGTCTGTTTATTGCTGAATTTAGACCATTGACATTCAATGTTATTATTGTGATATGGTTTGTATTCCCAGACATTTTCATTTATTCTTAGTTTTTAACTTGACTGGGTTTCTCCTTTGATTGACCCTTCCTTTAGTGTAGCTCCTCCCTTGGTAGATTTTCATTATTGTTTTTCATCTCCTCCTCATGGAATATTTTCCCAAGAATGTTCTGTAGTGCTGGATTTCTTGCTGTGAATTCTTTTATTTTTTGTTTATCTTGGAAGGTTTTTATTTCATCTTCAAACCTAAAACTTAATTTTGCTGGATATAAGATTCTTGGTTGATATCCACTGTCTTTTAGCACTTGGTATATGCTGTTCCATGATCTTCTTGCTCTCAGTGTCTGGGTTGAGAAATCTGCAGTGATCCTAATTGGCTGCTCCCTATATGTAATCTGATTCCTTTCTCTTATGGCTTTTAAGATTCTCTCCTCATTCTGAATGTTAGGCATTTTCCTTATGATGTGCCTCGGTGTAGATCTGTTGTGATTTTTGTACATGTGATGTCCTGTTTGCCTCTTGTATTTGATTATTCAGTACATTCTTCATATTTGGAAAGTTTTCTGATATTATTTCATTGAATAGATTGCTCATTCCTTTGGTTTGGGATTCTATGCCTTCTTCTATCCCAATAATTCTTAAGTTTGGTCCTTTAATGTGATCCCATAATTTTTAGATTTTTTTTCATGCTTTCTTACTGTCTTCACTCTGTTCAACTCTATTCTCAAGGTTAAATATTTTGTCTTCAGTATTTGAGATTCTGTCTTCCAAGTGGTCTAATCTGTTGGTGATGCTTTCTATTGAGTTTTTAATTTGGCTTATTGTTTCTTTCAATTGAAGGATTTCTGTTTGGTTCCTTTTCAGAATCTCTAGCTCCTATTGAAGTGATCTTTTACTTCCTTTATTTGCCTATGTATCTCTTTATCAAAATGCTCTTTTGCTGACTGGGCTTGCTCTCTTTTATCATTCTTGAAGTCACAGAACATTGTAATTATGTACATCTTGAACTCCTGTGTTGTGGTTTATTTGATTCTTGAATTTGAGAAGGATTTGTTTGACATATATAGATGCCCCATTGTTTAGGACATAGATATTTAAGGTTGTTATGTCTTGTTGATGTATGTTTTCCTTAACAGTATGAAGTGACCTTTTTCATCCCTTTTCACTAACTTTGGTTTGAAGTCCACTTTATCTGATATGAGGATGGAAACCCCTGTTTGTTTATGCAGTCCATGTGAGTGAAACATTATTTCCCATCATTTTATCTTCAGTCTGTGGATGTCTTTTCCTATGAGATAAGTCTCTTGGAGGCAGCATATTGTTGACTATTGTTTTTTTTTTTTTTTTTGACTATTGTTTTTAAATCCAATATGCCAGTCTGTGGTTTATAATTGATGATGAGTTTAGACCATTCACATTCAGGGTTATTATTGAGACATGGTCTGTATTCCTAGAAATTTTGGCTTATTTTAAACTTTTAACTTGACTAGGTTTCTCCTTTGATTCACCTTTTCTTTAGTGTAGTTCCTCCCTTTGCAGGTTTTTATTGTTGTTTTTCATTTCCTCCTTATGGAATATTTTGCCAAAAATGTCCTGTAGTACAGGATTTTGTGCTATAAATTCTTTTAACTTTTGTTTATCTGAAGGTTTTTATCTTATCATCAAATCTAAAACTTAATTTTTTCTAGGTATAAGATTAGTGATTGGTAGATGTTGTTCTAAGCTCTTCTGGTTTTAAAGGTCTGGGTTGAGAAGTCTGCAGAGATCCTAATTGTTTCCCCCCTATATGTAATCTGATTCCTTTCTCTTGTGGTTTTTAAGATTATCTCCTTATTCTGTATACTAGGCATTTTCATCATAATGTGCCTTGGTGTAGATCTTTTGTGATTTTGTACATTTGGTGTCTTGTAAGCCTCTGGTCTTTGATTTTCTAATTCTTTCTTCATGTTTGGAAAATAATCAGATAATTTCATTGAATAGAATATTCATTCCTTTGATTTGAAATTCTATGTCATCCTCTATCTCAATAATTCTTAAGTTTGGTCTTTTCATGTTATTCCATAATTCATGGATGTTCTGCTCATGGTTTCTTACCATCTTCAGTATGTGGTCAACTCTGTTTTCAAGATTAAATATTTATCTTCATTTGTCTAAAGGTCTGTCTTCCAAGTGATCTAATCTGTTGTTGATACTTTCTATTGAGTTTTTAATTTGGCTTATTGTTTCCTTTATTTTGAAGATTTCTGTTTGATTCCTTTTCAAAATCTCTCTCCTTATTAAAGTAACCTTTTACTTTCTGTATTTGCCGATGTAGATTTTTATCAAAATGGTCTTTTGCTGCCTGTGTTTGTTCTCTTATATTATCCTTTAATTCACAGAGCATTTTAATTATGTACATCTTGAGCTCCTTCACTGACATTTCTTCTGCTGTGCAGACCATGGATTCTAATAATGTAGTATCTTGGTTTGTTTGGGGTGCTTTCTTCCTTGTTTTTTCATGTTGTTTGTGTATCTTCCCTTCTAGCACTCTGGATCTGAGGTGTTACAGTCTTTATCTTATAGGCTTATAGATTTTCTGCAGATTTCAATACCTCTCCTTTAAGGGGGAGACAAATATTAAGAATACAAAGAATATATATCTTTAAACCAAGTAGCTCCTAATAGAATATTTACAGCTTTGTCACAGCATACAGAAATTATGAGTTCAATTAATATCTATAGTATAAATTATAGGTCTTCAAAAGGGTCTACAGTTTCTGTTGTTGGACTAGAGAGAACTGTGTGTAGGGTGTAGGATGAGATGATAGGTAAGAAATGAGGATATAGAGTTATTAGATCTTATAAGGCATGAAAGAAAAATCCAAAAGAAGTTGGGTAGTAGTAGAAAAGAGAGAAAGAGATTTGAGGAAGATAAGTAAGTAGGAAGAAAATAGAGTACAACAAACAAGGAAACATAAAAATTAAGATAAATAAAAAAATGTAAAAATAGAAGATACAGATATAGATATATACAGTTGTATTAAAAATAATATGACTGTAATATATCAGATATCCCAGTCCTCAGTAGCCTAATGCATGAAAAATACTTGGTTTCACAAATGTTGGGGATATGAGGGGAGAAAAAGAGCAAGAAAAAAGAAGAAAAATAAAAAAAAGATAATAGAAAAAAAATCTCAAGGTAAATAAAAAGAATTACTTTTTAAATCAGACACCACAATGGAGGTGTCTGTTTTCTGAGATAGGGTGTAGGGCCTGGCAAGGCAATGGCATTATGTGGCATGTTTGGAGATGTAGCTCTGTGGCCTGCTATGTTGCAGTAGGAGGCTGTCTCCAGATCCTGTTCAGTGTCCCCAGGTGCAGATGAATATGAGAGCTCCTTCATTCCTTAGTTCTTTTCCTTCCTCTTCCCCCTTCCCCTTGGTCCTTCATCTCTTTAATTATAGAATCTATGAGATATTTTATAGTTTATGCCACTGGATATTAATACTGATCTTCTATATTTTGATGACATGCTATTGTCATAATTTCCTTTAATTTTTTCATAATGGCTTTATATCTTTACACATTTAGAATACCTGATAATAGTCTATCTACTAATTCTAATATTTGAGTCCCCTGTTTGGGACATTATCTGTGGCTACTTGTGATACTACTGTGCATGTGGCAGACCTTTATGCTTTTTGCATTACAAATTTTTTGGAAACCAGACATTTTTGGTAATATAACAATTTTGGTATTAGATTTTTCTGTTCTCTATTGTCGCCCGCCGGCAGGAGACAATAACCACGCCATTACTCTCAGAAAGCAATCTTTATTTTTGTTGAGCTCTCTTCTTGCCTTCCTTAGTTCTCTTTTGTTCTTCCTCCTGTTCTCCCCCTGGCCTCCTTCTATATACTTTTCATACAGCAGGAAGTATTACCGAGCAGAGTTACAACCAATCAGAAGGAATAGCGTTATCAAGCACGAGAGGAATGCATGAACAGAATACAGGCGTGTATCAGAGTAGGCATTGCCCATGAGCCAAGCATGCACAGTGACGTTACCGCCAGCCAATGCTATGCACTTCCATAAGTTGTCCACTTGTTTACTGCAAGTTTCTGGCATATAGCCAGGTTGCCATCTCGAAAGGGAGGGGCAGCTCCCGGGCCCAGAGAGCCTGCCCCCAACAATTCTCTAGCATTTTCTGTTATTGCTATTCTTTTTTTTTTGTTGTTGTTGTTGTTGATGATGATGCTTATTATTTGGTAGTTTTCCTGAACTAATTCTGTGGCTTCTATAGCCTATGAAGTGTTTGGAAACTGAGTTTTGACTAGCTTTTTGTTTGTTTTGTTTCAAGTTCTTGTTTTCATTTTTAAGCCTGCTTCATAGGGGTCACATCTGTGTCAGTATAATTTAGTTGTCGACCAATGATTGGTTGGATTTCCTTAAATGACTTACCTCTGTGTTTTTTACCCTTTGCAAGCGGGATCTGTGTGATAAGATTCATCTAAAATGTCACTCATTTTACAACACAATCTTATCTTTTACTTCCTGATTGTGCAGGCATCAAGGGCAAATGTATGTGAGCCACTGGTGCCTTCTCCTATCCCATCTTTCTTGGGTGGCTACTCATCTTTCTAGAATCTCTAGGGATATATCTGAAAAATGTTATATAGTTCTCCAGGGTTTCCATTAAGTTCCTGGCCAGTTCTCTGCTTTCCTTAATCAAAATCAAACCTGTGGACAGCTGAGAAGTTGCTAGTGGTTCATCATTGCTTTGGTAGTGCACTGGTCGTAGGTTTACCTCTACTTCAGAAAAATGAATGGAGTGTTGAGTTGTGTGAATGAATTACTGATTATTTTATTCAAATATTCTATGCTGACAATGAAGATTGGTAATTAATGGTTTACATGCTCCTTTCACATGAATTAAGTTTTTGTTTAAACTTAATTTTGATGTGGACCTATTTAGACACTTAACATGGGAGGTACTATTCAATATACTTTGTACATAAAAAAGGAATAGCACTTTTCAGGAAATATTTATTGATTACATATCATATGTTCAACATAGTATTCACTAAACAATACAGAATTTTCATGTGTATAAAGATTTTAGAAAATGTCATATTTTTATTGAAATGTCATATTTTTATTGAAATTTTAAAAAAAAGTATTGTTACTCCAAATTAGTCTCCCTTTATATAGTTCATAGCCTGAAACTTATTACAAGGAAGGCAGGGGAATGGGTAAAGTTTATGAGAAATGTCAGGATTTAAACTTATGTGTATATTCTTAGTAGGCTGAATTCCAAATTCATTAATTACGTTATTTATTATTTAAAAAAATCTAGATTTCTACATGTATTCTCTGGAATAGAAGACCCTGGAGTGCAAAAATCAAATCTATCTTTGTCATCAGTACTTCCCATTCTCTGTAGCGTAGTTAGTGCTCAGTTTATATTTTGCTCAATAAATGAATTTTGCCTTAGAGCTTCCTGCCTTGAGTAGAAATAGTATTTTTTTTTTCTCAGATGAAAGCTTGTAAAACATTCACAGAGAGTAAATCAGTATAATGTAGAGGACTGCTGAAGGCTGCTTCCTTAGAATATTTGTCACATCTAGTTTTGAATATCTTTTTTCTTTTTCTGTTCAGCAATGTGCCATGGTTATGAATCTTTTTAGGTAAAGACCACTTTCGAAGTTCCACAAGATATATGTGGGTCCTTTCCCTAGGGTAGGAGAAAGAATATATTTCTTTATCCATCTATCCACATGTAATTTTTTTCATACAGTCTTGCAATTATAAAGGAGAGTATGAGCTTAATAACCCATTAAGATTATATCGGTTACTTAAGGTTAGTTTTGCTGTAGTAATAGAATTAGAAAAACCATTGAAAAAACCAAAGCTTTTCTTTTATTTCCATTTAGGTTCAATGTTTATAAGTCAGTCACATCTCTACCTTCTGATTCTTTCACTCGGTTTCAATATGAAGGAGCCATGTCTTTCTAGGACATGCTCTTCACGGGTAAGAGGGAAAATTCCACCAGCCTATAAGTGGGATTGGTCATATTCACTTACTGATTGTTATTGGCCAAATCAAGACACAAGGCATAGCCTTCTGTTAATGGAATGGGGAAGTACAGTTCTACATAGAAAGTGGTACCACTAGCTATCAGTGAAGCATGATTTTGATGGTACTTCCAAAATAAGGAGCAGCCATAATAAAGAGTAATATAATGTCCATCTTGGTCCCTGAGTAAGTACTTGGATTATTGTACTTTTTCCAGTAGATTTATTAGTCATGGTTCCCTAGAGAAATAGAACAAGTGGGATATGTATATACACAGACATAGCAGTTAGTTTTAAGGAATTATCATGTGATTATAGAGATGGGCAAGTCGAAAATCTGTAGTTCAAGTCAAAGGGCTGTTAGGCTGAAGATCTTGGGGAAGGCTGATGTTTCAGTTCAAATCCAGAGTCCATCTGCTAGCAGAAGTCCTTCTGGTTTAAGTGAGGTCAATTTTTTTTTTATATCCAGATCTTTAACTGATTAAATGAAGCCCAAACACATTACCAAGTACACTTACTTTACTTACAATTCACCAATTTAAACCTTAATATCCCAAAACACCTACATAGAAACATCAACAATAATGTTTGATCATATATCCAGACATAGTGGCCCCACCATACTCACTCACAATATTAATCATCACACAATTTATATGGCTATCCTAGATCATTTATTTATCTTTATCGTATCATGTACATGGGTCAGCCATCCCCAACTACTTATTGAGCATTTAATTCTTTTTATGACAGTATGACATTATGTTTAGCACTGGAAATATTCAATATATATGAGAGGGTCTGTTTCATATAACCTGAGTATGTTTTTTTTTTCTTGCAGCATCCCTAGTACTGTGTGATGTAGAACATGCACATAAACACACTATTAATAAAAGAAAAATTAATGAAATTAGCTGGAATGTCCCAAGAAGTATACAATTAGCTATAATAGATACTTGGATATATTATAAATATAAAAGGTGAACCATATTCTAAGGAGAGCCAAAGGAAGACTGCAATTAGAATTCTAGATCAGTAATATTTTGGAAACTCTGAATGTCATTTAAATAGAAGCTGAATCAGGTAGAGAAGGGAGGGAATATTAAGTGGATGACCTAGCTAAATTTGTGCACAAAAGTATAGAGGGCATAATATATTTAATTGGCTGGAAATAAACTTGTAAAAATGATTTGATGCCTGAGTAATGTGAAAGTTCGGAAGAAAGTTCATGGCCCTTGTATTGCAAAAATAAATGACTTGATTGAAAAAATTTATGAAAGATTTTTTCTGGCAGTTATTCATATAAAGGATAGTCCCTGGATCTCCATCTTGAAATCAAGAAAGGAAGTGACTGAGCCCCAAGCCTGATCCTTGGATGGTAGTAGAAAAGAAAACATGCCATGCATAGTAATGAATGCCTTGTTCCTAGAACTCTGATTTAGACAAAGGAGGGAACTTCTTCTCCTCATTAGTGTTCTAAAACCTGCATTGCCCATAGTAAATGGAAATTATATACCTTATGGGTGAGAAATATAACCACCGTGTTTTAGTTGGGTACGATGTTGGGAAGCCAGAAAAATAAGCTCTACAGGAAAGAAATTAAGGAAAGAAGGTATAATTTTGAAGTGAAAATCTTTAAAATTATTTTGATAAGAGAACAGAAAAACAAAAACAAGTCTATTCTTTGAAAACTCTTACATTTCCTCAGATGTCTGAGAATGAGCACAATGTAATAAGGTAAAAAATTGTGGGCATTGGTTATATAATTTGAATTAAAATTTAAATATTCCATGCCCAGAAGTTCTATTACTTGAAGTACACTGGAGGCACACATTTAGCATGTGCTTAAGAAAGCATATTCACTGGCATTATTGAAATAACAAACATTTTGAAATGAGAAAATGTACATTAATAAGAATCAATTCACTGTTACTTTTCCATCCCATTGATGATGTGAAAAGAATGAAGTAATGTGATAAATAGTTAAGACATTGTTTTGTTATGTTTAAAAAAACCTTCATTACAGTACATGTTTTTCCATGGGTGCATATAAAATATACATGCATAGATATGCATACAAAATAATATATGTAACAATGATAATAGTTATATCTAGGACAGGAATTGATAAGGTGATGAAAGGACTTTCATTTTTTCTGTAACTGAAAATTATGTTTTTATGAGAAAATTATATTCACATATTACTTGGGTAATTAAAAGAATAAATGTACAGAGGGACAATGGTAGTTAAGACAGTGAGAAATAATTTTAATCTCATATGTTCCTTAGAAAATAGGCAAATAAGTTATGAATCTAAAGCTCTCAGCCACTTAATTGTAGACAGTCTCTATTGTCATTTTTGTCTTGAGAATTGTTAAAAAATGTCATGAAAGGACAATCATGGAATTGAAATTTATTTAAAAAAAGCAAATTGTAAATAGTAGATAGAGTTGGCAAGAAAGAAATGGTAAATTATTGGCAAACAGAAATGTGAATTTCTAAATTCTAATTGGGCAGAGTAATGGGCTAGATCAATTAGTTGTCATGGTGGTTGGGGAAGAGGAATGATATTTTAGTATTCATGCTGAGCCTAAAAACTACAGATGCCCTTTTTGTTGGCACATATAACTGAAAAATCACACAGAAAAAGATTTAATTATGAAAGGAAAAACAAACATTTGTTCCATTGTCTGTCAGGTTTTGACCTAGAAAGAATTGCAACGATTCATGAAATGATTTCAACTTTTTCTTATAAACATAGTCAATTCAGTGTTGGAATAATTTCTAAGCACAGCCTAGGGCAAAAATAATATATTCAAAGTTACTATGTAAGAGGACACATTGAGTAGAATATAGTTTCCTGCAAGAGAGTTAGGCATTTATTGTGAAAGATATAAAGTATAACAAAAGAGAGTACCATAAATATTTTTCTCCTCCCCTTGTTCTTGTTTTTAAGGAGTGTATTCCACCATTGTAAAATAAGCAGGGGACTATGGAGATAATAGCACTCAACTCAGAATTTTACTTGTGATCTAGCATACCTTATGATTTTCTTGTTCTCCTTCTTCTTCTTATCCCTTCATTATCTTGACACTTTGAGTTTCTTTGTTCTATATGCTCAAATAAAACCAGTATTGGAGAATTTATTTTCTGTAATGATAATTCCATTTTTAAATTCTGTCTTTGAGCCATCCACATTGTTACTAATGTTTTATTTAGTTTTCTTCTGCCTTGGTTTTTACTGAAGCAGCTGTGGGTTTTTTCCCCCTAATGTATCTTTTTTCAAGGATTGTCTGAATAGCATGTTAAGGAATGACATAAATATACATCTAGTTCTCCATTGACATTTTATTTTATTTTATTTTTTAAAATATGTTTTTAGTTGTAGATGGACACAAAATCTTTATTTTTATGTGGTGCTGAGGATTGAGCCCAGTGCTTCACACATGCAAGGCAAGCACTCTACCATGAAGCCACAACCCCAGACCCTTATTGACATTGTAAATGTGAACAAGTCCCTAGAACTAGATGTTTTATCCAATGTGAAGTTATGGAACCAGTAAACAGGTGTAATCTATGATAAAGGATAAGAATGCAGAAAGCATAAATAAATATGACTTTCTGTTGGGAAGTGAACCTGGTTTTTGTAAAGGGAAATCAGGCTGGACTATTGTAGATCTTTGAGGGGGTAACTAAAATAATGAATTAGTGAGAGCAAGGGCATATATGTTATTTAGACTTCATTTTACATTTTGGCAGAGTTCCTAATCAAAGACTGTTTTGTAAGTGTGCAAATTACTGTAAAATTGAGTTGGGAAGTACAGGGAGTTGTTTAGTCATGCATAGGGAATTGTCATAGGGGCAGAAAACAATGATGAACAGTGAGTTTCCTATGTGGACAAAAATAAATAGTAGAGTTCTCCATAGATTGCTGCAGGGCCCAGATTTATTTAACCTAATCTGGGGAAAGAGCAATACCTCAAGAAAACTCCCAGTCTCCATATGTTCTGAAGCTCTTTTGCATAACAAAGTTCCATTTTAATGAGTGTAAGTTGCAGAAGATCTCCTGAGGCAGGGTATGCATAGAGAAGTTACATATGGCTTTACATAAGAGTAAAGTTAAGGAAAAATAATCTAAACTCTGAATATGTTTATAGGAAAGCAAGTTACGTGCAACCTTTATGACTGAGGAGTGGGATATGTACCAACTCAATAAAGTCCTATTCTGTAGTCAATAGGTTATCATGACCGTTGGCATCATCGAAAGAGGAATAGAGTTAAACAGAGGTGTCTACATTAGTCTATCATAAAGTCTATTTTCTCCTACAGTACTATGGGAGTCCTCCCAACTCCCCATCCTTTTAACCTAAAGGAAGCAATTGCAGAGGTTAAATCATTATGTGGTCACCATAATAACTCATAGAAAGTATAAAAATTAAAAGATATATAATCTCCAAAGTCTTAAACTTTAAAAATTTAACTACAAAGCACCTAAACTTTTATTGTGGCTTAAACAAACCTTAGGAAAATATGAAAGGAAGTTTTTATATTGACAATTTATGAAACTAATATTAATTAGTGCAGGTAGAAAAATATATTGAAAAACTGTCTTCTCCAGAGTAATTGTACGTTAGGAAACTAGGTGCAGGAGACTGAATGTTTATAGCCACGCCAAATTCATCTGTTGAAATCCTAACCTACAAGTTGGTGGTATTTGTGGAAGAGGCTTTTGGGAGGTGATTAGGTCATTAGAGCAGGAGCCTTCATCAATGGCTTATACAATAGAGTAGAGAGAGATTCTACGCTTCTTCAGTCACATGATAATACAGTGAGAAGATGACTATGAATTAAAAAGTTGACCCTTACTGAACAGAATCTGCCTTATTCATGGACTTCACAGTTTCCAGAACTAAAAGAACAGCAAATTTCTGTTGTTTGTAAGTCCCTTAGTTTATGATATTTTTATTATAGCCTTCAAAACAAACAAAGATAATAGCTTTTGCAATCACTTCCATGAGGAAACAATTATGGAATTTCTACGTGTGTTACCATCTGCATATAATAGAAGATAAGAGTAAAACAACAATAACTTCATTTTGAATTTAAATAAATTCTATAATTTTAAAGCTTATGCTGATTATTGTTATAGAAGATTCTAGTAAAGTTCCCTTTTGCTATTACAGGTAGGTACCACAATCCCAGTAGAACTTAGAAGTTTTGTTCAGAGTGGTTTCATTCAGAGGGGATTAAATAGTACCGCCATAAAACTCATCTTTCTCGGAACTTCAATATATGATCTTATTTGTAAATAAGAAACTCATTTTGAATGAATTTCTTTTGAATGAGGGTGACCACAGTTTACCACTTTCCCATTTTCATGTCTGTGTGGTAGTGAAAGAAAATGCATCCTGTGGTAAACTAACCCCTAGTAAATTTAGGCGACATTGATATCTTAGTCCAGGCTTCCATACTATGGCAAACCAACTCTAGGAGTCTCTGTGAATCATGATTTCCACATATACCTGTGATGGGTAATACTTTCAAGAGGAAAGGGGAATCTGATACTTGAGTTAAAGCAAATTATTCATCTAATTATTTTTCAAGTATTTGATAAATAGCTATTATATGCCAGGCATTTATTTGGCCCAGAGATACAGTGTGAACAACACAAGATCTGTTCCTCTCTGCTGATTTAGGCATCCTAAATCATAATTCCATTGAAATAGTTTATTCAAATATGTCAGAATGAATATATTTGTAATGTTGTATTGAATGGTCTTTAGTTTTTTTTTTTTTTAATTTATTTGTTTTTGTGGGGCTAGGAATTTAACCCAAGGCCTTGTACATGATAGCCAGGTACTCTACCATTGAGTTACAACTGCAAAATAGTACAACCACACTGGAAAGCAGTGTAGAGATTCCTCAAAAATCTGGGAATGGAGCCACTGTATGACCTCGTTATCTCACTCCTTAGTATATATCCAAATGAACTAAAATCTGCATACTGCAGTGAAGCAGCCACATCAGTGTTTACAGTAGCATAATTCATAATAGTCAAGAATCTATGGAGCCAACCTAGGTGTCTTTCAACAAATGAATGGATAAGGAAAATGTGGTATATACACAATGGAGTATTACCCTGCCATAAAGAAGAACAACTTTGTGACATTTATTGGTAAATGGATGGAACTGGATACTATCATGCTAAGTGAAATATACCAGTTCCAAAAAGTCAAAAGATGGAATGTTTTCTCTGATATTTGGAACCTAAGTCAAAATAAGGGGGAAGGGTAAAGAGAAAGAAGAAAAAAGAGGAAGTGAATTTCATCAAAACAGAGGAATGATCAGTAGAATAGACGAAGGGGATTGAAGAGGAGGAAGGAGAGACGGGAAAAGGGAAGAAGAGTAGAATGACTGAACCTCTGTGTGAATAAAACACAGTAGCATAATGAATCCCAAAACCCAACAATGAGATATGCACAAGACACTAATTAAAAAACGAAACCTGTTAATCAATTACAAGAATATCAGTAAAGTAGGGGGAGAGGTGTAGCCAGAGGGGAAAGAAAAGGATAGGACTGAATTTGAGCAAATTATATTCCATGCTTTTGTAATTATGTCAAAATGTATCATAATGTTATATACAACAAAAAGTAATTTTTAAAAAAAGGAAAAAAGAAGAGTAGTCTTTAGGGAGGGATTGGAAAGAGATTATCAAAATAATTGCATTTTATCTTAAGCCAGAACCTTTTTGATCAGTACAAGGCTAAATATATTAAGTGCTGGGGAGAGAAAATAAGTTTCATTAAAAATGTGTTGACTGGTAGAAGGGCTAATATATTTATGTATCTAAATGCATTTCAATGTTTATAGGACATTATAAAAATATATGCTGGGTTCAATGGGTACAAAAGTAGAAATGGGTGATTCCATAGAATGGGCTGGAATTTCATAGTGTGTCATAGAAGGAATGGTACTTGAGAAAGAAGAGAAATGATGTTGGAGAGGTACAGAAGAGTGAAACAGTATGGTATGTTCATATTCTCAGACTTTGACATACATATTTCTACCTTCTCACCTTTGTTCTAACAACTGATTCTCCATCCTGCAGACAGGGCAAAATTTTTCCAAATAAAAATCTGATTATACAGATGGCTTTCCCTTAGGCTTAGGAAAAAGCCTCAGTGACATACAATGCTTACTCAGCCTTGTGAAGTTTTGAAAGTATACAGTTTAAGAGATTTGTATATTGTAGTTCTCTTTAATTACTCTCAACCCTTGAATAAAAAGTCTCCTAAAACCATACAGCTTTTGTGTGGAAAGATGCTAATTTGTGAAAGATAGCTATGCAGTCATAGAAAATGAAAATTCCAAGTAAAATTTTGCCTGAAATACATAAATAGTAGAGCAGAAAAGTTTACATTTTTGATCTTTAATTATCCAGATAATTACTTCAATTCTCCTTTGTTCTGGAAACTTTTATATACAACATTGGCTTGATTTTCCTTCTATTTTTTAAAAAGTTTTAGTTATCAAATTTTTCTACTTTGTTTATTTCTGGTCTATAGTTTAGACTGGCTACTATCTGTTCCATTGTTGTTATTGGAAATAGGACATTTATTTTTTTCTTGACCTGATAATATTCATCTATAGACATGATTTTTTAAAGACTTTTAAGTCACTTAATGTGATTACGTACTTCTTTATGGGTTTTGTTAGACAAACACAAGACATTTTCTTAAGGCAATTTTATGGTATGTTTTGAGTTTTGTTTTTACAAGATCAATAACCTTTCTGTATATTTTCGCGTACATTTTGATGTTTTTCTTGCTGTTTAGGTTTAGTCCTTGCTTGGAAACTTTTTGACCTCTGACTATATTACTATTGTAGAAAGAATTGTTCAAATCCCCCATCTACCAAGGCAGACAGTCCAAGAAAAAGAAAACATATACTAGCTGTAAGAAAAATAAATTCACAATCAATGTTTTTGCCAGTTACTAAAAGTGTTTCACATAAAAATATCTTTATGTGGACTTTGTGGATTGATGTGCTTAAAATCTATGCAAAATTGTAGAAGATCTCACTTTACATTTTAAAATCAGCGTTTTAGTATGCATTTAGCTTAGTAAATATTAGTTGTTAAAAACATAATCTAAATGTATCCATAAACACCTGCATGTTTTTGCCATTACTTTTCAAGAGGAAAAATTTTGAGTTTAGTTTTCAGTCATAATTCCTTTTGAAATTAATGAAAACTTTACCTATGTATTTCTGCATGGGATATCTCATTAAATTTGCATTGTTTATAAATCAAATATTAAAATGATACTAAATGATTTTCATGTGAACCAAACTATTCTTACATTTCCCTTTGGTTTGATATAAACTTATTTCATCCTCCTAAGTTTCATCATATTTTAAAAAGTGTGTTTGGTAGAAAGCACCAAGATCTTTTGTTTTCGGCTTGACGTTGCTGAATAGTAGGGTTAAATATCATTACATACCAGAAGCTACTGTAGTAAGGCAGGAGTTTATCATTTAGAAAGGAAAATGTAATTTATCCTTGGTATTTTCTCTTTCTCTTTCTCACATGTGTACCTGTCTCTTAATTACTGTAACTTTAAGACATGTTTTAGTTTTTAATATTTCATGTAATGAATATTATTTAATTTAATATATAAGGAGTCATATTTTTTTTCTATTTTCCCTATATTAGTTTTATATGCCATGTATCAAATTACCACAAATTTGGTGGCTTAAGACAACACATATTTATTCTCTCACTTTCTGAGTGACAGGAACACAGGAATGGCTTAGTCAATTCTCATCTGGAGACTCTCCTTTGGAGAGATGCACTTCGAAGTTCCCTCAAGTTGTTTGTAAAATTCATCTCCTTGTTACTATAAAATTCATAGAAGTTTACTTTTTCAAAATCCTGGCGTGAGGGGGTAGATAAAATAGGAGAGATGGAGCTCCTGTATTGAGTAGATTACATTATAGAAGAATTGTGGATTGATGTGCTTAAAATCTATGCAAAATTGTAGAAGATATTTTATAACACAATCATGGAAGTGACATTTCATCACCTTTCTGTGATGTTCTGTCACATCTGCTGTACTCTAATATACAGAAGCAAATCAGTTTTCAGCCATATTCTAGGGAAGGCAGTTTTATAAGTTAATGAAGACTGGGAGGTAGAATCATGATGGCCACTGTACATTCTGCCTTCTATACCACATCACTTCTGTAGGTTACATTAAGAAAAATTAAAAAAAATACTTCACCTGAATGCATTGACATATTTTTAATTAATTCCTAATTTTAATTTGCATCCAGAAGAATTGCAGATTTTATGGCTTTATACCATTGATTTATAAACAGAGAAATAAATTGATTTCAATTTGAATGAGTCTACAAAGAAAAACTATTCACATATTTTGCTGTTTCTGCTTTAGTTTTTTATATAGACTTTTATTATAAAGATAAATAAAATGTTCATGGTAAAATATTTAGTACAGCTGAGTATAAGGGAAAAATATTCTATTAAGTAAGAAATTATGAAAGTAACACTATTCATTCACTGTTTATGTATAGATACTTACATATGCATAAGTAGATATTTAAAAATTTTTTTTCTGAATGACACTATAATGTACTTCTTAGACTTGCTCATACCCTGGATATCCATCATTAAAACTATGCATAGTTCTGTCTCTTTGTCTTTAATGACTGTTTAATATTAAAGTGTTTTTTAATTGTTATTGAAATTCTCTGCAGAGATGATTTTCCTATTTGCATACTAAAAGACCATCTTTTTAATACTAAAATCCCATTTAAACCAGTTTCAATAGAAAAGGAAATTTGCCATCACAAATCAAAGAAATCAGGGGTCTAACTTTTCAGTGTAATTGACAAGGCCTCAGTTAATATCATCTGTAAGTGATCACTCTCCATCTTTCTGTTTGCTCCTCTCTGGGATAAATCTTCCACTAAGCTGGTGATCTCCCTTTAATGGCAGAATGGCTGCCAGCAGCTCCAGACTGAGTCCCATCCCAGAGAACCAGCCAAAAAGAAGGCCCCTTCCATGTTTTCTTAAGCAAAAGTGATAGAAATAATACTGTTTAGGTCTGATTTGTTAGCTCTTCTCTTAATTATTTCTTGGAGTTAAGGGAAGGAATATTCTGATTTTCCAGTTTGGGTCTATTATAGTCTAATTAGGCAGCACAAAAACTGGGTAGTTTATAAACAGAATTTGCTTCTCACAGTTCTGGTTGCTGGGAAGTCCAAGATCAAGTACTGGCACATTCAGAGCCTGCTAAGAGTCACTTTTCTGTTTCGTATATGACAACTTTTAGCTATGTTCTCACAAGACAGCAGGGACAAGGGACCTCTCTGGGAACACTTTGTTTTTATGTTACTATTAGTGCATTATAGTTGTACATAATAGTTGGATTCATTTTGACATAATCATACATGCATGGACTTTAGGTCACTCCATTCCTGTCTGTAGCGTCCCTCATGTCCCTCTCTTCCTCCCTCCTCTGTTCCCTTTCTTCTACTGATCTTCCTTCCACTCATTTATTTTAATTGGTGCTTTATAGATATACATAAAGGTGGAATGCACTGTGGTGTATTTATATATTCACATAACATAATAGTGTCAAATTCAATCCATATTTCCTCCCTTTCTTGTCCCTCCCCCCAACCCCTTCAATCTCCTTGTACTCTACTAATCGTCACTGGGAACTCTTTTAAGAGGACATTGATGCCATTCATGTGGCCTCTACCCTTATAATTTATACCTCATGAGTACCCCACATCTAATAACTATTATTTTGTTAGTATTTCAACATATAGATTTTGGGGGCTCACAAATATTCAAACTATTGCAGGTCACATGCTGTTATGTAGCATGGAGCATCAGCCCCATTGAAAGAACATCAACTAAAAGTTGGAGATGGGTAAACTCATGCTGGACAAGCAAAACAAAACAATGTGTATATTCTATAAGTATGAGTATATCTTTATAAATATGTGCACTATATTTGATAAAATATTAGGAGTACAAGTGCTAGGTTAAATATATATGTACTTGTATTTTCCTAGGTATTCACAGAATTTCCTCTATATCTATGATGAGTACCTAAGTTTATACTTCTGCTGATAATGAATATGTCCATTCTAGGTCTCATCACTTAATCTCTTCCAATCAAATAGTGAAGAAATTAAATCTCATTGTTGTTTCTAATGAAACAATATTTTAGGCTTTTCTCTAACACTAACTCTTGGTGAGTATGTCTATTTTTTTCCTATTTATATTCATTATATGTGTGTTGTTTCCTTTGTTGCAAACTCCCTGCTTATATGGGTTTCTAATTGTGCCAAAGTAGATAAGTACTAAAAATTAACTTAAATATTTCTCAATTAATATTTATTATTTAACTCAAAGATAATTTTACCTATTCAGAAGTTAGGTTTGGTAACCTGACGTGGCAAAGAGGGACTATAGTTTCAGGGTCACTTTTTTTTAATGACACCCAGCTCTTATTGTGATATAACTTCATCAAATAAGGAGACTATCGATTAAATAGGTGATATGCTATTATATTCTGAGCAGAAATGATGACTCACTAAGAGGCTTCCTATACATTTTTTAGGGCATGGCAAGGTGTGAATGTAGCCAATGTTTCTGAGCAGCCCAGAGGGAGAAGAGTCATCCTATAGAAATATAGTTAGGGGCTCAGTCTTTTTGAAGGCTGGGAACCCTGAGACCTATCTTGGAATAGAAGATGGTCAAAGACAAACTTCAAAGTAAATATAGAAGAAAACAGTAAAGTAGCCCTGTGATCTAAAGCCTAAAACATTGTTTTGCAGAGCTCAAGTATGCAGAGGTCAAGAGAAAGTGTTGTAATTTCAACAGCAACAACAGTAACATAAAACATTTGCTCATGAATTTTTTAGGAAAACAATAATACTAGCTTCTCTGAAAGATCAGATGTGGTCTGAAATCCTACAATTAAAGCCCCTGATGATATGGAAAACTATAGGAGCTCTATATTAAAAGATTAAGTTTTTTAGACAAAAGTAGAGACTATAAAACATGTAAATGTATTTGATGAATCTTAGCTAAGATGTTTTATTAAGAGCAAATTTAGGATTTAGAAGAAGAATAGTTATACAATACATAAATTAGAATTCTCTACAAATACATCTACAGTAATTATCAGTAAATGGTGAGGTATACTTAAAACAATGAGTCACATTTTCCATAAGTCAAAAGGAAAGACAGAAAACCAGCTAGATGTGTCTTTAAGAGTTTTAAAATCTATTTAAAGATAATTTATCAGTTCGGTAATTATTTATTGCATATACACTAGGTGCTAGACATTGTATTTTTCACTGAGTTTGCAATGTATATAAAAATGAAACAAATACATCTGCTTAATGGAGTTCTTAATAATCTAGAAAACACAGATTATGAACAAAACCAAAATGGAGCAAACCTATAAATAAGTAATAATACATTTTGAACTGCTATGACAAAAAGTAAACTTGGATATTGACAGAACAGGGCCAGAATCAGTTCTATGTGTTTATTCATTTAACTAATTCAAACTTCTCCATATATGAGGCAGGTACTGGTGTCATTTCCCCTTTATAAATGAAGTGACAGAGGCACAAAGAGGTCAAAGGCATACAGCAGGTCCATTGCCATACAGCAGGATGACGTAAAGTTGGGCTGTGATCTTATGTAGTCTCTGCTCTCAGCTCTTAAGAATTGTTGTACAGAGAACGCTATAAGGAATAAACTGTATTGACAATGTGGTTAGGGAAAGTTTCACTGAAAAAGTGACATGTAAATTGAGACTTGAAGAACGTGATAGATGCAGAACCTGGAGATCAGCATTCAGGTAGAAGGAAAATATCTTCTATGTCCCTAAATGGGAAGGAAAAACTGGTAAATTCTAGGGTATAAAATGTTACTAATAATCATTAAGAGAGGATATTAAAAAAATGGGGAAAACCACCAAGAGTCACACTCTGCAAGGACTTGTAAGCCAGTGTTGCATTTGAAGGGCAATGAGGAGAAATTAGACCTGACCTGACCTGATTTGTGTTTAAGTGCCTGCTGTGTAACAATGGATTAGAGAAAGTCCATGGGAAGACATGGAAGGACACCTGCAAGGAGGCTGTTTCAGTAACTCTAGAGAAAGTTTTTGATAAATTGGTAGGAGAAGCTGGGAACAAGAGTAGACATAGTCCACATATATTTTTGAAGCAGAAATCATGGGATTTGCTGACAGATTTAATGTGGGTGGTGAGAAAGAGCACAGAAACTAGGATTACTCCTAGTTTTCTAGAATTATCACCTATGTGATACCACTTTAAACAATTTGAGTATGTGGTCGTATATTGCTTAAAAGAGGATGGGGGCGCCACATAGGCCTTCCCAACGAGTCGGGGGTCCCGAGAGAAGGACAAAGAAGGGGTCCCTGGGGAAGATGATATGGGGTCTCTCTGGACGGTGGCGATTCATGGAGCCAATCTCCCCAGGCCCTGGGGTGTAGGTAAAAATCTGCTCTGCCCCAGTGAGACGCAGAAACACCCAGAGCAAGAAGCAGGAACACCAGGGGCAAGAAGCAGAAAACACCGTTTATTCCAGAAAGTGTAGAAACTTAAATAAACTCTTGGACCAATCAGATCCAGAGGTCAGAAACAAAGGGGTGCTCTTTGACAAGAGCACAGTCTATTAGCATAGAATGGGGAAAGATAGAAGGGAGGGGTTGAAGGTATTGGAGAGTGCTCCTACAGTCCTATGATGTAAATTCAGAAAAAACTGAGAATGAATGTTGTACAGTGTTTGGTTTAGAGCTTATTTAAGATGCTTGTAAAAACATTCAATTAAACATATCATACAGGATATTGAATATGAGAGCCTGGAATCCAAGGAGAAGTATGAGGAAAAGATACAGTTTTGGTATTGTCAGTGTAGAGATAATTTAAAGCTATTAAAATTCATTAAAGAATAATATCCAACATGTATAAAACCCTGGGTCTGGGAGAAAGAAAAAAATATTGAGGAAATATATCAGAAAATAAGGAGAAATGAGTATAATGAGTAGGGATTGGTCAAAGGGCTTTGAGATATTATGTAAACTGAGATCACAATAATCTAGATATGTTCTTGATACCTAAACATCACTCCCTCCCCACTATGGGGGATCAAACCTAGGGACACTTTACGACTGAGCTGCACCCTAGCTCTTATTTTTCATTTTGAGACAATCTAAGTTGCCCAGGCTGGTCTTGAACTTGAGATCCTCCTGCCTCAGCATCCTGAGTTGCTGGGATTAGAGGCATGTGTACCATGTCTGATTGCATCCCTATATTATATTGACCCTTTCAGGCCATAGATTACAAACCATAGATTGCAGACTAATTAGCAGCAACTTAAGGCATGCCTTGAGTTCATATGCTTTCACTTGTTTAATAGCCAGTTGGCTATTTATCTCCTATTGCATTTCTTTCTCCTAGATTCACCATAATATTTATCTCTCAAAAACATCAACAACCAAAAACCAAAAACTGTGAAACATTTGTAATTAATACTATCAAAATATCTGTCATTGTATAATTACTCCAAGAAGAAAGAGCACATGTTTAGAACTCTTTTGAGAAGTGGCCAAGGAACTGGCTTAGAGACCTAGGATTCACATTTAAGAATGATACTGATGAATCAAACAAAAAGGGGCCAATGCTTTCTGAGCTAATTGTTTAGAACTGGATTTTTGCTCCAGCTGCTATAAAGTAGAAGACAGATGATGTGAGAATTTGTAATTTGTAATTTAAAACTTCATGAACCTTGAAACTTTCTGGAGACTTCGGTCAGTCAGTTGATTTACTAGAAATGATGAGACCACCATAATCCATAAACTATCTATTTTCCCACCACCATGGCAGTGAAATAGAGGAGAAAAACATGCAAATTGCTCATTTATGGTTTTTTTATTTGCTTTCCTAAATTGCTTCTAAGCTCACTGAATCGGATTTCTATAACATCTTTAATTATGATGAAGTCTTGGCTTAAAAAAAGAAAAGTTGTTTAGTTAGAACTTCATAATAGGCAATGAAACATTTAACCAAAGTACCAGCTCTCACATTTTTTATGTTGTTTTTTATTTGGCATATAGAAATAGCATAATGGGATCTACAGAATTTGATATTAGAACTTTAAAATGTTAGTATAGAGATTTATAAAATAATTCCAAAACAAAATCAACCATTACACATAACTTTTAGGATGGCATAAACATGGACAAAGTTCTGAATATATTTAGATAATGTAACAAATAATAAAATAACAGAACAGCATGGATTATTGAGGCTTTGCAGGAGAGACAATGTGATCTTTGAAGCAAAATCTGCCATTTGTGAAGCAAGAATCAGCTAGTAAGAGTATCCATGGGAATTCTTTTGGATAACTTTGAATTGACAAGCACATGCAGCCTTAACATTTCTAATTCTAAATTTCTCTTTTCTTAGAAATGTCAAAATATTAATGAAAAATTAGCATTGCAAGCAATGTTCTCACAGCTAATTTACTTAATAATTGATTTATCTTCATTTTTAATAAATAAATATTACATATCAAAAGTAGATTCTCAAAAGCAAATAATCTGACATGAAGTTTTAATGTTTAAGACTTAATGTTTCAGTAAAATTAAAGGAATGATTGCTTCAGATTTCTTGTTCAAAGATTTACTGAAATGAAGGTTTCAAATTCTGTAGGCGCAAATGACATTTTGTATATTTTCTTGTTTAATCATTTGAGATAAAGGTGCTATAAATTCTTTATAATTCTATTTCTTATTTAAACAAAATGCTTTTCCTTATTTCAAGATGATCCACACTATGCCATTTTTCTAAAACTTTAATCTTGCTTCTGAGGAGAGTCACATGAATGTCCTAATGACTATATCTTTACTATAGAAGTTAAGGGAAATTTCAAGGTTCCAAGTAACTTGTGACATTTCTGTTTCTCTTATCCTTCTCATCCTATCTCTCTCCTTCCTTCTCTTCTCTTTTGTTTTAAACAGTTAAGCCCATAACTGACATCAGAACCAGTTTATGATGAAAGTGTTTCTATTATATATTGATAATAAGTGCAGATGAAGTTTCTTCAAAAATAAACAAAGTGTTAAACCACAAATTAATTTGCCTTAGAGGATTGGATTGGCAGAATTGACCAAACCAGGAGTATCTGACTCCTGTAAATATATCTCTTCTGCAAGTGTTCTTATAGCTTGATGACATGGTATGTTTGTCATGGAAGAGAATATCTTAAGCTGAAGTGAAGGTTGGAACTCTGGGCAAATGGTCTTATCATCACTCCAAAATGTCTGAAGCTCAAAATTTGCAAGAAATTTAAAAAGTAATTAGATTATAAAGGGAATTCTAATTACAGTCAACAATAACAGGAAAGTTTTTCAAGCTTACATCTAGTAAGGGTTTTTAATTTTAGTTTCTTTAAAGATCTAGGTTTTTTATTTTGGAAAATTGTGCTCAGTACTTAGAATTAGTGGTTATTTTTTCTCATTATTCTCTCTCATATGAAGGTTTTACTGTGACACTTTGTAGGTTAAATGGTAAGTCTTCAAGAATATATTTATCTCTTTCAGTTCATACTGAATTTGTAAACTATTTTTTGTTTTTTATAGTATCCTAATAGTCATTGGTTCTCCCTGAACTTATTCATCTTTTAATCAATTTGACCTCTTCTATAATGAGAATAAAAAAACTATCTTGTTATTAATTTGGCACTTGGAATTATGATGATTAATAATAACACATCTTATATACAACAGATATGTAAACTATATTGTCATGAATTACAACAAACAGCATAATTTTATCTTAAAGTCAATTGATTTCTCTTTAAATATGTCACTGTGTGCAATACCATCATGGGAAAAAATAGAAGGTGACTTCTAGTTGTTTGCAATTAAAAATCCATAATTAAAAATTATTTAAACCATGCCTGGTCTTGAAAAACTCACGAATGTTGAAAATTGTAAATTATTTTGTCTTAGATAAAAAAAGTTTTTGAAATGTGAATTTATAATTTTAAGTCAGTTTCTTTTAATGTAAAGTAACTGATATTAAAGTATAATTTTATAATAGAAACAATAATTATAAAAGTACAGACATTTATTAAAGGCTCATTGATTAATAGTTTGCATTTCACTGAAACATAAATATATATTTATGCAATCTATATTAAATACTCTGCTAATCCTGGAACTTTTCATGGATACTCAGGTTACTACCTTGATTATACATATACATAAATGTGTACATATATAAGTGTATGTATAAAATGTTATTATTCTAAAATACTCATTATTTTAACTTTTGGGTAAAAGCCAAAATAATTGGGAAAAAAAGTCCTACAAATAATATGGATGCCAAAACAAAATGTTTGTTTATTTGATTAATCAAATTAAGAAAAGGAGAGATTTTAAGGAAGAGAAGAAAAACATTACCTCAATTACATAAAAAATTAAAGAATTAGAAGAAACTACCACATACAAACCTACTGGAATGTATCACCTATTGTTGAAGACCCTTGTAAGTAAAATAAATGGGTCATTTCCCATCAAAGTAGAAAATATCAAAATTGACCAAGAAAATATTTAAATACTGCAGTAAATAAATTAACCTAGAAGATAGTGGATGACAGTTTGATATCAACTATCAGCAAAATGACTAGCTAGGTTCACTGCCAAGTATTACTTAATTTTAAATGATGGAGAAATGCATCTGTGCATATGCATGCCCATGTTCATGTTGTATATGGTTATTCTAATAAAAGTCCTCATGAATATTTAAAAACTAAAACATATCCCCTAAAGATATCAACCTTCAGTGATTCTTAAACTGTAGCACAATTTTAACAGAGATGCCTTATAGAGAATAAATGCCTTAAGACTGTGAATTACATGAATATCTTGCCAATGCATTTTGATTTGAGCATGCAGAAAAGTTCGTTTTAGAGATGCAGTAATGAAAAAATAAGTATAAGAAAATTGAATTAGGAAGAATGCAAGTAACTTACAAACTATTTGTTATTAAGATATGATGAGTGGTGGTTGATTATGTTTTCAAGAGATGAGAGAATTATAAAATAAGAGAATTATGATTAAATTTTCTCAGCATTTGTACATTTTCATTTGTAACTTATCATTCAATTGAGTTTAGTCCAGTAGACACCTGATTGTGGTAAAAGTTTTAGATAACCTGCTGGTTTCAAACTTTTCTCAATAGTAGTAGTATTTTTCTCTATTTAGACATAATAACTTTATGTTTATAGTTATGTCTAACTTTATGTCTAAATTGTGTAATTTTATATCTTAACAGCTAATACTTGGAAGACAGTATGTTAATGGAAGTAAGCTAGGCACAGAAATACTGCATAATCTCACTTAAATGTAGAATCTAAAAGAGTTGATCTCGTTGAAGTATAGAATAGAATGGTGGTTGTCAAAAGGTAGGCAAGGAGGGGAGGTAGAAATTGGGAATAAGTTTGTCAAAGGATACAAAACTTAAGTTAAATTGGAGGAATAAATTCATAAGAGCTATCATAAAACAGGGTAACCATAGTTAATGAATTATATACTTTAAAATCGATATGAGAATAGATTTTAAATATTCTCATCACAAAGAAGTATGTATGTTACTACATAAGTGAATTGATTTGGTTTAGTCATCATACAATGTTTATTTCAAAATATTGTGTTTTACACCACAAACATATGATTTGTACTTGTTAGAGTAAAATAAAAATCAATAATGATAAAAAATAGCCAATAAATTTTGAATGATTGTTATGTGTTAGGCATTGATTCATTTAATTTTTACATTAACTGTATGGACATTGCTCATATTTTAGATAAAGAGACTGAAGCACAGAAAAGTGATGTAACTTGCTAGTATATTACAGAACCAGAATTAATACCTAACCAGAATTTGGGCCTTCTTAGTCTTTTTTTCATTAAAATAAGGCCAATTTTAATTGATTATTTAAATATACATAAATTTCTGTGAAAAATGGTCATCGCATTTATGTTGACATTGATTGACAGATCTTAACAGTTTAAGATGTTTATTATCTAACTTAAAAGAGTCAGAATGCTGGTTTTTATTCCTTTTTTTAACACTAAAAATAGGAGTAGTTTGAACATAGTCATATGATTCCAATGCATAAAAAAGTCAAAGACTACTTATAGACTTTCTTTAGGACTTTGTTCTAATGATAACATGTTCCAAAAGTTTTCAAGCCAAAAGATTAATTAAATTTAGATTTCTATTCACTAAAAATTTAAATCAGCCATTTTAAAGTAAGGTTGCAGAATAAACAAAACTCAACTAGATTTTTCCCCCTTCTCTTTGAAATATCCCTCATTTTGTCTACCTTTCAGCAACAGATCATATGACAGATGAATTCTAGCACATCACAGGAAGCCATGAATTATTATTGTTATTATTATTATCATTATCATTTTGCATTTACAGAGCACATTTTCACTTAGAGACAGTGTGTGTATGTGACATTCATGGCATGAATTTGTTGGTACAGAACAAGAAAAAATAGCTATGCCTTTTGAAAAAAAGTATTCATCATTGTAAGGCAGGGAGAAAAAAATTAGTCCAATACAGAATTTCTGTTAAGGAAAAAATACCATTCAATAAAATACCTTGAAGTATTCTTCAGGAATGAAAAGGAAAGCCTTCTGTGACATGGCAGTTATGGGAGTAGTTGAAACAAGATTTCTAAAATGCTCTATGTTGTGAATGAGAAGAATTTGGAGTTTCCTATTGCAAACCTGAGCTGGGATGAGGTGTTACAGAGAAAATAAAGGAGTCAGAGAAACTTCTGTATTACTGAAGGCTAAGAGGACTGTACGGACACCCATTTTCTTCAGTTCAGAATGATCAAGGTCATGTGGAAGAGAGATGATGATTTACGACTTAAAAGCAAATTGCTTTTTTATAGCTTAAGTGAATGGTGGTAGAGGAATGGTAGCAGAGATGCTGCAGAAGGGAACACAGAGATTCCAATTGTGAGAAGGATTCAGGATACCATTTCTGGGTCTGGGATACAGGATGTCAACTGCAAGGAAGAGAGAGGTGTCTCTAGGAGCTAAAGATAGCCCATATCTTACAGCCTGTGAGGAAATAGAGACTTTTTCCCTACAAACATATGGAACTGAGTTCTTCCAAGGAACTAAATGAACTTGGAAGTGTCTCTAAGAATCAGCCTTTAGAAAGAAAACAGCCCATTTCAATCTGGTTCTTGTGAGATCTGGACCACAGGAACCAGCTTAGCTACACTGTCCCCTGACTTCAATGTCATGCAAATAGGGAGATAATATTGTTTGCACTTCTAAATTTGTGTTGATCTGTTATAACAATAGAAAATAAATTTGATGGCTAATAATAATCATAAGAAAAACAAGCAACATGGAATTCTCATGTAATTCTCTGTGTTACAAACTTTGCTAAGGGCTTTATGAGTATTTCATTTGATTTTATAATAATTCATGAAGTAGTGTACTTGACTCATTCTGAGAAGTATTTTCAACCCAAGCCTCTTATCTCTGAGCATCATTCTTTACTTGGACATAGGAGTGGGCTTTTGGGAGTGGTGGTAGTATTTTGTGATTTCATTGCTTGGGCCTTAAGTAGTGATCATCTGGCTAAAGGTGGGTCAAATAAATTGTATTCTTTTGAGTTTGAAATTTCTGCTGAGAGATCTTTGTTTCATGGACATAAGTATATAAAAATAAAAAAAAATTGTAGAAGGTATTTACCTGGAAAGAAAAGCTAGAATAATGAAAATATATAAGGTCAAATGTTTATAAATAATTATGGAGCCAGAGATGACTCCATAAAAGTGACTTCTGAAGTTTTAGATGGCTTTCTGGTTTTCTGTTTCCATTGTCTCTTGAGGCTGAGCTGTATTCTGGGCTACACTTCATTAAGGAAAAATCCTCCTTTTAGCTTAAAACTCACTTGAGTAGAACCATGTTACTCCTAACCAACACATGTTAACTAAGGTAGGTAGCATTATACTTTTATTTAAAGATATTATATTCATTAACATGGGTTAAACTGCTGTACCAAATAGGGCTCTTAGGATTTAATGCAATAGCTTCCAGTAGAAGTCAAGAAACATCCCAAGTCACCAGGAAGCTGTTCAACTTGGTGATTCCAGAAACTCTGCTGCTTCCAGTTTCTTGCTCCATCTTCCCCTACAATCTTCATTGTCCCTTGAGTCAGCCTGTATTTAAAGAGGAAAATAGAAGAGAAATGTTTGCTTAAAAAGCCTTAGTTCCAAAGCTTCGTGTTGCTTTTCTGTTCACGTTCCATTGTCAAGAACTGGTCAGATGTCTGCAATTCGCAGTAAGAAAGGTTGGGAGATAAAGTCTAGGCAGAAACCTTGAAGAAGTGAAAGAAATTGTTTTGATTAGCTAGCAGCCTCTGCAAACAGATGTCCACTAATTTGTTCAATATTAAGACAACTGGTATTAACAGAGGTGGGAATTGAAACACAATCTCCAACTCCAACTTAACCATTTTTTCCTACTACATTTTATATTTTGCCAGATGGCTTCTATCTGTATAATTAGTTGTTTTAAAATTCTAAACTTGTTAAATTGCCAGCTCTCATGTTTTGTTCTTTTAATTTTAAAGTTGTTTTACTTTTAATTGAGATAATATCAGAAAAAATTCTCAGTACTCAACCGTGTTTGGGGAAGGTCAGTGACAAATCACACAAGAACAGCTAAAATCTTAATTAGGCTACTAACTTCAAAGCTCAGGTGTATAACCATGGGCTAGATTACTTAATGATGAATCACAGCCAAAAAATTGGCACCCTGTATTTTCTTTTATATTAGTACTTTTGATAGCTCAACAACATAAAGTCAATTGTTTTCACTCTATTGGTATGAAATAAGTGACAGTAAGTCATCAACTTACTTTACAGTTAATTGACCTACAAAAATATTCTGGATATATTTCACCATTCTTGACTTTTTGTCCTGTCAATTTTCGGGAGTTGATATGGTCTGGATTTGGTTTGAATGTGCTACCCAAGTTTCACATATTAAAATTTAATTCCCATCATGAAGTATAAAGAGTGGAAAAATAATCCAAGTATCATGATTACAGATAGGTTCTTTGGGACATGATTGGGATTAGATGGGATTATCGAGGTGTTATCCTCATAAGTGAATATTGGTGGCTTTATAAGAAGAGGAAGAGAGTTCAAACCAGGCATATACATGTGCTCCATGTCGCTTCCCATGTGATATCCTATTCAACCATGGGGCTCAACCAGCAAGGAGGCCATCAAAGAGAACCCTTCAACCTCCACAGCTGTGAAAAAAATAAATCACTTTTCTTTATAAAGTTACTTAGCCTTGGATATTTTGTTATAATATTGAAAAGCAAGGTTGAAAATATTGAAAATACGAGGTTTATTGGTATTGGCAGGATGGCCATGATTGGAGTCTGCTGTTAAACATATTTGGAGCTTAGGTTAAACATTTAATTTAGTGAGAATAGGGGCAGCAATGTGGATGGCCTGCTTGGAAAATGTTTACTTATTAGACATGCTTTTGGGGGCTTATAGGATGGATTCTACAATCTACAAGTCATCTCTATTATTCAAGTGAAATAGATGGCTAAAAGTTTCCAAGACAAATAATGGAAATAGGGAGAAAAGAATTGGTAGGTCATTAAGACAGATGTGTTGAGCAGGTTTTACTGCTCATGTAAGGTGTATTGTAATTTCAGTGACAATATATTGATAGTTTGACATTGGCCATGATATGAATATTGATTCTATGAAATTGGAAATATTTATTCTTAAAATACTATAAACCATGGGGTTCCCATATCCACCAGAGTCCTGAAGGTTAAACATTTACCTGCATGTCACTGGTGTCTCTACCCTAGGCAGACTAATAGTAACCATCTGAGAGAGTTTTCCCTAGGTTACTGTTATTGGCCAAGATCAGTGTTAGACTTGCTGACTTTAGTGTGGGGACCTAACAAAAGCAAGTAATTATCAGTTAATGGGTTACTAGAATAAAAACTAACAATCAGTGTGGTCTTAGACCTTCTCATGTAGCATGGGGTTAGGATGTCTTGAAAACCCTATTGTAAGAATGTGTAAGTGACAGAATGGTAGGCAACACATAGACAGCCACTGCAGGGGTCTCTGTGCTTATCTTGTTCCTTTATCAGAGATAGTCATGATTTGATACTAACTCTATGTTAGTACTATTTGGGAAAGATGGGGAGAAAATAAATTCACCTGCAAGGAGATTAAAAGACACATAACAAGGTTATGCCTGTTTGATTTTAGATCTCTGTCTCTCTTGTCTCAGTGGCACCCTAAGGACCATTTTTTCCCCTTTTAATCCTCAGCCTTCAGTAACTGTTACATCTTACTATTCAAAAACAGAAACTAAAAATCAAGAGATAAATTACAGAAATACCAGTGAGCAAAAGACTCAAATGCAATTTTCTTCCCAGGGAATAAATGACCCTTAAGTTGAGGGTGTAGCTCATAAGAGAAAACAGACTGGACACATCTCAGTACTCCAGGCATGTATGGGAGGCAAGAAGAAGGACATGATGATTAGTATGACTCATTGTCTAAAGATCTGGATAACCGATGCATCCTTAGAAAAAGGAGTTGCTTTCTTCCCTGAGGGAGATCCTGATAACAGGTGACCGGGAGAGGTCAGAAAACATTTCCAGTTGCCTGATGGGTGTACCTCAGCATTGGGATATATTGCTTAAGAAATTATTTCCTCTTTTACTGGAGGAAACCATAATCAAAGAGGGGATCATTTTTAGGGAATCTTACCTAGTATCAGGTTGGGGATTTGATGAACCACGACCCAGGGGTTTGATTGAGCTGTTGCTGGATACAAATATATCAGAGTGAGGAAACATTGTACTTGAGCATTCCAGGCTAAACCAAAGCATATCAAAATAAACAAGTCAGTGACTGTGGAAAAATATGTAATGTTCTAGCTGGGCGTGGTGGTGCAAGCCTGTAATCCCAGCACTTAGGGAGGTTGAGACAGGAAAATCGCAAGTTCAAAGCCAGCCTCAGCAACAGTAAGGCGCTAAACATCTCAGTGAGACCCTGTCTTTACATAAAACACAAAAAAGGGCTGAGGATGTGGCTCAGTGGTCGCATGCCCTTGAATTCAATCTCCAGTACCAAAAACAAAAACAAAAACAAAAAAAGTTTAATGTCCTCAAGCGCTCAAGTGGACTTTTTGGTGAGTAAATAGCTGAACGGCCTTTCTAGCTAATTTCTGAATCATTTCCCAGAATACTAGGGAAAAAAGCCTTTACATTCTGAAAATTTATGGAATATGGAAATAAGTTCAAATATTTTAAAATCAGTTTCAGTCTCAAGCTTTTCCAAGTAAATTTCTCCAGTTGTAGAGTATGATTACTCTCCTTCCCCCTCAACATCTTTTAGACATCCAATCTGATCAAGAAAGGAGAAGGGTTAGAAGTTGAAGGCAGCTGAAGGAAGAATAAGAAATAAATTCCCTGGAAGAGTATGTGGAAATGACACAGGTCACAGTGCAAACCCACCAGTGGCAGTGAGAATATAACAAAACAGATGTTATTTTTAATGGTATTATTCTAAGCTTTCAGAGAGCTCAGGGACAATGCTTCAGTTAGGGCACCTTGATCTTGTCCTGGGCCCAGGCAGTAAAGAAGGACAGTGATGGGAGAAAATGAGAGCCCAAGAAGGATGTGTTCTTTGAAAAACATGGGAGACAGCTCCTGGTTTAGAGATTGTCTTTCTTAAATTACTTTCTTATACATGCACTTTTCTCACATTTTCTTCTTTTACTTTCCTTTATTTTTTAAAATTTATTTTATTCTTTGGTTCAGTTCCTGAACCTATGCCTATCTAGGTAAACCATCACTTAATTAGAATGTGCTTAATGGTTAATAATGACATTTGGCAGGTAGCTGTTGCCACACATACATGTACAGACTTGGAATGGAATGAGTTCTGAAGGTTTAGGCACTGATTGTGATAAATTCCAACATTATTTTTGAAGTGCTGGCTCAGCACTCAGAGCAGCAGGAAGGCATCCAATGCTAGATGCTCTTCTTTCTCACAGTCTGTGTACAATGTAAGAGAGGCAGGTCATTCTCTTCTATTTTTCTCTCTCTTCAGGGGTGGCAACTTGAATACTCTCTATAACAAAAGCCTAGAAAATGTGATTTGGGAACTCCTAACAGTATATTGAGAATGAAAGAAAAATCTGTGGAAGAAACTCTAAACTAGAAGAAATGACTTCTCCTTTCATGGAGAATACAGAAGAAAGTTGAATGGACTTAGGGAATTCTGGGAAAGCTCTAGGAGTGCAGTATTGTTTGAAATCAAGAATTTAAAGAATCACACTGAAAATTTGCAACTTAGCTGCAGAATCTTTAGGTTGTATGGAGTTTATACACATTTATGGTTGTGTATAAAAAAATCAAGTAGAACTACACTGAAGTGAATGAATCCATCATGCCTAAATTTAAAATTCATTGGAAAGATCCTTGAGGATCAGTTGTCAATTCTAAATTTAAGTGATTTTTAGGAGGTACCAAACTTCAGAGGACAAAAAAAACTCTTGCCACCTTCATCCCTAAACTACCTCATAGAACTTTTTAATCTTCTTAAATTTGTTAATTTTTATTTGGAGATTAGAATTCCCTTGAAATATTATTATGCTATTTAAGATAAAATATTGAGAAAGCTATTATAGGTGCTAGCTTCCTTGCAGTGTATAGGCTTAAGATGTCTCCAGATAGGTATTAACTCTTCCACACTTCTATGAAATATAGATTTGGTAATGCTAAGCAATTGTTGACTACCAACCTTGAAAACTATCAGCCATCATTGATTTTACTTAACCTACACATTACAGGAATTAGTCATTTGCCAGGGTAATGGTCACTAAGGGAGCACTGAGGAGAGTAGCTTGACTATTAAGCAATTGAGAATTTATTTAGTAATTATAAAAGAAGGCTCAGTTGCCTCTAAAAGAGAAGATACTTCATTTTTTAATTTTTAGTTTGTTCTAATTAGTTATATGCAGTGGTAATTTTTGATTTCTTTTTCTTCCTTGTAGTTTTTGTGGTTATTATGGGGTTTACATTATACTTCTTATAATTATAGTAGACTATGTTAAGCTGTTAATCACTTAACTTTGGTTGTGTACAAATGTTGTATCCTTTTGTCCTTTCCTTTACGATTTATATTTTAGTCACAATTTACATCTTTTTAAAATTGTGAATTCTTATGAACTTATTGTAGCTATTATTATGTTTGATCATTTTGATTTTAAACCTTCATGCTAGGGATTTAAAAAATTTACACACCATCAATACAGTTTAAAAAATTTACACACTATCAATACAGTAATAGTATTCTGAATTTGACTATATATTTACCTTTACTGGTGAGTTGTATACTTCCAAATGTTTTCATGGTACTAATTATCCATTTGTTTTCAGTGGAAACTCTCATGAGGGAGATCTAAGGTTATAAATTCTCTCAGCTTTTGCTTGTTGGGAAAGATTCCATTTATCTTTAATCTTTTAGAAAATGTTTATATTCATTTATTTGTATTTTTTAAACTCATATACAAGCATGGGCATTTTCTTGTCTTCCACAATCTTTTTTATTAGTGCATTATAGTTGTACATATGATGGAATTTGTTGTTACATATGCATACAGGCACACAATATAACAATGTAATTTGGCCAATATTGTTCCCCAGCAGTCCCTCCCCTTTGGTCCCTTTCCTCTACTAATCTCTTCTCTTTCATCTTTCAAGGACAGCTTTTCTAGATTTAGCACTGATGGCTGGCAATTTTTTTTTCTGTGAGGATTTTTAATACATAATCCTATTCTCTCCTGTTCTACAGGTTTTTTCTCAGAAATTTGATGATAGTCTAATCTATATCCCCTTGTATGTCATTTGACACATCTCTTTTGCCACTTTTAAAATTATCTTTGCCTTTACTTTGGACATTTGATTATAATGTGACTTGAGGAGAACACTTTTTTGGTTGAAACTGTTTGGAAGCCTTTAAGCTTCAGAGATCTGAATGCTTATTTCTCCCATGATTTGGAAAGTTTTCTGGAATCATTTTAATAAATAACTTTCTGAGCCTTTCTCCTCCTAGCTGAGGAATTTCCTCTCAGTTTTGGGTATAACATGGGCCACAGGCAGCCACAGTATCACCATGAGCTATGGTCCTGTCTCAATGTCTTATTGAAGTATTGTGGAACCTGTGAAATGGGTGCAGGTTCAGTTTCCAAGGAACAGGTGGATGCAGATCTCCCACAAATCAGAGAATTCTGTCTCTGAAACATTCCTCAGAAGTTTGGAATGTGGGGGCAAGAAAGTAGATATGATGCTGGTTATGGGGATCAGAGCATAGCAGTAGCACTGCTTTAAGAAAGACAGGGTTTTCTATGGGTTAGGGCCCTGTAGAGCAAAGCACAGCTGTAATTTGGATCTTGGAGCCAACAGGTTATGGTAACTACTTGGACATCATGAGAATCTATTGTGATGATCTTGGAACCCTGGAGTGCCAAGATAGCAGTGGCCTAGGCTTTGTGAGGCTGCATGTGGCAGCAGTAAAGGACTCAGAAATGGTGAGGCACAGTTGTGGCTTGGGATCTGAGAATCAGGGAGCAGTGCAATAATGGCAACACTTCCAGGGATGTGGAGCACCTCATTAGCTCCAACTCTAAAGGGATGGTTTGGACTCAACAATGTGAGGCTTTCTGGCTATATGGTGGGATAACACACCTCAATTGAGGTTCTATTTCCTTGGGAGTAGGGTAACATAGCACAGGTAATGGTGAGCTCATCTACTCTGCTGGGCTGAATCATGGGTCTCCCACAGGCTGTGGTCAAGGCCATTCTCTTGGGATTAAGCTCTAATTTAGGAGAGTGACAACTTGGTTTAGGTATGATTTCTCAACTGGGCTTACGCTCCTGATAATGAAGGGGGAAGATGGAACAGGGAACTATGTGGGCTCAGGTACTGAGGTTGCAGTTACTACATTGGGCTAAAACTTTGATTATGTGGAACCAGGGCATTGGGTCAGCTTAGGTGCTGGAGGGAGGGGTATAAATGTTCCACTGTACGTAGGCTCCAAGCAACAAGGGGCAGGGCATAACAGCAACTGAGATGGGATAGGTAGAGTGACTCCTAGATAGCTTGTTTTCAGGGGATAGGGGGAACTTAATCATCTTGGCTGGAGAATGGCACACTACTGAGTGCACCATTGCATGCTGCAGCAATGGCAGAGCCTCAGGGATGAAGGCATGAAGTGACTATTAGCCCTCAGAGCGAGATGCACTCTAACAGTTGCTCTGGTCTCAGGATGCTGAAGCACTGTAGCAGCTTGGATCACTGAGAGTGAGGTATAATATGCGCTCATTTTCTGAAGTGGTAGACCCTTGTGAATTCCAGGCAGCTTCCTAATCCGGGCTCAGAGTCTGTGGGGATTGCAGGATTCTCCAGTAGCAAATATTACAGATGTCTGTGGCAGTGATGAGCACCACTGGTGGCCTCCTGCTTAACTTTCTCCATGGGAGATATCCTTCCTGGTTCTAAACATATGCCAGCTTTGGAAATGGAGTGGTGGAGGCAACGTGTTTCATTCCCTTCTCTATATGGCCATCCTCAGCTCTTGTGCTCCACAGAGTTTCTACCATTTCCTTGCTACACTTCAATACTCTCTTGTAGTTACTCTGGTTGAAATGTAGTTGTTTATTCATGCTTTAATATTTCTTAGTTGGGGAGGAATGAGTGTTAGGGGTCTCTATTTGGCCATCTTTCTGATGTCATTCATTTTTTTATGGTGCTGGAGATTGAACCCAGGGCCTCAAACATGTTAGGCAAGCACTCCACCACTGGAATCCTTTCCCAGCCCTGATGTCACTATTACTACAGATGAGTTTGGAGACTATAGAAAAGTTGATCTTACAAGATCAACTCCATCAAGAAATAAATTCTATTAGATCTTACAATTTTTGCTCAGTTTGAGATTGAAGCTCAAAATTTTACTTGTAAATTATTAATCTTAAAATTCATCATTATAGACAGATTTTTAGAAATTTATGAACTGGATGCCAATAAATTGACAATAATTTGCTTATAATTATCAATTTCAAGTTCAATACTAAAGTTCATTGATTAATGCCCATCAAAGTAACTTTAACTTAGATATTCATTACAGGTCATATCTTAGTAAACAAGATATATAAGCCATTTTGTTTGCCTTTGGAAGAGGGTGTCAGGTCATGTGTAATGCAAGGGCATAAGAGGTACTCACAATGAAAGAATTATAGCCAGAAGCAAACCTCTAATAGTAGTCAATTTAATGTGAAGTGAAAAAGTAGACCTTTTATTTCCATGACAAGAAAGATGACTGGATGTTGCTTTGACACTGAACTATTAGTGAGTGAAGATTAGCAACTATCAAGTAACATGTAGTGTCTGTCCAGTTTTATTCTTTGATTCCTGATTGTTATATATTTCCCAGATCATATCTTATCCAATGATCCAGACAAAAGTAAATCCCATAGATACTATATGTTTTGGTGAGATTAGAAGACCTTAATCCCATCTGACAAAGTTGAGATTGGACACAACTGAATGGAGGAAGGTACTCCATGAGTTAAGAGAGCAGTATATATGCAGCTCCTGGTACATAGTCCTTATCACAAACAATTGTTTTCAAACAAGTGAGCAATGCAATTCCAAAATACATTCCTAAATATCTGTTTTATCTAATTATGGTATCAATTTTCTTCACTGAGTTCCTCTAGGTAATAGTCTAACAGGGATTAATGTACTGATAGGTATTTGGAAAGTACAAACCCAGAGTACTGCCTGGGAGGAATAAGGAAATTAAAGACAATGAAGGGAGGTTGTTATGCATTACCTCCAATCTACTGTTTCACAATATGTTGGAAGGAGACAGCAGGCTGCTAGCTATGTATATGTGTTTATAGTCAGAACTTAAGAATGAAAGGAAAACTTCAATTAGAAGTCATCAGGAGAGTAAGTCCCCTCTCATTTCCTGCTGGTCAACTTATCCTATCCCTCTCTCAGAGAGAGAATTCCTTCCCTACCTGGTTGGATCAGAAATCCAAACACTAAAACTCATGATGTGATGTTTTATTCAAATCCAATGTGCTTTGTATGAGAAGGAGGCAACTGAGGGAATTTGAGAGCATAAATATGGTGTGTGTCCTGATACAACATCATAAACAAATTGAATTATCTGGATGCCCCTAGGTCCTAAGGACATTTGACAGTTTTACTTGTGTGTGTGTGTATACACATAAAACAAAGGGTAAGCACTACACTTGGAGTTGTTGTTTTGTTTTGATATTCAGTTTCTGCACACAAGGGGAAACAGGCAATAGAGTTGGCAAAAACAAGAACTCTAGAATCATACAGATTTTAGTTTCATACTCTCATAAGCCTCCAAATCTTTATATATATATATGTATGAAATTGTACCCAAGCAATAGAGTTTTGGGAAGGATTAGCATAGTGCCTAATTCACAGAAATGTTGGATTCATTTTTAAGGAAAGATTCTAATCCCACTTTGACCAAGGGTCCTTTAATTTATTTGTAGTCTCAATTTTTCCAAATTATGCTATTTAAAAGAATATAAAAAACTTATATTTGTGCAATCAGAAACCAAAATACATTTTGAAGTAAGTACTTACGGTTATATTTGTCAGTCCTTAAAATCTAATTTGTACTGTGTCACATTTTCTATGAGAGATTTTCCTTCCTTCAGAACATTTTGTAAAGTACTGTCCCCTCTTTACTCAGTAACCACAGAAATAATTTCTTTCGGCTAACTTCATTCTCTCTCTCAGAAAAGTAAAAGGAAAGCTTTTATTTCTGTTCCTTTTGTCAAGGAATAGACACTTCTTTGGAGACTAAAAACGGAAAGGCAATGTCCTACAGCGCAACATCAATATACTCGTGGGGCACCAACTTAAATGTGCTCAGGGCAGCAGTAGGTCAAGAGTGTCATTGTTTAAGTATATTAAACTTGACAGTCTTTGGGCCACCCTGTGAAGACCAGGTAAAATCAAAGTATTAATCAATTAAGATCTTAATAACTGTGTCTATAGCCAGGCGCCTCCAACTAAATACTCCAGGACCAAGCCAGGGAGCCTAAGTGAATGAGGCTGGCAAGAAACATTTTTTTCCCTCTTCAGAGAAAATAGCAGTGTAATAACAGATGGCAATTGATCCTCAGTGAAAGGAATCAAGCATCTACTATAGAACTGGCCAGTCTGACCTCCTTAGCAGGAAAAATGAAAAAAGGTGTCTTTCTATAAGAAAAAGTCCCTAGTGTTGCCAGATGTTCATATTTTTCAAAATAAAGCAGAAAAAAAACAAGAATCCCCATTTTTATGTGAGGCATTTATAGTAAAACTAGCTGTAACAATTAGTGACAGATTTGGTAAAAAGACCCAAATGGTTCTCCAAATGTGTAGACTAAATGAAATCATCTGTGGTTCATTTCTGGTCAGTAGACAGTGTTTTCTTATGGTTAATTTTATATGGTTTACCTCATAATTGTCAATAGATTTACTGAGGTATAAATAAAAAAAAGTTGGACATATTTAATGAGCATAATGATATACTTTTGCATATGCATGTACCTGTAAAACCATCCCCACGCACAAAATAATGAACATCCTTATCACTCCTAAAAGTTCCTCTTTGCACCTTCCAATAGCTCTCTCTTGTGTTGCCTCTCCCTGACATCTCTCTCTCCAGAGGACCATTTATCTGTTTTTGACCTTATGATAATATTTTCTTATTATCCTTTCAGAACCCATAGTATCTGTAGTATGTCATATCATTTATTCCTGATATTGGTAGATTGCATCTTCTCTTTTTGTTTCCTACTCAGTCTGGATAGATGTTTATCAATTTTACCTGTATTTCAAAGAACCTGAGTTTCTTTTCACTGATTTTCTCTTTAATTGATTTATGCTCTTTTATACTCTTTATTATTTCCTTTTGTCACCGACTTTGGGTGTAATTTACTTTTCTTTTTCTAGTATTTATCTGAAAGTAGAGGATAGGGTAGTTGAGTTTTCATTCCTTCTTTTTATAATACAGAAGTTTAATATTGTAAATTTCCCACAAAATCATACTTTATGAACATCCTACAATTGTGGTATCTTGTGTTTTCATGTTTATTCAGTACAAAATACTCAATAAATATGTTATTTCTTTTCCAAATACTTAAGGATTTTCTAGATGTCATTCTGTTACTGATTTCTGATTTAAAATTTAATTTCCTTCTACAGAGAGAACATCTGTATTTCTTTCTTTCCTTTTTTTTCTTCTAGTACCAGGGATTAAGCCCAGGGGTGCTTAAACATATCCCACATCCTCAGCCCTTATAACTTTTTATTTTGAGACAGGGTCTTGCTAAGTTACTCAGAGCCATGGTAAGTTGTTGAGGTAGTTTTTAAACTTATTATTCTCCTGTCTCAGCCTCCTGAGCTTCTGGGATTACAGGCAGGCTCCACCACGCCTGACAAACATTTGTACTTCTTAATTCATTTTAGGTTTTGAGACCTCTTTTACAGGCCAGAGTGCTTTATATTTTTAAAAATACTCTTTGCATATGAAAAAAATGTGTTTGTTTGTGTGTGTGTGTGTGTGTTGTGTGTGTCTACACACATACTGATATTTAGTGGTGGAGGATTCTATAAATATTAGTGAGGTCAAGTTGGTAAATAATGCTGTTCAAATTTTAAATGTGTTTTTATAGGAAATTTTTTACTTCTATAATTTGTTGAGAGCTATTGAACTGTCCAGTTATTATTCTGGATTTGTCTGTTTCTCCTTAAAGTTTTAGTTTTTGACTAATGTTTTGAAGTTCTCATATCGAATACATAAACATTTAGAGATTGCTATGGTTTTTAATGTTCCTTCCAAAACTCATGCTAAAAGTTAATTGCCATTTTGTGATATTGGGAGGTGGGGCCTTTAAGAAGGGCTTAGGTGATGAGAGTATTGCCCTTGGCCTATATATATTAAGACCTCTATCATGGGATTGGGTTAGTTATGGAGAGAGTGGGTTCTTATAAACCTTTTTATGAGTTCTTACAAACCTGGTTCCTTGGCTTTCTCTGGCTCCCATCCCTCCTCACACAACATGCTCTCTGCCCTGTGATGCCGTCTTCTATGTTATAATGTATAATGAATCAGAAAGGCTCTTACTAGATGCCAGCTCCTTGATATTGGACTTCCTAGTATTCAAAACTATGGGAAATAATTAATTTTTAAAATAAATTATCCAGCCTGTGGTATTCTATCAGAGCATCATGAAACAGTATTATGAATTGGCTTTTTTATTACTATGAAATGATTGTCCCTGGTAATTTTCACTCTGATCTTAACTCATATTCACATTGAGACTTTACCTTATTTGAATCATATTACACCTTTCCTTACACCTTCCATCTCTCAGCTATATGTGTCATTATATTAAAGCAGATTTCTTATAGTTGTTTCTTGTTTTTTTTTATCTAATCTGACAATCTTTTAATTGAGAGTGTTTATGTGACTCACTTTAATGTGAATTGGGTATAGTTAGGTTTAAATTTACCATCTTACATTTTGTTTTCTATTCATCTTTTGTCCTTTATTCCATTCACATAATTTTTAAAATTTTTTTTGCCTTGGTTGATTATTTCTATTTTTAACTCTTTTGTTGTCATATTATCTATAAATCTTGCTTAATTATTTTAGAGGTTGCATTGTTTATGGATTTTGGATCTTTATCTTTACACAATATGAACTCTGCTCTATTGCACCACTACTTGTGTAAGAACTGTCCAAAAGCATGTTCCCGGCTCTGGTGCTATTGAGCACATATTTCACTTTTGTTTATGTTATAAAACCCACACTGTATTATTATTTTTTAAAGAGTAATTACATTTTTCCCATTGGCCATGTATAATTATTTAATTTTATAGGTTATGTATACTTGGGGGTACATGTGTATAAATTCTTATCTTTCACTATAAATACATGTTACAAAGAAAAAATAAAAAATATAGATGAATTAAAAAATAAAATATTCTTACTCCCTCTGGATTAAAATGCAGTAGGAATCTTTCAAATCAAACAAAAATAATAGGAATCATTTTACCACTGAAATAGGAAATGAAATAATGCTATGTATTTTATTTTCTGATCTAATTTCCCCTACACATTATATCAGATATATTTTTTCAATACACTAAATAGTGTACATCTTTTTACATTGTTATCATATTGCACTTTCTTACTCCCTCTGGATGTATGTAATTTAATATTTTGCATTAGAAATATCTCTCAATATTAATGTTTTTGTTGAGTTTGTATGTAGCTTTTTCTGTTTGATATGCATTTTTTACTTTGCATAAAAACTTTATATAATTTTTCCGTCAAATTTTTGAGAAAATTTTAGTTTGCATGTAGTTGTAAGCAATCATACCAAGAATTATCTTGTAAATTTCACTTAGTGTATCCCAGTGATAACATCCTGTGAAACTATAAAATGTCACAATCTGATTATTGACAATGATTGAATCAAGGCAAGCATAAATCCAAATTATCACAAAGATTTGCTCCCTTCTGAGCACATCCTCTTTCCTCTTTCTGCTGCCCTGTACATTCATGCATGTTCTCATGTACATTAATAGTTTATTCCTTTTTATCTGAGTAGTATTTCATAATAATGAATGTATGGCAGTTTGTTTAATAATTTATCTCTTCAAGATGCTGAGCTATTTCTAGTTTGGAGCTATAGTGAATAAAGCTGACAAGGACTTTCAGTTTTAGGTGACCACTATAAGTTTTCATTTTTCTGCAATAAATGCCCAGGAGCACAATTTATGGGTCAGGTCATATGGTAGTTAGTTACTTAGTTCATTAAGAAATTGTCTGTTTCAAGAGGTACTTATAGTATAACATTTTCACCAGCAATGTATGAGTAATCTAGTTTGTCATTTTAGATATAACATTTGAGATATGTGTAGGGATATCTTATTGTGGTTTAATTTGCAATTTTCTAATGGTTAATGATGTTAAAGCTCTTTTTAAATGTCTTTCTTTTCCCCAACATTTGTATTATTTTGTTTTGTTAGGACATCTAGAATCAGGGTCTCTACCCGACAAGTAGAACAACAGATAAGTTAACTATCTTTAAAAGGCAACTAGGACAAACAAGTATTTACTCAGGAAAGGGGCTCCTTGGGCTGGAAAAAACACAAAAGAGTTTAGCTGCAGCACAATGTTGTCTGCAACACCACTGCAACAATAGAACTTAACTGTGTTCCCTTATCCTGAGATTTGAGACTGGCATTTCTCTTAGAGCTGGGGCTGCAGTGGGGAGGCCTTTCTCACACCTACTAGCTAGTCCAGTACTGGAAGTGGAAGCAGTTACTTGCTGTTTTCCACACTGTTGCTGGGTAAGGCTTGGGCAGTGAGGATAAAGTTCTGGATCAAATCTGGTTGTTTTTTGCCCTCAAACTTCACTGTTCCACAGATTACAATAGGGACTGTGGTCTGGCTCTGATGTGGCTTCATTATGAATATGCTGGCAGTCTGCTATGTTGATTTGGAGCTCACTGGAAGGCAGCATTTCCAAAAACTCAATCAAGAATTCTTGTCATGAAACAGAATCTCTGTTCTATACTAGGGTAGTTGTGACCACGTGCAGATGGCACAGGGACAGTGCTGCTTATCCATGTTGTTAGAGAGACACTGACGGGTTTTAAAATGCACGAATGTCAACTCTGGGTCTGTGAAAAGAGGCCTCTGCCAGGATATCTTCTCTGACTGGGGAACAGGGTCTGTGTGGTGCTCCCTTGGGCTTCATGTGCTTCTTTGACATCAGTATACCTTCTTCAGTTAAACTCTGTTTCTTTTCTCTATCTTATTTGTTGTTTAATTTGCATTTCACTAGTGATATGGAGCATCTTTCCATTTGCTTACTTGCCTCTTTCATAAGGTGTTTATTTAGTTCTTTTGCCTATTTTTTAATCAGCTCATTTGTATTCTACTACTTGGTTTTAAGAGGTTTTTCTTTATTTTGGATAACAGTGCTTTATCAGAGATGTCTTTTGCAGATTTGTTTCTAGATTTTCTCTTATTCATATTCTAGGAGTTTTATGGTTTTGTATTTTACAGTCAAGTCTATGATAACTTTTGAAGGAAAATTATGAAGAGTGTGAAGTCGGCATCTAAAATCACTTTTTTCCTTTTTTTTGGGTGGGGGGGGCACGTGGATGTCTTATTCCAGTGCCATTTGTTGAAAAGACTATTTTCAATAGATTATATTTCCTTTACTCTTTTGTCAAAGATCAACTGGCTATATTTACGTGAATCTAATTGGAAGCTCTATTTGATCTACTTGTCTATTGTTTTGCCCACACCATAGTCTTTGACTACTGTGGCTTTATCATCAGACTTGAACTTTGGTAGTGTCTTTCCTCTGTTGTTGGTCTTTTTTCAATATTATGTTGGCTGTTCTTGATTTTTGTCTTTTTGTGTAAATCTCTTTGATCAGTTTATTGATATACATAAATTGGAATTTTGATTGAGATTGCTCTAATATATAGATCAAGTTGGGAAAAACAATGTCTTTAAAATCTTAAAATTTCTTATTCATGAACATATAATATTTCTCCATTTACTTATTTTTTATTGATTTTTTAAAATCAGAGTTTTCTAGTTTTCCTAATTTTTTTCTCACACATACTTTGTTTAAAGCTAAGTATTTCATTTCGAGATATGCTTATGTAAATAGTAGAGTGTATTTAATTACAAATTCTACTTGTTCATTGCTGCTATGCAAAGATGTAATTGATTTTTGTATATTAATTGTGCATCTTGAAACCTTGGTATAATTGCTTTTTAGTTCTAGGAACTATTTTGTTGCGGTGGTTGATTGATTAATGTTTTATATATGGACAATCGAGTTATCTACAAATAGAGTTTTGTTTTTTCCTTTCCTATCAGCATACCTTTTCTTTAATTATCTTATTGCATTAACTAGGACTTCTGGTACAATGTTGAAAAATAGTAGTGAGTAGACACAGTCTTGTCTTATTCCTGATCTTGCTGAGACTTTTCTAGTTTCTTATCATTAAGTATAATGTTAGCTGTACATCTTGTCTTTTTTTAAAGTTCAAGTTGAGATTTTTCTGATTCTTGGCATGACAACTGATTTTGAATTGGAATATAGATATTGTTTTGGTTTTATTTTGGGTATCTGGATCTTGTTTGAATCTTCCATTTTAATTCTTTTTCTGACTTCACTCAAGACAGCAAGTGGTGAGCTTTACTTAGTTACTAAAGTGTAAATTCCCTGCTTGGTTTCTGTTGACACCAAAGAGGGTGGCTCCTTATGGTAGTTGGGTGGCACTGGACTCTACCTCTCCACTGGGCCTCCACTAGTACCACCTTGACTGGGAGATACAGGAGTTTTTTGTTACTTCTTTCTTGCTAGTATTCACTGGAAGCACTTTGTGGGGAGGCTTGTTACTACCTAGAAGAGATGAAAGTCTGGCTTCCTCTTGGGCCTCTCCGATACCACCTTGGCAGTGGTAAGGTGTTGGAATGCCTTATTACATCCTTGCTAGCCGACAAGTCTGAGTACTCAGACTGAGCTGGCGTTTATGTGACTATAGATTTTTTTCCCCCCTGTAGTGTTTGGATGGAATGGAACAGTTACTGCCTCAACATTTTCTGACCTGCTAGCCTGTCTTTTCCCTGGTCTATCAGAGGCTTTTGTTTTGTGTGTGTACATAGAGGTATCTTTGTTGTTTGGTATTCACTGTCTTCAAAATCACTATTTCCTACACTTAGCCTGTTTTTTATGTGATTTTTAAGAAGGGTAAATCTAGTTCCTGATATTACAAATTGGCCAGAAGCATAAATCCTCATTTATTTTTAAAATAAATAACTTTCTGCATAAATGTTCTTTCTGTGGGTTACTGACTTCTGCTCCAAGTTTGTGATATATGAAGCAAAAAGAAAACCCAGGAACTCACCACCATGTCAATCCTTGGATCCCAAGTTCCCAAACCAGCCTGCCTTCTCCTTCCTACCTTTCAGAATCTTCTTATATTTGTAATTTTGAGAGGTTTTGGTTGTGCTTAGCAGAAGAAATGCAGAAAAGTACTTCTCCATGTTACTGGAAGAAGAATTATAGTTTTTTCTATTAAATAAGTTTACATAGCAAAAAAATTGTGTTTACCAATTTAGTATATCTGATGATCTTCAATACATTGTTTAGGTCCAGACATTGTGAATTTCACATTTTAGTGTTTTAGTATTTTTTATGTTCACAAAGGTATTCTTGAATTCTTCTCTGTCACATAGTTGAGTTACCAGGAAAATTATTTGATCTTTTTTGGTCTTGCTTCTGAGATTTATTAGGTAGAACCAGAGCAGTGCTTTCACTGTAATTATTTTTTTCCTACTACTGAGATGAGATCTGAGTACTGTACCCAATGTTCTATGGAATGGAGGTTTTTCTTTTCTTTTTTTTTAAATTTATTTTTCTAAATGCATTTCAAGTCATAGTACATATGTAGAGCTCAATTTTCCATCTCTCTGGTTGCAAACAAGATAGAGTCACACCATTCGTGCCTTCATACATGTACCTAGGGTTGTGATGTCCATTTTTCATTCAACCATTTTTGCTTTTCTCAGTCCCCCTCCCCTCCCTTACCTCCCTCCTGTCCCATCCAAAGTTCCTCCATAGAATGGAGATTTTTCATTCTGGCTCTGGAATGGGTGCTATTCCTGTTCTTCTGTGTACTTTGAGTAATATTTTCTCTAATGCTTTTGGGTAGCTCTTTCCCAGATTATAGTAATTTCCTCATATAGGTGTGGTTCAGTACTCTACTGAACATTTCATTGGTCTTGCTACAATTCTCTGGAATTCTTATTCAGTGTAGCTATTCCCTCACCAGTATGTTGTCCTGTGGATTCTAGCCACTTTGGTATCCTGGCTCTCAGCTTCACTTCCTCAATTCAGGGAGCAATTGAACTCCATCTGGATTTCCTCTTCTGGCATCATGTCCTAGACAGTCTCTGAAGATAGTAAGCAAGTGCAGTTGTGGTACTTACCTCATTTGCTTCCTGCCTCTGAGCAATCACTGTCCTTTGTTGCTTGGTATCTAACATCTTGGAAATCAGTTTCCTTCACTTTGGTTGTTTTGGATGTAATTTTCAGAACTTGGGTTTTTAGTCAAACATAAATGTGAAAATCAGCTCTGCCCTTTACTAAGTGATCTCGAATGATTTATTCAATGTTTTTAGCTTTAATTTTTAATTGTTAAATCTATAAAAGATGATAGTGGTAACCTTTTAAAATAATGTGATGTAAACATTAAATGAGAAGATTTAGCATAGCTCCTAGAATATTGGGAGTGCTAAATTAGTGATTCCTATTATTAAGCAGTGCTTTGCAGTTTGACTTAAGATATTCTGTATTGTTTTTATCACAACACTTGGAACAGGAAGTGCCTGATTGGTTTGATATTGTCCACTGGGAGGAATAGTTAGGCATAGGGGTAATTGGTACATAGTGGGGCTAGTTTTGATGATTACTGGACTTGAAGCCATACAGAGGAAATAGTCTCAGGACAGGTAACAGTCTTGGAGAGGACATCTCTACATGAAGGATTTACAGTGTACCACAGAGAGATTGTGAGGAAACAGTCTGAATTTATTTGAGAGATGGCCTAGGCTTCCTCTTAGGAATTCACCATAATTCTGTATGGAGCAAACCAGAAGCCTTATCTTGGCATATAGAAGGAGCAGACAATGAATAGAGCTTATTGTTGATAATGAATCTCCATATGAAACCTTACGTTGTGTGTCAAGGATCAACAGTTATTTAAACAGCAGGTACATAATTGGTTAATATAGACTTACATGAACAAAATTCATCTTCCATGTTAACTTCAGGAAAAGGGTATTCCATAAAAGAAAGATAAGTTGGAGAAATGCATCATCAAACAAAAAGTTTGACAGTGTAAACCTACATTTTGCAAATATTAGAGCACATCACAAGTTTTCACTCATGTAATTGAGTTGCATAGACATTCTTTTCTGTAATATTGAACTGTGGAAAGTTTTGTTGTTTCATTGACTTGAATGAAAGGGTCTTTCACCTTCATTGAACCTAGCTAATGTAGAAAACACAATATAACCACTGAGTAATTATTTTGAGTACAATCAATGCTCTTAGGTATTAGTCTCTTGAGAGAAACTATGGAAGTAGATTACTTATAAAGTCACCCTTCCAAATGTAAAGTTTGGTGGAAGAATGCATTAGTAGTTAAAGATAGCAATAGTTTTCATGAGATTTAGTTTCTTTTTAATGTTTTTATCCCTTTGAGCATATATACATTTCGTGCTATTATGTGGTGATATCATACAAATGTCAATATGATCCAGAATGAAAAAATAATTAATGCCATTAATATTAACAAAATAAAATAAATCTAAATATATTGTTTTGAAATAATATTTAAATATAATATTTAATAAAATTATTTCAAGGAATACTGATTGTGAACATTTAATTAATTTTACATTTTTAATACTTATTTTTGTATTTATTTTAAACATTTATAATACAAATGTATTAAATAGATTCCTTGCAATATTTCCACACATGCATACTATGGGTACTCATCAAACCAACTTCCCCTTATCCTCTTTACTTCAGTATATACCCTTCCCAAACTCATCACTATTTTACATTTAGTTTGATTGGTTATTTTTTAACTTCCACATATGAGAGAATATGTGTCTGGTTTATTTCACATGACATTTTGTGCTATATTTCCACTCATTTTGCTGTAAATTATAGTATTTTTCTCTTCTTTATGACTGAATGATAGTCTATTGTGTGTATATGCCACACTTCCTGTAGCCATTGATGGGTGCCTAGACTTTGTCCATATCTTAGTGATTGTGAATAGTGGCACAGTAAACATGGGTGTGCAGGTATTTTTTTTGATATGCTGATTTCCTTTCATTTGGATTTATACCCAGAAGTGGGAAAGCAAAATTACAAAGAGATACCATCTCATCACAGTGAAAACAAATATTATAAAGGAAAACAAAAATTTACAAATGCTGATGAGGATGTCCAGAAAAAGGAACTTGTACATCATTCATGGGAATATCAGTTAGTATAGTAAAATGGAGAACAGTGTGGAGATTATTTAAAAAAATAAATCGACTATTTAAGTTGTGAACAATAGCCACAACTTAGGTCCTTGGCTCTTTAAGGATATTTTAAAGAAATTTTGTATTTTAATGTAGAAAATCCTTTTCATAAAACCATTATGAATCTGATTTTATAGGTTAAAAAGAGACAGGAAAATGAAAAAGATATGCTTATGGTCACACACTGATGAACATTAAAATTTTGTTTATAAGTAGTTTTACATTTTTTGCTAATAGTTAATGCAAGTAAATCAGTAGGTAGTTTTTACAGTTGTTTATTTTTATTGGGGCATTATAGTTTTACATAATAATGGGATTCATTTTTATTTATTCATATAAGCACAACTCACAATGTTGTATTTCATTCTGTTTTCTCCCACTTCCTCCTCCCCTCATCTTTCTGAATTTGGATAATCTCACTTAGCATAATTTCTGTTTTTAATTGATATAAAATATTTGTATTTGTTTATGGAGAATAGTATTATAATCCAATATACATATAAAATGTGTAATGAACAAATCAAGGTAATTAGCATTCCCATTCCTTCATTATCATTTCTATGTGTTGAGAAACTTCAAAGTTTTCTACAGAATTTTAAAAATACTTGATTAATTGTTGTAGACTATTTTTACCCTACTAAGAACTACTTCTTATCCTCTCATTGTATTTTGGTACCTTTCTCGCTCCCTCCTTCTCCTGAATCCCTTCCTAGACTCTAGTGACCTCTGTTCTATTCTCTACTTCTACAATAGCAAGTTCATTAACTTCCACCAATGAGTGAGAATATGTAGTATTTTTCTTTCCATGTACCATTTACAATAACCAAGATATGGAACCAAACAAGATGTCTATTGATGGATTAGTGGATTTTAAAAAGACATATATACACATTGGGAATATTTTCAGCCATAAGAAGAAATGAAATCTTCTCTTTCGTGTCATCATGGATAGAATTAAAGAATATTATGTTAAGTAATCATATTGTTTTGATTGCTGTTATCTTTCTCTCTTCTGAGCAAAACTAGTCTGTAAGTGACAGATATTCCACAAAATTTGCTTCCTGGCCATAGTAGTGGGTTTAGAGGGCGCTACTAATCTAAGTGCAGCCAGTCATACCCATTCCCTAGGAGGTTTAGAACTACTTTTAGAAGAGCTTCTTTAGCTCTTCAAAAATACATGAAAATTCAGTCAAGTAGTTATTGGTGGTATCTACCTGATTTGCAGAAACATACCTCTTAGCAGCAAGAGCAAATTACATCAACATGCAAAGAAATGTAGAGATGAGAATGAAAGGGATAGTTCTAGGGCCTGATGCCTGCAAAATTATACTAAACCTTGCCTTTTAAAGAATCCAATTTTTGTGACATCATTTCAGTTCGATGTATAACGTTATATAAAGATTTAAAATCTATGTTTGTCTCAAATTTTCATTTTTTTTCAGGTTGTGTAAGGAATAGTTCTTTTCTTCATAAATAACAATTTGCATTATCTCCTTTCTTATGCATTCAGTTTGTATGTATTCTCCAGACTTCCTAGCCATATGCTAAAGTGGACAATTTTAAACCTAATTTATACTAAAAGGGAGGAAAATGACAAAAGATCATCCCAAGGCACAGACTGAATCATATAATTCTCTTCTACTAGAGAATTATGTCAGTAGAAATAGCCCTTATACAAGGCATATAAAGACATTAAAATTCTAATTTTGGATGAAAACATCAAGATTAAGTATGGGCCATTTAAAGAAATCAATGAAAAAAATGAATAAAAGCTGAAATATTATGTTTAGCTCTCAAACTCAGAAATTAAGAATGAAAGCATTTACTCACTGTTTTTTTTAGGCTTGGATTTTCATATTTTTTAAAAGACTGTCCCCTGACCTTTCATTTTACCTTTTTTTTAAAATTTTTTTTTAGTTTAAATTTAGTTTTTAAATTTTTAAAAAATATCTTTATTTTATTTATTTATTTTTATGTGATGCTGAGGATTGAACCCAGTGCCTCACGCATGCGAGGCAAATGCTCTACCACTGAGCCACAATCCAAGCCCAATCATTTTATCTTCTTTGATGGAAAAAATTCTGAATGGTTTGACATGGATAGTGGATGTGTTCATCTCTCTTTTGATTTTTTCAATGTATTTAAAATTAATTTTTTAAATTAAAAATTAAGATAAAAATACCTTAAAGTCTGTTATGTCATTCTAGTGCTGACAGTATAAGTACAGATAACACCTTTGCATTATGTTGCACAGTAATTTTTTACATGAATCTTCTATGTTACTGTCTTTAACCAACTGTATGAGTCATGGAATTCTCTCATTTTCAATTTTCTTATTTTAAAAGTGAGTACAGTGATTTACTAAATCCCTTAGAGAGATTTTCTAAATGACATCTAAAAGAAGACGAGCAGTATGACATATGCTTGAGTGCTCTATAAATATTTTTAGTACTATTATTGTGAGGTTGGCAAATAGAAAAAAAGACATAATTAAAAATAAACAATTTTGCAATAGAAATTTGCTTGATTAATTTAGATAATGTGGCTCAGTGGTAGAGCGCTTGCCTCGCATGCGTGAGGCCCTGGGTTTGATCCTTGGCACCACATACAAAGCAATAAAATAAAGACATTGTGTCCATCTACAACTAAAAAAATATATTAAAAATAAAGAATGGAGGGAGGCTGGGGTTGTGGCTCAGTGGCAGAGCGCTTGTCTCACATGTGAGGCATTGGGTTTGATCCTCAGCACCATATAAAATAAGTAAATAAAAATAAAGATATTGTGTCCATCTATAACTAAAAAAATATTTTAAAAAAAGGATTGAGGGGTAAATCATACATTATAAGAATTACTACTATATTATGTTCTATTAATTATCTAATATTTCTATTATCAATATGAAGAAGGTATCAAATTTCTACAAATAGCGCATTTTTTCTCCTGGTGAATTTTACAGTTTCAGTCTATCCTTCTAAAAATCTGTCACTAATTAACACATTCATTATTATGTATAAATGCTTTCTTTATTCTTCATTTAAGAGATTCTGAGTTCTTTATGCATCAATTACTCTACTAGGCTCTGAATGAACGTATGTTAGATTTCACATCTGAGTAAATGATTTTAAATGATTTTACAATGTTATAGGATTTAAAAACATATTAAATTTATTTCTAACTGATACATAAAAGCATAAAATTTGTACGTATTCATGTGGTACCATGTGATGTTTCAATCATTGTCCTAAAGTTTGCAGTATTTGAATGGAAAATGACCTGTGCAAAATACATTTTCATCGTTTCTTTGAATGACAGGAAATATTTTTCTTGCCTCAAGAGTTAAAAAAAAGAAAAACCCTCAAATTGTTTCATTCTGCTAATATTTTTTGTGAAATTTATGGTTAAGATCAAGGAGAAAAATTCTAAAGTAAGTTATTGCATTATTTCAATTTAAAATTGAATCTATAATTGAACTTATAATTATTTTTTCTTGTCAATAAATGTTTTAAATGTTTTCAGCAAGATACTATTCTGTGGCTCTTCATATACAATAAAAACAGTTTCTGGATCATAGAAGGTAGAAAATTGCACTTATTAGTACTCTAATCCATAGGGTCACTTATGTTAGCCCAGTACCAGTTAAAGTTGACCACTATTTGGGAGGAATCAGTAGAATTATGAGATTTGGTTGGTACCAGATGTTTAACTATTCACAAGATTCAAATCACTCCCCCACAAAAAATGATAATGAAATGATTTTTAGCACATGTGTGTCATAGACTATTCTAAGTTAATATTTATAAAGCTAACTTGAGGTGACCAAAAGCTGTGGGAAATCATGTTAGCAATAAAGTGCAACAATTTTATTTCGATTATGGTAAATCAACATTTTAACAATTGTTCTTGATTATTACAGTAAAGCATAAGGATCGTTTCTAAACAAAGTCATTGGTGTGTCTCAATGGCAGAGTCCTTCAAACCAGCATTGAAGGATCATAGCTTCCTGGGGTATTTAGTTTTCAGAGTTCAACTTTCATATCAATATAACAAATTGAACTGAATCTGTTGACAAGTGAAGAAGAAGGATGGCTTTGGGGGATGTCACATTTGTTTCGTAGCCAGAATAACACTGTGGATTTTCTGTGCCTTACAGGGCTTTGTATAAAAACCATAAGACATGAAAGAAGCAGCCAAAATCACTAAAATAAAAACACAGTGAATGCTTTTATGTATACTGGGATACAGAAATCTATAGATATGTTTTTATATTCAGTTGATAATGAAAAACTAGAAATATAGTTTTTCTCTGGTTATATTTATAGGCAAAATGTGATTTTAATTTTGTATGCCATTTATATTTCTTCTCATAAAAAGATCTTAGTGAATCTTTTACCTTACATAGAATGTAATTCAAGCAATGTTTAAATGGTTGAAATAGTTTTTTTAAAATAAATATTCTCTGAAAGCTTGTTAAGTGTGGGGCACTGTGGTACATTCCTTGTAGGATTTAGAGAATTGTTAAACCTGGGCTTTGCCTTAAGGGGAGCTTTATTTTCTTGGTGAATTAACCGACATCACCTCATCTCTCTAAAAATATGCTGATTTATGACTGCAATGCACTAATTGCTCAGGGTGACTCTTGAATATTCATGTACTTTTGCTCTCAGTAATTGAGCTGTATGCCTACTAAAAAATCAGTTAAATGTGTTTCAGAATCAGCTCTATTTGCTTTACAAATAAGGTAATTTAATTACATTGTATTTTCAGTCCCCAAGATTGTTTCCAAGTCCAGTGATTTGCTAGAAGGACTCAATATACAGTTGTAATCACAGCTAAGATTTATTACAGGTAAAAGATACAAAGCAAAGTTAGCAAAGGGAAACAAAAAGGGGTGGGAAAGTAGGAGGTATTCTCTCCCAGTGGTGTCACACAGGATGTGCTTGTTTAGCAACTACCTGTGAGAATCCATGCAAAATATTGACTGCCTGGGAAGCTCATGTGAGGCCAGGGCCTCTGGGTTTTACTCAGGGTCAGTTACATAGGCACCCTCTGTTGGGTGCATACCAAACTTCTAGACTGCCAGGGAAGGGTAGGTGTTTATCACAAGCTACATTATTGATACAGTTTTGACACAGGGAGCCACTTCTATCATCTGAGGAATTAATGTCAGTATAGGGAACTGTTTACCAGTCAAGTTCTCTTACTCTAGCCAAGGGCCAGCTTTGCAAGCAGACCTAAGGATAGCAGTCTTAGGCCTTCTGTGTTAAGTTTTCTGCATATGCATAAATCCATGAAACGTGGACATAAAAGAGCACGCAAGAGAGCTGTTTTTATGAAAGCTAAGTTTAATGTTTTGAAAGGGCTTGGTAAAGGCAATTTGTTAAAAATAATTGTAGTTGAATTAAATATGTACTAAACCATTACTTACTCAATTTTCATGTTTACAGGAATCGCTTGGGGATTTTACTAAAGTGCATATTCATATTGAATTAATTCTGGTATGAAGCCTGTGATTTTGTATTTTTAATGAGTTACAATTTCTGATGATGAGAATGCTGACACATGGATTATTCTTCATATAGGAAGATTCTAGGAGACTCTAAAAGACAAATAATAATATTAATAAAACTTTAAGATTCTACCCTTAGATTTACAAAGCAATTTCTTTAAGTTGCTTTTCAATATTAAAGAACTAAGTTGAACTTAGTATGCAAAGCATTGTAAATGTGGTTTAGGAGGCATCATTAATGCAAAACTCTGATCAATAAATCCTCATTCAAAGAAGTGGTGTTAGCCTTACAATAAAATATGCACCACAAATGTATGACTATATATTTTAATATATTCATAATGTAAAAAATCTCATTAGTGTCTCCCCATTTTTATAGAGTTTTTTATTTATTTTATTTCTGCAAAGTTGTGTGGAATAGTAAGGTATAGAAGGAATGACAGAAATAAGATCTCATGAAGAAAGAAAAAAGAGATTTGAGGATAGAGAAATTGCTTCAATCAAAAATGTCTGTTTTATAAAGGAGGTGGCATTTGAACTTTGGGAGGCTTTAAAAATGATTAGATTTTTATAAGCAGTGACAGAAGTAATGGAAGATGATGACAAGATCTTTTCTTAGAGAATATATGGAAGAGTACAGGTTGAGAAAAGTTCAGGAAGTAGATTGGTTCTAGATTGCAGAGCTTTGTTGAGCAGAATAAAAGCATGCATTAGTAACAAAAATAATGGACTCATCCTCCTCTCACACCATTCAATACAAAACTCTCCAATGACTTTCCCTGTGTAACACTGAGAATGAAATGTGAAATCTTGACAAGGCCTCTAACAAATATCCTACCTGATCTCATTGCAGATTTGCTCTTTGATAGACACACTGGCCTTTATATTATTTAATGTGTCAAATATATTATTACTTCAAGGTTTTCCTATCTGCTGTTAACTCTGCCTGATAGTCTTTTCTCAGCTTTGCCTCTGCTTCATGTTTTCTTAGATGTTGCCCATTCTAAGGCGGCTCCCTAGATAGCCTCATGTATAATAGCAATGACCCAGAGAGTCATTCCTTTTGCTCTGCTTTAATTTTCCTGTGTAGTATCCATCATAATATAGAATTATTGTTATACTTACTTATATATGTTTGTCTCTACCAGTAAGATGTAAGTTCACTGAGATGAACTCACCCAAACCTAGAGTAGTAAATGAGACACAATAGATGTTCAATAAATATTAGCTGAATACACACACACACACACATATACATATTCATTGAATTTTTTCTTATATTAGAGGTGATTTAATATGGTAATAAGACATAAATTGGATGGCATTAGTGATTTAACTTTTCTCCCCAGAGCTAGAATAATTCTTGGATGTACACTAGGTGTTGAATAAATGTTATGTGAATGAATATATATTCTAATTTTTATGTATTGAATTTTTCATTCTAATGTCATTACTAATTTTATGCAATTAGGTGATAATATAAAATGGTTAATATTAATGACACAGACTTATCTTATTAGATAGCATTTAATTCAGGGATTAATTGCCTTATAACCACCTTAGAGTAGCTATCATAGTGTGTTTGTAGTTCAGGCTGTTACAACAAAAAATCATATTCATTTCATTCTCAGTGTTACACAGGGAAAGTCATTGGAGAGTTTTGTATTGAATGGTGTAAGAGGAGGATGAGTCCATTATTTTTGTTACTAATGCATGCTTTTATTCTGCTCAACAATAGATAACTTATAATCATAAGATAACATAGATAACTTATAATCATAAATTTATTTCTCCCAGTTCTGAAGATTGGAAGTCTAAGATAAGGCTGCTGGCATGCTTGGATTCTGGTGAGAAGCTTTTTCCTAGACTGAAGTCTGCTACTTTTCTATTTTATCTTTCCATGAAGGAAAGGAATGTGAGAGCTGTCTGGGGTCTCTAATTAAAAGGCACCAATCCCATTCATGAAGGTTCTATCCTTGTAACACCATCACTTCCCAAGGCCCCACCCTAATACCATCACACAGACAGCATGTATGAACAGGAGGTGCACAATATGGTTGTCCTTTCTTCCTTGTCACCCCATTAGTATAAAGCACTTGCAGTACTCCATGAGCATAGCATACTGTTGGACACACAACATGTGGAATTACCACAAGGCTCAAAGTCAATGCCAGGTAGATGTGTTACATCTTTGACTGAATAAGTAGGGCCTGATACCCCCAGAAGGCCTGACTCCCTGTCAGAACCAACGCTTGTTTCTAAACAGATGAGAGGCAATTATTGTAAGAATCATACACAACCAACAAAGCCTAACATAACATTCATATTTGTGTTAGCTAAGCACCTGTACTCAAAATGATGGTACAAAAAGAAAAAGATAGGAAGGCCTGGAGTTCTTTTATTTTCCATATTCATCAGTAACTAGAGGCAGAGTATGTTGGTGGAATGTGTATCGAAGTATAAAGTGCAAACAGTTGAATTTAATGTAATCTTTTCACATGCACCAAGTGTGGACTCTATTTTAACTGGAGCCTACCAGTTAAATGCTCATAGTTGTATTCAAAACTAGAATTGCATAACATAAACACAAACAGTAAAATTCATTTTAATAATTGAACATTTTAATTTTTCTTGACTGAGAATGGCTTTAAGTTCCAAATATAAAACACCATGGCAAGTCAATTGAGAGACTGTGGAAGAAAACAAAGTGTTTTATTATAGTATATAGAAGTCTGTGTTACTTTTTAAGTTGTTCTTTAAACAAGGGGAGCTACATTTTAATTTTGCTTTGGATCCTAGAAATTTTGTAGACAACACTTCAACCAGTTTAAAAATGAAAAATGCTGAGTATGTCTAAGCTTTTTTGAAGAAGAAATGAAAGTCTGTGTGTCCTAGGAAAATGCTACGCACTGCATAGGTAACCCTTGCTTTCTTAAATACTTGTACAGTAAGAAACTAGAAGGCATGAAAGATGCTATGCACTCACAACACTTTAATGTATGTCCCCAAAAGTTTCTACTCCTGGCAGAAGAAATCTGTGGGATACAGCAATGGTTTCTTTTCTGCCTCTGACCCAAATTTCCATCTTTTCACTTTCAGGAGTAGTAAAATAAAATTATTTTAGATTTTATTTCAGATTCGTAGGAATTTTATAGGAAAAATTAATTTCATTATTAGAAATACAAATTTTTGTAAAGAAAATTTCTATTTAACAGTAAAATCTAATACGGACAAGAGGAACCATAATGGGGGTGGGTGGATCATTCAAAATAGTAGATAATTCCCTTTATTTATTACTTGTCAGTATATTGTTTTGTTTCACGTCTCCCCAGATATGGATATTTATAAGAGATTGCTGTTAGATTCAATGGCTTTCTACAACAAATGGGCTAATGATAAATAATTTTCCCAGAGTTTAGTCAGTTATGTGCATTCATTCATCACATTTCCTTTGTTCAGCATTTAACCTGATCTTGATTTGTTTGTTTGTACACATTTTACTCAGTGCAGATAGAAATAAATGTTTTAGAACCTGAGATAACCCTTAAATTCCATCAATTAAGGAAAAAAATCAGAGCATGTCCATTTCAATTACATTTAAAAGTAAAAATAAATAGATTTTGTGTTTTTTCTTTTCAAGTCTGTTTTTGAGTCAATGATCTAATTTTTTTCTATCAGACTAAGGTAATTATTAATGGAAATTATTAACATTTACATACAACTTACTCTCAGTTTTGTTTTCGTCACACCTATTAGGTTGGTTCTCTATAATTGTGCCTCTAGAAAATCCTTCCAATACTATATTATTTCATTATACTCCTGTTTTTGATGATTACTTAGAAGCTTTGTCTCAGAAATCCCTCTATTAGTCAGCTTTTAATCATTATAACAAAATACTGTGGCAGACTAACATTAAAAAGAAGCTTATGTAACACACAGTTTTGGAGGCTGAAGATACAAATGGCATAGCACAGGCTCTGGCAAAGGTCCCATGTAGAGAGGGTGAAGCGCATGTGAGATGAAGGATCACATCTTGTGCCAGGAAGCAGGGCTGGGTGGGGCCAGGCTTGCTCCTATTCTAATAATCTTTGCAAAATAACTAACCAGGGTCTCATGAGAAAAATATCTTAATCTCTTTTGAGGGCACACCCCTGATGACATAAGGACCTCCCAATAGATCACATCTCCCAGCACTACCACCCTGGCTGGGGACCAACACAGATTTTTAGGGGCAACCAAACCATATCCAAATGGTAGCAGTTCCCTGTTGAAGAGTGCTCTCCACAGTTTCAGGTTCTTTTTAATAAAGATGTCAATGTATCTCTTTTTCATTAAGAAGTATTTTTCATATAGTTACATATAAGATCAATAATTTGCTTTCTTGGATCATCAGCTCAGCTGTTTTAGTTGTAGTTTTTTTTTTTTGTTTTTTTTTTTTGACCACTGAAATCAAAAGATCTGACAAGAATAATTTTAGAGGAGGTAAATTTATTTGGGGTTCATCATTTCGGAGGTCTCAGAACAAACATAGGAGACTTGTTGCTCTGGGCCTGTGGTGAGGCAGAAAATCACAGCAGAAGACAGTGAAGAAGGAAAGCAGCTCAGAAAATGGCAAACAGGAAGCTGAAAGAGAGGTCCACTCACCAGGTACACAATATATCCCCCAGGACCAAACTCTACCTGCCTAGAGTTACTGCCCAGTTAATCTCTATCAGTGGATTAATGCATTGATTAGGTCAGTGCTCTCCTAACCTAATCAGTGCACCTCTAATCTTTCTTTCATCATCTGAGTCATGAGTTTTGAGGGAACACCTCATATCTAAACCATATTATTGGCTTCACTGATCAGTCTTCTTACAGATAATGGATTGGGGCTTAACTGTTGAGAGGAATGGATAGGATCTATCCATTTGAAAAGCAAGATGTCCAAATTATCTCCATCTTTCATTTCCTAAAAGATATAAGAAGTAAAGTCCTGTTTATAAAGCATTGCTTGTAATTTAATTACATTTATATTAAAGATATAAAAATAATTTGTCTTTCTTCAAATAGGATTGTAAACTTTTGGCAGGGGTAAGTACAGTAGTATGAGCAGAAATTATGTCTTCATTCTATATTCTCAGCACTTAACATTATGTTTTTTTATAATGGACCCTTAATACATGTATGTTGAATGAATGAAGTATAGAATTTAACCTAGATTTCCCCAGGGGGTCACATTCACAATCATAGCTCAAACATTGTTGGCTTAGTGTGTTTACTTGCATACTGCAGGAATTCCAGCTCACAATTGTGGTCTGTGTTAGGTATTGAAACTTCTGTGCTCACAAACAGTGTTACTGTTGCTTAAGCTACAAAGCTAATAGAAGCCATGTACTACTGGTAAACTGGCATGATCTTCCCCAAGCTGGAAAATCTTGAGCTGCCAAAACAGTATTTGGGTTCTCTTTTGCCAATACTGTTTAGGTACCATACTGTTTTACATGTAAAACAAGTTCATTGGACTTCTGTACAAATCTGTGATAGGCATTGTCATTTTTTTTAACGAACAACTATATGTTGAAATTCTCCTATGCATGAATCACGGTTCAAGTCATTTAGGGACCAAACAGTGAATAGGATAGTAAAGGTAAAACAGTAAACAAGACAGTAGAGGTCTCTTATCATGGTATTTATATTTATAGGAAAGAAGAAATAATAAAACTTGACATGGCATTGGATAGCAATATAACATAGAATGGGCTCCATACCTCAAATGCTTTATTTCTCTCCATCTGAGTCACAAGTTTTCTTCATATTTTATGGCTTCTGAAATCAAGATATATGACATTGATACATAAATTTAATGTAGTGTATTTTTTTGTTTTCTGTGAAAACTTGTGATTGATAGTGTATGTGATGAAAAATGGCTTTCTAGTTTCAAGGAAATATGGCAGTCATATTGAAGATACAGTTTGCAAGTTCTGCCTGATGTCTCTCATGGAATATTGAAAATTAATTCATTCAAGTAAGCTGAGGATAGATAGTCATTATCCACCAACTATCTTTCTCCTAAGGTTCTATATTCAAACATTCTCATAAAGACCCTATACACACATCTCCATTGAATTAGTTCATACAATACATTTCTTTCTTTACTTTTTTTTTTTTTTGTGGTGCTGGAGATTGAACCCAGGACCTTGTGCATGCGAGGCAAGCACTCTACCAACTGAGCTATATCCCCAGCTCCCAATATATTCTTGATAAGCCTATATGATCTCTTTTTTAGTGATGCATGCCTCAGACTTAACCACAGGCTTCATCTATGCTCAGGCTGTAATAATTTACAACTGGAAATTATCTTGTCCAATTATTTCCTTTTGCAGATAAGAAAACTAAAGACTCAGAGGTTGAAATAGTTGAAGTCTACTCCAGTTTAGGATTGTGGCCAGTGTCTTACCAACTCAGTATCTATAATCTTTCTATGAAGCTATGCTATAACTTAATTTAAATACTTTAAAAATTATTTCACTTTGTTTCTAGACAGTATTCTTTCTAAATAATAATGTGAAATTCTTTTTCTTTCATATTTTAATTTATTTATTTGTTCTATTTAGGTTTACATGATATCAGAGTGCAATTTGATTCATTGTACACAGATGGAGGATACTATTTCATTTCTCTGGTTGTAAGTGATATAGAATCACAACATACATGCAGTCATACATAAAGCTAGGGCTATGATGACCATCACATTCCACCACCTTTACTGTCCCCATGCCCCCTCCCCCCTTTCACCCCTGTGTAATGTGAAATTCTTAAAATAAAATATCCAAAACTTTGAAACAAGCTGTGAAAGATATTGGGTACCACCTCTGCAGAGCAGCTATATTGTATAGAAGGATACACAAAAAGTTGTCTAAGCCCTTGAGAATCTGTCTCATGGACAATTAGATACCAGAGAGTTGTTACATATAATCATCCCCCAAAACCACTTGTCAAGAAGAATATATTACTGTTTTACAACAATTTTTATTTGATAATCAAAATTATTGTCAATCACCAGCTATACCTAGATTGGATCCCACCAAACACAAAAGACAGTAAAAACACAAAGGGCAATATAAACACAGAGGGCATAATGTTTGATGATAAGGAAGAAAAGTAATATGAAATGCAATTCAAGGAACTTTATTCTACTCTTTCTTTAGTTTCTGCCAAGCATTGGTAAAGATAATAAAATCCTCCCTTTATGAAAAAGCCAATAGTCATATCTAATTTCTTTCTTCTAGTAGGCTACATGAACTAAATCATCAATGGGAAATGATACTCAGAAATTTGTCTCAAATAAAAGACTTTTTTTCTAAGTGTAGTATGAGGAAAAATTATGCAAAAGACTTCTTTTGATTTATATTTAAAAGGCATTGAATATGAATAATGATGTATTTTTATAAAGGTAGTAGGGTGACATACTCAATATTGAAAGGGATTTGGAAAAATGCTTCAACATTACCCATTCTACTCTTTAGTCTTGATTTTAGGATGATGGTTTTTGTTAAATATCACTCAAGAATTATTTCACAAGGGATTACGTATATCATCTAGCACATGTTTGATAGGAAGTCTTGGAAAAGAGATCTATGTTTGTAGGCCATCTTTGCTCAACTTAGAATTCATCTTAACATTTTTTTAAAATAATAAAAGAAATTATGTAAGGGGAGCAACAGAGGATAAATAAGCTTGGGAACATCTATGCAAAGTTCTGAGCTACATCCCTAGCTCTGAAATCTTTTTTGATACCAGTAAAAGATAGCATTTAATTTTGATTTTACCTCAGATATTTTTCCTTTCTTTCTTTCTCTGTTTCTCTCTTTTTCAAATAGAATAATTGTTATGCTCTGAATATTTGTGTCCTCCAAATTTCACATGTTGAATTTCTAAACTCCAACTTGATGATATAAGGAGGAGAGGATTTTGAGAGTTTACTGAGGTTGTTTCCCTGTAAAAGACACTACAAAGAGCTAGCTTGTCCTTTCTACTATGTGAGAACACAGTGGATAGGCATTATCCATGCACCAGAAAGTCAGCTCTACCAGATACTGAATCTGAGAGTGCCTTGACCTTGCACTCTCTGGCCTCCAAAACTGCAAGAAATACAATTCTGTTTATAATCCAAATGATTTTTAGGAGGTTTAATACTCACTTTGTGCTATTTTGTTATAGAGTTCAAACAGACTAAAATAATATTCTTATCTTCTTATTAATGTCTTATAAAATACTATTAAAATGAGGTAAAAGATAAAATTGAAAAATAAAATGTAAAAGATGTCTAAACTTAAAGTCATGGTGATATGAATAGAAAATGGAACTTGAGAAGAAAATTGTGTAAGTAATTAGGAAGTACAATGAATAAAAAGGGAAAGAAGACTTCAAGACAAATAGGATATTCTGTGATGTAGCACCTGTTGCCTTTCATTGTAGAAGAGATCACCCCAGACCTCGATGCCTTAAAACAGTAAACAAGTATTTTTCACAACTGTGGCGTTCAGCTAGTCTATGTTGGACTTGGCTGCCCAATGCTTTCTTACACATGTGCTGTGGATTAGTTCTGTTCCATGTGTCTCTCATTCTCTCCAAGGACTAGTAAGTATGTACAATGTGTTCTTCCTATGGCAATGAGAAAGGCTTGAGATGTGTATCTGAGGCCCCTTGAGGCCTGGGCTTGGAATCGAACTGTACAACTATGCCTCTGACTCATTCTATTAGTAAAAATTTTAGTGGCTCCATTCCTACTTTTTATGTGGCTCAAATGCATAATCCCAAAATATCTGTAGCTTAGTGCCCATCAGTATACAGTCTATAAAAATTTCACTATAAAGATGAGCCTATACACCAGATACTCTCTTGGCCAGCATTTGATTCCTTATGCATTAGCTTTAGTTAGCATCATAAGAGATCATAATTGCTACTAGAAGGAGGAACTATAGTTTGAAGATACAAATTACAAATGTAAAAATTCTATAGCTGATGTATCATTTGTGGGCAGTAGGACAAAACTAATATAATTCCATTGACCCTTAGCTTTCAGGTGAGGTGGATGATGGGCAAAAGTCTTTAAGTGTGAACATGTATGCTTTCCTACCTTCATTCTGGGTTCTATTGTATGTGTGTGTGTGTGTGTGTGTGTGTGTGTAAAAAGCATATAAAACATATATTCCTTTACACATTGGCAAATAGAAACTTTGATCTCTTCAAGATAACAAATTTCTTGCCTTTTTATTCTCTGATTATACTTTCTTACTTTCAAGTAAATGCAATATCTTTTACTTCTCCCTGTTGGACCACATTTTCTGATACTCTGTACTCCAAGAAACAAATCAATGACCTCAAATATGAAAGCTGCAAATATCATCATAGGGATATTAACTCTTGTGAGCAAGATGGGAATCTGATAACTGTTTACTAAGACATAAATATCATAATAATGGTCAGAAGAGGCCAGAGCCCACCTGAGAAATGTTCCACCAGCATATTGCAAAGTTTTCTAACAAGTGAATTCACAAATAGGTCCGATAGTGTTAAAGGATCTGTTCAACTCTTGGCTACTTATGTAGCCAGCTTTCCCACATATGCCATAGGATCTTGTATTCACCCAGATTTCCTTCCTGATAAAAAATTTTTTCTGCTCTTCATTGATTAAGTTGTTCTGATTCTTGTCTATCTCAGTATTTTATTTTGCTACTGTTATCAGTGTTGACCTCTCCTTTTAAAATTGTAAGGGCCTTGTTTGTGTCTTGGCCTTACCCACTGATGCTTTGTATATTTCCTTTGCATATTTTAGCTGACTTTCAAGGAATGTTTGTTCAGAATTTGATTGAAATATATGTCACTGCTTGAGACATTGGGGATGTAAGGAATTAGGTGAAATAAATAATTTAGGATAATAAAAATAAGTAAACAAGAGAACACAATGAGGAAGAGGATCAGATTCTGCAATATTGAAGAACTGGTAAACAGGAAAGAAGGAAGATGTGCTCAGAAAGCAGAAAAATCGTTTGATGTTATAGCAGTTTGTAAAGAATTTGAGATTGAAGATGTGACATTGTTGGTGGATTGACTGACCTGGATTGAAAGGTTAAAGTTGAATGGGAAAAATAACTTTTATTTTGTTTGATTATTAGAGAATAGAGAATGTTCTTCAGAGGTTTTAATGATAACTGCAGGGTTCTCCAAATCTTAAAATGTTTTTCATCAAGCATTCAAAAAGGTAATTTCGTGCTTAAAAGCTGCCCCATTAAGGGAGCTATTATCTTACCTTCTGAATGCCCTAATCACCCATAAATTGAATTAAAAGCACTGGTTGCCAGATTTTCTTTTGGATTAATCATAATTACCCAGCAAATAGTTCTCAAAATCATTAGGTTGCAAAAATAGTATTTGGTTTGTTCACTATTCTTTAATCCCATCCACATTTATCAGTCAGTTGTATCCCCTGCTGACTCCTTTTTACATCTCAGAGCAACTCTGTGTAATTAGACTTACAGAGCAAGAAATATCTTGTAACATCTACTGTGCCCGTGTCTTTATGACATCATCGCTAATTGAAGAGAGTAGGAATTTTATTCAACTCATGTTTGAACTTTAAGATTTTAAGAAATACATTTTTTTATTGTTTTTATCAATCAATTTTTTAGTTATGTTTCTCTCAAGGAATAATTTTCTGCAAAGACACATCAATAAGCAAACTTTATAAGTGGAGTTTGTCTTACTGAGTCGGTCTAGAGTTATTTCATTAGGTTTCTTTTTGAAAACATTTTTTTGTTTCTCCTGGAGGACCAATTTAAGAAAAGCAAAGATGTTTGCCAGACATATTTAAAAACTAACATAACAATTTCTTTTAAGGAGTTTCATAGAAAATTTATTTTCTTACAGATAGATTTTTAACATATAGAGATATACATAGGGAGATAGATTTATTTATATAAAATAGTTGAATGTATTTTGAAAAATAGCCCTATATTTGAGATACTAAACATTTTTAATATCTGATCATGTTTTAGAAGTAATGTTAAGGCTGTTCTCTAATATTTAATCACATATACTTTTGCATTTTAAATTATATTCACTACAGGTATTTCATTTCAACTTGGTCACTAAAATGTAGATAATATTTTTGACTCTCAGATGATAAACTATTCAGGGCAATGAAATAATTTCCCTAAAGTCACATGGCAAGTTAGATACAGGGGACACTTGAAATAGTCTATTTTATTAAGTGAAATTATGGGGAGGGTAGGATATAGATGATAGAGCATCATGAGACAAGATAGGACACTGAACATTATCCCAGGGAAACTCAAACATTTAGTTTTAAAAGGCAGAGAATCCACAAGATCAGATTAAGGACTCTGAAAAAAAATAATAGTGGTGTGTATAGAAAGTGGCCAAGTGAGGAATCGTATGAGAGGGAGAGGAAGATAGACTCTGTCAATTGCTACAGCTAAATAAATGAGATCATGACCAGAAAGCAGCCATAGGGTTTAGCAAGAATGGAGATAATTGCCACATTTGTCATCTATTGTCTCAGTGGAATAGCAAAGACAAAGCCTGATTAGATTCAAGAGAGAATGAGAGAAGTGGAGCACAGATGACAGAAATATTTTAAATGAATTTTGCCAAAACAGAAACAAAATACTAGAGGCTACCTGATGGAGGATGCAAACCTCATGGAGGAAGTGTTTGTTATGTTTTAAGATGAAAGATATTTCAAAATGTTTATCTGATAGAAATTATCCTAAAGAGGGAGAGGCATTTGTTATTAAGAGAGAGGATGGATAGAATGCAGAAAAGGTGTACATAAAAGAAAGCCTAGTGATGTGTCATAGATACTGAGGTATTTGCAGAATCTAGTGGTCCCTTTGGTTACCTGGGCTTGTCTTTGACTTGGGAATAGATGTTGGAAATTAGAGTATAAGGGAAAGCAGGAACAGCATAATTCCCCTTAGGCTGGAGCAGTCTGTATTAGAAAAAGATCACAATCTCACTCTGGGGTGAGATTTTGCTACAGATAGTACATTTTTTATATCATTTTGCCTTCTGGGCTTACAAGAAATTGTAAAATTGAAATGCTTAAAGAAGGAGGCAATTTTTGATTCATGTGAAGCTTCTGTGGTTTTGTCTTAGTTCCTTCATCTTACTTGGTACTGACTACTCTTTCATATAATCCTTTTTTTTTTTTTTTGCCTTGAATTAATGCTCCAATCCCTAAAGAAGATCTTGACATCAAGCTGTTCTAAGTGTGACTTTATATACACTTGGGACAACTTCACAGAAAAAGTTTCCAAAACAAGTTACGTGGGATGTGATTTTGGATCAATGGGATGGTAGTGTGGGAGGGAATCACATTGTAATGAGGGATTTGACTAGGTTTGCCCATAATTTGCCAAGAAAGATAAGGAATAAGGAAAGGAAGATAAAAACAAATTGCTGAAATAATACGGTTCTATAGTCACTGATATATAAAGATCAGTACCCTACTGATTACCCTCCTGAAAAAAGTTGGTGAGTGGGAAAATAAAAAGAGGGAAATATGAAATGAGTCATTGGTACTATCCTGTATCCATACTATTATAAATTATTTTTGATAAATTATTATTAAATAATATTGTATTTGGGGGCTTTTTCTCTAGCACTACTAATCTTTTATTAAGCCTCAAACAATAGCCTACATGACGGGAGAATCTTCATACCCACATTGACTGGGAGGAAGAACTTCAGTAAGCAGTGAAAGGCTGCTTGGACAGGGGCTATGGGAACAGTGTATGTCAAGTATCCATTGTTCTCCAGTGTAGTGAGGTGAGTATATTCAGTTTAGCTTTCCAGGATAAAGGTCTTAGAATTCCTCCTCAGTATCTTGCTAATTGCCAGGGGTCACTTTGGGGCTTAGAGCCTCTCTGGAAGCAATGGAGGAAGATTTGCACAAAGGACAAAATAAGTTAGTGTGAGATTAAAGTTTCATGACATGGCTCAGCCATTTTCCTATGAGCACTCATGGAAATATCTGTGAGAAACACCTTCATGAAGACCAAAGGGTCTGGATATGACTGATAGCAGAGTCTCACCCCAGTGAATTTTAGTGGTCAATTGCTAAGGGCTCTGATACATTATGGTTTTAGCACTCAGTAGTCATTATGATGGACTTTTTGGGTCAATTATTCTAAATTTAGGCTCAAGTTCCTCACCATTATAGACAACAACTTTCTCTCCTCCCACACATCCTGAATTCTGCCTAGTAACCATCCTGCTAGTTCTTCCTAACCTCTTGTATTTCACAGGATCCCTTTTTATTCCTCCACATGGATTCCCAGCCTCAAATTCTTGCATTGTAAATCTTCATGAACCAGGAAGTCAAGAGACTGAAACTACTAGTAGTCAAAACCAAGTTTCCTATCCCATAAGGGCAAGGAGATACATGTTTAAGTTTTCGAAAACTCATCAGAAGCAGAGTAAAATATTTTCATATTGTTCTCAGAGCACTGATCAGCCACTGGCAGTGTCCCTTATATTTTCCCCTCCTCTTCCTCCTCTTCCTCTTCCTCCTCTTCCTTTTTCTCCCTCTTCCTCATCCCCTCCTCTTCCTCTTCTTCCTCCTCGCCCTACTATTCTTCTTCTTCCTCTTCTTCTTTTTCTTCTTTTTTAAATGGGTTTCATCATTCTAAGGCAGTCAAACAAAATAGGCAAAATGCAAAAAGTTAATTTTCTTTTTCCAAACAAGCTATTTATTCCTTTCTCCATTTTTATGTCATTATTAGATATTGTGCTAAAGCCAAATACTCTTTGATTTACTCAGATTTAAGATCTTGAAAAAAAAATCATTGATCTACTTATGGCTAATAAAAAGAAAGAGGAAGGAGTAAGAGGAAAACAAAAAAGAGGAGGGAAGGGGAAGAGGGGAAAAAGAAGAAAAAGAAAAGTAAACAAAACAATTTGTACTCCAAAGAGTTGTGGAGAGAAATCAAAGGAAACACTTATAATACACATGTGGAGATTGTGGTATTTGTGGAAAAAGAAAAAATCCTTTTATTTGCTTAGATTTTCTTCTTTACAATGAGCACTAGGGCTTCTAAGGGGGAAGGTCTGATGAACCCCCAATTAAAGGTACTGACAGAAGTTCAATGTCTTAGGTCAGAGAGAGTCATCTTACTCAGAATGAGAACACTGCTTCCCACATAGCTTACTTAGTAATTCCAAGCTTCCCCATCTGAAAATATTTTGTGCTGGATACCCTATTTGCTGGTGATTTCATGCAGCTGGTGTATCACATCTGGGTGAGTTTAGAAGCTCATGGGAAAACAGGTTGTACATAGAGCAGGAATCAAGAACTTTGCTTTCATTCACAAAGAGGCTAGAATGGATCTGTTCCCTAAAAATGGTAGAATGCTTGGGAGTAGGAAGAGGGAAATGGAGTTAAAGACCTTGGGAAGTGAGGATTAACAGGCTCAGTGATAAGATGAACATGAAAAAAGGAGAGGGAAGCATAAATGAGGGTGTATGACAATAGAAAATCAACTATACAACCTCACATAGTGAATGCCTGCTCTTGTCAGGTTATGTGTACTATGAACCTCATAGAAGTGAGGTGAGGAAGCCATGGTAAAGAGAAGTCAGGATGAAAGGTTAAGTAGAATGCTCAGGTTCAAGAGTTGGTGCTAATAGCTGGGCTCTAGGTGGCTAATTCCATACCTGTGATCAAAACAGCTATTTTCCACTTTGGAAGCCAGGAGATTTGGGATACCATTCACAGAAAAAGGGGAATGAATACAATTGTTGGTGGAGAGGGTGGGGATGAGAATAGAGGTCATGGATTTTATAATCGTAGTGAAGCATTCACTTTTTACAGATCATTACTGCCTTCATGTTACAAATAAGTTTCCTTTGCATATGTGTTTGCAAGTATTCCTTGTACATACCAGCTAGCCATCCTCCCAAGGAGGCTTACACATCAAACCTAAGAATTCTTCAAATAAATCACTCCACTATTATTTGTTTCTCTGAGCAGACATTAGTGGCCTGCCACAGTTGACATCTGCAGAAAATCACCACGAAGAAAGACTTCTGCCTCAGTGTGATTGGTGGTATTTGTTACTTTTCATAACACATTGGGGAAATATGTCTTTCCACATGGCATGTTTTTGCTTTTTCCTTCATGCTTATTTTTCTTGTAGATTGTTTTGCTCTACACCTAACCCGTTGTTCTTTTCTTTCATTTTTCTTCAAAATAAACAATACTGTTTTTTAAAGTAGTATTTTCAAAGTCAAAATTAACCTCCCATATGCCCTAGGGTACTTTTAAAACATATGCCTCTTTTGATATATTGCCAGCTGATTATTATTTGACTGTCTCTTTTTTTTATCTTCTTACTCTGCTGCTGAAATGGACAGGGAGACTTGTACTGATCATAGTCATAGTCATAGTCATAGTCATATATTTAAGAAAAAGAAAGAGACAAAACAAAGATAGCACAGAAATACCTGTACAAGTTAGAAAATATTCCACATTTCTCTTAGTAAAATTCTGAGATATAATATGAGCAAATTACTTCTGTTGAATCTTTAGTCTGAAATATAGTCAGTGACTGGACTTAAAATAATGCCCAAAACAGACTTGAACTCATTCATTTGGTTCCATATAGACATTACAATGCTTTAATTGTTATTTAAAAATATGTTGAAACATAGTTACCAAATTTTGAATTGTTCACAAAAATAGTGAGAAATCTGCCACTTTTTCTCACTCCCCCATGGTCAATCCATAATTCCTTCATTTGATAACTTTATATCAAATGTAGTTATATCACTGAGTTTGTGATTTTTAATTGTAAGTATTTCTATCTTTTACAATCTTAATTTTCTACTTTTATAATCTTATAAAAGATTATAAAGATTATATGCTTATAATCATATAACGATTATATGCTTTCTACCACATTGTGACATCTGTCATCCTTCTTCTCAGTTGTTCAATGATTCCTTAGAATACTGAGCATTTATGTCTAGTTCACCATAGACATACTATTGACAAGAAATATATCTGAAATGTTAAGCAGGCATTCAGAATATCTGTAGGATGAATATCTGTAACATTATTTGAGCAGATTGTGTGTACATATATATAAAATAAGATAAAAATCCTTTAAGTCACAGAAACTGTAGGCTTGTAAAATGTGGTTATGCTCCTCATTGCAGCTTATAGCTCAATAGAAAATGAAATTTCCACTCTGAATTACCTTGCTTTTATTTTGTGATATAAAACCTTACTAAATCAATCAGGCATGGTAGTGCATGCCAGTAATCCCAGATAACTTGAGAAGCTGAGAGAGGAAGATTGCAAGTTCAAGGCCAGCCTCCATACCTTAGTGGGACCCTGTCTCAAGATGAAAAATAAAAAAGGACTGGGGATGTAGCTTAGTGGTAAAATGCCCCTGGATTCAATCCCTAGTATCAAACAACAACAAAATCCTTAGAAAACCTTCTGAAATATGTATTTTATTTGACTCATAACCCATATTTAGGGATAACTTTATATCAAATGTAGTTATATCACTGAGTTTGTGATTTTTAATTGTAAGTATTTCTATCTTTTACAATCATAATTTTCTACTTTTGTAATCTTAATTCAGTATTTCTGGGAGTGGTTCTTCCATTTGCAAAAAACCCTATGTTATATCCTTCTGATTCTTTCTGAACAGGAAAGTATTATTTCAGTAAAAATATAAAATGTTATGTATATATTCATGTAACTAGTTCATGATAAGCATGTTATAAATTCTTTCTTATTTAATAAATGTTAGCATGCCTAAAAAGCACAGTTTATGATGTGATCAAGACATGACTATTTCTAAATCACATATAATCTCAACTCAAATTAGAATGTCTGGTACTTGAAATTAAACTGAGTTTGCATGCATTAAATCCTTTCTCCTTCTATTATTACTCTGTTTTACTTATAGGGGACTGTTTTAGATTGGATATTATAGGGAAAGGAAGACGAGGTATGTAGAGTGAGATTGGCTTCTCCTCTTCTCCCTTAATAACTGCTGTTTGGTTTCATAAAGTTGAGAAAGGTTTGGTCAGGGGTATGACAAGTTAACCTTCATTTTCTTTGTCTTGTTCTCCATATGAATACTGTTGGTGGAACTATAAATTACTACAAACATTATGGGAAACAGTATGGAGGTTCCTCAAAAAATTAAAACTAGAACTACCATATGATCCAGCAATTCTACACCTGGGGATTATCTATCTATCTGTCTGTCTCTATCTATCTATCTATCTATCTATCTATCTATCTATCTATCTATCATTTCCAAAATCATTTCCATCAATCAGTATGTCAAAAACATCTGTACTTCCATGTTTATTGAAACAGTATTCAAAATAACTGAGAAATGAAAACAACCTAAGTGATCCAGATCTAATGAATGGATAGAGGAAATATGGTACATAAACACAATGGGATACCATTCCATAATAAAATATAAATAAATTATTTTATTTGTGACAACATGGATGGAACTGGAGGTCATTATGCTAAATGACCAGGCAAAAAACACAAATATAGCGTAATCTCACTCTTACAAAAAAGTTGATCTCACAGAAGTTGAGAGTAGAATAGTGGTTACCATTGTGAGAGAGTGTCATGTTACATATCATTAGCCTGGGAAAAGATTGAAATTAAAATATTGAATCATGGTTCCTACTGAGTATGTATCATTTTGTACCATCATAAAGTCAAAAAATCTTAGGTCATTGTAACTTAGGGACCATCTGTGAACTTTTCAATGTAATTCTAAATATAGTGCAAATCTCCCCAGTGGATCTCTGTATATATTGGAAGTAGTTTTGTTTGTGGAACAATCTTTTATGTATCATGATTTAGAATTTGTATTTATAAGAGAAATTTTAGTCATCTGGAGAGATTTCTAGGCAATACATGAACAATAGATAAAGCATTCAACATATTCTTCTCAAGATGGCTTTATAGTTCAGTAATGAGACTGCATTATCATATAACTTCCATCATAAATTCACTTTATTTCAAATTGTCTTAAGAAATAATACCTCTCCTAGATAAAATCATCAGTCATAAAAGAATTGAATGGGTTGAATTTAGAGACATAGTATTAAAATAGAAGGAAGCAAATAGAAATATTATACTGTAATCACATTGTCCCTCATTCATTTGCTACTCAGAATCTGATCATTCTATTAAAGTAAAAAAAAAGTACTGCTTCTAGCATATACATATAGATTTTCTTATTGTTTCTTCTTTTCTTATGTGAGTTCACTCCGTCTCAGTTAAGTGTATAGAAGAATTAATCTATGAGAGTACATATAGATGACATGTATGTAAGTCAAGATGACATGATTTTTCCATGGTAATTTTACCTATATGTGGTCTTTACTTAAGGCTTTGATTATAGAAAATGACTGGTTCCCTTTTCCTAACAGGTGGTGTCACAATGGCAAGGCCTCTAAGTCTGGGTCAGTCAAAGATTGATTAGTGCAGACTAGAATGACAGTTGTTTGTTAAGTGTATAAAAGATCTGTGGCTCCCAGGCTCATGCCTTTCCTTTCTAGTGTGCAATAAGGAGGAACACCCATTTGGCCACATCCCATTACACCTAAGTGGTAGGAACTCATTTAACCTACTTCTCTAAATTTTCTGTAAATACAAACTCCATAAACCATGAACACCACTTAATATGAGAGCAAGTGTGATATGGACAGAAGAATTAACATTCTAAGGAATTTAGGAAGCCACAAACATGCATCCTCCACTATTACCAGGATAATCTTAGACAAATCATTTAAAAGTCTCTGAAACTTGACTCTTGAAAACAGAGGTAATTGAAACAATAGTGATGATTTAGGTTCATACAGTGTTTTGCTTATAGGGAGTACATTCACTAAACTTCACTAGATTCTCATGGGAACCCTGTAAGACAATTAGCTTGAACAAATGTTTCTATGTTTGATAGGGAAAGAAGCTGAGACTCAAAAAGTTCATATATCTTGCCGAAAGTCAGAGAGCCTGTGTGGAGAGTCCTCACAGTACATTTTGGATTTGCATCTAGAATCTAGACTTTAGACTCCAAATGCAGTTATTTTTCCTCTATATCTTCCTTCCCCAATTATATCTTTGTTTTCTGTCAAGTGATGTCACAGATTACCAGTTTTTCACAGTCTGTGTTCCAAGTGTTCTATTAAAACCTATATATATATATATTTTTTTTAATTTTATTTTATTTTTATTTTTTTTGGTACCAGGGGTTGAACTCAGGGGCACTCGACTGAGCCACATCCCCAGCCCTATTTTGCGTTTTGTGTAGAGACAGGGTCTCACTGAGTTGCTTAGTGCCTCGCCATTGCTGAGGCTGGCTTTGAACTCTTGAATCTCCTGTCTCAGCCTCCCAAAGTGCTGGGATTACAAGCATGACCCACCGCGCCTGGCTCTAAATATATTTTCATGAACTCCCTTGTAAGTAAAGTTAGATACAGTTATTACAAATGGATAATCAGTAACATTTGCCATAAATAAGAAGTATCCATAAAACATGTACACAGCATAAAGCCAAATCTAAATCAATGTCATCAAAGGGTAGTCTGAGGTTTGCTCTCTTTCTTAAAAAGGGAAATTAGCAAGCCATAGAAAGAGGTCGAAGGCATACTGGCATCAAACTGGGAACTTTCTTAATGTGATCAAATTCTTTGAAAGAGGACAATTTTCTCACTGTGCAATTCACTGTTATTGAAGGCCATGCCTGTATGCCTTCTAAAATCAATTTGTGTACCACCAGTGGGTGTTTGTCCCACATTGTGGAGAATACTGCACAGCATCTCGCCTAGCATGACTGCCTCTCAAGGTCACAGTGAGTTTCCTATAGTATGTGTGAAAGCATTTCAGTGGCATTAGTAATAATTGCCACTATGTGTCAGAACCCATGCTCAGCCATTTACATATATTTTATTGTTTAATGTCTACAGTCTTATGATGTAGGTATTACTATTCACAATTTACTGATGAAGAAATGGAAACTTAGATTAAATTACTCAAGATTAAATAATTAATAAATGGTAGTGCAGGGATTTGAACTCTGGCTTGTCTAATTTTAGAGAGTGTGCATGTAATCACAATGCCACAAATATGATTTACATTTAATATGACAGAAAATTAATAGGAATATTATGCCAATTCAATTTGTTGTTTTGTTTTTTGACCATTTCTTCACTAAAAGGGCTTAATCCTTAATCCTTTTAAATTTTCTTCTATTGCTGTATGTCACCTCATTTACTTTATATAACTTCTTATGCAACAGCCACACAGTCACACACACACACACACACACACAGGCACACACACACACACATACACACATAGCACTCAAAAGGGTAGAGAAATGTATGAATTTTTACTAACTGAACATAGCCATTTAGCAGCACTGAGATCAAGAAATAGGCCATCAGTAGCATACTAGAAATGCTATCCTCTTCCTTGTTCATTCTTGCTCAGCTTGTCTACTGACTTCAAACATCATAGGTTGGTTTTGCTGAGTTTTAAATTTGGTAACAGAATCATGCATTAGGCACTCTTTAGTGCTTGGCTACTTCTGCTCAATATTATTTTTGGGAGATTCATATGTATACATATATACATATAAATACATATATATGTGTGTATATATATGTATATATATCAATATATATGTTATATATATATATATATATATATTTGCTACTGGGGATTGAACTCAGGGGTACTCAACCACTGAGCCACATCCTCAGCCCTATTTTGTGATTTTGTAGAGACAGGATCTCACTGAATTGCTTAACACCTCGCTGTTGCTGAGGCTGGCTTTGAACTGGTGATTCTCCTTTCTCAGCCTCCAAAAGTGCTAGGATCACAGGCGTGTGCCACCACACCCGGCTTCTGCTATATTTTTTAAAGTGGTGTTTATACATTTTACTACTGATGAACAGTTGGATAACTTCTAGTTTTTGCTCAGTATAAAACTATTGCTCTGAATGTTCTTGTACACAGCTGTAGGGAACAGATTTTTGGTGACGAAGAGTGGTATTATTGGGTCACAGAGATAGTTTAATGAACTACCTTCACATAGATAGTTTAATGAAAAAATTTTGCAGTTTTCTTGTCTTCTTCCAAACAGTATTGATTCATCCTCTGTAACTGCATGCTGGTTTCTTTTTGGGAAAAGACTCACCATTTGTCTTTTAAATTCAACAAATCAGGTTTTTCTATTCCAAAAGCAGTCAGGGTCCTTGGAGTCTTCTTTTACTAGAACTTTATTAGAATTTTCCTTTCTTCAGGAAAAATATAGAGGCTTATGATCAAAGCTTATTTGGCAAGATTCTCTTTTTTGGGGTATTTGAATCTTGAGCAGAATAATTTGAAACAGAACAAATGACTGGCAGTGGATCCCAGCAGCAGCAGTGATGACTTGCAGAGTCTGGTACGATTTGTAGTTGCCTGTTTTTTGTCACCACCAGGCTGGGTCTTTGCCTTCTTATATTCTTTTGTCTTGTCCCAATATATCCCCTTTTTTATTTTGATCAAAATATCTATGTTGGTTTCTGTTGCTTGCAACCAAGGAAACCTGTGTCATTAGACAAACTTAACAACTACATATCAGTAGCAACATTTTTCTCTCTGTGCTACAAATAATTATTCATTTGACCATGCTCTAATGGGTGCCAAAATAACCTTGGAAGCTACACAGAGGTGAAGATATCCATTGAAAATGTATTTATGCTTTCTGGATAGGGTGTAAATGCTTCCTACTAATGAGGCCTGGGGATGAGAGGTGGTTATTCAGAGGAAATTTTTCAGTAAAGGAAACTTAGTATTCTGTAGTTGATATTTACTGACTATAATAATAAAATATCATTTATAAATGTTATTTTACCTTTCACATTAAGTGTATTAAATGATAATGTTCACAGTATAGCTTTTTCTTTGTCAGGAGTTATGAGGAGAAGAGGTAAATCAGGGTCATTTGCAATAAAATTAATAATGGGAGGAATTTGTCAGGTAACTAATATGAATTTCACTTGTTTATATTACATTAATTCTACTTAAGGGTTTAATATTGTTTTCCTTAATTCTTAAATTTTAACTCTCCTACAATTTAAAGTTGACTTTTCTTTTTCAATTCATCTTGAATATCTACAAACAGGAATTATGAGACTCTGGTAATCTTATTTTACTCTTCTTTGTAAACTTTAGCTCTTTGGATCATGCATTTATGGAGATGGATAAGGATTGCTTTAATTCATAAATGTTTAATCTCAGGTATCAGTATTAAACTGCAAGGGAATTTCATGTGACTTTTCACAGGATTATGTGAATGGACTAGATATCTGCTTGAAACACCATAGTCACCAGCATTTCCCAGCTAAATGACTGTACCATTAATTTCCAGCATTCTCTTGCCCTACACTTCTCCCGATTCCATCCCAGACCATCATGAGAATACTTCATTGACAAACCTAGAGCCAGTTTTGAGAAGAGTGTTCTAGGGCTATGGATATTATCCTGGAACTCTAGGCCAAGCAAGGTAAATCAGATACCCTAGGTGACCACTGATGGCACAGGTACTGGACAGAGGCTGGTGGAGTTTATATCCTGACACCACCACTTACAAGTTTTGTGTTCTTGAGCCAGTTACTTAAGCCATCAAGATTTAATTCTAGAACAATAAAATAGGTACCAGAATTTCTGGTTTGATTTGATGATGATTAAATAAGATAGAACCTAAAAAAACAATTAGTTGTACCGGATATTAACCATTATCACAGATAGATTCCCCCATAGCAGTTTGGAGATGTCTCAAAGAGTGTACTCTAGATACAAAATGTGGAATCTCAAAATCAAGTAATAATTTTCTAATCTATTCTTTTAATTTTTTTGTACCTATTCTTTAATGCACATGGTGTATCTACTTATGATCTCATGATTTTATTTCAATTTTGTCTGTTTCTGTGATTGAGACAAATTTCATTAGGGCAATTATTGTGTGTCTTTTGATAGAGAATTCTCAATCCCTAGGCAAACATCTAGCATATATTAACTGCCAAACAATACTTGTACAAAATGAATGGGTAAGCCAATGGATGGATGAATTAAAAATAGCCATATAAGATAACTATAGAGATCCTAAAAGGCCCCTCAAATTACAGAGAATTTCTTTATTTACACATCAGACTCTGGTTTTGCTCAAATTGTATGTCCAAAGACTATAAACACAGAAGTTACTCAATAAATATCAAATTGAATGATATGAAATTACAAACATTCAACCACTTCTGGCCTAAAAATAATCATTTAACATCATTCAGCATAGTATTTGTTGAACAGATGGGCAAATAAATATTTTAATCCTAGAGTACTAACTCATTGTGACTTTGATGTTTAGAAACACAATGTATATGTCTTAATTATGCATCACAAACAACTCTGTTATATAATAGTCACTAAAGAGTTTCATTCTATATAATCTCAATATTTGTGATGCTAACTGTAAAAGCATTCCAAGATCTTCAGATAATTATCAAATTTGGGAACTACTAATCTACATTTTGTCATTTGTGACTCACCAAAACAAAATTATTCTTCCTTGACCATTAATCATGTTCCATTCTTTGTGTTTGTTACTAATTCATTGAAAATACATTCAGCACAATGAGACATTATTTATAAATTACACAGAAGACTTTGTGTCACTCCTATCAATATGCATGTCACAAAGTATCACAGTTTGTTTTTAATTTTAAAATTTAAACAATATGTATATTTAAATTTTTGATATTGCCTGTGGCTGCTAGAATGTGTGTGTTTTTATCATGAATGTACATGTCTGAATTTGATTTTCTTGCTAATAATAAACCATATTTCTCTACATCGTGGTTATGGTAAGTGAGATTGTTTCAGCTGGAATTCAGAATCAGGACCTCTGGTTCTAAATTCTTTTTTTTTTAATTTCAAAATATAATCTAAGCTCATTAAGAAGTACAGTTTGAGATGGATGCCAAGGAAAAATGTTTTTATTAAATGCCAAGTAATGTGCCTGGTTTGTCTTTTAATAGTCATGTGTTTGGAAGAAATATTCAGAAGTCTGGTGAACATCTTGGTAATTCCAAAAGAACTCTATTCCAGCTATGTGATCAAAAGAAGATCTATTTTATGTTCAAATATCTCCAGGCAATTGGTTCTGTAACTTCACTTAGAGTTAGGGTGGTGTTTATCTATCTTTAGTATTCTAATATTTTACTACAATACTATACATTTTTCTCTGCTTTTTAATCCTATGTCTTGCATAATCTTCTGTATACTTTATAAACAATATTGAACCATTCTCTGATATATCTTTGTCTTTCCAATGTATGAAACTTTTCTAGATAATTCTTGAGTACTTCCTAACCCTTGTGCATTTTCCTGTACTTAGGTAATTTAGAAAGCTTCACTTTCCACCCATATTGCCCTTCTAGTATATATAAAAGCACCTTAGTAACTCATTAACTTTAATAGCAGAGCACAGCGATGATTTATATTTATTTAGCATACAAATCAGCATGACCTTCTGGACTTCAATTTCATTTTGGGAAACTTACAGCACAGAACTCTCCTTAATTATTCACTTGAATATCACACTTGATATTCACTCTGTTTCATTTTGCTATTTATTTCATGTTTGTTAATTCAGTTAAAATACAAAATGCCTACATTTCCACAATGTAATTTAGCACTGTGAAGGTAATAAACTTTAATATAAAATCTATGGATAATTTTAGTCTAATGCTTTCTCTTAATATCTATCTATGTTAGTTTGACCTTCAAATTTATAAATATATAAAAAAGTTTAAAATTTGGAGATGAGCTTCAGCATGCAGTGTATACATTAAAGTTGACTATGCTGAAGTAAATTAATTTGAGTGTTTTCAAGTAATATGCTCAATTAAGATGAAAAATATCATGCATATTCTTGCTATTTTTTTTATCTTGTTCTAACTGAATGTTTCAAATCAATGAGTTGTTAAACTTAAGGTAGCAGCAACAGAAATTTATTTTGTGAGATTGTTCTTTTAAATTTATTAATAACTTAGAGTTACTTGTTTTAATTCTAACTTCAGTATTTAGATCAAGCAGGGTATTACAACATGATAGCTCCTGGATTTTAGGAAAAACTATTTTCTGAGAGTAATTCATCTCATAAAATGTTTTAGAAAAAACGAGTAAAACAAGGTTTAAGAGAACAATCTTCATGATTTGGTCATATAAATTATTTTCTGTAGTCAATAAAGAACTTTTTTTAGACACATGCAAAGAAGTAAAATATATGTAGAGGAGAAAAAGTCCTCTGAAAAATAAAATATGTAAAACAAACTGTAATAAATTAGAACAGATGTAGACATGAGTTTAAATTTAGTCGTTTTTTCTCTGACTATGCCTTCCAAAAAATCATAATATAAAATTATGCTAAAAATTATGGCATAATAATCTGGGAGTATAAATATGCAAGCTTGTGATGGAACATAGTCAGAAATGGGTCGAGATCTGACAGCAGCAGCCAGACATATGATTTTAAAAAACTGATTGTGGCTAAGATAAATGTCCTAGATTTAAGAGGAACAGAGATGGGACAAATGGCATGAAATGTTGTTAGGTCATTAAGTAAGTTGTCAGGGGTTGTAGAAAAGTACAGATGTCCTGGAAGGGAACCTGAGCAGAAAAAAATTGGGAGATCTCTGAAGTCCAGAAAAGTAAGCAGAATTCACAGTCCAAAGGGTGTGACTCAGGAGTAATATCATGACCAAGTATGACTGGCAAGATCTAATTCTAGAACTCCTGATTTTTATTTTCAAACTCTACCTACCAGATGAGTCACAAAGTTATTTATAATGAGAAGGAAGGCACTGTTCCTAGAGATATTTTATCATTTGTTGAGTCACAGACAAAGCACTTGGGAGAGACTAATTGGATGTTTTATGCAGTAATAATAGTAGCTGACAGTTTTTTAAGTTGGGAAACAGAGAGTAAATAAGTATCTTGCATGCATTGTTTCTCATGATAGTTTATGCTATGATCATTATCTCCGTTATAAAGTGAAGAAACAGGCACAGAAATATTAAATAGTTTAAGGTTACATAATTAGTAAAAAAGAGGAGGCTGGATTAGAACTCAGTTTAACTCCAAAGTTACAATGCTATACTATTCTAGATCTAGGGAAGGTCAGATCCTAGGAGGAATATAATTAGATCTGAGTAGTATTCATCTTTGAATATCATATCAAATTAGTGCAGGTTAGTAACTATCCACAACTATTATGTTAAAGTTCATAGTTAAAATGTTCCTTGCTAGTTTTATTACTTACCCTAATCCACCACAAATATACTATTTATGGCACACAAGTCTAGGTAATAGAATCTTTAATAGAATGAAAATTCTGTGTTGTTGAATTTTGTCTTGAATTTGTTTTTTAAATTTTATTATTTATTCAATACTCAGTTATTGTGTTTTCATTATTTACTAGGTACTATTATTGGTGATAGATTAGCAAGACAAGAACCAGGTCCTTATGAATGTATAGCTCCTTAGAAGAGATAGTCAATAAACAAGTATATACATACATATATAGTATTATATTATGTATAAGAATGTATGCTATGAAGAAAAATAAAGACTATAGGCAATGAATGAAAGGGGAGGGGTATTTATAAAGGACCTTCTGGAAAGTAAATCTGAAAAATGTGAATAAATAAGGCTTCTAAATATACAGATGAAGAGAAATTAAGAGGGAACAAAGGTAACACATTGAGGACAGAATAAAAAGATGGTATTAGGTGATGATGTTTAAGAGATGGGCATGAGATCATGGAGAAGCTACTAGACCATAGCATAAGGTTCCCAAGGAAAGCCAGATGGGAAGCTGTTAGGAGATTTTAACAGAATTGCCATAACTGGATTTTTAAAATTAAAGTCACCCCAGTTACTGTGGACATACTAAAGTGCTAGCAGTGGAAGTGAAGAGTAATCAGATTTAGATATGTTATACAGACAGTGAACAAAGTAACTGCTCATGGTTTAGGATTTGAATTTTGTGGTTCAGGGGTCGAGTACCCCGAGTTCAATCCTCGGTACCAAAATAATAAAAATAAGAATAAAAATAAAAAATGAATTTTGGATCCAAGAGAACGAACATCCTTCTAAGGTTTTTGGCCTAATAAATTATTTGAATAAATAATTTGTCTCCCCAGTTTTAGGGGATATTTGAGGAGGGAGAAGTAATTCAGTTTCTATTTTGAATATACTAATTCTAAGGTGTCAAAGATGCAAATGAGGTTATATAAATTTGGCAGTTAGATGAACAAGTCAAGAAATTGGAAGTCTGAGATGGAAATATAAATCTAGGCGTTATTAAATTATATATATGGGACATGATATATATATATATATAAATTATATATCTATGGGATATACATTTATATGAATGACTGAATGGCATCACTTAGGAAGTGAGAGTGCATAGAGAAAGCACAAAGAAAGATTAAGCTCTGGGTCCTTCCAGGAAAATGAAGAAAACACAGAACATGAATCTATGAAAAAAATAAAAACAGGGATTATTTAGTGTCTTGGAATTAAAGAGAAGAGAGTGTTTCCAAGGAAGGAATGTCTGTGTCAGAGGATGCTGAGAAGTAGAGGAACATTAGTACTAAATATAGACCAAACCCCAAACAGAACAAAAAACAACCAGGGTTTACCAACATGAAGCTTGTCATTTTCCTTGAACAAAACAATTTTAGTGTAATGGTTATGATCAAAGTCCTAAGAGATGACATGGAGACAGTAAACATAAATAAGTCATTTCAAGAATTTTGCCAAAATCTAAGCAGAAATTAGTCAGTAACTAGCTAGGCATGTAGAATATAGAGGGTTTTTTTTTTCTTTCTTTTATTTAGTGAGTTGTTGCAGAATGTAGACAAATAGATATGGTCAAATAAGCGGATTCAATGGAAATTAATTACTTTTGAGAGAGGAGGTAACTTTAGGTAGATGTAGGGGCTTTTCATGCATTTTAGTAGATGAATCATTCAGAATACATACAGATGACCATGAGGGGAGATCAGGCATGAAGGGGAGAAAGATCTTTCTGATTGATTTGATTTGCTCAGTGAACTTACAATGAGGTCTTTACCCAAGGAAGAAAGGCATGTATTGGAAGTTTGAGAGATTCATCTTTGAGACTGGGAGAGTAAACTCACTGGGGGATATATTTACATTAGAATTACAGAGCATAGCTGATGTCCCAGTGGAGATAAGTGGTCACAAATGTAAAGTAAGATTACCCAACATGGTTGCTTGCTTTCTAGTCATGTTGAACAACATGAATGTGGGCCAGTTATGGTGAGATAGTCAGGTTGAACCAAGATTGAGCTGTTGTTATTTTCAAGTTCGTATAGGCAAAGGACCTACGAGTTGTGAGCCAGGAATCTAAACTGGATAAAAAGAAAATGAGAACGTAAAAGCACTGATAGCTAACAAAAATATGATACTATCCATTAGTGGATTTGTGGCCTCATAAAAGTTGAATAATTATTGGAGTGGGATTAAGATTAGAGTAAGTGAGCTGGAAATAGAAATTCATGTGTAGAGTTCTGAACCTGAGATCTTTGAAATAAAGAGAAATGTAATAAGTTAGCTATTGCATGCTCCTGAAGTCATATGCAGCTGGACCTGCCATTGCAGTGTACATGTATTGAGGGCGTTGTTATTTCCCATATTAATAACTGAAACAGATAATCTGTAATGTGATCTGCTGAGTGATGGAAAATTTGAACTTTGTTTTCAAGATGGAGTTTGTAAGATTTATACTCTTTTGTAAAGGTCCTTTCTTTTGATATTTTGCAATTAGTATGATTTAAAATCAAATTCATAATACTGAAAAATTTCTTATTTAAACCATAAAGGTTTGAGGGATTAATAAAATGTAATATTACATTACATTTACATTACATTACATTTACATTAATAAAATGTAATAAAGTCATCTTTTTGGACAACCTTAATACATATCTGAAGTCATTTATTATAAGAGATAATTTTAACAAGTTTATACATTGTGAAGACAGTAGGTTAGTTAAAATGATTCTTGGAATTGGTTTGGTTTCTTCTGCATATTTTATCTTAGTGATCTGTATAATTTACCTTTTCACCTTGGACAAATAAATAGATCGTTTATGCATATAAAAGCTTCAAGAGTAGTACATTTTAAGAAAATTTTGCTTTAATTCTTTATTTTGTGCAAAAGTGTATTCTTACTATGTGGAAACTTTAACTCTTGAGTAACTATTTAAAAAATTACAGGAATTTGAAGATATTGTGCTGTTTTTACTTATTTTACATATACTTAATACATGTGTTTATATGTATATTGCAATGGTTCTTTTTAGAGAAAATGTCAAATTCATTCAATTTAGTCATTGTGAAAAAGATGTGGTAAGTTTTATCTATATACTAGCAAATTACCTGTTTTAAGAGATTAAAAAGCCAACACTAAATGTAAACTTATATTTATTGTAATTTCCTAAAGGGCATGTACTTTCATCAAAAAAATTTTAAATAGTTAAGAATCTTAAGTTCTCAACACTAGTTTGTTCTTCTGATTTAAAGCATACTTTCATACAAACAACATATCTGATGTTTTTTATATGATGATTTCTTTCATAGCAATCATATGGTTGGATATAATTTATCAAGTAAGAAAATCTTAGCATTGCCAGATTAGTACCTTGTGAATGGCTTCAATAAATTTTAAGATGGTTTTAAGAATATATATGTATATATATTTCTAAAATATATTCCTAAATTGTACATAATTTTTCTAGAAATATATATTGAATGTACACACACATATATATACACATACCTATTTACAGATTAAATATTTCTTTTATATGCTATCAATTATATAGGTTGTTGTCTCACTAACATAAAATTTGAACTCCAAAATTCATATTTCAGTGTATTTGATTAGGAAAAAAGTGTTGATGTAGAAGTTTGAGTTTCCTTTCTTTGACATTTTAGACATTCTTTTAGACCTAATTTGATTTTTATTCTATTATTTCTGCTACTGTAGCATTCTTAGTATATTTTTGAATTATGGGATTTTAAGGATGAAGGAAAGGACTCAGAAACATTTTATTTTCCAAAGGAGGAAACTAACTAGTGAAGATAGAGCCTTGCTCAAAGGCCATATCAATAGCAAAGGGCAGATTTTGAGCAAAACTCTTGATTAGAATCTTGTGTCCTTTAAACGTTGAGTTGCAGCAGGCAGGCTCTGAAGTATATTGTAAGTATGTAATGAAGGAATTTAACCAATAGGAAGTTCATCTGGGTAAGAAAAGCAAAAGCTTCATGAGACAAAACTGCTTGAGAAAAAGTAAAATAAAGTATAATATTACTAAAAGTTTGGAGGAAAAAAGAGCAAATGAAATATAGATAACTTTAAAAGAGCATCATATGTGGCTGGTAGCACGTCAATCCGTACTGTTTATTTTGAGCAAGTTGGTAACATTTAGAGAGAAGTGAGGGTTCCTGTGGTTTTCAGTAGGTGGTCAGTTTGACATTTCTGTATAATGTCTCACTGGGCTAATAAAACCTGTCAATTCCTGCTGGTTCCATTTTCATTTTATTCTTTCTGTTCATTTTAAAGTAACAATTTAGTAAATCACAGTAGATAGAGAAGTGCTAAAGTCAAGTATTTATATACACTAAACATTTTTTTTTGGTACTGGAGATTGAACTCAGGAGTACTCGACCACTGAGCCACATCCTCAGCCCTATTTTGTGTTTTATATAGAGACAGGGTCTCACTGAGTTGCTTAGCGCCTCACTGTTGCTGAGACTGGCTTTGAACTCACGATTCTCCTGTCTCAGCCTCCCTAAGTGCTGAGATTACAGGCTTGCACCACCGCGCCGGGCTTACACTAAAATATTTTAAGCCTGAAATTTTTTTACATAACAGATGAAAGAAGAGTAATTTTGCCAGAACTCTGTACTCTTTTTTTTTTTCAATTTAATTTGTCAACACTTAAATATTCAGTTTATGTCCAATAAAACAAATCATATTTTAAATAAGCCCCAAAATTATTATCAAAACAGATTCATGTGTCTTGGCAACTAGAAAATAACATAGACATCTGTTACTGGCAAAATAAACCAAAATAAATTGAACCATAGTGAATGTTGCTATAATTTGGTAATTAATTGATATTTTAAACTACGAATTTGTACTACCTAACAGCAGCTGAACCTTTGTAATTATGTTCTGTTAACAGCATGTTAGGTCACCCACAGATCTCTTTTAATAATGCTCCAAAAATATGAAACATAGACTCACCATTCTACCCAGAATTATCTTTCCTGCAGATTACCCAGTGTCCTGTATTTATGGGAGCCTTGTCGCCAATTCAGCTAGTTCCTTCACTTTTCTTATCACTTCCCTAGAGTTCAGTTCCTTTTGGTTCCTTCTTACCTCTGAGGAAGTATTCCTACTTCCTAATATATATTTAGCATCTGTCTTTGCTCTTGATTACATTGTCCTTCCTAGAATATTTGAATATCCACTGTCAATTTTTTTAAGTGTAATTGGAATAGCCTCAACACTGCCTCTGTTTGTGGATGTTGGAACTATGGAGCCAATTTGGCTTATTCTCATCCAAATCCAGAGGTTTATGAAAGGATCTTGGTCCTTCTCTCTACTTTCAGATGTCCCCCTCTAGGAAGAGATTTCTAGGGGAAGGATTATGAAGGGGGTTTGTCCTCCTGAAGACTGGCAAGCATTAGGAAAATGTCTGTAGAGCCCTTCACCTTATCAGCCTGCAATAAGGACTGCTTAAGTAGCTCCTCTGCTCACCCGTTGTTGTCTCCCTCAAACTAATAGTACGTACTTAGGGAAGAAGGGAAGTATTCTTACTAATATTTCCATTCCTTAACAGGAATGTCTTGTTAAGTTGGAGAGAAACCAAAAACACCTCCCTTTTCTAATTCCATGAGTTTTACTATCCTTTAAGTGAGAACTAACATTATCAAGAATACCGTAAGATATTGTTCTTTATCTCTTAAAACTATTTTTATGAATAAACTCAATGCAATGCTTCTTTAGAAATTGGAGTTTCCTATTATTTTTTTAAATTTTTAAAAAAATTTTTTAGATGTCGATGGACCATTTTTTAAAAATTTAATTCATTTATTTTTACATGGTGCTGAGAATTGAATCCAGTGCCTCACACACCCTAGGCAAGCACTCTATCACTGAGCCACAACCTCATCCCATTAATTTTTTTTTAGTTGTAGATGGACACAATACCTTTATTTATTTTTATGTGATGCTGAGGATCGAACCCAGTGCCTCATGCATGCTAGGCAAGCGCTCTACCACTGAACCACAACCCCAGCCCCAAGTTTCCTATTATTGATCCTCCTCTTTTTTTTCCTTAGTGACAATCATTGTTATTATAAATCAAGTTTTTGCTGATTCTTAGTGAAATGGGCTTCATAGGTTTGTTTGAAAGGCAAAGCTGTTCATTAACTGTTTTCCATGCTCTTCATTCCAGTCATAGAAATCTTAATTCTCTCCAGGGCAATGAATGGCACTTGGAGTTGAATGAGGGAGAGTCATACACTTGTATTTGTACAAAAAAAAAAAAAAAAAAGAGTCAATCTACATTAAATTATAATTAAAAATTGTATTTTAATCATACCTCTGCTCTGTTTTTATTAAATTCTAATCTTTTCATGCTTTAAGCATTTATTGGCTTCATTTTTCATCTGTCTTACATTCTTTAGCATGCCCCTGGAAAACTCCTTTTTAATGTTTTCACCACTGATATTTTAAATTGAGATGATAACGTGCATGTCTTTTCTATGAATTTTTCTACCACTGTTCCGACAAGGAAATAGTCACATCCAGATTCACTTATACTAAAATGTTTCCTATAAGGTGAGATGTTTCTCCTTCTAGTTGTGGTTAATTTCTTTACTAATCCTTTGGCTCTCATGAACAATATTCTCTTTTCTCCGTCTCCAAAACATACCTGCATCAATTGACTTTGCTCCCCTATCTTCAAACTCTCTCTTTCTAGCTCTCAGGCTGTTTAGGTTTTGTGTATAAATAGGTAAAATATTATAAAAAATGATTTTACTTAATCCAAGTCTTTTTCCAAGTTATTGCTTTAACTGTCTTTCTTTGGTAGTATTTTTTAAAAAAAGTTTCATTCATTCCTAAAGTAGATATTTATTGTTTATTGTGTGCCAAAACACTGTTCTGAGCACTAAAAATACACAGCAAACATGACAGACTATCTACATCTTGAAGGAGCTGTTATCCTTGTAGGACGAGGTGATGATAAACTAAAACATATAGTATATCAATGGGTAAAAAGCACCACAGAGAGAAATAAAATCAGGGAAGGGCTAAGTTTGGCTGGGTAGCCTAGTTCAGAAAATGTCTCTCTGAGATGCCTCTTGAATGCCATCACTGAGTCAGTTCTCTAATCCTATGAGGGCTTCAACATGGTGAACCTCTAGCTCTGCTGGAGTATCCTCTCACCCAAGACCTGAGCAACTTCTCTTACTTCATAGTTTCTTCCTTCTTTGACTGTCTGAACTATTTGAGATTCTACTCAGGCATGGACATGCTTACTTTCCTTGGATTTCATTACTCCTGTGTCATAATTCTTTCACACTTGATATTTGCCTCTCAGGTCACCTATCCTGTTTTTTTATTTGATCCCCCAAATATTTTAGGCCCCCAATATTCTTCCTTCATTTCCTCTCTAATCTTCCTCCTTTCAGTTGATCTAAAGGTTTACTTTTACTATCAAGGCTTTAATAGCCATATACTAGATTGGTCACTCCCAAATCTTGCAGTATAGCTAAGGTAGTATCACTGCAGTAGCTCTAGGAGTATTTCGTACTTTAGAAGTATTACTTTAGTAATAGTAGTAAAGTAGCCAAAATGTTGATTAAGGAGAGATTGTGAAGAAAGCACACATAAAACCCATACATTGTTATTTTATCTTCTCCCTTGTTAGAGCAAAACAGTTTACCCCAAAGACACTGAACAATACAATATTTTTTTTCCAATTTTTAAATTTCTCATTAGGGTTTTAATATTTTCTAGTTTGAAAAAACTACTTATTAATTTTTATTTATCTAGTCTGACATGACACTATTTATATGAAATGCTTTTGAGGCATTCTTGAGTATAACATGGAAGTTTGTTACTGATTTTTGTCTACCATGAATAAAGAGGACATTTCTTAGTATTAAGTCCAAAGAGATTTCTTCAAAGTATCATTTTAGGATATCTTTTAAATTGAGGCTATGTGTTTTGGCCTTTTCTTTCTTTTCAAATAGCATTATATATCTTGTTATATTTTAGGAGTTTTTGTACTTGTAGAATTGCCTTTAAGCTATCTCATCAGCATCTTTGATTTAGACATTGCAATGTGAAAAACTGAGCTTTGTATCTTTACTCATATAAAGGATACAAATTTTACCCTTGCTATCACTAAATATTTCTCAGCCAAGGGCTGAGTAATTGGTCATATTTCTAAATTCCATAATGTTATCAAGTCCTAAATTACTACTTTAGTGATATAAAAACTAATGGGTTAATCCTTTCATTAGAAGAAAATCCTGAAATGAA
>CM053403.1:32744146-32777555 GCA_028644305.1 Xerus rutilus | reverse complement strand
TTTTATTTGGTTTATTGTTTCCTTCATTTCAAGTATTTCTGATTGTTTTTTTTTTTTTAACCATCTCTAGCTCTTTCTTAAAGTAATCTTTTGCTACTTGTAATTGCTCTCTTATCTCTTTGTTAGAATTATCAATGGTTGCCTTTATTTGCTCACTTATTTCTTTGTTGGATTGATCAACTTTTGCCTGTAATTGCTCACTTATGTCATTCCTTAATTCGCTGATCATTTTAATTATGTACATTCTGAATTCTTTCTTGACATTTCATCAACTGTGCTGTCAATGGATTCTGATACAGTCATATCCAGGTTTATTTGGGGCACTTTCTTCCCTTGTTTTCTCATGTTGATTGTGTATCTTCCTTTTTTGCAATGCCACTCTGAGGTATTGCAGCTTCTATCCTATAATCTTGTATTGACACTCCAGATTACCTGTGTCTCACCTTGGAGCTACTTCTGTTCCCCCAGCATCCCCAGATGGGCACTACTGCCACTAAAGTTGGTGGTGGAGGTAGTGATGTACCTCTAGAGGGCAGTGGGGTTGGCCTTGGCTGGGCTCCTGAGGCAGCCCCTGAGGGCTGTTTTGCCCCTCTCTTGTGTTCCTGCTGGTGAAGAGGAACTATAGAGCGGAACTGTAGGCAGGCCCAGGTCTCAATTAGGCAAGGTCACAAGCAGTAGAGTCTGTGTGTGACCCTCACAGTGAGTGTGAGCTCCCCTGGGGCTGGAGGCTAGCAGGCTCTGGTCTGCCTTCAGCTGGGCACCCCTGGCATTCCCTAAGGGTGATTTTGGGGCTTCTGTCTCGCCTGACCACAGGAATTCTGAAGTGGAGTTGGATTTTTTTCTCAAATGTACTATCAGATTTTTCCTTAAGTTCTGTGAAGAATGCCATTGGTATATTGATGGAGAGTACATTGAATTTGTAAATCACTTTGGGTAGTATGGCTATTTTCACAAAAGTAATTCTTCCAATCCATGTATATGAGAGGAATTTAGAACTTTTTAAAATATACCTTCTTCAATTTATTTCATCAATATTTTGTTGTTTTAATTATAGAGGACTTATACTTCCTTGCTTTGCACTTATTCCTAAGTATTTTATTTCTTTTGTAGCTATTGTGCATGGGACTATTTTCATGGTTTATTCCTAAATAAGTTTGTTACTGGTATATAAAAAGGTAATTAATTTTTGTATGTTGATTTTTATATACTGAATTTTATTGGATTTATCAGTTCTAAGAAGGTTTGGTGGTTAGTTTTTTCTATATTTATAATAATCTGCAAAAAAGGGATAATTTGACTTTGTCATATTTTTAAAAATGTATTTTCTCTATTTTAAGATTTTAGTAAGACAATTACATTTAAGATTTTATCTGAGTGTCAAAATAAAAGATTTGTTGTTAGGTGAAAAGATAGACATATTTATCCTATGAATATTTACCATCACCTTTCACTGAACAAATGTAGGAGAATCCCTAGCAGGGCTTCTTTTTTTCTGAGAAGATCTAACACTAAACAAACTGAATAAACAACACAGTTTGCTTGTGGATAAGAGATGGTAAGAAACAAAAAGAAGGTACAGTAGTACAAAATCACAAAGACTGAATGAGTTGAAGGTTTCAAGTTTAAATAGGAAGGTTGGAATAGACCTTATAGACTAGATGACATTTAAGCAGATATTTGAATAAGATGAGGGGATTAGCTGTATAAGGGGAAGGTTGTGAGAGAGAGCTGGGCTGGGCACATACAAAGTACATAATGTGCAACAAATATAAGGTTTGTCAATCGTAAGGCTTTGGCCATAGTTCCATCTTGTAACAAGTTCTGCATTCCTGTGAGTAGTCACAGGATGCTAATAGCATAGTCACCGGATGCTAATAGAATAGTCACACCCTATGCACCCTGTAGCCCTTGGAAGACAAAGGGCCTCTTAGCATATACAAAGAGGGACCTGAGCTCAATAAAGAAGTCTCTTGCGTGGTTCTGTGTGTGTGTGTGTGTGAGTGATTTTTCATCCGCGGCTCCCTCGCTGACTCGGTTTCCCTTTGTGCTGGCGCGGGCGCTGGCAGAAGGTTATTCTACATAGAAAGAGTCCACTGGGGAAATGGAATAAAGATGGGTGACAATGCAGATGGATTTCCCTGGTAGAATGTGTTTATACCCAATTTTTTTTTTTTTTAATGAGAAATAGGAACTGAATGTATTATTTGAGGATAGGTTGAAAGTATATGGGAGTTGGCAAAGCATGGAAGTCACTTTGGAAAAGGGAAAGAAAGCCAATAAGGGATAAGTGAGACTAACACCCATCAGAGTTTGGGTTGGAAAGAGAACAGCTGTTAATTTTTAGGAATCACTGAGTACATTTAGACAATTTTCTGGAAGTTTTTCTAGATGTGACTGAGAAGAGGGTTTAATTTGTTCATGAAACTCTGTATGCCAGCCTTTTCTTGGCTACAAACATCATCTTAAACATCTTTTCATAGTTTTTAGTTTTACATGTGAAGTAATAGAGTCAATCAGAATATTCTGATGTCAAAATATTAAGAACCATCTGATGCATCAATAAAACATAGTATTAGGAAAACAACAACAACAAAACATATATACAGGTTGATGTTAGATGATATTTTTTCTTGATAAAGTAATAATATTAGAGGGCAATACTGATAAAAGAAGAGCTGAATAAAAGCAGTGAGGCATAGAGGCAGGTGTGCCAGTAAGTCTAAGAAGTAGGGAATAGGAAGATAGAAATCGTGATGTAAAGAAGAACAAAGCAAATCATTTCACACAACAAAAGATTACCATTTTTTAAAATCAGGTTAATGTTTCAAATTTTATAATGATGAGTAATAACAATGTATATTTTGTGCAACAAAATAAATACTTGAAAACCTTTTAGTCAGTTATTATTTGTTTTTCTTTTGTAGTATGAAAGGAGTAGTTGTTTTGAAGTGTATTTATATGTAATTCTTTCTTTTATACTCAATATTCTCTCAGTAAGGTATAGCATTACTATAAAATTTGAGAAACATCTATTTGTGGAATTTTTTAAGGCTTATATTACACTTGCAGATGGAAATGCTTTCAAAATTATTTATATCAAACATTATCTCTGCTGCTTTCTCAGGCATTGCTCTGTTGTAAATGCCATTAAGGATATCTTGCAGTGGTTATAAAGTATTTGAATGACATTTTAAAAGTAATGTCCAATATAAATGATACTATTGCATAGAATTTAATATTATGGGTGTTTAGTATTTTCCAGTGGGAATGTGATCATACTCTAATCATTTACTCTTTTGATGAAAGCAGTTTTGATTGTGATCACAACTCAGATGCCATCTGGTCCACAATATTAATGACTTACCCTTGAATTTCTATTTCATTATCAATAATTATACATACCATTTGTGATATAGGACTGTATCAGTTTTCAAGAATACATTTACATTTTTATTTTGTTACAGTGGAATATTCTATAGAGATGCTTCAATAACTAAGATACAGTGTAAGGTTGGTAAAATAACTAAGACACAAGTGTAAGGTTGGTAAATGTGAATTATGTTAAATTTATTTGCAAAGAAATTGAAGAGCTGACCCAAGGCCTTAGGTTAAAAGAGACAAGTGAATGTATTGTACAACATCAATTTTTATTTCTTTGGGGTTTGATTATTCTCTGTGATTTGTAATGAAATAGATTAATGGGCTCAATTCTATTACTGATTAAATGGACTTGGCTTGGCCCATTAACAGGAATGTCACGGTAGCACTTGGCTTCAGATCAAAAGATTTAAAATAAAAATGAAAGACTGTTGGGAAAAAAGGAACTAGACAGTGATATAGCAGAAGGCTTATTTAAATTCAAATGATTAAATGCAGGGATCAACTCAGGATGCTACTATGTTGATAAATCGGCATGTACAAAATAGAAGAAACTGTTAAATTATGACAATACTTCATGTTGAATGTTTTACTATTGGACAAAAATTGTTTAATACCTACTGTGTGACAAGCATATTGGCTGTTGTTATGTATCAAATTGGGACTCTCTCAAAATATGCTGAAATCTCAACCTTTGGTACCTGTGAATATGTCTTTATTTAGAAATATATGCAATCAAGTTAAAGTGTGATCATTGGGATGTTGTCTTTATGAGAAGAGAGAAAATTAGACATAGATATGCACAGTGAAGAGACATCTGGGGGAAAAACTGAAGGAGGTAAGGGAGAACACCATGTGATGCTAGGAGTAGAGCCTGGAGAGAAGCAGCTGCAAGCCAAGGAATGTGGAGGACTGACAGACAACTGCCTGAAGACAGGGGGAAACAGTTACATGTTTCAGAGGAAGCAAGTTCTGCTTCTATGACTTTTAGCTTCCAGAAAAACAAGATAAAGGATTTCTCTTGTTTTAATTCATTCAATTTGTAGTATTTTTAGTGGCAGCACTAGTACTTGAATATAGCTGCTGCATATTCTGATAGACCCAAGAAAAAGCTAAATGGTTTTGTTAATTTATGATATAAACGGAAGCACTATCTCATTCAGATATAATCATACATGATTTTATTTCAGTGTTTTCTAAGGACAAGACACTTTGCTGACCACTTATAATAAATAAGGACTCAGATAAAGTAAATATATTTAGGAAACTTAAAAGACAGTGAAGAATAAGATACACCCAAGGATTCCAGGATTGTGGGAACTGCTTTGATTCTTGACAATGGTATAGATACGATGTCACAGTAATTCTAGTGAGGAAGAGATTACCTTTGACTAGAAGGAATTCATGGAAGAGTCACCACTGGGGGTGAAACTAGATAGTTTGGATTAGAACATACAGATTGGTGGTAAGAACTTTAAGAGGCAACTATATGAACAGAACTGCTAAGGCCAAAAGCACATGTGAGTAAGGTGTTAAATACCCATGCTCTTGAGTCTGTTTTCACATTTCTTTGTCACTGGCAAGTGCATTAGTAAATGATTTGACATCAAAACCATGTTCTTCAATTCCTTCCTCATGGAGTCATTCAAGAAGGCTGCGTGGAGGTTTTTCTACAAGCCATATTCTCACAACAGAGATGATAAATGTAAAACAAAAACAAACAAGGCATATTAGATATTCATAGCTATGAAAATGCCCAACAAGAACAAGTTAGAGGAAAAGTTTTATTGTGGTTCACATTTCCAGAAGTTTAATCCATGGTGGTCTGACTGCATGGCTCTAGGCCCAAGATAGCACATCATGGAAGAGGATTGTGATGGGGAAGTGCTTCTCTAATCATGGCAGACAGGAAGCATAGAGGGAAGCATAGACCCATCTCATCTCATAGGCCCCACCTGCCTCCAGTTACAACTGAGTGAGTCCAATCAAACTAGGATGGACTGATGAGGTTATAGTTTTCACAATACAATCATTTCACCTTTAAATATTTTTGTACTAACACAAGAGCTTTGGAGGACACCTCATACACAAATAACAACACAAGGAGTTCAATTCTCTACTTCTGAAAATCTCTTAACATACGGTAGAGACAGTGATTTTATTTTTACTTTTTAAATTTTTATTCTTTTTAGAAATACATGATGGTAGAAAGTATTTTGACATATTATACATACATGAATATAGCTTATTCTAATTAAGATTGCCATTCTTGTGGTTGTAAATGATGTGGAGTTTGACTGGTTGTGTATTCACATATGAACTTAGGAAAATTATATCCTATTCAACCTACTGTCTTTCTGTTCCCATCCCCTCTCCCTTCTCTTCATTCCCCTTTGTATTATCCAATGAAGTTCTACTGCCCACCCCTCTTATGGTATGTCAGCAGGCACATAAGAGGAAATATTCAGCCTTTGATTTTTTGGGATTGGCTTATTTCACTTAGGATGATAGTCCACCCATTTATGGCAAATCCCGTAATTACATTCTTCTTTATGACTGAGCAATACTCCATTGTGTATATATACCAAATTTTTTTTATCCATTCATCTGTAGAAGGGCATCTAGGTTGGTTCCATACCTTAGGTATGTGAATTGAGCTACCATAAACATTGATGTGGCTGTGTCACTATAGTATGCTGATTTTAAGTCCTTTGGATGTATACTTAGGAGTGGGAAAACTGGGTAAAATTGTGGTTCCATTCCAAGCATTTTGAGTAATCTCCATATGACTTTCCATAGCAGTTTCACAAATTTGCAGTCCCACCAGCAATGTATGAGTGAACCTGTTTCTCCATATCCTTGCTAACACATATTGTTGTTTATATTCTTGATAATTGCCATTATGACTGGAGTGATATGGAAACTCAGTGCAGTTTTAATTTGCATTTCTCTAATTTCTAGAGATGTTGAACACACACTCATATGTATACCATTCATATTTCTTCTTCTGTGAAATGCTTGTTCAGTTCCTTAGCCCATTTATTGATTGGGTTATTGTTTTTTTGGTGTTAAACATTTTACTTCTTTGTATATCCTGGAGATTAATGCTCTATCTGAGGTGCAGGTGGCAAAGATTTTCTCCAATTCTCTAGGCTCTCTGTTCATGTTCTTAATTGTTTCCTTTGCTGTGAAGAAGCTTTTTAATTTGACACCATTCCACTTATTGATTCTTGATTTTACTTGTTGAGCTTTAGGTATATTATTGAGAAAGTCAGTGCCTTGGCCAAAATGGTGGAGAGTTGGGCCTACTTTTTCTTCTAGTAGGCTTAGAATTTCTGATCTAATGCCTAAGTCCTTGATTCACTTTGAGTTGAGTTTTGTGCTGGTGAGAGATAGACATTCAATTTAATTCTATTACATGTGGATTTCCTGTTTTCCCAGCATCATTTATTGATGAGGCTAGCATTTCTCCAATGTATGTTAATGGCTCCTTTGTCTAACATGAAATAAATGTATTTATGTGGGTTTATCACTGTGTCTTCTATTCTGTTCCATTGGTCTTCATGTCTGTCTTTGTGCCAATACCATGCCATTTTTGTTTTTATAGCCCTGTAGTATAATTTAAGGTCTGGTAATGTGATGCCTTCTGTTTCACTTTTCTCGCTGAAGATGGCTTTGTCTATTCTGAGCCTCTTATTTTTCCAAAGGAATTTCATGACTGATTTTTCTTCTTCTATGAAGAATGTCATTGAATTTTAATAGGAATTGCATTAAATCTGTATAGCACTTTTTGTAGTATGGCCATTTTGACAATATTGATTCTGCCTATCCAAGAATATTGGAGAACTTTCCATCTTCTAAGGTCTTCTTCAATTTCTTTCTCTAGTATTCTGTAATTTTCATTGTAGAGGTATCTCACCTGTTTGTTAGATTGATTCCCAGGTATTGTATTTTTTTTTTTTTTTGAGGCTATTGTGAATGGGGTAGTTTTCTGATTTTCCTTTCAGGTGATTCATCATTGGTGTACAGGAATGCAATTAATTGATGAGTGTTGATTTTATATCCTGCTACTTTGCTGAATTCATTTATGAGTTCTAAAAGTTTTCTGGTTATATGTATACCATTCTTTTGTCTTTGTGGGATCATGCTTCTACTTACTTTCTTCCCCAAATTCCTAAAGCTTTGGAATTACATTTTCCCTTTGCAATATATTCTGAATGACAAGAGAAGTTATGAAGTAGGAACTGAGAAGGAACTATTATTATTATTATTATTATTTTTGGTACTGGGGATTGAACTCAGGGGTACTTGACCACAGAGCCATAATTCCAGCCCTATTTTGTGTTTTATGTAGAGACAAGGTCTCACTGAGTTGCTTAGAACCTCGCCATTGCTGAGGCTGGCTTTGAACTCACGATTCTGCTGTCTCAGTCTCCTTAAGTGCTGGGATTACAGGCTTGAGCCACCGCGCCTGGCTTGAGAAGGAACTATTATGCTCCACAAAAGTAAGTTATTGCCATTCTGTTTTATGAGTTTTATCTGTTTTAAACTGAGTCAAAATGTTAACTCATGGCCACTAGTCCACTGATTTTGTTTTGAGAGAGAAAAAAAAAAACAGCTATGCTAGCCACTTAAAAAGTATTGTTTTACTTTTAAAGCAAGTAATTATAAGTTCCCTGAATATTAACTCTAATATGTTTAATGACATGTTAGTGGGGAATTTGATTCATCTAAAGTTGAATAGTTAGAGTACTCTCTTAACTCTTGAACCCAATTCACATTAGGTAAATTCAGTAAACAAACCAAACCAATGTGATTTTGATTCAGCTTGTTCTCTATTTATCAAGCACGCTGATACTTTTAGTGACCATGGTATGCACAACATTTTGGTTTATTGATATGTTAAATACCTGAATATCTCATCTAACAATATGTTAAATACCCGAATATCTCATCTAAACACAACTATAAAACATTTTAAAAATAGTCTATATTTGATAAACAAGTATTAATTGTACTAATAGAGTTCATGTAATAATTCCACAAATGCATACAGAGTATACTGATAAAATCCATTTATAGCCCCCTCTCCAGCTCTATTAATCACTATTCCACATTCAAGTCAACTATTTTCATTTTTGGCTTCACATATGAGAGAACATGTGGCACTTGTTTTTCTGTGTATGACTTATTTTACTTAATATAATGTCCTTCCATGGTTCCATCCATTTTTCTGTAAACTAGAGGATTTTATTCTTCATTGTGCCTGAATAATACTTCATTGTGTATATATCCCACATTTTCTTTATCAATTTATCTATTAATGGGCACCTGGGATGATTCCATATCTTAGCTATTATGAAGAGTGAACCAATGTATATACACATGCAGATATCTCTTGGGTATGCTAATTTCATTTCTTTTAAAAACAACCATAGGGGGATAGCTGAATCATGAGGTAGATCTATTTTTAGTTTTTGAGTAGCCTCTATACTATATTGTTTCCAAGATTATACTAATTTACATTCCAAGAGTGTACAAGAATTCCTTTTTCTTCATAACCTTACCAGCATTTGTTACTTTTTGTTTAAAATGAGATGGCATCTCATTGTAATTTGGATTTCATTTCCCTGATTGCTCAAAACATTGAACATTTTTTTCAAATATTTTTGACCATGTGTGTTTCTTCTTTTCAGAATTGTCCATTCAGATCTTTTGCCCATTTTTTAAACTGTATTACTTTAATTTTTGCTAAACTTGTTGAGTTTCTTTTATATTCTGGATGCTGACTCTATATCAGATGAATAGTTTGCAATTTTTTTTCCCATTCTGTACATTATCTCTTTTCTAATTTTTTCCTTTGTTCTGCAGAAGTTTTTCAGCTTGAGGTGTTCTATTTGTTAATTCTTGCTTTTGTTTCTTGAGCTTTCCTCCTAAAAGAATCCTTCCTTTGTCAATACCTTAGTGTTCACCTGTTTTCTTCTGGTAGTTTCAGGGTTCCTGATGATACATTTAGGTTTTTGATTCATTTTGAGTTGATTTGAGTGCATAAAGAGAGTTAGTGTATTAGTCAGCTTTTTTGTCACTGTGACCAAAAGACCTGACAAGGACAATGTAGAGAAGGAAAAGTCGATTTGGGCTCACAGCTTCATTGGTCCATGGTTGGTGGATTCCATAGCTCTGGTCCCTAGATGAGGCAGAACATCATGGTAGGGCATGGAGGAAGAAAACAGCCCAGAACACGACTACAAGGAAGCAGACAGAGCTACTCTCATGAGGGACAAAACATAAACCACTAAGGAAGGCCTCCAGTAACCTACCTCCTTCAGCTACACCCCATTTGCCTATAGTTACCTCTGAGCCAATCCATATCAGTGGATTAAATAACTGATTAGATCACCCTCTCATAATCCTATCATTTCACCTCTGAAAAATAGGTAGGAGTCAAATTTCAATCTTTTGCATTTGGGGATCCAGTTTTCCCAGTACCATTTATTGAAAAGGCTGTCTTTTCTCCAATGTATGTTTCTGGTGTCTTAATTGAGCATCAGTTGGATGTAAATATGTGGTTTTATTTCGGAGATGCTATTCTGTCTATTGTTCTATGTGTCTGTTTTTATGGCAATACTGTGCTGTTATTATGGCTCTGTAGTGTAACTTAAAATCAGATGTTATCACATCTCCTCCAGTTTTATTCTTTTTGCTTAAGATTGCTTGCCTTAGCATTTTAGTTCTGTTAAAAATGTCATTGGTCTTTTGATGGGGATTGCACTGAATCTATAAATCAATTTGGGCGGTATGTATATTTTAACCAAATTAATTCTTTCAGTATGTGAACATTGGAAGTTTTTCCATATTTTCTATCTTTCCTGTTTTCTTAAGTGTTTGTTAATTTTTCATTTTAGAAGTATTTCAAATATTTTGTTAAATTTGTTCCTAGATGTGTTATTTCATTTTTGATAGTTATTAGGAATGCAATTGTTTTCATGGTTTCTTTCTCAGCAGTCTTTTTTATTGGTGCATAAAAGATATTTACTCATTTCGTATGTTGATTTTTTTTATCCTACAAGCTTACTGAATTTATCAGTTCTAATAATCTTGTGGAGTCTGAGTTTTCTGTGTAGAGTAGCATATTCTCTGCAAATGTGGATAATTTGACTTTTGTTGGTCTAGCAAAGGGTTTATATTGAGTTTGATTATATTTTGTAAAAAATAGTACTTTGTTTCATTGATCCTTTGTATTCATTTATGTATATATGCATGTATAGTCTCTGTTTAATTTGTTTTTAGTATGGTCTTTGTAATTTCTTTCCTTCTAGTAATTTTAGAGTTTATTTATTTTTAATTTTTTTTTACTTTGTCAGGTCTTTGAGATTTATCAATGGGTTATGTACTTGAAAATTTTCTGTACTTTGATATGGGCACTTATATAAACCTCTCCTATACTACTATTTTTGCTGTGTCACATAAGTGTTTGTATATTAGTACTAATATTTCCATTTTTACTTTGATAGATTTTTAAATTTCCTTTTTGATTTATTTGATAACCTATTTTTTTGTTCAAAGCTGTGTTGCTCAAACTCCACATATTTGTATTATTTCTAAGATTTTGTTTTGGTTGTTGACTTCTAGTTTCATTCCATTGTGATGAAAAAAGATGCAAGATATGATTTCAAGTTTTTTTTTTAATTTGATAAAATTCATTTTGTGGTCTAATATATTGTGCATTCTCAAGAAAGTTTTATGTGCTTATAAAATTGTGTATTCTATTTTTTTATACTTTTTTTATCTTCTTTTTTTTTTCAGAAGCTGTACACACTGTTCACTGAAAATATTTGTTGAGGCAAATAGAAAAAATATTGTTACAATCATAATTTTTCTAACTTTGCACAAAATTATAAGCAGATTACATTCTTCATATTAAACACCTTTATATGCACTTTCAATGAACAGTATATATATATATATTTATATATATTTTTTATCAACCATCTTTACTATACCCATTCCCCTTTCCTGCCCCCCGCCTCCCCAACTATTGGATGCAATGTTCTGTAAGTCTCTGAAGTCTGTTTGATCTATATTATAGTGTAACTTTGATGTTTGTTGATTTTTATGTCTAGACGAATGATGAAAATGCAATGTTGAAGGCAGTTCCTCACTATTACTGTATTGGAGCCCACCTCTCTCTTTAGGTCTAATAGTATTTGTTTCATAAAATTTGGTGCTCTGACCATAGGTGCATGTAAAATTACAATTGTTATATCTTCTTGTTGAATTGATATTTTGATCATTATATAGTGACCTGCTTTTTCTCTCCTTACAAGTTTTAGAGTCTAATTTTGTCACTTAGTACACCATTCAGCCAATCTTTATCTTGCAATTAGAGAATTCATTTGTATTCAAGGTAATTATTTATTAGTAAAGGATTATTTATATAATTTTATTTACTTTCTTCTAATTGTGAATATTCTTTATTCTTTTCTTCCTCTCTTCATTTGTGTGATTTGATACAGTTTGATTGTTTTCTATTTCTCTTTTGTTAACTACTTTTCTAATGGATTAATAATTTCATGATTGTAGTTATCTTTCTTTTGCTTCTGGATGTAGTGTTTCATTATGCATCTGTTTAAAGTCCACTTTAGTGGTCACAGATTCCTTTTGTTTTGCTTGTCTTGGAAGGTCTTTATTTATCTTTCAGTTTGAAGAATAATCCTACTGATTATAGATAGTACTCTTGGTTGACAGTTAATTTTTCTTAGGATTTTGATTCTGTCATTATAATCCATTCTGGTTCATAGGGTTTCTGCTAAGAAATCTGTTAGTCTAAAAAGGGTACATTTAAATGTGACTTGGTGTTTTTTAAAAATAATTTTTGTCTTCTACTTTTGGTAGCATACTATATTATGATAAATGTTTCTGTTTGTGTATATTTAGGATCCTATATATCCTATATATTCTGTATATGAATGTTCATATGTTCCTCAAATTAAGGAATATTTCTGGTATTATGTTTTGAATCAGTTTTGTATATGCCCTTTACTTCTGTTTTCTCTCCTTGAGGTACTCAAAAATTATGGATATGTGTTTATGTCCTAAAACTCTTGAATGTTCTCTTCATTCATTATTTCCTTTTTCCTGAATGATATATTTCGAAAGACCTGTCTAGCAGTTGTTATTTTTTTTCTGCTTGATCTAGGTTATTTTTGAGGATTTCAACTCTATTTTTTGTCTTATTGAGATCTTTATTGCCAAAATTTATGTTTGGTTAGTTTTTAAAATTCTTGCTTATTTTCTTATTATTTGCATTTTTCTAATTTTTACACTATCTGTGTTCTTTTCAGTCTCACTGAATATTTTTATAATTATTGTGTTAAATTCTTTATCAAGTATTTTTCCATATTGATTTATTCAGGATCTGTTGCTATTGATTTATTGTGTCCTTTTAGAGGTATGTTATTTTCTTCATATTTCTTGTATTCCTTCCCCCAAATCTGCACATCTGGTAGATGGTTATCTCAACCATTTCTATGATATGGCCTTCTTAGTAAATGGCTTTCTCCTGAAGATGTATGTGTCTTGAGGTGTCAATTTGCTATACAGTATTGGCTTTGTTTCCATCTGGGTACTATGATATAATTTTCCTATAGTTTCTTTAGCTATAATTAATGACTTTGGCAAAGTGCATCATAGAATAGTTGGAGAGGCTCACTGTCTCTATTGGCCATACACAGACAGAGATACTGTTGTCTCTGGTAGGTATAGTGCAGACATCCATGGGTGTGGGGTTTTCACTCTGTGGCTGCTCTTAAATGAGTGGTAGCTTCTATAAGATGTTGAATATTTCCTCATATACTATGGATGCTAGCTTTGATATTAGCAAGAATCTCTGACACTAGAAGGCCCAGCAGTGGTAAGGGTCCTTACCTGACCAGGCCATGGTGCAAGTGCAGACATTATATGGGGGAGCACTTGCTCCTGGGTCCTCACACCCAACACTGACAACAGCAGTGTATGCTTAGACATAATATGATGGTGGGAACTACACAGGTGTGATTGCAGCAGGAATTGCTGCATTCCTTTTTGCTCTTTCAGTGGTTGCTTGTCTAGGTGTGGGGCAGTGATTAGAGCCAAGGCTTTTTTCCACACTCCTTTAGTGATGTTACATGCCTAAGATAGGGCAGTGACTAGAACCCTGGAGTTGCCCCATCAGTGAACTCCGATGGATGGGGCATGATCCTGTCAGCAATATCCATCCTTTCAGCCTTATCAGCAACAGACTCCCAGAGTGTAGCTTGTATGGAGAGTAGGAACCATATGGGTGCTACCTTTAGCGCTGAAGCCAGTGTGAGTCCATGTGCATCTAGCCATGCTCTTGATCTCAAAGGACATGTACCTAGATCTCCTGGTTCTCAAGGTAACACTTTCCATTTCCACAATACCCATTTCCTACAGTGCAGGGCACTGAGGGGTTTGGTTAGCAGGCACTGCTTGGTTAGCCTGGGTTTACAAGGCAGTTTCTCCCCAAGTCAGTGTCGTGGAATATTTGTGGGGTCCCAGAGACAGGAATATGCAGGGTTTTCTAATCTCTAGAGTAGCACAAATTTAATAGCTTGTTTCTTATATGGCTTAGATCTAAAAAATACACCAAATAAGTATTTGCATGTTGAAGGCTTTGTCTCCAATGCAACAATGTTCAGAGGTGGGGATTGTTGGAAGTGATTAGACCATAAGGACTTTTACCTCATCAGTGGATTAATCCATTGGTAGATTCATAATTTGATGACATTACTGGGAGGTGGTGGAAACTTTAGTAAGTGGGTCCTAGATGAAAAGAATGAGTTCTTGGGGATTACTCTTGGGGATTAAATCTTGTTCATGGCCCCTTTTTTTCTCACTCTTTCTGTGCTTTGATCTGCCATGAGGTGAAGAGCTTTTCTGTTCTATAATGTACTGCTTCACCATAGACCCAGCAATAGCAGAGCCAGACAACCATGAACTGAAATCTCTGAAAGTACAAGTCAAAATAAATCTTTCTTAATTTAAGTTGTTTCTCTCAGGTACTTTGTCATAGTGGCAGAAAGCTGATTCATATACTTCTCAAGATGACACCTAGCTATAGCAGCCTGGGAGTTCACTGCAAGAGAGTATGAAACTCTTTTCCAAAGCAAGTTTACTGTGTAGATTTCAGGTTGCTTATCTAGCTGGTCTGCAAACTTGTGAGGATTATGAAAATTTCTGATAGATAGGTCTTCTAGCACTTACTCTGATCAATTTTGTTAAGACTCTTCACCCTTATCCCTAATCTGATTGTGGAGTCAGATGGCAGTTGTTGGGGTATTTATTTCTCTTTCTATGCTCTAATTCTCAAGTCTCAGTCTTTCAAATTTCCAGTCTCTCTTTTGCAGATTTACATAATTCTCCAAATGGTTACTCATCTCAAAATGCAGCTATATACCTGTTACTTTATTCTTCTTTATTGAGGAGTGGATGAGTGCTGTGTACCCCTATTCAGACATTTTGAGTCACCCTAGACAATTTATTTAAAACTCTTTTAAAAATTTTAACTAGATTTTAAAATATTTCTACTTTATAACTAGCCAAAGATTTTTAAATAATTTTTTGGGGGGAGGTACCAGGGATTGAACTCAGGTGCACTTGACCACTGAGCCACATCTCCAGCCCTATTTTGTGTTTTATTTAGAGACAGGGTCTCACTGAGTTCTTCAGTGCCTTGCTTTTGCTGAGGCTGGCTTTGACCTTTCAATCCTCCTGCCACAGCCTCCTGAAATGCTGGGGTTATGAGTGTGCACCACCATGCCCGGCTTGATATTTTAATAATCATCATTTTGTTATTCTGTTAATAAAAGTAAATTTTCAATGAAGACATAGTCAAATTCCCATATAATATCTCTCTTCCAGGACTGTTCATTACTGGTATTTAAAATAATTGATTTCCTCAGTCAGTAGTAAAGAATAGGGTATGAATAATGGCACAGAGCTACCTCTGAAGGATAATGGTTCTTACTAATATACAGTGAGAAAGGTTTCTCAGTCTTCAAACTATTCTTTCTTTCATATTGTTGCTTTTGGGCCTCAGATGCAATGTGGTGAAATTTATTCTTTAGTGCATCCATTCATTTCATTATTCAATATACTTTGACTAGCAATTGTCATCAATTGTAACTTTAAAACAAATTAGCAGGTTCAAGTAGTGTATAGTAGAGTGGAATGGGTTATCACTATGTTAATTACTAATATTTATTGAATGTTAAAACTTTACCTTTGTTAACTCATTTATCCCTTAAAACAATCCAAAAATGTGAGTTTTATTTTAAATTATGGCCTCCACTTTATAAGTGAGAACTATGAATCACAAAAACAGTAAAGAATTTAAAGGTATGCAACTAATAAATAGCAAAGCCAGTGTGTGAACCCAGGCAGTCTGGCTCCCATGTCCACATTTTAACCTAAAATACACAGGATACTACTGGAGCATAGAGAAAATCCTTATCAACCAGGTTGATGTTCCACAAAATTTTTATAGTGGGGGCTGTTTGGTTTTGGCAAAGAATAAGAAGAGCTCTCTGAACAGTAATAAGAGCCTGCATAATAGTGTGTGGAACTGTCTGAGTGTTTGAGGACAGGGAGAAAGATTAGAAGTCGGGTTGATTAGAAGTGTTCTTGTGGGACCACTGTAGGAAATAGAGCTAGGATTGTAGGACAAGCATCAGGACATGATGGACTTTGGATATTAATCTAAGACATTGAACTTTATTCTGGAGCTATGGGGAACTATTGACATACTTTTAAGGGCTATATGTAAAACAGCAATATAATCATGCCTTCCTTTAAGAAAGGTCATCCCAGCAGCAGTCTAGGAAAGGAACTGAAGAAAGTCTGGTTAGAAGACAGCAGACATAAGCCAGGCAAGAATTGATGAGAACACAAACAGAAGTATTGATGTAGCAGAGAAGAGGAGCCAAAGGTAAAAGATGCATATTTTTCCTACTCAAAATGGGTTACATTTTATATGCAGTTTCTCTGTGATTTTATGTGACACTTTATATATGTAATCTCGCTCAACTCCCAAGTAATTCTAGGAGAGAGATTTTATTATAATGAGGTAATAAGAGCTTTGGAAGGCTAAGTAGCTTACCCATGGTTATACAGCTAGCCAGAAATGCATTAGGGATTCAGTGATTCAAATTTGGCTTTTTGTAGTCTGGTGATGTTGTTTGTCACAAGTCATTAAGGCCCCAAATCTGCCCATTTTAGGGACTGGTGAGAGAGAACTAAGTTTACAGTTATGAGTTTCTGGTATGGGTTTGAATTTTGGTATAATTTTGGTGTAAAAATATGGAGCATGAAAATTGTATTAGAAGTTTCTCAAAAGAGATGTTATAATTATCCCTCACTCTTGAAATTCTGATGTGGCATTGGGCTCCTCCTCTCTACTAAAACAGCTCTTCTTAGAATCAGCAATTATCTTCCCATGTCCAAATGCAAAGAAAATTGTTGATCTAATCTTCTCAGCAACATTCATCTCTATTTTCCACTTTTACGAATGGAAACCTTCTTATGATTTGAATTTCTTACAATGCCCTTTGGTTTTCTTTCAATTTCTTTGTATCCTATTTAGCTTCCTCAGTTTGGGCCATTAAAAATATTGAAGTTGATTCAAGTTATTCATAGAATTTCTTCTCATCTCTGTTTTTGTATTTTATTATTTCAAGTCAGAAGTAGTAGATATGAGAAGGAAGCTATTTGAGGAAGGATGTATTAATATACAGGAACATGTAAAAAGACCAATTAAGTCAACTGGGAGGTGAAATGACAATGATATTGAAAAAATGAAAAAAATAACAACTCTAACCCCAGGTGATTTAAAATGTTTTAAGCACATTGGACTACACATATTATTTGCTCCAAGCATATTTATGTCTGGCTTGTTGGAGGGGCACATCCCAGGCAATGGTTCTTTGATGCATTTTTCTATGACTTTCTTTGAGGTGCCTAGCTAGCTTCAAAGGACTGGCCTAAACTTGTTCTCATTCTCTTTTTATTAAATCCCCTCCTATGGTTTTTATAAGTAAAAGGCTTTTCTTTGTCTTGCCAACAATTTTAGAAACAATAAACACATCTAGACATCTCCCTCAAAACTCAGACAGAAATAAAATAAACTTTTTAGCCAAGTCATTTTTTTCCATTCAGGATAAGAAGGATTTTTTTTTTTTTTTTAATGAAACATGGAAGGGGATAAAAGACACATATGCAGAACTTATAGCCCCACACAGAAAGAGTTCAAAATATCACCAATAAATTGTTTTGTTCAAGCCTCAACTTGATTTTGAAAATTATTGTTATATAAACAGCATAAAAATAATCTACGTTTGGCATGCTTTTCAATTAGTATTTTATACGACCCACACTCAGATGACAACAGTGAATTTGTGGTTTGTATCAGATAAATATATTTGAAGTTTAATCAGATTCCAACACCTTGAACTTTGCAAGGTGCTACGACTGCCACCCATGATGGAAATGTAATCCTTGGATAAAGAGAAAGTCAATGAGACATCATACTATTTACTGGATACCTGCTTGTGTGCTAAAACTAAAATTCCATACTTACTAAACTATTTAAAAATGTGTATGTTTCTATTATTCTAAATGTATATGTTTCTATGTTTTTTAACATGTAAAAATTAGTGTAAAATAGTTATAATAACTGATACTTTATTAATTAATAAATCATCCCCAATTCAACCCTATTGAATGTTATCTCTTTCTCTTGAAAATGCACAGAATTAGTCAAGTGTGATGGATACATGCCTGTAATCCCAGTGACTTGGGAGGCTGAAGCAGGAGGATCACAAGTTGAAGGCTAGCCTCAGCAACTCAGCAAGGCCCTGTCTTAAAAAATAAAAAGGTCTGTGTCACAGTGGTTAAGCACCCTTTAGTTCAATCCCAATTACCTCTTCCCTCCAAATGCATAGAATCTCATCCTGATTAAAGAAGGATGTGGCATAGTGAAAAAACATATGTCAAGTTCAGATAGTTTTGGCTTCAAATCTTCATACAATTATTTAACATGTTGGGTAGTTTGTAGTCCCGTCTTTCATGTTGCTGTAGGTACAACAGTGGAGTGTATACACTGTAGAACAAATGGTCAGTGCTGTGCAGGACGCTGCCATCTTCATGTGATCGTCATGGCACTGTCATGATTGTTATAATCACTCTCCCCTTTGCATGTGAGTTGGAATTCCATTGATGATAGTCCACCTTGTTTATCTTGTCCTCCTTAAAAAAAATCAGTTTATAAAGTGTGCTCAACAATCTGATTTTAATTGACACTACTATAAGTTATTTGTTTGGTTTCATTTTGCACTGGAGATATTTTAATATGGTAAACATATATCCTTGACTTCAGATGATGAGAAGAGTTGAGACTTAATTTTCTTTATGTGAACTTATGTTTAGCATACTGTCCCTTGGATTCTATGTACTTCAGGAGTACTCACTGAATGGGTGTCTTCAAACAGCTCCACCTGTAATTCCCCTACTTGGATAAATTATTTCGTAATTATGAGGATTCAAATCTGCAATGGTCATCTTTTTTGTTCTTTTCCTCTTTCTCTAAAATATAGTCAACTTCAACCTGTATCCATTTTCTTATGAAAACATTTCTCATATATTTTCCATTTCCATTTATTCTTCTCTTCCAACTGCCTGTTGCTTGAGAATGAGGACTCCCCTCACTCTTTACTTTGTTTCACATTCCACTAACATATCAACCTTTTGGGAAGAAACACATTCTCTTGGCACTCTTTCTGTCTTTCTGACCACTCTTCTGAGTCTGTCTTGCTGGTTATTCATATCCGTGGTCTCTACAATGGTGGTAGCCTAAGACTCAATCTTTCAACCTCTATTAATATTTACTTAAAAAATTTTGTTTTTAGTTGTCAATGGATATTTATTATTTATTTATTTATTTATATGCGGTGCTGAGAATTGAACCCAGTGCCTCACATATGCTAGGCAAGTGCTCTACCTCTGAGCCACAACCCCAGCCCAATATTTACTTTCAAATGATCTCAGTCTTTGGCATTTTCATGCCATCCATGTGCTGGTGACATTATATTCATATCTCCAATCAAGATTTCACTCTGACCTCCAGATTTGTTTACACAGCTGCCTCTGCAACTTCTTTACTGGGGATACCTAGTAGGGGTTCAATGCATTGTAGGGGCATTTAAAAACCTTTTTGTGATCTCACAATATAGATATTTGTTTCAACTATCTTTTATTTGCCATCTGTACTCTACCACTAAAATGTAAACATCACAAGATAGAGATGTTATTTGTTTTATTCTCTTTATCGCATCCACTCTACAGATACATGTATGGATGAATGAAAGAATGAATTAGTCAGTAGTACATATTTTTAAAGTTAATTGAATATCTACTTTTTAAATTGAATTTTCAGGAAGCAGAGTCTGAGATGAAGATTAATGATGAAAAATTTATTGGGGTGTGCTCTTAGGATAAATTCCTGTGAAGCAAGAGAAAAAAAGCAGAATTAGGTCAAGGAAAAGTTAGTCTATGATCCCTAGAACAGCTATGGAACTAAGATGGTACCGTAGAGTTGTCCAAAATTTGGGTCATGATAAGGGAAATATTTATAATGTGCATTAAGCAAAGTTTCCTTGGTAGAGGAGGCAATATTTAGATAAAGGTAGTATTGCCTGCACCTGAGCTCCAGGGTGTCAGCTTTCTGCATACACAGTAAGTGGAGACACAAGTATTTTAGTACCAAAAGCCTCCAAATATATTTACGTTCCTATTTTCAAGGTTAGATGATGCAAAGGAACTTAAAGAGTTTCTAAACTGTGATAAAATATTGTGATGATCCACGTGATTAAATATAATTACGTTGCTAAGAAATTAGAGAAGTAAAGCTCATCATAGAAGGTGGAGAAGTGAGTAGAGTACAATCTGAGAATTATGCAAGATTTTTACCACAGAGATAAAGGAAGGTTTTTAAAATGGAGAACAGTCCATGTGCGAAGGAACAGGGCCATCAGGAAGACAACAGGTTACTATTTGCCAAGCTTTCAATGTAACATTTTCCTAATTCTTTACTCATATATGTGACTTCTGCTCAGTTCCTACTTGTTTGAATTACGTGTCACTGTTCTCTCCCTGTATCTCATGCCCTTATACATAGCTCCTTTTCAATGTCCTTCAGATGGGCAGCCTATTCCAACAAGGCTGACACATGGTTCTCATGTTTTAGGGGAGACTTTGCTAGGTGCCTGTCATTAGTATTGTGTACTTTTTTCTTACCAAAAGAAATTAGTTTGTTTGAGATAGCCATGTGCTGAGATGATAATACACTCTTTCAGTTAGCTATAGTCATGTGAGTTTTTTTACCAATAAGGTATAATCTGGGTTTCTGAAAATAACTTTTCTAAGGTTAAAACTGATCTTTTTATGTTGTCTTTTTTTCTTTCTAGAATGTGGTTATGAGATGCAAGTGCAGCACCATTTTTTAACTATGAAGTGGCAAGTATGAACAAGAAATCCAATAAATTAATAGATTCATATAAGAAACAGAAAAGAAAATCTAGGTCTGTGACACTAGAGTTAAACAGTTACAAAGCCTCGGAGTGATCCCCTCTGGTTTAGTTATATAAGAAAACAAAACCTTTTTTAAAGCCTACTATTAATTGGGTATTGTTTTGGGTTATTTGTAGCTAACCACATTCTTAAGTGCTAACCTTTTCTTGGTTCACTTCATTTCTTGTTCCACATGTTTTCTCCAAATTAGTTATTCATAAACCCTACGTGCTGATAACTCATAAATCTCTATTTCCATCTGGATCTCATTTCCTGAGACCCCAAATGGTATACTCAAACAGGCTAAATCTCTCTCTCCCTTTTTGGCATTTATTAAGTATTTAAAATTCAATATCTTTTATTCACAAGCTAATTGTTGTTTTTCTCAACTTGTTCATTTCTCCTTATTGTGCTTATAGCATTGCCATGTAATCAATCACTATGTCATGAAATTTGTAGGTTAGCCAAGACTCCCACCTTTGATTCACTTATTCAAGTGCTTGTTCAATCCTGTGTCATCTCTCAAACAGTTCTCAAAGGTAACTACCTTTTTTTTCAAATTTTATTTTTTTAAATTTATTTATTCTACTTAGGTATACATGACAGCAGAATGCATTTTGATTCATTATACACAAATGGAGCACGATTTTTCTCTGGTGGTACATGATGTAGAGTCGCACCATATGTGTAGTCATACATGAATCTAGGGCAATGATGTCCATCTGATTCCACCATCTTTCTTGTCCCCATGTCCCCTCCCTTCCCCTTCATCCCCTTTGACCAAAGTTCCTCCATTCTTCCCATGCCCCCTCCCCCATTATGGATCAGCATCCACTTATCAGAAAAAACATTTGGCCTTTGGGTTTTTGGGATTGGCTTACTTCACTTAGCATGATATTCTCCAACTCCATTTATTTACCTGCAAATGCAATAATCTTATTCCCTTTTATCGCTGAGTAATATTCCATTGTATGTGTGTGTATGTGTGTATGTGTATATATATATATCACAGTTTTATATGTGATATATATATCACATATACATATATATATCACATATATATGTGATATATGTATCACAGTTTTTCATGTATGTGTATATATATATCACAGGTTTATATATATATATGTATATATATATGTATATATATACATATATATATATATATCACAGTTTATTTATCCATTCATCTATTAAAGGGCATCTAGGTTGGTTCCACAGTTTAGCTATTGTGAATTGAACTGCTATAAACATTGAAGTGGTGCATCACTATAGTTTACTGTTTTTCAGTCTTTTGGATATAGACAGAGGGGTGGGATAGCTGGGTCAAATGGTGTTTCATTCCAAGTTTTCTAAGGAATTTCCATACTGCTTTCCAGATTACTGGCACTAATTTGCAGTCCTACAAGCAATGCATAAGTGTGTCTTTTCCCCCACATCCTTGCCGACACTAATTGTTTGTATTCTTGATAACTGCCGTTCTGATTGGCATGAGATGAAATCTTAGAGTAGTTTTGATTTGCATTTCTATAATTACTAGAGATGTTGAACATTTTTTCATATGTTTATTGATTGATTGTATTTCTTCTTTTGGGAAGTCTCTGTTTGGCTCATTAGCCCATTTATTCATTGGGTTATTTGTTTTTTAGGTGTTAAGTTAAATGAGTTCTTTATATATCCTGGAGATTAGTGTTCTGTCTGATGTGTATGTGTGGCCAAAATTTGCTCCCAGAATGTAGGGCTCTGTTCACTTCATTGATTGTTTCCTTTGCAGAGAAAGAAGCTTTTTAGTTTGAATCCATCCCATTTATTGATTATTGATTTTATTTCTTGCACTTTAGGAGTTTTGTTAAGGAAGTTGGGGCCTAATCCAACATGATAAAGGGTTAGGCCTACTTTTTCTTCTGTGATGTGCAGGGTCTCTGTCTAATTCCTAGGTCCTTGATCAACTTTGAGTTGAGTTTTATGCATGGTGAGAGATAGGGAGTTAGTTTCATTTTGCTGCATATGGATTTCCAGTTTTCCCAGCTCCACTTGTTGAAGAGCTATCTTTCTCCAATGTGTGTTTTTGGCATATTTGTCTAGTATGAGATAATTGCATTTATGTGGGTTTGTCTCTGTGTCTTCTATTCTGTACCATTGGTCTATATGTGTATTTTAGTGCCAATACCCTGCCATTTTTGTTACTATAGCTTTGTAGTATAAAGTCTGGTATTGTGATACCTCCTGCTTCATTCATCTTGTTAAGGATTGCTTTGATTCTTCTGGGTCTCTTATTTTTCTAAATGAATTTTATGATTGTTTTTTCTATTTCTATAAGAAATGACATTGGAATTTTAATTGGAATTGCATTGAATCTGTTTAGTGCTTTGGGTAGCAAAGCAAACTATGGCCATTTTGACAATATTAATTCTGCCTATCTCAGAGCTTGGGAGATCTTTCCGTTTTCTAAGTTCTTGCACAATTTCTTTCTTTAGTGTCCTGTAGTTTTTATTTTAGATATCTTTCACTTCTTTTGTTAAATTGATTCTCAAGTATTTTATTTTATTTTTTGAGGTTATTGTGAGTGGGGGAGTTTTCCCAATTTCTCTTTTAGAGAATTCATCACTGATATATAGAAATGCATTTGATTTATGATTTATGGGTGTTGATTTTATATTCTGCCACTTTGCTGAATTCATGTATTAATTCTAGAAGTTTTCTGGTGGAATATTTGGATCCTCTAAGTATAGATTCATGTCATCAGCAAATAATGATAGTTTGAGTTCTACTTCTATTTGTATTCCTTTAAATTCTTTCATCTAATTTTTCTGGCTAGTGTTTCAAGGACTATGTTGAACAGCAGTGGTGAAAGAGGGCATCCCTGTCTTGTTCTCATTTTTTGAAGAATGCTTCCAATTTTTCTCCATTTAGGATGATGTTGACTTTTGGTTTAGCATAGATAGCTTTTTCAATGTTGAGGCACATTCCTACTATCACTGGTTTTTCTAGTGTTTTGAACATGAAAGGCTGCTGTATTTTGTTAAATGCTTTATCTATTGATAAAATCATATGATTCTTATATTTAAGTCTATTGATATGATGGATTATGTTAATTGATTTCCATATGTTGAACCAACTTGCATCCCTGGAATGAACCCCACTTGATCATGGTGCACTATTAATATGTTTTTTGTGTGCAATTTGCCAAAATGTTATTGAGAATATTTGCATCTATGTTCAGTAGGGATATTGATCTGAAATTTTCTTTCTTTGATGTGTCTGTGTCTGGTTTTGATATCAGGGTGATACTAGCCTCATAAAATGAGTTTGGAAGAGTTCCCTCCTTTTCTACTTCATGGAGTCATTTGAGGAATATTGGTACTAATTCTTCTTTGTAGGTCTTGTAGAACTCTACTGAAGCCGGGTTTGGTGGCACACATCTTTAATCCCAGCACTTTGGGAGGCTGATGCAGGAGAATTGAGAGTTCAAAGCCAGCTTCAGCAATGGTGAGGAACTAAACAACTCAGTGAGACCCTGTCTCTACATAAAACACAAAATGGGGCTGGGAATGTGGCTCAGTGGTTGAGTACCCCTGAGTTCAATTCCTTGTCCCCCCTCACCAAAAGGAACTTGACTGAGAATTCATCTGGTCCTGGGCTTTTTCTGTTGGTGGGCTTTTGATGGCATCTTCTATTTTCTTGTTTGAAATTGATCTGTTTAAGTCATGAATGTCCTCCTGGTTCAGTTTATATAGGTCATATAAACTGATAAATTTATCAGTTTCTTTGGAGTTTTCTGTTTTACTGAAGTATAAATTTTCAAAATGGTTTCTAATTATCTTTTGTACTTTAATAGAGTCTGTCCTGATATTTCCTTTTTCTTCATGAATTTTAATAATTTGTGTTTTCTTCTTTTTGTTAGGGTGTCTAAGGTTTGTCAATTTTATTTATTTTTTCAAAGAACCAGTTTTTTGTTTTGTCAATTTTTTGAATTATTTCTTTTGTTTCAATTTCATTGATTTCAGTTCTGATTTTAATTCTTTCCTGTCTTCTACTTCTTTTGGTGTTAGTATGTTCCTCTTTTTCTAGGGCTTTGAGATGTAGTGTCAAGTCATTATTTGTTGACTTTTTCTTCTTTTGATGAATGAGCTTAATGCAATGAACTTTCCTCTTAGTGCTGCCTACCTAGTGTCCCAGAGATTTTGATGTGTTGTATCAGAGTTCTCATTTACTTCTAAGAATTTTTTTTATCTCTTCCCTATTGTCTTCTGTTATTCATTCATCTTTCAATAGCATATTATTGAGTCTCCAGGTGTTGGAGTAACTTCTATTTTTTAACTTGTCATTAATTTCTAATTTCATTCCATTATGGTCAAATAGAATGCAGGGTAGTATCTTTTTTTTTTTTGTATTTGCTGAGAATTTCTTTGTGGCATAACATATGATCTATTTTGGAAGAGGATCCATGTGCTTCTGAGAAAAATTGTATTTGCTCGTTGATGGATGGAATGTTCCTTCATGTCTGTTAAGTCTAAATTATTAATTGTTTTATTGAGTTCTATGGTTTCTTTGTTTATATTTTGTTTGGAAGATCTATCCAGTGGTGAGAGAAGTGTGTTAAAGTTGCCCTGTATTATTGTGTTGTGGTCTATTTGATTCCTGTAGTTGAGAAGGTTTTGTTAGATATACATAGATGCTCCATTGTCTGGGGCATAGATATTTATGATTGTTTTGTCTTCTATAATTCCCTTAAACAGTATGAAATTTCATTCTTTATCCCTTTTCACTAACTTTGGTTTGAAGTCCACTTTATCTGATATGAAGATGAAAACCTTTGCTTTTTGATGTGGTCCATGTTAATGATACGTTTTTTCCCACCCTTTCACTTTCAGTCTGTGGATGTCTTTTTCTGTGAGATGAGTCTGTTGAAGCAACATTATTGTTGGGTCTTTTTTTGATCCAGTCTGTCAGTCTATATCTTTTAATTGATGAGTTTAGGTCATTCATATTCAGTGTTATTATTGAAATATAATTTGTATTCCCAGTCATTTTGGTTTATTTTTGGTTTTTATCTTGACTTGGTTTCTCATTTGATTGGCCTTTCCTTTTGTGTAGTTCCTCTCTTTGCACATTTTCATTGTTGGTTATCATTTCCTCCTCATGGAATATTTTGCTGAGAATGCTGTGTAGTGCAGGCTTTCTTGCTGTAAATTCGTTTAACTTTTGTTTATCATGGAAGGTTTTTATTTCATCATCAAATCTAAAGCTTAGTTTTGCTAGATGTAAGATTTTTGGTTGGGATCCATTTTCTTGCAGAGTTTTCTATATATTGTTGCAGGATCTCCTGGCTTTGAGGGTCTGTTTTGAAACATCTGCTGAGATCTGAATTGGTCTCCCCCTATATGTAATCTGATTCCTCTCTCTTGTGGCCTTTAAAATTCTATCCTTATTTTGTATGATAGGCCTTTTCATTATAATGTGTCTTGGTGTAGATCTGTTGTTATTTTGTACATATGATGTCCTGTAAGCTTCTTGTATTTGATTTTCCCATTTATTCTTTGTTTGGGAAATTGTCTGATATTATTTCATTGAAGAGATTGTACATTCCTCAGGTTTGTATCTCTGTGCCTTCCTCTATCCAATAATTCTTTGATTTGGTTTTTTGGTGTTATCCCATAATTCTTGGATATTCTGTTCATGGTTTCTTATTATCTTCACTGTGTGGTCAACTTTATTTTCAAGATTGTATATTTTGTCTTTATTATCTGAGGTTCTGTCTTCCAAGTGATCTGGTCTGTTGGTGATGTTTTCTATTGAGTTTTTTATTCAGTTTATTGTTTCTTTCATTTCTGGATTTCTTTTTTTTCCCCCCCAAGCATCTCTATCTCTTTTTTGAAGTAATCTTTTGCTACCTGTATTTGCTCCCTTATCTCTTTGTTGGTGTGATCAATGATTGCCTATATTTGCTCTCTTATCTCTTTGTTGGAATGATTAATTTTTGCCTATATTTGTTCACTTAAGTCATTCTTTAATTCACAGACCATTTTAATTATGTACATTCTGAACTTCTGTGAAATTTCATCAACTCTGATGTCAGTGGATTCTATTATTGTAGTATCTTGGTTTGTTTTGGGGGCACTTTCTTCCCTTGTTTTTTCATGTTGATTATATGTCTTCCTTTCTTGCAATGTGGATCTGAGGTATTGCAGTTTCTACCCTATAATCTTGTAGTGACTCTGCAGATTACCTCTACCTCACCTTGGTGTTTGCTTTCCATTCCTGGCAGGTATTCCCAGATAAATGCTCCTGCAACTAAAGATTTTGTGTGCAGTAGTGGAGTTAAGATAGTAGTGGGGCTGGCCTAAGGTAGATGCAAACACTTTCAGAGATGGGGCTGAAAGGGTGGGACTTACAATGGCTTTGGGCTGACTAGAGATGCAGCACTGTGACCTGCTGTGCTGTGGCTGGCAGCTGCTTGTAGACCCTGTCTGTTGTCCCAAGGTGGAGGCTACTTCATGGGGAGGTCTATGTTGATGGCTGCAGTGTCCCAAGATGAATTCAGTAAGGGAGCAGTGGTGTGGACCTTCATTCTGCTCAGTGGTAGTCCTGGGCCTGGGTTTTCACACAGCTCCACAGGGGAGGTCCTGGGCCTGGGGTCTCGTGGGTTGGCAGTGGCTCTGGCACAGAAAGGTGGAGGCAGTCCTGGTCCTGATCTAGGTCTCGGCTCCTACAGGATCCCTGGAGGTGGTCCCAGATATGGTTCTGGTTTCTGGTGTGGGGCAGTGGATCAACAGGGGTAGGCCTGGGCATGACCTAGTGCATTGACTTTTAATGATTCAGTAGTTAATGTAGAAAGAAAATTAAGCCAATTTTGAATTGTTAAACTTTCTAACTTTGCTCAAAATGAATGCTCCCTGATAACACATATCATATATATTTTAAGTAATTTACCTTCCACAATTTTATATGGTTAAACTTAGATAGTTTTCCTAGACTTACACATTTTGGGTATGATAAATAAATATTAAAGATACTATTATGGCCAATTTCTAAATAGCAGAAATATAGATCAGAGAGACCATGAAGACAAGCACTTCTTCGAAAGGAAAGAAATAAATACTATAAAATCAGTGGAACTCATTGTCTTTTGGAAACTAAAGACAGCCATGAGGTAAGAGCACTATTTGAGTAGCAAATGAGTGGGGTTATCTGCTTTATAAATCTGTGAATATTGCTATCAGGAAGATCTGCTATTAATACAAATCACCCTCACCCCAAGAAAATTAGAAGTTTTAGTACTAGTTAGATGTCAAATGGGATAACAGATAACTCACTGAGAGGAAGAGCAGAACAGTACTGTGGTTCTAGCATTTTGCTGGGACTAAGTTATTCACCTTATTTTCAGGGATGGTGGGGGCCTTGGGTCCCTGGGACTTCATTATTGAAATTGGAGTTTTATATTCAAAGATTGACAGTATTTGTCCTAAGACCCAAAGATTTGGAAGGTTGTGAATTCTGAGGCTATTCAGCTTAAAAGTTTAGTTTAAATCTGAATGTGGAGGAAGTAGTTTTGTGAGATCCTGTTAGCATAGTGTTAGGAGTTTGAATAAAGAAACATCATAGATTTGAACAACAAATAAAATGACAAAGGATGAATGATGACATTTCACTATTGTTAAATGCCTGAGGAGTTAGAAAATATTTCAGATGAACAGTACATAGAGAAATAAAGGCCTGGGTGCACATTTAAATAGATAGTTATCATCCTCTGTACAGGTATAAACCTTAAGAGGCTCTCTGACAAATGGTAAACAAGGAAAACATCACAGCATGGATGTACAGAAAGACTGAGATGGATGTACAGAAAGACAACTGATAGACTTTGCTTCTGTACCTCATTTGGATCCAAGTGGGACTTTAAAAACTTACCATCAATTTCAGGTAAGATTATCATATATCCTAATTTGCTTGTGACTATTTTATATTAGTTTTTGTTGCTGTATGATTTTGTTTCACTCTTAGAGAAGGATCCCTTTAAGAAGAAAAATCATATAATTGTTTTAAAATTGTAGAGGAACCACAGAGATTATCAAATGCAATTGCTTCCATAGTAACTGTAGAGATTTTTATAAAATGTTGGGTCTTGAGAAAAGGATTGAGATTTAACGAATAAATTTTATTCTATAATTCTGAAAGAGAGCATATAGAAATAAATTTTTGGGAAAGTCATACAAAGGGTATAATTATTCCCAAATTTTAGGGTACCTTCATGAGATGTTAATAGATGTATGAATGAGACCATTACAGATACAAAAACAAATGAAAGGATTTTTATTAATGTCCACACCAAAAGATAAATATTAGGAAATAAACAGACTCTCTTGAGGACTTAAAGATGGTTGTTTGGAAGTAAATGGGGGAAGAGACAGGTAATACCCAGGTACAAACTCTTCTCTGAAGAGAAAAGAATAGACCAAGATAAAGCCAAATCAATTAGGTTATTGCTTAGGCCAACTGTTAAATACCTACCACTGTTTGTTTTTATTAGATTCTACCATGAATTTAAGCATTATATAATGAAATGGCCTTGCCTAAAGACCCAGACTGTAGATGATACTCACTTGGACCAGACAATGCACTATAGAATAATAGGAGGCAGCATTATTGGGCATGTGTGTCTGCTTTTCAGATCCAAAACATCCTTCAGATAGGATAGGGTCCTGATGTTTATTACTTGCTTACAGGTGCAGTTGTAAGATTAAGCACAGGCTTTGGGATCCACTGGACTATAGGACTGAGCCACTTTTTCTGCAGTAACAAAATGATTGTTTTTGCATGCCCCACCCACCTTCTGAGGTAGTTCTAGGTTTAGAAGAGGGAAGTAGGCATCCTTGATTGGAGCCTCTCAAGTTCCAACATTAGCTCATACTTGATTATATCCTAGTCTCTGGAATCTTTGTGATTGCAGCCACAGTGCCTAATACAGGTCCTGGATGGAACACAAGTAATCCTTGTGAGGGCGGCATAAAAATTCTGTCTTAACATAATAGAAACTTGTGGCTCAAGAATGAAAAAAAGAAGAAGAATAAAACTCATGTCTGTCCCCAAAGCCTAGCCTTTTTCTATTATGCTAGGCTTGACCTTCACAGGGACAAGGAGCAAGATAATCTTGTAAATGACCTAGTAATGACATAGCAATTGGGAGATATTAAGTAGTCATGTGAATGAAAATTTTGGAAACTCTTAAATGATATCTTAAGATGTCTGAATTTATTTTAATAGGTTATTGAGAGTCATTGAAAAAATTGTTGAGAGCAAGTGATCACAGTTATTGAGAGACAAACTGTGTATTAAAGGGAAAAACCTCAAGTTTAGAGATCCTAAGGAGGCTGTTCTGGGTGCAAGGTTATAGTGGCTTCAATTAAGTTGGTGACATTAGAGGAATGAGAATGATGGGTATTTTAGATTTTTTTAAAAAAATTTTAGGAATATTAAAAATCTGATCAATATGTTATTGATATTAATTTGTATTTATATTCTTCATTCCTCATGACGTCTATCTAAGTATTTATACAGTCCCAGATTACTCACAAAACATCTAACAGATGCTAGAATGTGAAACTTTTCTCATTATAAATCTGTGAATACATCATGAAGCAATGTTATTTTTTAAAAGCAAGCTCAATACTCCCACTTCTAAAGTGATGCCAAGGTTATAGTTTAACAGTAGTTTAAAAATTGAATTAACATAGACCATTAATCTTCTTTTTCCTTACGGCATCACTTTGATTTTGCTATTTCTGTGCTGGAAGATTTGTCATGGTCCCTTTTGTTTTCTAGAATCCATAATTAGTTCACCATAATTAAGATTCAACCCCTTTTTAACCCTTTTCATTCTACTCCCTCATAAAATATCACTATAATTACAGAGGAAAAAAATAAATCAATATATTTTACTCTTCATCCAACTTTGACTATCCTGTCTCTATAAATTTATGTTAATAGGATTCCCATTTTTAGTCCCAATTCCAGTGAGTCTGCTTAAGGTTAAATTTGTGTAGGCTTGGGTAGGGTCTTAGGACTTTCTTATGCCTTTATTGGTTTTGTAAGAATTGAATAAATATATATGTATGAAGACTTACAGTCTTGTCTAAGAGGTAGCAGACATTCAAACATTAGAACTTATTGTTACTTTGGCTAGTTAGTCTGATGCAATGCAAAATAAAGAATATTGCATAAAATATATGGATCAAATTTTTCCTTTGAGGTCTTTTGCAGCTGATTTCATTAAACTGTTATTGACCTTATATCTTTTGACTGTGAGGTGAGGGAATGAGAGAAGAACATGGTTAGTTCATTTAGATTTTGAACAGCTAAACATCAGATACTTTTTTCCTCAAAGTGGCCATTCAGTATGTCAGAAGGAACTCCATTCTAAATGCTCTTTAAGGTCTATGAAGAGAAGGCTAGCTCTTGATGTCTTTATTTCCATTATCTGTGGAAGTATAAAGGCATATCCTAGCTAACATAAATGTAATCCTGTTAACTTGACAATTTTTACACTAGAAATACAATTAGTGTACCATAATTTTCTGATGAATAGCTAAATAATCTAAATATATTCCATGAGCAGTTCCTCAGTTACTATAGTATCTATTTAGATACTATAATTACTATATTTTTATATTATAGTAACTACACAAATAGATGATAAATATCTTTATTATTAAAAAACTATTTATAATGCTAATGTATACTGAGTGGGATATTTTATTAATTGATAAATAAGGTCTTTTATAAATTAGCTGCTAGAATACAACATTCTCATTTCAAGACAAATAAGGCTTTTTGTCTCAGGTTGACTTAGAAATGTTTTTATTCATATTATACAATATCATATATTTTTAATCTTTCTGGTATGTTCCAATTTGGACATTTTTATTTTTCCTGATTTTGCTTCTATAGACAAAATTCTCATAAGCACTGTACAGTCATTCATAATAGACCTGTACTTGAGTCAATAAATTACCTCTGAGAGTTGCAAATTTATGATTTGAGATTAAGAAGGCACTTTTGAGGTATGCCAAAAAAAACACAAACAAACCAACCAGATGTTTGTTTTATTTGGTGTGTTGGAATAGTGTATTTTTAAAGAGTGCATACTCAATTTAAATAAACCTAAAAGTTGCTTACCAAAGTTAGAAAATATTGGTAGATTAAAAGCAATTAATATTGCCCCTTGTCTCATTATGTAGAAATAGCCCAGAAATATTAAGTTGAATCATGTGAAATTATTTTTTGTAGGTTAAAAAAAATAGGCATGTGTTTACTATGCTATATGCCTTCAAATAATAGTACACTTTTGAATTTTATTGTTATTTTATTTATTTATTTATTTATTTATTTATTTATTTAATCTATCTATCTATTTATTTATTTGGTACTGGAGATTGAACCCAGGGGCACTCAACCACTGAGCCACATCCCCAGCCCTATTTTTTGTTTTTTATGTTTTTGTGTGTGTGTTAAAATGTTTATTTCAGTTTAATTTGATTTTGAGAGTACTTCCAAATGTTTTCATGTAAACATAATTTATATAGAACAGCCTTTTCACAAAACTTACGTTATATTTTCATTTAATTACATAATTCTTTTAGCCATTCTTAAAAAATAAACTCTTACATTACACAATATATACATGTATTGAAACATATAAATATGTATAATTTCTGTGTTTAATATATTATTAATTTAATTAATTTTTTGTACTGGGGACCAGACCCAGGGTTGTGCACATCCTGAGCATAAATTCTATCACTGAGCATAAACTCTATCACTGGGCTATACACATAGCCCCAGTACATTTAAAAATGATTCTTATCACTTTCAAGGTAATAACTTCCACATAATTTTAAAATCAAAACAACCAAAAAGCTTTAACATAAAATAGCAGACTTCTGTCCTCCTGCCCATATTTTCTCACCAGATCTAACTACTTTCTTTTTTTTTCATATTTTATTTATTTATTTGTTCTATTTAGGCTTACATGATAACAGAATGCAATTTGATTCATTGTACATAGATAGAGGATAACATATCAATTCTCTAGTTGTAAGTTGTATATAATCACATCATATATGCAGTCATACATAAAGTTAAGGCTATGATGACCATCATATTCCACCACCTTTACTGTCCCCATGCCTCCTCCCCCCTTACACCCCTGTGAACAGAGTTCCACCATTGTTCCCATGACCTTCCCTACATTATGGATCAGCATCCACTTATCAATGAGTACATTCGGCATTTGGTTTTCTGAGATTGGCTTACTTCACTTAGCATGATATTCTCCAACTCTATCCATTTACCTGAAAATGCCATAAATTTATTCTCTTTTATTGCTGAGTAATATTCCATTGTGTATATA
>CM053403.1:32616257-32743646 GCA_028644305.1 Xerus rutilus | reverse complement strand
GAGGATGGAAACTCCTGCTTGTTTGCGGGATCCATGTGAGTGATATGTTTTTTCCCACCCTTTCACTTTCAGTTTGTGGATGTCTTTTCCTGTAAGATGAGTCTCTTGAAGACAGCATATTGTTGGGTCTTTTTTTTTGATCCAGTCTGTCAGTCTATGTCTTTTAATTGGTGCATTTAGGTCATTTACATTCAGGGTTATTATTGAGATATGATTTGTAATTCTGGTCATTTTGGTTTATTTTTGGGTTTTACCTTGAGTTGTTTTCTCTTTTGAATGATCTTTCCTTTAGTGTAGTTCCTCTCTTTGTAAATTTTCATTGTTGGTTATCATTTCCTCCTCGTGGAATATTTTGCCAAGAATGCTGTGTAGTAGAGGCTTTCTTGCTGTAAATCCTTTTAACTTTTCTTTATCATGGAAGGTTTTTATTTCATCATCAAATCTGAAGCTCAATTTTGCTGGATATAGGATTCTTGGTTGGCATCCATTGTCTTTCAGGACTTGGAATATGTTATTCCATGATCTCCTGGCTTTTAGGGTCTGGGTTGAAAAATCTGCAGAGATACAAATTGGTCTCCCCTTGTATGTAATCTCGTTCCTCTCTCTTGTGGCATTTAAAATTCTATCCTTATTCTGTATGTTGGGCATTTTCATTATAATGTGCCTTGGTGTAGATCTGTTGAAATTTTGTATGTTTGGTGTCCTTTAAGCCTCTTATATTTGATTTTCCATTTCATTTTTCATATTTGGGGAATTTTCTGATATTATTTCATTGAAGAGATTGTGCATTCCTTTGGTTTGAAATTCTGTGATTTCCTTGTTTTTATCATTTTAATAAATCTTAGATTTGGTCTTTTGATGCTGTCCCATATTTCTTGTATGTTCTGTTTATGATTTTTTACCATGTTCACTGTATGGTTAAGTTTATTTTCAAGATTGTATATCCTGTCTTCATTATCTGAGGTTCTGTCTTCCAGGTGATCTAGTCTGCTGGTGTTGCTTTCTATTGAGCTTTTTATTTGGTTTATTGTTTCCTTCATTTCAAGTATTTCTGATTGTTTTTTTTTCATGATCTCTAGCTCTTTCTTAAAGTAATCTTTTGCTACTTATAATTGCTCTCTTATCTCTTTGTTAGAATGATCTGATCGATGGTTGCCTTTATTTGCTCACCTATTTCTTTGTTGGATTGATCAATTTTTGCCTGTAATTGTTTACTTATGTCATTCTTTAGTTTGCTGATCATTTTAATTATGTACATTCTGAATTCTTTCTCTGACACTTTATCAACTTTGTTGTCAATGGATTCTGTTACAGTGGTATCTAAGTTTATTTGGGGTACCTTCTTTCCTTGTTTTATCATGTTGATTGTGTGTCTTCCTTTCTTGAAATACCTATCTGAGGTATTGCAGCTTCTATCCTATAATCTTGTATTGACACTCCAGATTACCTGTGTCTCACCTTGGAGCTACTTCTGTTCCCCCAGGGTCCCCAGATGGGCACTATTGCCACTAAAGTTGGTGGCGGAGGTAGTGGATGTACCTCTACAGTGCAGTGAGAGTGGCCTTGGCCGGCCTCCTGAGGTGGCCTCTGAGGGCTGTTTTACCCCTCTCTTGCATTCTTTCTGGTGAACAGGAACTCTAGAATGGAACTGGAGGCGGGCCCAGATCTCACTTAGGCTGCGTCACAAGCAGGAGAGTCTGCGTGCGACCCGTATAGTGAGTGTGAGCTCCCATGGGGCTGGAGGCTAGCAGGCTCTGGTCTGCCTTCAGCTGGGTACCCCTGGAATTCCCTAAGGGTGGTTTTGGGGCTTCTGTCTCACCTGACCACAGGAACTCTGGAGCAGAACTGAAGGGGCCCAGAGTGCACTTGGGTGGGGCCTCTTCATGCTGGGATCTCTGCAAGCCACTCTTTCCCTGGGAGTGCCTTCTCTGTGGCTAGTGGCTAGCAGTCCCTGGTCTTCCATTGGCCTGACACCCGTGGAGTTTCCTGAGGGCAGATCTGGGCCCTCTGCTGCTCCTGTAGGTCCACAGGAACTCTGTAGCAGAACTGGGGCAGACCCAGGCCACCCTTGGGCGAGGTTGGCTCGCACTGGTGTCTCTGGAACAACTCTTGCCCTGAATTTGGGCTCCCTAGTGGCTAGAGGTAGCAGTCCCTGGTCTCCCTTTGGCTGGACAACTGTGGAGGTTCCTGAGGGTGCATCAGGGCCCTCTGCAGCTCCTGCTGGTCCACAGGAACTCTATTTTGTGTTTTATGTAGAGACAGGGTCTCACTGAGTTGCTTAGTGCCTCGCCGTTGCTGAGGCTGGCTTTAAACTTGTGATTCTCCTGTCTCAGCCTCCCTAAGTGCTGGGATTACAGGCTTGCGCCACCACGCCCGGCTTCTATGTTATTTTATATTGGTAAAATTTCATGACTTAAAACAGTTCAAAAGTTAACAAATTTTGCCTGTAGAGGTGATGCAAAATTATCATTTTCTTGAAAATGTGGGTTGTTTTTTGCTCTGTAAAAGTAAGTGTTGTAGCATTTCATTATATGTACATAAATCATGGTTTGTAGCTTTGATTAGTTTTGTAAAATACAGTCTAAAATTAGAAATGCTGGATCAAATAATGAGAGTTTTAAAGAAACTCAATGATATTTATAAATTTTCATCCAAAAGCATAAAAAGATAATAATGTATCACTAGGAATGTCTGAAAGTGCCTGTTTTCTCCATGTTCACCAACACTGAGTTCTAATGTTTGAATATTTTCAATTAGTAGGTAAATAGCATTATTTATTCTTACACTGCAAGTGACATTTTCAACTTTTCACAAATTTATTTGTACTTTATATTCTTATGGCATCCTCCTCTTTTCACAGAGATCATAATTACTTGAATATATACAAATTGCTTTGAATGGTATCTGCCAGAGTGTAAGTACCCAAGAGTGGAGCAATTACTAGAATTAGTACATGTGGCATTCTTATTCTCCCTCTTATTTCTCCTGCTCTTTCTGGTCATCCTTCTTCCCAATCCCAAGAAAATAATGGATCTAGGATGACTCTTTTATTATAGTTTTAAGTCATACAGTAAGGATGTCAAAGCTATATAATTCATTATTTTATTACTATTTATGATTACTATTAATAGAGAAGCCATAATTTTTGCCCTTCAAAGCCTGCAGTTGAATAAGCCAGTAATAGTAAGTGTCTTTCTATGAACATAAATTTTAAAAAACTTCTCTTGGGTTCCATATTAAATTTTTAAATGTGATATTTCACAGAAATATTCTCTGTGGTTTTACTATAAAATTGAATCCAATATTTAATATATTGAATGGAAGATATATAATCATATATATTCTCTATCTTTAAAATGTGAAGTTCTAAATATTTAACATAGGATACATATGAGCTCCATCTTGCAAGTTAATATGCTAGAGATGAAGTTCTTAATATTTCTGAGGCTATAGAAGCACTAGTAAAATATTGTTTTGTTTTTGATATTGAATGTTTTATAATTATTCATTTTATTTTTTATTATAGCTTCTTTCCTGTATATGCATGTTTTGCTTGACAATATGTGAAGAAACATTTGCCCTTTTTTATGTGTTAAACCAAAATTTTAAAAATATGTTAAGGTCTTCATAATTAGATTTTGAATTTGTCTTGTTCTTCATGTACTCTTAGCTAGTAGTTGACACAGAAGACAAATATTCATGATAGTTTATAATTTTAGCAATTCACTACATATATTTTTGTGTAGAATTCTACTTTATATGAAGTCAGTATTTGTGCTCTTATTTCTGTAGATGTACACATGTATAACTGTTCTAGATAGGTTTTTAGAAACTCGTTTAAAGTAAAATGGTTGGACTTTGTTCATTCTCATTACACTATTTTATTTGTATTCTCTCCAGTTCGAAGATATTTAGGAGGTAAAGATTTAGAAGTGTGACACCCTCTTCAGAGATGAACCCTTTTATTATTATAAAATTTCCTTTTCTTTTCAGATAATTATAGTAAGACACTAAGGTAACCCCCAGTGACTCCTGCTTTCTGGAATTCATACCCTTGTATAATCTCTTGCCTCGACTTTCTTCTAACCAATGGAACATGACAAAGGTATTGAGATGTCACTACTCTAATTATGTTAAGATGTAATATAAGTGACACAGGGTGATTATAAGATTAGTGATAGCCAAAGGCCCACTCAAACACCTTTCAGTGTTGATGCTATGTCTACTGCCAAGCTGGACCAGGGATATTCAGGAGTAAAGATTGCCACAGCATAAAAGCAACTCTCATAACGTTAGAACACAGCTGATCCATTACCAAAAAAAAATTGCTAACCCATCTGGACTGCATATAGGTATAAGAAGGAGAAGGATCTCGCAAACTCTAAGTATGGTGTCCAGATGGAAATCCCCCTACTAGGCAGTCATCTGATCCCCTGGCTGTATCCAGCCCAAGCCACTGGTCTGTTCTATCTGTGTTGTAAGAGTGCTTCCAGAACATACTATTTGAGTATCAAATAATATCCAAGATTCCTCTTTAACACAGTCTGAACCAAAGGGAAAAAGTCACTCCTGGCATAATGTATTAACTAGAACCACCCAAGATCCCTGGGCATGATATAGGATACATATGAACTCCATCTTGCAAGTTAACCTGCTAGAGTGGGTTATCCTCAGTGGCCTTGAAGAGGTAAGCTTCTACCAAGGACAGGCCATGTTAGAAAAGTCTCTGTAGCAAGGAACTGTAGGTTTACTGTGTGTGAGAGTATTCTGTAGCAAGAAATTGAAATATAAGTCATCCAACAGCAAAGAAATGAATTCTACCAACAATCTGAAGGAGTCTGGAAGCAGAAAATTTAATTTACTGTGGTAAGACTTCAGCTTCAGCCTACGTGCATAAGCAGCCTCATGGAATCTTGAAGTAGAAGATCAATTTAAACTGTGGCCAGGTTACTGAGTTACAGAAACTGGGTGTTTTACTCAGCTTTTTTTCTGCTGTGACTAAAAGATCTGACCAGACAAATTATAGAGGAGGAAAAGTTTATTTAGGGGCTCACGGTTTCAGGAGTCTCAGTCCATAGACAGCAAGTTCCATTTCTCAGGGTTTGAGGTGAGGCAGAAGAGTATGGTGGAAGAGTGTGGCATGATGATCAAGAAGCAGAGAGAGATGATCAAGAAGGAGAGACACAGAGAGACACTCCACTTGTCAGAAAATATATACCCTAAAGCCACGCCCCCAATGCCCCACCTCCTCCAGCCACACTCTGCCTGCCTTCAGTTACCACTTAATTAATCCAATTAGTGATCAATTTACTGATTGGGTTAAGGTCTTGTAACTCAATCATTTCTTCTTTGAACCTCCTTGCATTGTCTCACGTGAGCTTTTGGCAGACACACCACATCAAACTGTGAATAATAAATGTATCATCTGTTCAGTTACCAAGTTTGTGCTAATTTTTTTCCAGCAATGAATATTTAAGAGATTTCGTATTACCACCAATTTCTTTTTATCTTTTGTAGAGTTTATACTGGTAAATTAGAAAGAACATGATAGAGACAAACATTCGTGCATGTTTTAATTTTTATCAGCTGTTAGTGTGGCATTAACCTCTGCTACTTCACCTGGAATATGTAGTTCTTTTCACTCCCTATTTGACAAGAAGGATGCGTGCTTTTAGGGATTTCCACTGGGCCTTTGTTGTCATAAAAGCATTTAATCCACAGCTCAGGGAATTAAGGCGATAATTCCAAGAGTTGCTTAATGCATCTGTATCAATTTAGCACTGAATAAATTTAGAAATACATAGAGGAAAGGTCTATAGGTGAATTGAACACTATGATATATATATACCTATATATATCATAAGAAGGACTTGGCTTCATATGCCCTAAATGCATGTGGGAGCCATGGTGGCATTTGGATCCTCTAATACATCAATCCCATATTGATGACTAGATCTTTCAAGGACAGTTGCTTATATGTATATAAAATCTGATCACTCTTCTTTCTATAGAGAGTTACTCTGGTAAATTGCCACAAGTTCTTTTGGAGAAATGTTGAAGTCATCAGTATACTATATATTTGCTGGATATTGCAGGGTCCTTCCTTAAGAGGTTCTAGTCACCTCTTGGGGACCAAAGTTCTCAACAAAAAATTGTGAACAATGGCAATTGTAATGATGGGAGGTGAATAGTGGCTATACTTTACTATAACTTGGTAGCAGTAGATATCATCCCTCTGCCCCTGTATTTTGTTTTCAAATTTTAATATTTAAAATTTAATTGAGATACAATTGGAAATTGGAACTGTATATACTTAACATGCATAACTTGATGATTTGATATACACACACACATTCTGAAGTGATCAACACAAGCTAATTAAAATATCTGTCACCTCTCACAGTTGTTTTTTCTTTTGTGATAAAAACACTTAAGATGCACTGTTAATAGTACTGTATTGAACACTTGAAATTTGGTAACTCTGGTCACCATGCTATACACTAGAATTGAGAACTTTCCATCTTGCATAACTGAAATTTTATAACCTTTGTTGGAGATTGAGGTGGACTTTGACCTCTTCACATTTGAAGTTTCTTTTTGGTTGGGTCTGAGAATTAGATCAATAGGAGAAAAGCATCCAAATTTATTTAATGCACATTGTAAATGGTGAGGGAGACTTCATAAACAAATGAAAAACCAAACAAGCACTATTTATACATTGAATTGGAGAAAGAATAGTAAATAATGAAAAAGCAGCTAAATTATTGGGAAGGCTTAACAGATAAGCATTATTTTAGAAATGTTTGTACAGAATTGTTGCATTTGATTTTGTGTTATAAGAATGTCATTTTCCTTCTAGTATAAAGAGGTCACCTTTCACATCTCCTGCTTTTAAGAAACAAGTCAGAATGTTCTTCTTACACCTGCTGTTTTTTAAGTGCCTTTAATTCACCATAGTCAATATGCCTTTGTAGTATATTTTTAACTCCCTCATAATTGACTTTTTTTTTTTTCCAGCTTTTTAGCTGCTGTGACCAAAAAGACCTGACAAGAACAATTAGAGGAGGAAAAGTTTATTTGGGGCTCACATTTCAGAGGACTCAGTCCAGAGACAGCCTGAAATGAGACAAGATATCATGGCGAAAATGTGTAGCAAAGGAAAGCAGCTAGGGACATAGTACCAGGAAGCAGAAAGAGATAGCTAAGCTCGGCTCACAAAATATAAACCCCAAATGCACAACCCCAAGAACCCAACTCCTCCAGCCACACCATACCTGCCTATAGTTACCACCTAGTTAATCTCTGCAGGGAATTCATGCACTAATTAGGTTAAATGTTTTATAATCCCTTTTATAACCCAATCATTTTAACTCTAAATCTTCTTGCCTTGTCTCACACATGAGCATTTGGGAGATACCACTTATCTAAACTATAAAATCTAACAATTCCTTATTTACCTCTCCTCTGTAACTACCACCCTAGTCTTACTTATATAAAGTCAACTATCTTAAATTCCACATATAAAGGAAATCATGTAATACCTGTCTTTTTGTTCCGGGCTTATTTTATCTAGAATAATGTCCATCAGTTTCATCTATGTTGATACAATTGGCAGAGTTTCCTTTTACAAAGTTCAAATGATATTCCTGTTTGTGTGTTTGATATGAAAGATATTATTTATCCATTTATCTGTCAAAGGACTGTTAAGTTATATCCACATCTTGGCTATTGTGAATAATGCTGCAATGAATTTGAACATATAACTTTTTATTTTGACATGCGTTTAAACTTTGAAAAAGATGCAAGAATAGTAAAGGCACTTAGTTATATTCCTTAATTAGATTCACCAATTGTTTATATTTTTCTCTAACTTGTTTTTCATTGTCTTTCTTTTATGTGTGCAAGTGATTGTATTTTATAAAACATGTCAAAGTCATTTGCAGATGACATTCCTCTTTTACTATATCTTATTGTGTATTTCTAAAGAACTAGGATAGTCTTTTAATAGCCACAGTACAATTATCAGAACAAAACTATAACCTTGATGCATTCATGTTATTTAATTCAGAGTTCATATTCACATTTTATGAGTGGTCTCAATAATGTCTTTCACAGCTGATATATTTTCCAGTCCAAGAAATAATCCAGAAACATACACTACACTTAGGTATTCTGCTCCTTTAGTTTCTCTTACTCTGAAACAGTTCTACAGGCTTTCATTGTCTTTCTTGGACTTGGCTTTTGTGAAGAGTAGCAGAAAATTCATTTGCAAAATCCTCCTCAATCTGATTTTTCTGATGTTTCTTTATGCTAAGACTCAGAGAATTTTTTTTTTTTCATAAGAGAGAGATGCAATTCTTCTCATGCCATTTATATTAGGGAATGCAAAGTATCAGTTTGTTCTGCCATTAGTAATGGCAACTTTTGTCATACGATTAAGGTGGCGCCTGCCTGTGGGGCTTTCACCATTGTGAACTTCCATTTTTGTCCTTTGTTAGTAACTAAAGTGTAGAGAGATATATATTTTGAGTATCAATTATTTGTTTTTTATTTAACTTTCACTTCATGTTAATTCCACTGACAATTTTCTAATACCATCATTCTTTTCTATATTGTTTTGTCATTCAACTACAATGAAAAACTACATTAATGCATGCATGTCATCATGAATTTATGGACTTATCTCTTCAATGAGTTAATATGGTTATGATTATCATTATTTATTTAATTTTTGTACTGGAGATTTAACCCAGAACACTTTACCACTAAGCTACATCCCTAGCTCTTTTTTTGTTTGTTTTTATTTTTGTTGTATTTTAAGACAGAGTCTCACTACTCACTAAGTTGTTTAGGGCCTCGCTAAGGTACTAAGGCTTGTCTTGAACTTGCATTCCTCCTCTCAGCCTCACAAACCACTGAGATGACAGGTGTGTGCCACCGTGCTCAGCCTCAGTACATATTTTGATGCTCACAGTGACTTAAATTGGCCAGTGTGAGCCTCTTATGATGATTTGTTTATCTCTTTGATGTTCCTCTGTTGTTCCTTGAACATTTTCTCATTTTCTATAATGACAAGGTATTCTGTTCTCATCTACCTCTTAGTCCTAAAATCAGCCTTTTACTTAAGGAGAACTTGGTTCCTTTAGTGGAAGAGATTTTGTAGAAAGAAATATTTGACCTCCAGATGTTCTTGTTATTGGCGTATAATTGCTTATAGACTTTCTCAACAGAAAAAATAAAAGATGGTTATTTCCTTGGTGAGGCCATGCTGAGACTTATCCTAGTCTTGGTCTAAAAACAATAAGAAAAAGTGGATTTGTGAGAAAGACAAGCATCATCTTTCCAGATTCATGTGCTGAGAACTTTGCATATGACCTTAGTTTTAAGCACATCAGTTTCTTTGTTGCAATATGCTAAGGAAAATAAGCTGTGGTTGATATCCAGAGTTAAAAATTGACAATTTTTCTCTGGAGTAAGAAATCCAAAATATATTTTTTTACATGTATTGTGAATCAGAATTTTAGATATATTAAAGAAATGATCCTGAAAATTGTCTTATTTTAAAACAGAAAGATTGTTTATGGTCTTGGAATCATGAACGGTCAAGTACAAAATAGAATATGATTTACATGGTTCAGTAGTTACTTCAATTTTATTCTAGCATATATTCTCCTCTGGGCAGTCATTGTATATTATATATTAGATGATTATATGACTTTTCACAGAAACAATGCTTTATATCTTTGGTATATAAGCCAAACATTTCCTTTTCTGCTCCATAATATTAAGTGCTTATGAAGTCCTATATACTAATTCTGGAACGAACTTGATGTCAATATGAAAAACATCATGTAGCTGCAAAAGGAAATGCAGTTGGCAAGTTGGTTTCTGATCCACAGTTATATAAGATGTAAACATTGTAAATGAAGCCAAGTGTCATTTTTGCATCATTTTGGTCTCCTACATATTCTCTGCTTCAATCTCCACTTGTTTTAGTGTCATCAGGCAATTTTCTGCCTCTTCTCAGGAAAAATTGATGGCAATATATTTGTAGTGAAACCTTGGGAGCCAATTTTATTTTTTCCACCCACATATTCTCTCCTTACAGTTACTCTATAAATCTTTGTTTTTTCTTGTTTGTCTAGATTTCTCTGTCACTACACTTGAAAGACTCTTTAAGTTTTTTTCCTACTTAGAAATACTTCTTGCTAGTGGCTCTCCAAGGATTATAAGTGTATCTGGGAAATTTAACTGGTCTGTAGAACACTAGAAACTTGGCTTGACACCTTTAAATATTTCTATCAACCAAGTTAATTGGCTTATAGATACAAGATCTGGGTATATGTTGGTAGAGTTGAAAAGTTTTGATGTTATTTACTGTTTGTTTATATAAACTAGATATCATGTCAAATTTCTAGTATCAATGATAACAATTTTATCATACACATATAAGAGTATAAGGATACCTTGTTTTCCTCGAGTTTTGAATGTTAAAGATATAGGCTAATGTCATAGAAAGTCAAATAGGACTTTTACGATTTCTTCTTAATATCTGGAAACAGAGATTCTAAGAAGAGTAAAAATAATTGGAGACATAAATATTTTTAAGGATTTGATAAAGGCTATTAAAAAACAAAAAAATCTTGCCACATATAATCAAATATTTTGTCCTGCTGAAGATATCATATAAGAGGCATGTAAGGTCAGTTTGTCATAATATTAGTGATGCTAATTTGATGTGTTTAAATGTTATATTCAATTTCTCCCTGATGAAGTCACCATTTCTCTTTCACAACTATTAAATGAGAGAAACTTTGAAACTATGTGAAATAATGTTCCTTCCCACACTTATGCCTTCAAACATTTTTAAATCTATTGATGTTCTAATTGCATAATTTCTTCTACAATTATCAATTGGCATTAAAATGAAAAGAATAATTCTTATTTATTTCTGTATGGTTCATGGATCTTAATTTTATTCAATGGCTTTTAACTGTTTGCTATCAGATTCTGTTCAAAATATCCTAGATTGGCCAATTTGAGCACCTTCTAATTGACAACTGTAGACTTTTGTGTGTTTCCAGCATTCTTTGGACATTTCTTCTGATTTTGCATAACAAGAAGTTCCAGGAAAGATTCACTTTTCACGTACTTACAGTCATCTTTTTTCCAAGATACTTGCTTTCCTTTAGTGCAGATTGGCTTTTGGAAAAATAAGATCTTGGCTTTGGATGTGCTTTTATACTATTCCATTGTTATTATGCCTTCTCAAAGAACAAAGTTGAGGAATGCTCTTCAGTGATGCCTTCCCTTTAATATTTTTTATTTATTTGTTAAAACATGTCTAATATCACTAAAAATAGTTTGAGAATTTCTGAGCCATTACCTATTGAAAAGTGTTGGGGGAGGCAAAATTCCATCTCCATCTTCTTAGGGTCTGGGCTAGGTCCAAGAATTAAATTGACATAAGAAATATTATCAAAAGAAAATATACAAAGTCAATGTAAGTTTTATATGCTATGAGAAATGAAAATGAAAGCCTGGTGCAGTGGCGCATGCCTGTAATCCTCGCTTGGGAGTTTGAGGCAGGAGGATCGTGAGTTCAAAGCCCGCCTCAGCAAAAGCAAGGCACTAAAATAAAGCTATAGATGTGGCTCAGTGGTCATGTGCCCCTGAGTTCAATCTCCAGTACAAAAAAAAAAAAAAAAATAGATGCAAAGAAGTGGCAAAACTTACATGCTATGAATCCCAATTAAATGTTTCTTTTCTTCTGGTACAAGGATATTTTTATCTTCTATTTTCAGGGAAAATAAGGGAGATTGGAATTCTTTCCCTGTATCTGCTGTTATTCAAGTTAACTTTGTTCTTTCAAGTTATCCTAATGCCAATGTGGTATACTTTGGGGTAGCATATTATGCATTCATTTAAAAGGAAACCTACTAGCCCATCAAAAATTGTCTATTTTTTGTCTATAGGCAAAATCTCTGCATTATCCTTAAAGATAGGAGGACAGAAAGATACTATATTCCTAGAACACTCCTTTAATTCCCAGGAATCTGGTCAAGTCAATGGGAAGAAGAGCAGGTACTGGCTAGGAATGCCCAGAAAAGTTAGTAGGACACTGACTTTCTCTTATGTATGCTGGGAACTAGGGCTAATTAGAGTTTTCAGTAGAAAGCTGCTTTTTTTGTACATATACCGGGATAGCCGCTCTTGGAATGCTGGTCAGACAAGAAAGCAAGCAAGCTAATGCTGATGCTGTTGCTGCTTCTGTAGCCTAACTAATTTTCTTTCTGCCTGTGCTATCTGGTGTGGAACTGAGCCAGCATGGATACTTTCCACAGCTCCCTATCACTGAACAAAAAGCCATGAGAGAGTGGAGGTGACCTTTTCTGGGGTAACATCATTAGAGAGAGGAGCAACTACTTGGTGAAGCACCACAAGGGACAGAGGTGCTCCTGATCAGCCATCACTACTGACCATTTCCCAATACGAGCATTTCCCAATAAACCTATGTCTGACCCACTTTCATCTCCAGGAGTCTTCCTTGGCCACTTGGCAACTATCCCACTGCCTAGCACAAATGGACTGTGGATGTTACATAGTGAAATGCTCAAATCTTAAAAGTACATTTGCTGATTTTTCAGAAATGCACTACACCTATGAAATACGATACACAGAATATTTTCAATTATCCCAAATGTTCCCTCCAGCCACTTCCCAGAGGAGATAATTTTAAATTATGCTCATATGCATTTTAATAACTGATTGTTAAATTATATTTTTCAAAGATAAAGTTTAGAGAGAAAAGATGATCAAGATAAGTGATTGGAAAGCAAAAAATAATTCCATATGCTGTGTTTCTGAGGAATATGCCTTTACTCAAGATTTGACTTCAATAACTAATTCTTTTTCTTTCTGAATAAGACTATTCAAACTGAGGAAGGATTCAAGCTTATCTTAGTTTACAAAGTTGCTTGTACTGTCAATAGGATTAGATGTTATGGAATTCCATACATAACAACTTGAAAATTGTTTTCATATCCCTCTTAAAGAAATCTATGTCAGTTCTAGTTTTAAAAATGAAAACAAAAGAGTATACAGGTCATTGATTACTGTCTTACAAACTCTAACACTGTCTCATTCAATTTTTCACTAACATATCCATCAAGACACATAAAAAATATCAAAACTTATAGAAAGCTAAGATTATTTTTATTCAAGCTTTATAGATATGCATAATTAATTGGGTTCATCCCAACAAACTCACATACATGTGTGAAATTGATTTTAGATCATAATCCTCCATTTCCCATCCCCTTGTCCCTCTCATCTGCCTTCTCCTCTTCCATTCTCCTTCCTCTATTCTACTAGACTTCCTTTTGTTTGTCTATTAATTTATATATAATTGGTTCTTTATAGTAGCCTATCCTTCCCTCCCTCTTTCCTTTATTTTACTCTGGCTTCCACATATGAGAGAAAATAATAGAACTTTAGTTTCTCAATTTGGCTTATTTCATTTAGTGGGATATTCTTCATTTCCATCCTTTTTACTGCTAAATGCCATAATTTCATTCAATTCTTTTATGGTGAGTAGAAATCCATTGTGTGTGAGGGTGTGGGTATGTGGTTTTTTATCACAATTTCTTAATCCATTCATCTATTGACAGCCACTTTGGTTGAATTTATAATTCATCTATTAGGAATGGTGCTGTTATAAATGTTGATGTGACTGTATTGCTGTAGTATGCTGATTTTAGATCTTTTGGGAAAATACAAAGGAGTTGGATACCTGGATCATATGGTGGTTCCATGCCTAGTTTTTTGAGGAATCTCCATAACACTTCCCAGAGTGGTTGTACTAGTCTGCAGTCCCACCAACAATGCACAAGTGTCCCATTTATCCTACAACGTTGCCAGCATTAATTGTTGTTCCTATTCTTGATCATTGCCACTCTGTCTGGAGTGAGATGAAATCTTAGTTTTGATTTGCATTTACCTGATTGCTAGAGATATTGAACTTTTTTTATATACTGTTGGTCATTTGTGTTTCTTCTTTTGAGAAGTTTCTGTTTAATTTTTTAGCCTATTTATTGACTGGGCTTTTTTTATGTTTAGTTTTTTTGAGTTCTTTGTATTTACTGGATATTAATACTCTACTAGAAGAGTACCTGGCCAAGATTTGCTCCCTTTCTGTAGACTGTCTCTTCATACTCTTACTCATTTCCTTTGCTGTACAGGAGCTTTTTAGTTTGACGCCATCCCACTTATTGATTCTTGGTTTTATTTATTATACTTTAGGGGTCTTATTAAGGAAGTCAGTGCCTGTACCTATATGATGGAGTGTTTAGCATATGTTTTCTTCTAGCAGTTGTAAAGTTTCTGGTCTAATTTCTAAGTCTTTGATCAATTTTGATTTGAGTTTTGTTCAGGCTGAGAAATCAGTGTTTAATTTCATTTTTCAATATATAGCAATTCAGTTTTTCTAGCACCATTTGTTAAAAAGGCTGTCTGTTATCCAAAATATATTTTGACGCTTCTGTCAAATATCAGACATCTGTAGATATGAAGATTTGTCTCTGTGTCTTCTACTTTGTTCCATTAATCTCACCAAGGAGATAAAAGAATTCTACAATGAAAATTGGAGAACACTGAAGAAATAAATTGAGGAAAACCTTAGAAGATGGAAAGACATCCCCTAATCTTGGATAGGCAGAATCAATATTGTCAAAATGGCCACACTACCAAAAGTGGTATACATACTCAGTGCAATCCTTATCAAAATACCAATGACATTCTTCACACAATTAGAACATAAAATTCTTAAATTATTTTGGAGGAATAAGAGACCCAGAACAACCAAAGAAACACTAAGCAAGAAAAGTGAAGCAGTAAGCATCACAATACCTGGTCTGAAATTATATTGGAGCTGTAGTAATGAAAACAGCATAGGATTGCAATCAAAATACACACGAAGACCAATGGAACAGAATAGAAGCAAGCTCAGGTCAACACACAATTTAATGAGAGAATCTAGAAGAAATAGGCTGAAATTGTTAACAATAAAATTTGCTTATATTTCAACCCAAAATGAAACTTGGTTTTGCTTCATGAAATAGTGTGGTAGATATTACCAATTCTTCACTCCATTTGTATAATAGAATTATTGATTCAGTTTCCCATTTGACTTTGTAGTATGTAACTTTTACTAGTATGGGCAGAGTATATTTTCCTGCCCCCTTTGTTTTTTACTTGCCCTATGTAACCTACCTTGAACATTAGAATGTGGACAGATAAGAGAGTGCAGAACTTCCAACCCAAGATCTTTAAAAGCACACTCTGCTTCCAAGTTGCTGCTTATGTAATCTCATCCATCGCAATGACATGTCCAAGTTTGAAGGAGGGTAGGAAATGCATGGAACAGACCTGAAGCAAAGGCACCCCAGCTGACCAACAGAAAAAGGAGCAACAACAGAAAAAGGAGCAAGCAAAATAGACGTTATTCATTTAAGACACTGAGATAGTGGCTTTTTTTTAAAATAGGAAAAACAGACTAATGAACAGAGATTGCCTGGAAATAAGGCACAAGGCTGCCAAGCAACTTCTGATGTAGGAAAATGGAATATTTCCTTGATAAGGAGGATGGTGTACTCTTTATCCTGTTCTTTTCAGCCCTTGTTGTTACACCCAGGCAGAGACATTAAATAAACAAAACAACATAGAAAAACTCTTTGAATTGTTGGAAAGGATTGTTGGGTATTTTGGATATTCTAAGAAATAAATGTACACCAGAAACATATGGCTTCAGATAAACTGCAACATGGAGATTTTGTAATAGTGTGCTAGGAATAGTAATGTGTTGTATTTTACATCTATCAGTGTAGAAAATCATATGACAGAAGTAAACAATGGCACTGTAGTAGAGATAAAACTAATTAAATTTAGTTAAAGAATTGGACTGAGTTGAGGAATATCAATTTGTGTTCTTATTCATCTGTAAGAAGACATCATATGAATGAAGAGATATTGAGACCAAGAGAAATGAATTCAGTGTTTTCTGTTGGCAAATACTATTTCTAGATAGTTTTCTTGACTGATGATAAATAAATAGAAAAAGTAACACAAAACATAGGGCTCATGAGTGAAAAGTGCTCTGGATTATGAGGCACAATGTTGGAAAAGCACTTCACAAACTCAAAGGAAGAAATCACTTTAGTATAATCCACCCTGAAATACAAGCATTTTTACAAAACCATTTGATGAATTCAGTAGAAAAGCAATTTATGAACATAAAGAGGTAAAGATTAAATGTAGAATGTTGCACAATTGGAAAAATGTAACAAGATAATACATAGTTAAAAGGTAAAAAAAAAAAACTTGGAAAATCTTTAATAGTATTACTATTTTGGGGAGCATGGCATAACTAAATGTCCATATTATCAAATATTTAAGTGGTTTTTAAAATATAAAAGTTTTGATTAATTTTTTAATGAATAAAATTTTCCTATTCTGATTATTTCTTTAGATTATATTCCAGAAATTATATTTTTTGGCCCCAAATTCTTATGAGATGGCATACAACTTCAAAATATTTGCTCTCCCTTTCAAATGTCAACAATTTTTTTTCTAAATGCATTCTACTATTTTTCACTATCATTAATGATGTAATTTATTGGGTGTTAGCCAGAAATAAGCATTTTAATTGTTTAAGCTTAGAAATTTGATAATTACAGCAATCTAGCAATCTTTTCTGGAACTACTGGAATGACAAGCTCTTCTGTGCAGTCAGGATGCAATGGCCTATAATGACTACGGATCGCTATTTGTGGCAGATTAAAGAACAGACAATATGAGGAAAAATCTAAATCCTAAATTCTATTTTTATATTACATTGAGTCATATCCCAGACCATTTTATTCATGTGTCACTGAATTCCTGACATATAACTTAAGGCAATCTGACTTGAAACAGTTTGAGTTGTATTTTTGTGCTTTATAGTAGAATGGTGTATCCTCAGTAACACACAGGTAATGATAATTTTATTTCTTTACAAGATATTGAATAGATTTGCAAACATTTAATTGTAATATTTTCTCTAACTGAAATTCGTGGTAATAACATTGTCATAAGAAGGCTAAATATGCCCAAGTATGTATTGACAATTTAAGATTTCATGATTTTGATAACAAGCCACATGTAAAAGCTCTCCAAGGAACTTGAAGTACCCTTTCACATTGGAAACAAATCTTAAATTTATGTTTTGAAATTCTTTCTGATATTTGGTTTGGTCTTGTAAACTGTGCAGCTAGTGTATGACTGCCTAGTAATGAAATACATGTATATTTTATTTCATTTTTTTCATGTAAAGACATGTAGGAATGTAAATAGGAACTTCATCTCTGAAGAGCACAGAAATAAATGTTTTTTCTTTAACAGCAAGCTTATTTTTGTTACTTCCATTCACTATTTTGGTAAATAGTCCTATTCTAATCATTTATTTTTGGAAAATAGTTTGTTTCATCTGAAATAGAATTTATTTTTGTTTGTTAGAAAGACCTAGAAGCTTAAAGAAAGTGTCAGATATATGGCTGTATTTATGTGATGCTTAGGTTGTTTTTATTTTTTTCAGCTATTTCTGTTTTTTTTTTGTTCAAATAAATATTTTGATTGATGTTTTAGAACTCACTGACTCATTTTGACCACAGATACACCTGCACATTCAGTTATACTATGACTTTTGCATACAATCCTTTCAAATTCAATACTAATAAAAATGTGTCTCCAGTGATGATGCCTAGACACACTGCATATTGCAATGCATTTAGGAAAAGAACTAACAATCTGTTCTTTCAAACCTAGAGCTCTTTCTCTTTCTTAGATCTATGAATTTTTTGAGCTCAATAGAACAATGACTCTTTCTTGCTCAATAGAGCAATAGAAGAGTCTTTGTGTAATTTCTGTCATGTTTCCTTTTACCACCTTCTTGAAGATCAAGGATCAGCAAACTTTTTGTGAAGATTCCATAATGAATACCATAGCCTTTGTGGGTTATCAGTTTTATGTACCAATTACTTATTTCTGTTATTGTAGAGTAAAAGCAGCCATAGACAATGTGTAAATAAATATGTACATGTGCATAACTCTGTGACAAGAAAACTTTATTTTAAAATCTACACAATATTGTGCGTTTGGTCTGCAAGCTATAGTTTTCCAACTACTTCTGTATACAGGTTATTTACTCATTGACAATGTACTTAGAAGATACATTACTAGATGATGATGATGTGCTTTAGTAATTGTGGTTCTAAAAGACTTCAAGCATCTATATTTCTTGCCCTCATGACAGTATTGGGAGACTTTTCTTTTGCAAAAACAAAATTTGCAAATAGTTTACTTAATTTTAATAATATAAAATAATTTAGTTGACTTTGATTTCTGGCTTATAGATTTTTGCAAAAAAAAATAAAATTCTGAAAGTTCTAACAAACTAGTTTTGAAGTGAAATGTAAGAAGACAGTTACAGGCAAAGCAGCCTAAATTGAGAAAAGGAATTTTACAGAAGGAATAATGTTAGTGTTAACGTTATTTTTCCTTCTTCAAGCTGTTATTTACAAGAAGCAGGCTGAAGAGATACAAAACAGAACAACTAGTGTTACAGTTTGGATCTAGTAGTATATGTTGAAAGGTTGATCCCCAGATGGTGTGCTATTAGGAGATGAGACCTACTTGAGAAAAATATATCACTGGGAACATAATTTAAAAGATCTATTTTGTCCCCAACACCTCTCTCATTCCCTGCTTCCAGCTGTCATGAGTATGAGGTGTAAACTGTGTTCACGACACTCTTTGTTCATGATATTCAGCTTTATTCCAGGCCTAGAAACAATAGATCAAGATGACTGGTCTCAATCCTCTGAAACTGTAAGTCAAAATAAATCTTTTCTCTATTAAGTTGATTTTTCTCAGGTCTTTGGTTACAGCAATAGAAATATATTACAATTTGCAATCAGCTTGCAAGTCAGCTGATCAGAGAAATATGCATATTGAATCACCAAAAGTCATTTTGAGGTAGACTACTATATTTGTTCTTATGACTTCTGTAAGAAATTACCACAATAAGTGTGGTTTAAGGCAATATAAATTTATTCTCTCACAGTTCTAAAAGCTAGATATCAGAAATCAAGGAGTTGACTGGGTCACATTCCCTTTATAGGATTTAGGAGTGAATTTATTTCTTGCCTTTTGCAGCTTCTGCTGGCTGCCAGCTTTCCTTGACATGGACTGTACAAATTCAGTCTATGCTTTCACTTTTATTGTGTGTGTGTGTGTGTGTATATTTGTGTGTGCAAATCTTCCTTGGCCTTCATCTTATAAGGGCACATGAAGGCAGTTAGTATCCACACACATAATTAAGGAAACTTTCATCTCAATATCTTTGATTATATCTGCAAAGTTGCAGATTCCGGTGATTAGGCTATGGACATGTTTTTAGGAGTCCTTATCAACCTAGCACAGGTATAGTGCCCTCTCGCTTGGGTAATGAGTCATCATGCAGTGTTCACTAAGAAATAGTCCTGAATCCTCCCTAGGGTAGATAAGACAGCTCTGGGGGAAAATGTTCTGTAATATTACAAATTTAAATTGAAGCTGACTTGGTTCCATTTTCCAGACCAGGCTATATAAAACTGCTCCTTTACATAACCTGTTTGTATATGAGTATTAAGTTTAAGGGATTCAATATGATATCAATTCCTCTATTCTAGCAAATAAATACACAAAACAAAAAAGAGGAAACAAATAAATCAAAGGCCACGAGTGGTGGGGGGAACATAAGGAAATTACTCCATGTGAAGACATTTTCAAAAAAGAAAAAAGAAGACTCTATGTCTTTAAAATTATTGAAAAAATACCCATGGGTTCAAAAAATATTTGTTGTTCAGAGAAGATAATGTAATAACAGAATGATGCACAATATGAACAGAAAGCAGAGCTCAAAGAAATTGGAGATTACATCAACATCATCACTGAAATTGAATTGCAGATAAAGTCAATTATGATGAAAGAATTGAGAGAAAGAATATCACAAAGCAAACTTAAAAGATAAATAGACGTGATTGGAAATAAACAAGAATAGCTATGAAAGACAAGAGGTCCAACATATACATAATTGTTACTTTAAAAAATACAAATGGAACAGGAAAATATTTAAAGATTAAAGAATATTTGTCTTGAGTAAAGATGATCTTTGATTGTAACCGAAAAGGGTGAAGCTTTGTTAATAATAAACTCACTAAGAAAAAGCAAAGCCAATCATGGTGAAGTTATTAAAATTCAAGGATAAAATATAACCTTATAAGCATTTAGTTAGATAAGAAGAAAATTCAACTACAGGAAGAAAAATCATGGTAGCCACAGCCACAAGCAATAAATTGTCAAAATATGACTTAAAGTATTTACTATAGACTTAGTCCTCAAAGTCTGGTGTGGGTTTCTTAGAGATCATTGCAAACTTTCACTTGGCTCATAAGGTCAAATCTCATTTTACAAAAACACTAAGATATCATTTTTTGTTTTGCTTTTAGTTATCTGTGGAAGTTTCCTAAAAAAATATGATGTGTGATATTAAAGAGATTGATGAAGGAGAGTACATTCATGTTCTGTTAAGCTGGATATTAAATATTTTCAAGAATGAAAAGCAATGTCACTATAGTTTGTTTAGAAAAATAGTTATTTTAGTAAAATATAGTGTTTATGCTAATATGTAATATAGCTATGAATTATAGGAAAAATGCTCAATCTCACCAACTGTCAAGCAAATGTAAATAAAACCAAAATGAGATAAATATTTCACCCCAGTTAGAATGGCTATCATCAAATATATTAAAAATGAAAATGGTGATGAGAATTCTGAGAAACAAGAATTTTTATATCCCTTATGTAACAAGTATGGAGATTTCTCAAAAAACTAAAACTAAAATTACCACATCATTCAGCAATTCTACTACTATATATATTTAAGGGAGACAAAATTATTGTACCAAAAAGATACTTGTGCTCTCATGTTTATTACAATCTGTCTTTCAAATGACTAGAAAAGAGAAGTATTAAATTCTCAATCATAAAAATGATTATTTGAAAAGATAAAAATGTATATTACTCTTGTTTACCACATATTATATACTTATGTGGAATTATCATAATGTAGCTCAGAAAGATGAACAAGTAAGTCTCAATAGAAAAAAATAAGTAAAATGACACTTACTCAAGGAGAGCCATCCTTACACCACAGATAAGCCCAGGTCCCCCTTTTAAACACTCTCAGCACACTATGTTTCTCCTAGTAGTTTTTATAGTAATTCTATCTAAATAATTTGTATGCAGTTATAAAATATATTATATAAAATAGTAATTATAGTTATAAGTAGTTTAATACTTATCTTTTTTCCACATTAAATTACAATCTCCCTAAAATCCATTATTTGTCATTGCTAGATGCTTAGCATCAATAAACTGGTATTTATTCATTTATTAATCCTATAATTATTCAGTCTTCACAGTATGAGTGACATGGTATATGTTACAGACACTCAAGAAATATTTGTTGAATGAATAAATTCATAGATGAATGAATGAAGTCCTATAGAAGAGCTTAATTCATTCTACAGGACAAAGTCTAATAAGAAAGTAATTTATAATTACAATTTTCTATTGTATAAATTGCTTGTTAAAGCAATTCCAAATGTGGGCACTCAGTAGGGTGAATTTAAGTAGGGAACAGCTAACTTTGAACAGAAGTGATGATTTGAAGAAAAAAGTCATGAATATAGATTGGATGACTGTGGGGTGGTTAGCCCACAAAAGGAAATGTTATTACTAAAATCACTCTTCAGAGGATCTAGCTATAAACTACTACAGTAAAAGAAGTGGAATTGCTGACCTTAATTGAACCAAGAATAATACTTCTGTCCAACTTCAAACCATAAACACATATGTGCTACCTGATGGGATTCTTGAGGACTGGAGCTCACAGCACAATTCTGAGGAATGAAGAATCATTATACTTCTGAACCTCTTAGGTAATTAAAGTTTAGCAATGAAAAACAGCTCTGGATCACTACTCTGGGAAAATGACACTACCCCACTACAAAAAATTTGTGAAAAGTAACAGGATAAAAAGAACACATTTTCTTAATATAAAAAAACTCTTAAAATAACCAAAAATTACAATGAGCTCAAGGATATTAAAGCAAAGAATTTGAACAACACCTCACAGAAATTAAAACTATAGTGTCTATATAGTAAAAAGTGAAAAATGCTCTCTTTTCTCATTGATAATAAGACTAATGTGGATAAAAATTATTATTTTTATTATTCATATTGTAAAAAATTTATATAATCCAGTATGCGAAGAATTAATATAATCAATCAGCTGTTCCACAAAATTATGCAGATCTATAAAGTGAACCAGATCTATAAAGTAAATTTATATCTAGAATGGTATGATAGGCTGAATAATGGCTCCCCAAAGATAATGTCTTAATCTCTAGAAACTATGAAAATGCTACTTTACATGGTAAAAAGGACATTGCAAATGTGAATAAGTTAACCATCTTGAGTTGGAGGTATCATTCTAGATTATCTAGGTAGGTTTGATGTAATCATAGAAGTACTTATAGGAAGGAGATAGAAGGATCAGGGTTTGAGGAAAATAAAACAGCTCATTTCTTGTGATGAGCTTGAAGATGGAGGAAGATGTCATGGGCCAATGAAACCTATAAAGCAAGGAAACAGATTCTCTCCAAGAAGATAAAGATTTCTTAAATTTAGTCTCATATGACTCATTTTTAATTCTGATTTCTGAAATTGTCAGATAAACTTGCATTGCTTTAAGTCTGTTAAGTTGGTGGAAATTAGTTATGGCATAAATAACGCATAATGGAATTTAGATAAATAAAGTAGAATTATTACTACAAAAATAAGTGAATTATTTTTTTTTAATTTTTATTTTTTTAGTTGTGGGTGGACAGAATATCTTTATTTTATTTTTATGTGGTGCTGAGGATCGAACCCAGTGCCTCACGCATGCCAGGCGAGCACGCTACCACTGCGCCATAATCCCAGCCCATAAGTGAATTATTTTTAAAGGACAGACAGTGAAAATAGAAAGGTACCTACTTAGGATAATTTGACAAATCTACTCTGAGAAGCTGTGTTTAATGTGAGGCTTGAAGGATGAACTGAAAGGAACCATGAAGACAGAGCCTTTGAAAAGGTCTAATTAAGAAAAAAGCATGTAGAGAGAAGTGAAGTTTGTAAATTCTTATTGCTAGAGTATGAAGAAGACTAGATATAAGTTACGAACTAAATCATATCTCCCTAAACTTCTTGCACAAAATCCCTAATCCCTAATGTGACAGTAATTGGGGAGAGGCCTCTAAGGAGGTCACCAAGTTTAAATTGTCTTAACAGTGCATTCCTAATGTTATGGAATTGGTTTACTTATGCAAAGATACAAAATTATCAAAGATCTCTTGGACATTTTACATTTCCAACCTCTAGAACTGTGAGAAAATAAATTTCTGTTGTTTATTGTATGGTTTAGATATGAGATATTTCCCCAAAACTCGTGTGTGAGATAATTCAGGAAGGTTCAGAGGTGAAATCATTAGATAATGATAGTTGTAACCTAATCAGTGGATTAACCCACTGATGTGGATTATCTGGGTAGTAACTGTCAGCAGGTAGAGTTTGCCTGGAGGAGGTAGATCACTAAGGGCCAGCCTTTAGGGTTTATATTTTGTCACTGGTGAGTGATTTCTGATTTGGTAGTTTGTCCTGAGCTGTTTTTCTCCTCTACACTCTTCCACCATGATGTTCTCCCACCCCTTGCGCCCAGAGCAATGGACTCAGCTCTCTATGAATGGAGAGCTCTAAATCATTGAGTACCAAATAAACTTTTCTACCTCTAAAATTGTTCTTGTTAGGTCTTTTGGTCAAAGTAGTGAAAAAGCTGACTAAAACAGAAAGCTAATATATAGGAAAATATTGAAATATTTTAAGCATTTTAGATCTGCATATTAACATTACCACGATGTCCCAAATAAGGGGACAGATAGATGAGGGTGGTGGGAACATAAGATTAAAAGAATAATTCTATAAAATGAGCCCACTTTACTGATTCCCCACATGCTTTCTTTGCCCAGAGCAATCTTACTGCAGCTCTGCCTGGTCTGAAGGGATAGGATGTGTCACATTCCTCAACAAACTGAGGCAGGGGGCAAAGGTCTGGCAGTCAGTATAGATAATGAATGATGGGGTTCAAAAGGATGAGGGCTGATTATCAAAGAAAAGACAATGGGTTGCTAATGATTACCCACTCGTTCCTGCTCCTCCCTGCCCTTAGGCACATACACAAAGATTAAAAGGGGGTTCCAAGTCTATAAAAGGGCATGACACACCCATTCTGGCAGATTCCCAGCTCTGGGCTCCCTGTTCTTCAGAGAAGTCTGCTGTTTCTGTTTTAAATAAAACTTGCTTTCTACACTTGCCCCTGCATTTCTCTTGTGTTTAATCTTTAACACTGGGGGAACAAGGACTCATTCCTGATCTCCAAGATCAGTATCACCAATATAGCCAGTGTTAATTGGATATGGACAAGAGAGAACTGTGAGTCTGGAAAAATGATGAGAATTAGTCATTTGGTAGACACTTTGGCACAGTATATGCTTATAAGGACCTGATGTTTGATTAAAATTTCCATTTTAACACTTTACAGATAGAGCCATACAACAATAATCCAAAGATATTTATATAGAGACGATTATTGCAGCATTATATATGATAATGAAAAACTGGAGCTATTTAAATCCCTATACATAAAAATGGTTAAACCAATAGTGATTAAACCACATAATTTGATAAAATACTTCAATTTAGAATTATATGTCTATATATTGATTTAGCTGAGTGTGTGTACATATAATATATTTTCCAGTGAATAGAAGATTTCTCAAAATGTGTGTATATATATCATATATGTGTATGGTTTGTATTGAACATATATCTACAGGAAATGGAAATGATTAAGTAGGTTAGTAGAAGTCAAGCAAGTGACTAATTTTCCCTTTAACACACATACTTATTCATTTCTTATACATGTGTATTTCCACTAAAAAAAGATTCATCCATTTAAACCAATAAAATATTGTACTTATTTATTTTTATTTTCTTATATGATAGTAGAAAGTGTTTTGACATATTATACATATATGGAGTATAATTTCTCATTCTTCTGATTGTACAGGATGTAGAATTACATTGGTTGTGTAATCATATATGCACATAGGACAATAATGTCAATTCATTCTACTATCTTTCCTATTCTCATTTCCCTGCTTCCCTAAATTCTCCTTTGTCTAATCAAAAGTACTTCTATTCTTCCCTACCCCTATCCCTTATTGTGAGTGAGCATCCACACATCAGAGAAAACATTCAACCTTTGATTTGGGGGATTGGCTTATTTCACTTTAGATGATATTCTCCAGTTTCATTCATTTAATGGAAAATGCCATAATTTCATTCTTTAACATGGCTGAGTAACATTCCATTGTGTATATATACCACATTTATCCATTCATCAGTTGAAGGTAACCCAGGTTGGTTCCATAGTTTAGCTATTGTTGAGTTGCTATAAACATCAATGTGGCTGAGTTACTGTAGTATGCTGATTTTATATTCTTTGGGTATAAATTGAGGAGTGAGATAAAGAGCCAAATGGTGGTTCCATTCCAAGTTTTCTGAGGAATCTCCATACTACTTCCCATAGTGGTTGCACCAATTTGCCCTTCCACCAGCCATGTAGGAGTGTACCTTTCCCCTACATTCTCACCAGCATTTATTGTTACTGGAATTCTTGATAATTGCCATTCTGACTGGAGTGAGATGAAATCTCAGTGTAGTTTTAATTTGCATTTCTCTGTTAGAGATGTTGAACATTTTTTCATATATTTGTTGAGCAATTACATTTCTTCTTTTGAGAAGTGCCTGTTCAATTCCTTTGCCCATTTATTGATTATATTATTTGGCTTTTTTTGGTATTCAATTTTTTTGAGTTTTTTATATATCTTGGAGATTAAAGTTCTCTCTGAGGTGCAGGTGGCAAATTTTCTCTCATTCTGTAGGCTTTCTGTTCACATTCTTGATTGTTTCTTTTGCTGTGAAGAAGCTTTTTACTTTGAGTCCATCCCATTTGTTGATTCTTGGTTGTACTTCTTGCACTTCAAGGAAGTGTAACTTGTCTTGTTAAGGAAGTCAGTTCCTAAGCCAATATTATGTAGATTTGGGACTGCATTTCCTTCTATTAGATGCAGGGTCTCTGATCTAAAGCATAAGTCCTTGATCCATTTTGAATTGATTTTTGTGTAGGGTGAAGGATAAGTTTTTTTTTTTTTTAAATTTAAACCAGGGATTGAACCCAGGGTGCTTAACTACTGAGCCACATCTCCAGCCCTTTTTTGTATTTTATTTAGAGACAGAATCTCTCTAAGTTGCTGAGGCTGGTTTTGAACTTGTGATCCTCCTGATTCAGCCTCCGCAGCTGCTGTGATAATGGCATATGCCACCACTCCCAGTGAGATAGGGGTTTAATTTTATTTTGCTATGTGTGGATTTCCAGTATTCCTAGCACCATTTGTTGAAGAAGCTATCGTTTCTTCAATATATCTTTTTTGGTGCTTTTGTCTAGTATGAGATAACTGTATTTGTGTGGGTTTGTCTCTGTGTCTCCTATTCTGTACCATTGGTCTATGTGTCTGTCTGTTACAATACCATGCTATTTTTGTTACTAGGGCTTTGCAGTATAGTTTAAGGTCTGGATTGTGATGCCTCCTGCTTCACTTTTCTTGCTAAAGGTTGCTTTGGCTATTCTGGGTCTCTTATTTCTCCAAATGAGTTTCATGACTGCTTTTTCTAAAATATTACACTTATACACAAGCATTTTCTGCAAATTTAGGATCTTTAAATATTTGGTTTTATGGACAACTACATAATGAGTTGATTTCATTTTTCCTCTGTGCAAAACAACAAAACATATGTTTGGAGGTGTCTGTTAGCCATACAATTATCAAAATGAATGCCTGAATACATATTTAACATGATTTTAAAATGACATCAGCACCAAAGCAGAGAGAATGTGTATCATTTTCAATGGATTAAAAATAACTATAAAGTTACTTTTTATAAGAGAACCTGAAATAGGATGTTGTATACCAAATTACCTCATTAATCATGAGGACATTAGCTGTTACTTTGATTGGAAACTTTCTGTACTACTTTATCAACATAAATAGAATGCATGTCTTCATTTCTAGGGTGATCAGTTAAAAGACAATCATATTTATGAAAACTTTTATCACACATTTAAATGAGATAGCTGATATTATTAAAATAATTTGGCATCACCTTTAAACTATTATTGAACACACAATGTTGCAACAATTTATTAATTAGATAATCAGAACTGATTACTTTCTCATTAATCTTCATTTTTCTCATTCATTTTAATGCCTGTAATATTCTTTACCTTAAGTCAGAATAATATGGTTTGTCATTATTTTAGAAAAAATATTTTCAGATTATATTTTTCTCTCTGCTCACATCTAATCTCATCTCCTTTATGATAGCACATTCTTCTACAGTTATTTTATTCATTTGATTTTTAGCTTCTTCTTGTCTCCTTTTAAAGATCCTAACTTATGTGTGTGTAGTAAATCTCCAAACCATCTTCATTAAGTTTCTATGAGCCATCTGTGCAGTAAAGTACATTTGCCATATGGAATTATATTGTGCTCATATTTTATCTGGAAAAGTTTTCTGGCTATTGAGCATTTGTTAACATTTGATTGTAAATTATATAGACCAGACAGTGTTCCTTTGTTTTATATCTTTATCATCCTAGTGAAAGATAGTTTAATTGGATGTTGAAGGTCCCTTAAGGGTGGGAATACAAGCCACTTATTCTGCCTTTCTTCCTGAGACATTTTATTCTCTCCAAATTACAATATTCTTTATAGAGATTTTGATGTATACTGGGAAGTTAAACTGTCTTCTTGTTTTGGTACTCACAATTGAAAATAGGTAAGGAGCAACTTTGTTGCCAATGCCTATCCAAACTCCATATATATGTACCTTGACAGTAGGCCTTAATATACATAAAAATGCCTTCAAACTCAACCAACCCATTTATTCATTTGTTTATTCTTCACCTTTATGATTATTCACTGAATTTAGAGGATGGGTTAAAATTATGGTTTCTAAAATCAAAATTTTGAAAAGAGACATCTGGTCTCTATTCCACTGTCCCACGAAACCTTGGGAGAATCCTGTAAGCAAATGTAAAACTGGAAGCTATGTTGAGCCTGCTGAATCAATACAATTGTATAATTTATCAATCCCAAATATTGTGCCAACTTTTGGTTATATGCAATTTCCCTCACTAGAAGATATTCTAAACACCTTAAGCTTCCATTTGCCAAAGTGATTTCTCAGGTTCTATAGTCACAGTCTTTGGGGAACAAGTCTGCATCATATGGATTATATCTGGCAAAATTGCAAATAGTTCATGTCTGTCTTAAGCATGCACTTATCTTCCTTTACTGACCATTCAACCTTGCAGGTTCTCATATACTCTAGCATAAAATGTCCACAATCTCTTTGCCATTTCTGACTTTCAAGCTTTCACTTACAACTCTCAGTCCTCTGTGACTTTACTAAACCCAAGTCACAAAAGTCTTTTCATGGCAGTCAGATAAAGTCATTCACATCTAAGGCACTTAGGCATCATAAACTATAGAATAGAGGCCTTTAAACAGAGAAGATATAAGTCAAAAATTAAATCATTTGTCCATATTTGTTTTACTTTCTACCCTGTCTTCAATTTTAAACATACATATTGAATTTTCCTGAAGCTTTTTCAAGGAAGTTCTTAATGGTATATAATCATTAATTAAAAATTACAGTTAAAGCAAGAAATATTGAAAACCATGTATCTATGTTTAAATGTTTTAATAAAAGTATATCCGTGGTTATTTAATAACCAATACTTTGAGTAAGGAAAAGGCCTTAGTTTTGAGCATAAGTCTTCCTATTGAAATTCTGCAGTCTTTCTTACCTAAATTATAATCCATCACACTTTGAGTGTAGTTATTGAAAAACCATCCAACTACGAAAGGTACTTTCAACTTAGGATTGTTATCTTCAATTCAGGTCTTAGTATTGCTCAGGAGTCCTATCACATTTCCTTATCTGTTCACTCTGCTGCTCTTCTAGATAACTGCTTCTCTCCCTTCTGACATCCAGTCTTATATTACCTATCCATGTCTTCAAATGAATGTACTTTCTCTTTAGTTGAAAAAATAGGTCAGAAAAAAAATTCTGTGCACTTCCCCCACATCTACCAATCTATTTCCGTAGAGTGTCTCACTTCATCCTCTGTCATGTGCTTTGGAATGGACAATTTCTCCATTCTCCTATCTAACACTAAACCCTCCACAATGCACAGATCTCTCTTGCCTATTCAGGAACATCTTTTGAGTGATTTGCCCTGCCTCACCCAAATCATTCTTTTTTCCTATATAACAATTTCATAGGAACATGAAAACTATTGTTGTTGCTCTTATTGTTCACAAGGACTATCTTTGAAACTTACATTCTTCTCCAATTCACAGGACATTCTTGATTCATTTACATAAAACAAGGTCACAAACAAGAACCTTGAGTGAGCTGTGTAAAGCAATTTCCAGTCCAGCGGTACCTGTTGCTCCTGCTCTTTATGTTTGATAAATCTCTTTAAATTATCATGGTCCATTCTTGATTTCTAAAAATGTAAGTCACTATTGAAGAGACAAGGCCAATTTTTCTGCATAATATGTTCAATTTTACCTTTCTAAAATTTTTCATGGAAAAACTTGTGCACCCAACTAAGTAGCTTTTGAGTGTAAGATTTCTTCATTATTATGTCCATATTAGGTAAATCCTACTGGAAATTTTATAACTGTTTTGACAAATGTGGGTTTCCTATTTTAATTCTCAGATTTTACACTTTTCTCTGGTGAAATAAGCATTGTTTTTTAGGTTGGTGTAAAAGTTTCATGGTATAGGAGAAAATAATGATAGATTAAAACATCAAAAAACTTGCTAACATACATTCAATAGTTTAACAAAAATCACAGCTCTCTGCATATTTATTCTATAACATGTTATTTTCCATAACGGTCTCCTTTCCTCCAATAAAATAATAGGGAAAGTACTCTTGCTAATTTTGTATTTTTGACCTCTTAACCTAGTCAATATATAGAGAAAAAGAATAATAACATGCAGACCTCTGCAAACTGAAGCCCAAAGACACATCTGGTCATCAGAAGGGAATGTAGGATTTGCCAATAGCAAATAGTCACACTTGTAGGATGCCATCTGCTGTAGCATAACTAATGGAGGAAAGAAAAGAGATAATTGGAAGTAAATGACATAGAAGCACGTTGCTTACCCAAATAGAATGGGGTGAGAGATGTCACTTTCCCACACTTGATTCTATTTAATTTGCAGGCAATGACATTTATAATGAGAGTGATATGTGTCACTCTAAGTTAGAGAGCATTTTGAGTGAAAAAACATCTCAAGAGAAATTGAACTTTTGGATGCAACTATGCCAATTCATATGAGCCAAGAAACTCAGAATTTTAGAAAAAAACATTGAGCTAGACTTTCAATGCATCAATCATCCAGTCGAGTAATACTTCATAAACATGTAGAAAACAAGTAGGAATTTTTTTCCAAGATGATGGTGTTCATCACTATTGGAAAGGCAGTCTCATGAGTGCAGTCTTTGGACCCCTGCCTGTGCACATAAGAATGGGCCTTGGGCCTGGAACATTTCTTTACTGACAGAGCCCACACAACCTGTGGTGGGTTTATCACTGTATATGAGGATATCTTTCTGCAGCAGACTCATTGTTTTTGTTTTGTTTTGTTTAAAGATGTATTTCAGTGGCCCTCAGGCACACACATAAGTAGTTTTCAGTATTTCAGATTTAATGGGGGTGCATGTGAACACTCTTTAAGACTTTTATTTTGGTAAGGGATAGGTGCATGGAAACAATTGCCTGGCTTGGCTTCAGGAGTAGAGTGCATGGAGAAACAATTGCTTACTGTTGGAGCTGATCTTACCCTGTCTCTTCACTATGTGAGTAAATTGTTGTTTCATCCAGTGATTGTGTTGTTTCCCTTGGCAACTCCAATGCCGGATGAAATGGGTAGAAGGGTATGGACTTCTCTTTCTGGCAGTTGTCTAAGTAGTTGTCTTTGCCATCTTCTATATAGTTTAAGCCACAGCCTCCCACCACTGATAACCAATGCATAGTAGTTTGCTCCATAGCCACCTTAAAAAGTGTTATTCTTCTTTCTCTGTCAAGTACGGGAAAGGTTTGTGAAATTTTTCTGTCACATACAAAATGTCTGGCAACAGAGATTCTATTTTTCCTCAAAACTGTGTTAGCCTAGCCTTATTTTGACTTAGTATGTCTGTTTCAGTTTCTTAAAAAGTTAGATAAAATAGGTAAAAGTTGAGGTAGGATATCTAGCTCTGATGTGACTTAAGAAAAAGTAGACCATTGAGTACTTTGAAAGGAAGATAAAGTTTGAAATATTGCCTTGAACATTCTATTTATAGTTCCTCCAGTGAACATTTTTTTTTGAGCTAAAGAAATGAAAGATCAGCAAAAAATTTCTGGTTCTGCAATGCTAGTAGTTAGGCCTTAATATTCTCAAAGCTATAACACTCAATAAAGGTACCAAAGGACTGCACAGAATTTTTTAGTCTGGCAAAAGAAATTGCAAAAGGATATCCTCTAATAACATACTACTACCACATGACACTGATGTGTAATTGACTTCAGTTCCTTACATGTACATAGTAATGTATGTTAACCATTCACAAAAATTTGCTAGGGCTTTGATAGTAAGATTGGGATTAAAATGATTATTTTTGTTCTCTTCTATTATCAGTTAATGACTCATTATTTGCCTTTTTGCTTTATATCATGAAATTTCATCTGGACGTCATAATCAACAGTGAAATATGATATTTCTTATAATTGGGAAGCCATATTGAGAACATGTTTTGTGTGATAATTCATGCATTCCAGCACAAAGACATTTCACTCCTAAGACATTTTAGTCTCATTTTTAGGAAGATATTAATTTATGTAAGCAGCACTTGAAGACATTCCCAAAGTACATGTGATATTTCTTTTACATTTTTCTATAGAATCAAGTACATCATGTAGACTAGAATTAGAGCATTTTGAATAGAATAGACTAGTCTTATTTTTATTTTTATTTTATTTTAATTTCTAAGTGCTGTACATTTGGTCTTTCTTATGTTAGTGTGTTATATATTTTCTCCACATCTATTTAAATAAGGTTTATATAATTCACAGATGGGAGAATATCATGATTTAGAGAAAAAGCATTGCTCAAAGTATCTAAAATGCTTTAAAAGCAGTTATATCTCTCTTATATATGGAGCTTTAGATTTAGTAAACATATGTAGAAGAACATGAAACCACCATGATATCATATGAGAAAATACTAGAAAATACTCATGTATGTGTTAAAGCCCAGGAATAATTGATGGTAAAATTTTGGAACTTACAATAATTTTAGAGATGGGTCACACTTTTGAACTTGTTTATATGTGATTATCAATGGCATCCTTTCAAAGTAGCGATTTTGTCCTTTTATTCTGTTTATGTGTCTGGCAACAATTTTTTCCCCAGATTTTTATAGTTTCTAAAAATATATCTTGAAATTCTCAAAATATATGAAAGCAAATTCCTAGCCAGTATTTCACTTGACCATATTTGCAATGCTGTTATGATTCCTAAAACTAATATTTATGTTTAATGTATCCTGCTTTGAGATTTGTACAAGAAGTTTTATAATGTTGTGTGTTGTTAGCATATATGATTATATAAATTTTAAAAGCTGAAGACAATGTTAAATAAATGTCAGTGTGGTTGAGGGAAAATGTAATAATTTACATGGCCTGAGTCTAAACATTGTATAAATATAGTAAAACCTTTAACTGTTGCTATTGATAAAGATTGGTTTTGCAGCTATAGAATGCAGAGGATTGAAAAAGGAACAAGCTAACTTCCACAGATTTGTGAATCTTTAGTAATCTTAAGATTTGAACTTGTAAGTGTAAAAAAAATTGAGCCCCATTTAAGCTACCAAAATAATGCTAGATTTTGATATGCTTATAAAAATTATATTGAAGTCTCTTTTTATGCCATACATTTCCATGTTTAGTTTTGTCCCGGTCATTTCTAAATGCCTCATTTGTATTCATTCCTTTTGATAGTGAATGTTTTCCTTTTCAATATTTGATTAATCTTATCATAGGAAAAAATAAGACTCATGGCTTTCCCTAAAATTTAGTGCACATGATTGTCATTTAACTTAAAAGATGACCTGTTCATTCTATTATTTGTACGAAAGGGGTGGGGAGGGAAAGATTTATTTTGTTGTTGCCATTGCCATTTTCATTTTTACTTGTTTATTTTGTGGCACGGTTTCTCAATCCTGACACTATTAATATTTGGAGCCAAACAATTGTTTATTGTGGGAGGTAGTTCTATGGATTGTAGGATGTTCAAAAACCACCCTTCCTGATCTTTGCTCAAAGATATCAGTTGCACCCAGTTGCAACAATCAAAAATGCCTCCAGAAATTGCTAAGAGTTACCCAGTAGCCACTGAGAACCAACAACCTGCAGAATAGTTTGGGAATTGGGGGCACCTACAATACTAGAAGGAAACATGAAGTGAATCAAACCAGTATTTTATTTTACAGTGGAATACATAATCCTTAAGAGAAAAAAATCAGCATGCCAGTTGAGATATTTATAAATGTCCATGTGTTTCAGACAAATAATTGGCACAGATAACTAGTTAAGCAGAGAATTACTTATGGGTTCAAAGTTCAAGTATTAAGAAATCCAGATTTCTAGCCTGCCAAATGCAATAAGGTTTTGTTTGTCTTTCCTTATGTTAAGCTGACAAATCATTTTACTTTTTTAATTCTTTTTGGTTATAGCTTGCTGCTGCCTCACCTTTTCTTCTTAATATTCTTCTATTTTCATAACATATGTACACTGTAGTATGGTATTTAGTAAGCTATGATACACTACCTTCAGGAAATTGACTCATCTTTGCATCTCAAAACTGTTAGCTTTGAGGTGCTTTATTCTGTAAGAAGTTTATACTGTATGCTAATACTGTTAAAATATTAGATATACAAATAATATTTTTATGTTGACAACTACAGGGAGTTAATTTATTTTATCTGTTGAAAGTCATGAATTAATGAAACTGTGCTTCCATGACAACAGTGAGCCCCTTTTTCCCTTATAGCTGCAGTCTTAAGTATATATAGCTCATATTCTCATAGTAATAACTATTCACAATTCACGAACTATTTTCTGTACTGAATGTTATTCCTTGAGGCGTTAGTCATAAGGGTTCCATTCTGCAAAGGCTGAATGTCAAGTTAATAATACTTTGAGGCACATTTTTTTCTTTAGATTCCATACATTGACAGTGAATAATAGACAAGGGGATATCAAATGTGGTGCTGATCATAACCCTGAAAGACTCAATCCCAAATGCCATAATCCTGAATGTTAAAATCTAAAAAGATCAGAATCTCTGAAGTTTAATTTTCTCTTCTCCCATGTTTTGGTATTGCCGTGACCATTCTACATTAGTACTTTCACAGATCTTCTACTGCACCACATCAGCCTGTGTACTTTAGTGCCACTTTCAGTGTGAAGATGAGGAAAGGGCCCAGAGGACTTAGAATCAATCGCACAGTCTTGGACACACAGCCTTTTCCTCTGTGCTCTTCAATTGACTCCCCATCTTTGGATCCCATCTCTGCCGATGATGAGCATAGAGGACCACCATTTCCCTATCAGTAGGCACTTGTGTAAGAGAAAGTTTAAAAGTAGTAAAACTCAGATTTATTTTAATCAAATGGGAAACACATGATGCTAGTCTGAAATCAGGTGGGAAGACATCTGTGGCTATGAGTTCAAAGAAAAATATTTTAAATCACAAATTTATGGATTCTGACAACAATTTATATGGCATAATGATAAAAACAGTTTATTTCAAGATGGTTGTAAGATTTTAAAACAAAATTCTTAGAATTTCAATTGGAATTCATTGTTCTTGAAAAGAAAAAGAGCACTTGGAATTTTTGAATATGTGATAGGCCAAATTGGCTGTGAACTATATATGAGGCATGATTAATAATTGAGTCCATTTTGTCCTAAACTTTTTTAAGAACTCAGCTCTTGGAGGTTCAGTATAAAGTATAGATCAATATGAGAAATGCAATTTTAAACTAGAAATGAAGTAAGGCTTCTGCCTAGAAGGTAACTTGTCCAGGTTTATTGCACAGACAGTAAACAAAACATTTTACTGAAAATACAAAGAAAAGACAGCAAACAAGTCTTTCTCCTAGAAATGAATAAAATGTTGATACCTCTGTAGAAAAATAATGCTGTAGAAATTATCATCTTAGATATCAATTTTTATATTATTAATTTGGTGAAATCTGTAAAGTTATTTAGGGGGAATATAAAATGTAAGTTATAGAATCATAAGCCTTGTTGAATAATAAATTCTCTTTTTAAGTAATGAAAGCTTGGTGTTTATGGATAAAAATTATACTATTCAACAGTGTGATAAATACTATGTAAATTATATAATTATTATATGATTATTTGATGCTCAATGTGGCCTTAAAGACATCTGTATGGGATTTTTAATTTTTTTTGTTTATATTTTAGTGACTTTAATAGTGACAAATAATTGGAATGGAGATTAGAAAATTTCTTAAAGGATATTATAAGCAGGTTATAAACTGACAAATGAAAATAAAAGATGTTTTAGAAGGAATGCATGGGCTATGATTCCTTCCCAACTCAATTATGACAAATCACAACCTCTACGAACCTCTTCCAGAAGAGTATGAAATGGCATAGTAAATTTTATTTTACCAACCTAGTACATGGATAAATGAGACGATGCAAATGTAGCCCATGAGAAAGGGATCTAAAACAATTAGGTATATGTCCAGAGAATTTCATTCTCAGAAGGTGTTTCATCATTAAGTACAAATAACTCAAGGATTTTGTTCAATGGCATGACTTTCCAATTCCTAGCAGAAATATTGGCAACTTGCAAATTGTTGTTGTTTTGTCCTATAAAACCAAAATCCAGTCATAGGAGTGTAACTATGATATAAATGGAATCTTATAGTAGTTGTCTTCATGGTGCCTGCCTTATTTCACTAAGTAAAATGTGCTCCAGGTTCATCCATGTTGTTGCAAATGGCAAAATTTCCTTCATCTTTAAGCCTGAATAATATTCCTATTCTGAATATACCACATTTTTCTTTATCCATTCATCTGTCCATGGATGTTGGAGTTATTTACATATCTTTACTATTGGAAACAATGCTTCAGTGAATTCAAGAGCCTGATTTCAACAATTTTGAATACATACCCAGAAGTGGAATTTCTAAATCATGTGATAGTTCTGTTTTTAGTTTTTCAGGAATCTGTTGTACTACTTTATATTCTCACCAAGTGTACAAGGGTTCAGATTTCTCTTTATCTTCAATGCCACTTATTTTTTAATAATAGTGATTCTGACAGGTGTGATACCTCATGTGATTTTGGTTTGCAATTCCCTAATGATTAATGATATCAAGAATCATATACCTGTTGGTTTTTTGCCTTCTTTAGAGAAATATCTATGCCTTAGTTCATTTTACAATCAGATTGTATTATTCTGCTCCTGAGTTGCAAGAGTTCTCTCATATATTTTAGATATTTGCCTCATATCAGATATCTGGTCTGCAGATATTTTCTCCCTTTCTGGAGGATGCCTTTCTATCCCACTGACTGTTGCACAGAAGCACCTTAGTGTGATGTATTCCTGCTTACCTATTTTGACTTCTGTTTCCTATGCTTTTTATTTGGGGGGTTTGTTTGGTATCTGTCTTTTTAAATATTTTTATATTTTCAGTAAATCAAAAATGAAATCACTGTTGAGACCAGTGTCAATAAGCTTTTACCTTATGCTTTATCCTTTGTGTTTCAGAGTGTTAGGGCTTATATTTAAGTCTTTATTTTATAATGATACACAATAGAAATAAATTCTAAATATTCTAAATATCTGTTGTATAACATAGTGCCTCTAGTTAATAATGCTATATTTTGCACTTAAATTCTGTCAGATTAGATCTCAAGTTTCCTTACCAAAAAACAAACAAACCAACAACAACAAAGAGAACAAAGAAACTTTAAGAGGTAATAGAATTGTCCATTTTCTTAATCATGGTCATGATTTAGATGCACAAAATCAAACTCAAATTAAATAAGTTAACCTAAGTTAATGTACAACATTAAATATAAGCAGTGTTTGGTATAGTAGGCATGCCTTAAATAAAATCATCTTTGATTTACAGAAAATATAAAAAATATTTAAAAAGACAGATACCAAACAAACCCCCCAAATAAAAACTAAGTCATATACTCTAAGACTATTTCTTCTAAAATACATTAAAATATATGAGGAACTGGTTCTTAAAAAAGATCCTATTGTAGAGTAAAAACCTTCAACCCACCCTTAAAAAGAAATTGTGCATGTATGAGAAAGAGGGGAGAGAGGGAGAGCTATAAATATATGAACAATGAATACACTATAAATAGAGAAATAGTGAATCAATGATCTATTTAAAAGCCCAAATCAAAGTACTTATATTACAGTAAAAGAAAATTTTCAGCTCCTACTAGAAGTATTCTATAACTTGCTTCTTCTTGCCCTTCCTTTCCTTCCTATTCCCAGGCAATCACTGATTTTATGTCACTATTAATTTGAATTTTCTAGAATTTGATATGAATGTAATAATACAATATGTATTCTTTTTTTAGGAAGTCATTTTGATGTAGAGTGAATGTAAACAATGCAGATATAAATCTATGTATGATGTCAAAATAGTGAAAATGAAAACCTGATAAAACAAAAATGTAAAGATATTACATAGCTAAACATTTCCACAAGTCTTCAGAAAGAAGGAATCAGATTTTAATATCAGGACATTATGCATTATTTTTACCTTGCCTACAAAATTTCAGGCATTTGTCACATATTTAAATATATGTATTTGGGGCTGGGCTTGTACTTCAGTAGTAGAGGGCTTGTCTAGCATGTATATAAGGCCTTGGGGTCAGTCTCCACCACTGTAAAAAAATTACATATATTCACACACACATATATATACATGTATATGTATATATATGTGTGTGTGTATATATAAACTTAAAAATTTTTAGTGAGTTCACATGTCCTTGTATTAGTTTCCTAAGGCTGCCATAACAAAATTTTGAAGTTTCTATCTCTACATATAGTTACATTTTGAGGCACTAGGGGGTTAGGACTCCAACATATAAATTTTTGGAAGGTAAAATTCAGTCCATTTATGTCCTTGATTAATTTTTTAATACTTTTCTAAGATTTTAAAATAAAGGAACCTGAATTTAGGCCACACTGACAAATTCAATTGAATATCTTTATGGCCTTTGTAAGAATGTTCTTAAAAGCATTTAAATGAATGGTCCATTGAACAATGAATGTTTTCAGGTAGAGAAAGTTTTTGTAAACTGTAAAATGGTATGTGTACAATTTCCACTTAAACTAGGGTTAAGTTCTTTATGTTCTTGTGAGAGATATGTAAAATTTATTGTTTTATTCCATCTCTATGGGAAATTTATATATTAATTTTATTCCATCTCTTCTAAGGAAAATGTATATACTAATGCTTTATATAGAAAACATAATTTTATTATTAATTTGTAAGTCATCTGTATCATATCTGAAATAATTTCTCATGATATTTCCAAATCATTTTTCTAACATTATTTTAGTTAATAACCATAAATGGTAACATTTTTCCCATTTGGGGAGTATCTCTCTTAAAAAATATTCACCAGACTTAAAATGAAATATTTTATCAACTTTTTAACTTCAAATATTAATACATTTCTATATAGAAGTTATGATCTTTCTAGAAAACATACATTTTTCTTGTGAAAATAGTGTGATTTATTTTAAACAAGGAAATTCCTTAAAAGATTTAATGTCTGTGATTGCATAACAGTGAAAACTAAACTTGTGACCATTGAAGACTTTTATAATGAGGTAAACATTTTATTTTTGTAGAAAATTTAATCATAAATGAGTAAATCACTGCTTAAATATCTCAAACATAATCTCAAATATTTTAAATTTAATCCTTGCTGCACAGGTTTGTAGAAATCATCTATTTATTCTAGGCAATGTGCTTCATAATTCCTTATACTACTAGTATATCAAATATGCACATATGAGCTGGGCATGGTGGCGCACTCCTGTAATCTCAGCACTTTGGGAGGCTGAGACAGGAGAATCGCGAGTTCAAAGACAGCCTCAGCAATGGCCAGGTGCTAAGCAATTCAGTGAGAACCTGTCTCTACATAAAACACAAAATAGGGTGGAGATGTGGCTCAGAGGTCAAGTACTCCTGAGTTCAATCTCTGGTACCAAAAAAAAAAAAATGCACATATGTACAAATGTGATCGCCCTCAAACTAATCAACTAAAAATATCCAGTGAATTTTAGCATGCCCACATTGTGAGAAGTCTAATTTATAACTTTGTCTTGCTTGAAACTTATTTGATAAGCAATTTATTGCTTGGAACCTGTGAACAGAAGAATTAACCACTTATTACGAGACTGATACACAAAAGTCATCACTTAGTATGGTATCTATTAACAAATTTTGTCTATAAAATTTCAGTAATAAAATTATCTGTGCTATCCAACCACATAAATAAGAGCAGCACACATAACAAAACAAAACAGGAAGAACTGAATGCAATCACCATCCCTTTGCAATAGATTTTGTTAAGGTCTGAGTTGTGTCCCTCCCCCCAAAAAATTTTGTAATTTGATTTTCTATCTCTTAGTACCTCAAAATGTGACTATAGGGTAGGTAGGAATTTTAAAGAGGTAATTAAGTGAAAGTAAGGTCATTAGGGTGGGTCCTAACCTGACTGTTGTCCTTAAGCAAGAGATTAGGACACAGAGGAAAGAATATGTGAAAATACAGGGAGAAGCAAAGCAAAGCCATAATATAACAGTGTTGTGATTAAAGTGAAGAAATTTATTTTGTAAGTTATAGGGAAGAGGGGATTTTATAGATGTAATTAAGGTCCCAAATCCATTGACTGAATTAAATCAAAAGGTAGACTATTCAAAGTCACAAAACCCAATCAGATTAGCTCTTAGACACACTCAGGGTTTCACATTGAGATTCTCCTGTGGGCCTTAATGGAGCAAACTGCTGTGTTGCCATGTGCCAAGCAAGGAGAGAAGCCTCAGGAAAAAGAACCCTGCCCATACCTTGATCTAGGACTCTTAGCCTTCAGGAATGTGAGAAAATAAATTTTATTGTTTAAACCACCTGGTTTGTAGTACTTGTTATGGCAGCCCTAGAAGGCTAATACACTTGATATATAGTATCTTTCAATTTATCTATCTGTTCAACAAATATTTATTGGGCATATATATACAGCAGATATTTGTGTATTCTTCCATGTGCAAGCACACAGTTTTGGACAAGACAAAATTCCATGCTTTTACTCAAAGTACCATTTGGTTCAGAATCACAACAGATAAGCAACAAACATAGAAGCAAAATAATATCATGGAACCATCAATGTTATTGTGAAAAAATCAAATAGATCAAAAAGTTAATAAAAACTTTTTGTGGCGGTACATACATGTGCTAATTGTTTTGAATTAATTTCAGTAAGATGAGCACTTTTGCTCATTGAAGATACTTATTTTGGAGGGTTGCCATGTTCTCGAATAATTCTGTTAGTTGATTTCCACATTTTTTTGATGGCTGAGCTTGAAAGGTTGTAGAGAAAACCTGTAACTAATGAGAATGTACAAAGGAAAATGTACAAATCAGTCTTTCCTTGATAAGAACAGAGAGCTGCACTTGGCTATCGTAGAATGATGGTGGAGAAGCTGCTGGTTACACTCTTTTGTTCATCTTTAGCCTTTTTGAGTGGGCCCTTGGCACAATGGTATTTGCAGGGCTACTTCTTTGCTCTTGCTATCTGCAGGCAGTCTGTCTTGTACCATATTTTGCTTGTACATGAGCCACTATACTTCTCAAAAGTCAAAAGAAATATCCTACACCAGATAACCTTTTATCTCTTCTGAGTAAAATTTTTCACCCATTTACATGACTTGGTCACTTATTCATAAAAAGAGAGAGAGAGAGAATTATTTCCGGGTTATTCTATTGGCTTGGAATGTGTGAGATTTGTATGGGAGAGTTTATACTGGATGATTGCTTATAAAATACAGTTCTCACTATATACTTTCAAGGATATGAAGACTGACAATTTCATTTTTAGCCTGTGTCTCCTTATAAAGATCTTGGCTGTGAATTTAGAGAGTTTATAAAATGCCAAGAGAGATTCAGGAAAATCCTTCAGGAAAGTGGAACAAATGCTTGTATGTCTTCCACAGCTCTTGACACATGGTAGATAATATGTAGTTTTCAAATCACACCATGAATTGCATTTCAGGGAATTCTGTTTATCGTTGTAATTATTTTGTTGATGTTAATTCACATAGAATGATGAGTACATTAGTCCATGCAAAGTAATAGAAAGAACTTGGGTACTATCTTTATACCATTTGTATGTCAAAAATACACAATGATACAAATGAGTACTGTTTTAATTCTTTTCTTTTCAATATTTTAAGATTGAGTTACTATTTTGAGCTGGTTGAATTTTTGTTGTGGGGTTGTACTTAAAATTGCAGAAAGTTTAGTGGCATCTGGGTTCTGCATTAATCAGATACTAGTATGACTGTCCCCCTGCCCATCCAAAGACTGTCCTAGCAACCTAATGGGTCTCCAGACATTACTAAATGTTCTTGAATGTGTGTGTGTGTGTGTGTGTGTGTGTGTGTGTGTGTGTGCATGTACCTGCAAAACAACCACCAGTTAAGAACAACTGCTTTAAAGGAGTTTATTCAAACAGCATAGGATACCAGAAAACAACAGATGTTAGTATGCATATCAGAATTTGCATTCCAGTTTTGCTACTTAATTCTCTGGGACTTAGTTTCCTTATTTACAAACTGAGTACCATCTTCATCTTTTGTTTGAAAAACTTAGAATAAAAATGTTGCTAACATGGTTTTTGAAGGAAAAATAGTCTTATCAGGAAAAAGTAACTATCAAGATAATTAAGAAACAAATTTACAAATTTACCAAAAAAATTGGTTTTCAGAAAAAGAGAAAAACAATATAAAATGTTACATGTAAAATGAAATCCAAAAGAATGAGGTTGCACATCTTGGGATGAGGAGGATGCAGAGCAGTCTGCATAGGATTAAAAACAAAGCCAGTGCAAAGAGCCCCAGAACTTTGTTTAAAATACATCATGCTTTATTTCCTGTTTTGCAGTGGTTTTATCATTTTGCTACTATATGTCTCATCCCAGCATAAATTCTGGCCTATATTAGAATCCCACTAGTTATTTGTTGAATATATAAATATATGAGACTACCAATGTTTATTTCTAGATCTGATGTCAAAGGCAACAAGGCATGTGAAACAACCATAAATATTATATATTGTCACACATTGCCCATAGTCATTACTATTTTTCTTTTCACAGTATTACACTGATAATACACATAACAGTATTATGATGAACATGAAGGAACTTATTTCATAAAGTTTGGATTGGCATAAATCTTAATTTAGGATTAGGGATAGAATCAACAACATGTAAAAACAAATTCTATTCCCTACTTTTCTATGTAACTTCAGCTTATGATATGATTCCTATTTTCTAGAATGAGCATGTAATCATTGTTTTAATTTTAAAAACTGTAAACACACCATACTCCATAACAAACATGGACTGAGTCAGGACTCAATTTTGGTTCTTATATAACATGTTTTGCTAAGGAATTCCAGATGATTCACAAACATTATTTTTATTTCACATATTTAGAGAATTAACTCTTATGGGAAATGTGGTTTTTGCTGCCTCATTGATCCTGCTTAACTGCAAATCTAACTATGAAACTTTTATCTTTCATAAGAAGTTGGATTTGGCTACTTCTTTTGAAACTGTCTGAATAAAGTTTTATTTTTGCCCTAAATATCTTGATGTCAGTATATTCACCACTTCTTATGAGCCTTTTCAGCTGCTGATAATAGTAGCTTTTTAATTGAACACTATGTTGTCTTTTAAACTTAAATAATAATTCAGCTGACACTCTATTTCTCTAGATAGTGTGATAAAAACATTGTGCAATATTTCCAAAAACATTGTGCACAATCTTATAACAGCTGAAATGTGTTATGCAGCCCATTCAATCTCTCTCTAACATAGTGATAATTTCAGTCCCAGTGATTATCTGACAATTCTGCTATATGCACATTTGCAGAGTCTAATTTAGTTCCAAATATAGATATTAATGTTCCATTTTATCTAGATCAGAAGTAATTAAGAGAAAGATCTTAACTACTGCACTGAGACTCCAAAGACAGTTAAGGTAAATTAATATCCTATTCTAAGATGGTCCCAAGATTCCTGCATTTGGGTGATCTCTTCCTGAGTGTCAGCAGGATTTATCCATGTGGTCAGAAATCACTGGTGATTATGTTAGGTTGTAGGGAAGAAAGGATTTTACAGATGTAATTAAGATCTCTAATCCAGTGATTGAGTTAATCAAAAGGGAGACTATTCCAAGTCATCTGACCCAATCAGATTATTCCTTAGACATGAAAATGAGATTTTCCTATGGGCTTTAAAAGGATAAAGCTGCTATGTCATGGATAGTTTATGTGGTAGGACTTCTAGGACCTCAGAATCGCTGCTTGTTAATATCTAGTAATAAAGACAAGGCCTCAGTCATATACCACAAAGAACTGAATTCTGCCAACAATGAACAAACTTGGAAATTGATGTCCAGCTCCAAAGAACAATGGATTTCAACTGACACTGATTCTATTCCTGTGCAGCCTTGCAAAGGGAACCTAACTATACCACGCCTGCACTGTGGACCTACAGGAAACATGAGAAATGAATGGGTGTTGTATGAAGTCACTTTTACTTGGCAATAGAAAATGAATATGGTTGTCTGTAATGATTTCCATTTCTAAAGCAACAGAAATATAAATATTTATATACAGTAAAGAAGAGAATATAAAATCTATCCTCTTCGATGTGTGTAACCCCCTAGAAATGTAAAAAGGGGTCTTAACTTCTATTGATTCAAACAGTCACTTTACAATTGAAGGAATTTAATTTGCTCTTTTAATCACCATTTCAAAAACTGGGATACAAATATAGGATAAGATAGAAACTAATGTAAATATATAGATAAGTTATTTACACTTTTCAAATACATTTGAATTCTATTATAATTAATTTGCAAGTGGATTATTCAGATTGATTTGTTTTATAATACTGCACTGCTTCTTTCTTATTTTTGAATTTTGATTATCTCATTGCCAGAGAGTTGCCAAAGAACATTCCAAATGAATGTCTTTTAAAAGTTATATACATATGTAATCAAAGATTTAACGAAGAACAAGGATGAAGTTAATGTCCAACAATTAAGTTGCAGTACTTTGGTAATACTGCAAGTTAAAACAAATTAGAAAAACCTTAACTTTGAAACATGGTACAGTTAAGCCAAAGTTATTTTTATAAAAGCTGCAAAATGAGAATTTTTAGCTAATGAGTGAGACTTGGCAGGACATAAATGGAAATATGTTTCATTGGCCAATATGTTCTGGAGGCATATGAATGTCTAAACAGACGATGCTTGAAAGAGTATTTTTGGCATTAAAGTGCCTCCAAACATTTTGATCAGGAATTTGATTGCCATATGTCCATATCCCCCAACTTAAATGATGAACATACTTTAGGTCTCTTGGGATTCCTTACTTTCTGGCAATATTAACTCTTTTATCATTAAGCACTGTGGCTTGCAGAATGAGTTGTTTTCTCTTCTTTCATAATTATCCTTGTATATTGATCATTTCAGTTTAAACTATCTGGGATTTGAGCTAAGACAACAATTTATTGAGGCTCAAAATTAAGAATAGCAGCCACGTTTAGTGCTTGGTTTGAATGGTGCTTCTAAATGTGACTGTCATGGCATTAACCATTAAACCTTCCAGATTCTATTTTAATTAGAGATGTTCATTTTCATGTGAACTCCCAGGATATAAACTAAAGTGCATTATATCATTTTCTTGTTTGTTTTCTCCTACAACCTTTAAATGGAAGGACTCAGAAATTCTTTGTGAAAACATTACTAAGTAATATGCTAGTTATTTCATTGTATTGCATCAAATCACTTAAATATGAAGATATCAACGAAGGTGAAAATGTGAGTTTTGGGGGAAGACATTTGGGTCAGAAACTCTTCTAATGCATTAGAAACCATCAAATCACCTAAAATGTACAGTGAAGTTAAAATCATTTTGATAATATTTATCCAATTCATCTCAATATGTGCTTCAACCTTTTTCTGATACTACAAATGCATTTAGTATTTATGTTTACATACACATGATATTGCAATATGGAAGTTTAAGAACAGCCATTGTTTTCAGTTGAGTTCATTTTCTAGATTTTCATATAAATTGTTGGGACTGATGGTTGCATTTTTTAAAAAATTAATAGGCTTTATTCTATTGACAGTAGTTTTAGGTGTACAGGAAAACTGAATGAAAAGTATGGAAAGTATGGTGATTTTGTTACACTTTTGTTAAATTTTGTTACACTTGTAACAAAATTTCCCATAATTATTGTTTTATTTCATATTTTAAATCAAAATTTTCACTTTGCTAATTTTTTTTAATGTCCACTCTTCGAATATCTGATCTTTTAATGTAAGAGTTGTTAAGGAATGAGAATCATGAAAATGGAGAATAATTGATTTATACTACAGGCAAGTTTGGCATGCCTCCTAGGCAGCAATAGAAAGGCTTCAATCAAGAGCTCAAGTACCATAATTGAAAATAAAGGTTTTCAGATTTAATGTCTTACCTACTGAAAAGGGAGAATATCTCTTGCATTAGATAGCTGGAGGCCTCAATTTCCTATCTGATGGTGTCTGGGCCCGCTTAAGTTATATATCAATAGCTTCATGGCTGGCAGACATTTATGAGTAGAATTTTGAATGATTTCAATCTTTCAATTTAATAAAAGATGGTCTATCTTAATAGTTTCTATGTATTCAAAAGACTTTGTAGAGCTCAGCAGTGTCTGAATATGAAGCTCTAGGAAGAAAAGAAGAATGACTGGTTGAATCACAGGTGTACTAAGTTTTCTGCTCACAATCTGAGCACCACAATCCTGGTAATGTTGTAGCCAATGACCTTGTTCCTTGTTGTGGCAAATGCTATGCCTAATGTTTGTGGAAATTTTTGTCTGCCTAAAACCCAGAGACACTGATCTGCAACTTCCACTCCTCCACAGCACTTCTTTGCCCGCAACCCAGTACTGTAGGTACAGCAGAAAGAGGCTATAAGTTTGGGAATGAAGTCTGACTGCACAACAAGCCAGTTAGCATACAAATTGAGTTTAGAAAATTGAATTAGAAAGGGAGGACACTGGCCACACCTATCTACTTACATTCAAATGAAGATGCACATAGAAACACAGTCTTCACTGCTTCTATAAGTGAGTTTTGCACCAGATTCTACCAAATTGTGAGAGTAATCCTTTTTTGGACATGTTGACAATTAAGCAAAATAATATCTCAAGAGGGTCTGCCCTGCAGACTATTCCATCCATTCATCCATCTATTTATCTTTTTCTCTTAGGAGCATCTCTTATAAAACCTCTTTTTCCATTTATCTCTACCAGCTACATATTTATGTTAATTTTTTTTAAAAAAATTCTGGTACATAGCAGTAACTGAAATACTACCTCTTCTAGAAATAGTTTACCCTTTCTTCAAGCCAGATCTTATCTTTCTATATCTTTCCATAGTTCCTATTATATAACTTGTATTGGACTATCCATGTAGTGTTTATGCCTTAATTACCTAATTCCCAGATGAATTGTAAGATTCATATCAGTGATATTTCATTCTTTTCTATAGCCTTCATTCTTCATAACCTAATGTCTTATAAATACTAACAGCTAAATAAATATGTGTTGAATCAGTGATAAAGAATATCCCTTAACTTTTTATATGAATATACATGTTCAAGGGTATGAATAGTTTGGAATATCAACTATAATTTCTCAGTTATGAAAAATGTGAACAATCATGAGTTTATACTACATGTCAGATACTTGCAACACTTTTTATATACAATATTCCATTCAGGCATGAAAATAGATTTGGGGCATTCAATGTGATAAGAACGTTGAGGGCTGTAGAGGTTTAATAATGTGTGTAGAGTTAAAGAACTAATGAGTAGTACTACCAGTATTTAAATCCGTGCTTTCAGACTCCTTATCTATACTCTATCATAACTACTTTGAGTTTGGCAGGTGAGACAGTCATTAAAATGGTTACTGTTCTGGCCATCTTTCTTTTGGTCACATGGTGTGATTGAATTTCACATCCTATTTGATTTTAGCATAGCCATCTAATTTCCTATGATGTAAAGTAGAAATAGAAGTAATGTCTCCCTCTCTGAAATACAGGTTTGAAAGCTATGTGTGGTCTTCCATGTTCTTTTCTACCTGCTGAGATGATTCTAGAAACTTCCATCAGTCTAAGTCTTTGAGTGACTCCAAGTGTAGCTCTAATACAGCTCTGTTGTGCCTGTAAAGAGAACAAAATTTTGGACATACGACATATTAATCAAGTCTATGTAAGTTGATACAAGAAGAACTTGTTCTGCTTAAAAAACATAATTTTTATGCCTTTTTCTTCAGTAATCTATGCTTCCTGGGGAATAGCAATCCATTTGTGTCCAGATACATGATTGCAGCATTCTGCTCATTTAAATGTCTTAATAGTGGAAGGATCTATTGTTATGGAATGAAATTTCAAGGAAAGATCTGAGGAGCCTTTTACTAAATCACCTGGGAGCTTTTTAAAAGTGCAAATTCTGAAATACACCTGAAATTAACTGCATCAAATCTCTGAGGATAGATTTTTAAAAATCTGATTTATATCCTATATTAAAGAAATTATAAGTATGGTAAATTTAGTTGGAGGATTAATGCATGTATAAGACAACATTCATTTTCATAACTAATTCCTTGGCTCAGTTTTCTCTTTGTAGAATGGCAGGAACTATTCCTAGGCAACACTTCAGCATCTTTTTGGTAAATGATGACCATAAGCAGAACAATAAGCTTGCAATGCAAATTAGAAGTTTAAGAAAATTTCAGGTTTCAAGATAAAATGAGGAGGTTATAATGAGAAAACATATTTAGAAAAATGAAATAGAGACAGACTTAGAATGTAATTACCTCATATCATGTTTCTTGTGTAAAACATCCAAGTAATGTATCTTCATTATGTACAAATAAATGAATATAAAATACAGATGAAATAAAGAAAAGCTATAATGTGGTATGACTTTCCAAACTTCTTCTTCTATTGCTGTGATAGCACAAACACAGCATAAGTGATATATCATCATTAAAATTTTTTCAGTGTTCTGGGAGATACTGTCTGCTCTTATTATTTTTAACAAAACTGTCATGCTATGATAGTGTATGATATCTAATCTGTTTATAATGTGTTCAAGTTTTATGATCTATGATTAGCTTCTGTGTTATTTCAGTTTGAAGGCATCTGAAAGATATGGGTTAGAAGGCAGTTCTATTATCTATTCATATGACCCCAACTGAATTATTTAAATTTTCTGAACCTTCTTTTTAAACCTGTGTGTTCCTGGTACCATGTCACCCTTAATTATGTTTTTAAATCCCTGCTGCACCCTCCTGATAAGTATTCATCTCTTCATACAGCCAGTGATTAAAATCAGTGCTCTCTAGCCCTCTCTAGCTTTAACCGTCAAATTTTCTCTTCACATACTCAGCATGAGGATAGTTGTCTTGATTGTTTAAGGAAAATAACAACAACAAAATAAAGCAAAACCAAAAAACAAAACAAAACAAAAACAACAACAACAAAAAATCCTTATAAGAAACCCCTGACTCCAGAGGTTAAAGTATCCCTTGTTTCCTCTTTGGATGATGCAATCAAAACAGCACTGGCTCTTTAACCATTCCAGAATTTAAATGTCCTCTCTAGTACCCATTAAGCTCTGTGGCCATGGTCAGATCCCTTCTCCTCTACAAAGAAATAATAGATCTATTTGAAGTTTAATTTTGAAGTTTACAGAAAATGAATCCAAAGTGCCTTGAGCAGTGTTTGATACATATTAAACACACAATGAATATTTCAATTCTACTGAATTTTATTAGAAACTTTAAGAAAAACTTGACTAATCCATACAAAACATAGCAAGTATAGGAGATATTTTTATAAATATAAATATTACTTTATTTTTATTGGATAATACTATTTTCTACTCCCTATATCATTTTTATAGAGCATTTGAACCATATTGAGCAATGGCCTCATGACCTTACCTAGCATTTAAAAGCAGGTTGTCTATGCTTACTATAGTATCACAGTTCAAATTATATCTAGGGACTCATAAATATTTGGTTTGTTATATATCACTAAAGGTAACTGTACATGTACAAAATAATTACAGATAAATGATCATTAAATCTAATAGGTTTACTTTATTTACAGAGGAAATGAATAGCTATAAAGTAATACAATTTTTTTATGAACAATAAAGATAATATAGATTTTTTTTAGAAAACAGCCAGGTTGAAATATGGAAACCTGGCTTGATTATACATAAGGAGCATGCTCTTTGCATTAAATGGTATATGGCCAAGCAGGCTGCTTTCATTTGGCTTCCCAGACAGGCAGAGTTGAATTCAGAAGCAGCTAATTGCCTTGGGGAACTTCCTTTGGCATCTTGCCCAATGGTACTCTTGGTGGGAGGAGCAGCTTCACACACAGAGCTTAAAAGCATCTGGGTTGCTGTTCTGAATGCTACTGCTGACAGATTTACCATCTGCCTTTGAGAAAGACAACAGTCTGGGGAACTTTGATACTAAGCATCCACATGATAGCCTTTGACAGTCACAAGCCTTCATTAAATAAGAGAATAAAATAAATCCTATGTAAAACAAACAAAAAATAATGACCAGTGTTATTTTCATTTTAATTCTCTTCAAATATAATGTGGAAATTTACTGATGGTAGAACATTTATTGAGCACTATGTGCCAAGTGCCAAGTGCTTTATATTTACATGTTTATTCTGGACAACCACACATTGAGGTAGGCACAATTTTTATCTTCATTTTAAACATACAGGAGTTTATACTTCAGAAATAAAAACATTTGCTCAGACTTACTTTAGAGGATAAGTATCAGAGCACAAACTAGACTCAAGGTAGTCAGAATCAGTTTATCATAATCTTCACTGATTTGTATATTGAAGTTGTATCCCTTTTCTCATGGAAGCTGATTTTCTGAAATGCCTTAGCATAGATTATTTTGTAAATGACAGATACATGAACATATTTCCATTACAATAGATTACACAGTCAGAACAGATTACTCAAAATATGATTATATTGAAATCAAGGTAGAAAAGATCTTTGCTCATTAGCTTCCCCAGAAGAAAACATTCAAGGAAAGATTATACTTCTAATTGAAAATTACATGTCAGAGTAGGATCTGGGGAAGGAATTATTGGTTTAAAAAAGTACACTGCACTGATAAAACAACTGGAGTACTTGTGATAGTACTGGAAAACTACTTGGAAAAATTAAAAACTCTATTCAATTTTAAGATATCTGAAGGACAGTAGATTTGAATAGTATATTTCTTAACATTTGTAATATACAGAATAGGTTCTTGTCATCATATATTGCTTTCACTGGGGAATTAACAAAATAATTTCAGCAAGTGAGATGTGATAGACACTATTAATCATATTTTCTCACAATCACAATTATATATACTGCTTTTTTGCTTAAACATCCTTGGCCTAATCTTTAAACATTCAAATGCTGATGGTCTCAATGTCATCAATAAGATAGCATTAAATGGCAATTTAATTTAAAATCCCTAAGCAAAAACAAATGAATACATTTGAAATTGAATTGCATCTTTTAAAATAGCTCTCTGTGGACATTTCCTTCCCTTACGTAAAAGGCAGGCACATTCCAGATGTAAGCACTTGTAGTTGGAATGCACATCCTGACCCATAGTTGCCCTGCTTCCCTTTCCCTTGGGGAAATCTACTAACCTGGTTGCAGACTGTCAGTAGGAAGATAGGTAGAATGATTTATAACCAGCCTGTGGCTATTTATTCCAAAATACATACAGCCAAATTACACTGAGGGGGAAATGGAGTGGAAGGTATTGATTCATATTTTTTTAGGACCAACTCAAAAACCCACAAGCACAATCAATATGGAGAATATTGCGTCTATTACTCAAAATAGGTAAGTAACCTGATGAACAGTAGAAAAAATTGAAAACAATAAAATATCCTTAAATATAGAGGTAATGCAACATGCAAAAGTGACTTAAAAGAGCCTAAAATTCTTGAGTTAAGGCTACTCATGATAAATTTAATATACTTCCCAGGTATATTTGAAGACTCTGGATATTTTACTGGTATTAGGCAAAAAACAAAACAAAATAACAACAAAAAAACAAGTTTCCTTATGGGATGGATATTAAAGTTTGCAATAAGAGTTGAAGAAGGAGAAAATGATATGTGGATCAATGAAATCTTAGGTAATACAGGTGCACACGTATACTCCACAAGATTATGCATAGTGATAAGAATTGGGTCCCATGAGTCTAAATTTTACCAGCATAGAAATAATTCTAGGATTGAAGATGAATATACTTGAGGATAAACCTTGATTCAGGCACTTGTTAGTTGTGTATCTGTAAAATTGCTTAACTTTTCTTGGCTTCAGACTTCTTAGTTGCACAATGAGATAAAAACATCAGTTCGTATATTTCTTGTGACTATCTATCTTATAGATAAGTGGAAAGAAAGTGATTGCCACATTGAAAAGATTAAATCCATGCTAGTTTCTGAATTTCCTCTGTACTGTATTGCTCACTTACTGAAATGTCTTAAACTGACGTTCAAGTCCTCTCCTAACTTGTTCACATTGCATTCTTCCAGCTTGATACCATAATATTCCCCTTTAAAATGTTTTGTTAGTAAAATTGGTTATTAAGAACAGCCATACACTTTATCACAATGCTTTTGGTCAACAACAGACCACATACATGATGGCAGTCCCACAAGATTATAATGGAGATGAAAAACTCATATGATTTCATAGCTATTATAACATTGTAGCACACTGTATTATTCACATATTTATGGTGATCCTGGTGTAAGCAACTTGTTGTACTGCCAGTTGTGTACAAGTATAATTTATGCTATTATGCAAAATGAATACTTGATAATGATAAACATCTATGTTACTGGTTTATATATTTGCTGTATTATACTTTTAATGATTATTTTAAGTGTACTCCTCCTACTTATAAAAGTAGTAACTGTAAAACAGACTCAGGGCCAGGTGCAGTGGTGCACAACTGTAATCCAAGCAGCTTGAGAGGCTGAGGCAGGAGTATCTTGAGTTCAAAGCCAGCCTCAGCAACACTGAAGCACTAAGCAACTCAGTGAGATCCTGTCTCTAAATAAAATACAAAATAGGGGTGAAGTTATGGCTCAGTGGTTGAGTGCCCCTGAGTTCAATACCCACAACCTCCGCCACCCCAAAAAAACAAAAAAAACCTAGCATCAGGCATGTTCTTTATAAGTCAATCCAGAAGATGACACTGTTAACACAGGAAATGCCAGCTCATCTTGGGTTTTTGACGCTGAGGCCTTCTAGGGGGACAAGATATATAAGTGGAAGACACTCTGTAGGGCCTACACTAATATCCATGTTTGTGTATTAGTTTTTAACAAGAATTTAAAAACAACAAAAATCCCTATAGAATAAAGATACAAAGAAAAGACAATGCTTTTGCATAGGCGTATAAAGTATGCTTTGAGCCAAGAGTTACCAAAAAAAAAAAAAAATAGAAAAAAGTTTATAGAGTAAAAATACATTAAATGAATTATTGAAAAAAATAATTTTAAATAAATTTAGTATAGCCTTCAGTGTTTAGTGTTATAGAGTCCACAGTAGTGTACAGTAGTGTAGACCTTTATATTCACTTAACCATTCACTCACTGATTCAACAGAACAACTTCCAATCCTACAATCTCTATTCATGGTAAGTTATACAGCTGTCCCATTTTTTTCTATTGTATTTCTGTCTGTACCATTTCTATAGATACACGAATACCATTAAGCTAAAGCGGCCTAGAGTATTCAGTACAGCAACCTGCTATACAGGTTTGTCGCCTGAGAACAATAGGTGTATTCCTAGGCTACAAACCATACAGCCTGGATGTGTAGTAGGCCAAACCATCTCAGTTTGGAAAAAATCTATTCTAATGTTTGCACAACAAAATCACCTAAGGGCACATTTCAGAATGTGTCTCTGTTGATAAGTAACACAACTGTAGTCCTTGACTTTATACATTGAGTTTTCACATAAAAGTGAAAAAGTGTTTAGACATTTCTCAAATTAGAATTCCTCTTTGTGTAAAGTCAGTTGTCCTATAATGATTTTGAGTTGTTTTTAAAAACATTCTACTTATCAGTCAGTTTCCCTTATTTAAAGTGATAATATTCTTAGAGATTTTTTGTTTTTGTATTTGTTTTTACTAATTCTAGAGAATTTTTTAAATTGGATTTCCAAAATGTTTGTAAGAGCACAATAGAAGGAAGACTCTTCTCTCACCCACTTATTGTCCTAACTAGATAAATGCATATTTACATAGCTTTAATGTATAGTTCTGTATGAAATTTTGATAAAGAAAAACAAAAAATGAAAAAATTTCTGATTTGAAGAAGTTGCAGAGAGTGATATAAAAAGTCAGAAAGGCAAAGTAATTGGAATTAGGAATATTTGGGGGGGTGGTAGGGAATTCATCCCAGGAGTACTTCACCACTGAGCTGTATCTCCAGTCCTTTATTTATTTTGATAGAAGATCTCACCAAGTCACAAATACTGGCCTCAAAATTGTGATCCTCCTACCTCAGCCTCCTGAGTCACCTACAGAGGTGCACCATCATGCCCATTTTTTTTCAGATATTTTGAAATTTTTTTTTGCCAAATTTAAACTGTGTAAATCACTGCTCCCAAACAAGTGTTTGAAAGCCTTAAAATGGACATAGTATGTAATCGTATACAATTACATAGTGTAGTGCAATAGACTAGTATGATATCATAGTGTTGTAACATATATATTGGAAGAGTGCAGGCTTCATCTAAATTATCTCTATGTCTATCTGGTCACTGTTAGCTGACTGGCCACTGTTTACCTTATCTACCTATTTTACTCGATTTAACCTATCCATATATTTATCTATAAGTCAAACTCTTCTAGGATCCAGCCAGTTTGTGCAGACAAGGAAACTATACTTCAACAAACATATGCATGCTCATAAATTTGCTTGCAATTGGTGAATGTCAAAGGGAAGAATACTTTATCTTGAGAATGAGAATGACTGAATCAGAAACTGAAGTAATTTCATCCCTCATACTCTTTTCACCTTCCTGCTCTTCTATTTTCTCTTTTATATTCTTTTCTTATTTAGTGAACTTATGTCCTCTCATACTTTAGCAACACCCATCCAGGGCTCTGTGGTTTATGCAGGAAAGTAGGTTCCATTTCTAGGAACAGGGAAAGGAGAGGGGGAGAGGAAGTACTTCATTGAAGGAGAGGGATCCTGAGAATATGCAGGTAACATGGCATGTATCTGGACAGGCAGGGCAGATTGTTACCATCCTGGGGTGGTTATCAGAGTCTTCCTAGAGGCTGACAATTGGAGATGCTTTCTGAGCCACACTCCTTTTGCTCAAGCTTGGCCAAATCATTTTAAATATTAGTGAGACTGAATGATTGAATTTCTGTTAAAACATAGTGGTAAATATCATCAATAGTGTATGTGTGTGTGTGTGCGTGTGTGTGTGTGTGTGAGAAATAATTGCATACCCACTATATGGTTACATATAAATGCATACATACATATAGTTTCTAGGAAGAGTTCCTTTTTAAAATATGTCAACTTACATATGTTTGGCTTTCTGCAACATTATAGGACCATCTTGTGTATAAACTTTATTTCCTAAGCCTCTTATTTTTATAAGATGCCTTATATTTTCCTCTTCTACAGTCTTTTTCACATTTATCAGTCAAATCCTGTATATATCCTACAGCCCAACTAACTTGTCATTTGACTCCACATTTCAACTAATCCTAGCACACAATCATTTTTTCTTCTAAGCCTATAAAGAATTATTTTGATATTTGTCTTTTTATAGTATTCTAAGTACATATCATAATTATTCATGACTACATGTTTTTTCTACTCTGATATCCTCTGGTGTGGTGTTTTTGAGGTCCCTCTTCTCCAAGATGCTTTGTGCTCTGTGCTAAAGCAAATGTGAAAAACAGTAATTGGACATTACCATCTTCTTAGAAATATTGTTTTTATAAATAAGGTTGCTAGAATTAAATTATCTATAGAATTCTTTTCATGAAAGTATGAAAGTTATGTCCTATTAAATATTAGTCCATCTGTATATGTGAGTCAAATGAGAAGTCAAAAATGAACAAAGACAAGTTAGCTGATGCTTTTGTGGTTCCTTTAACTTTGGTCACCAAAGTATCATAGTGCTGGATAAATTTCCCAGTACATATAATTTTTCCTGTGTTTCATAGCTATCATCTTCTGGGATTGTTAAGATTTCATTCACGTTTTCAAGAATGTTTCATCTGATAGCCACTCCTCTGACACAGAAGCCTTATAGGAAGGTGTTTCCTCTATTTTTATACCAATTCAAAAGATAATCCATATACTATATTTCCTCTCTGCCTCCTTTTGTGTATTAGCAAGTGGTAAACAAATGAGTCTTGTTGCCATTCTCACTATTACACATTTGAACTTGACTGCTGAAGCAATTAAGTGAGATGCACATGAATCTGAGGAGAAAATGTGGTTGTTAATCTTAAAAAAGATATTTTCCAGCATGTTTTCTTAGAATTCAAATTCTTGGCAGAGGGTACTGCTGTGCCAGTTCCAGAAAAGTAATTAAAATCTTAAGGAAAGAACTCTAATTATGATTTCTTCAGAAAGACTTCAGTGTAAATTCAACCAAGTATTCTTTGACATCCTGAGATTTGCATTAAAATAATGCTTCTGTTTAACAAAAGATGTCAATAATGAAATAAGAAATAAAGTGAACCAATTTAATCTGCCCCATGGGAAGCAAATTAAAGCCTTATCTCATTTCTTTCTCTAAAGACTAATAGACTTGAAAAATAGGCTTTGTGAAAAGCCTCACTTGCATTATTAAAATGGGTAACCAAAATTGAAAATAAAAAAGTTTTTTAAAGAATACTAATGTCCTAATGACTTTGCCAATTAAAGCACATTGTGATAGCTACTGTTCCACTTGACGTTTTTGCATCACTTAAAAAGAAAAATTGTCGATTCCAAAAATATGGAGAATAAAACATTATTGAGAAGAGTAAGTACATTAATGAAAATGAAAAGGCAAATGTCCTGCATGGTTGGAATCCCTGACTATTGTTAATAATAGAAAGTAAATGGGTTGAGAGTATAGCTAGATGGTAGAATGTAATATCAAGACTCTTTCAGCAACTTGATTCTATGAAACATATATATGTACATATATGTGTGTGTGTGTGTATACTCACATATATATCAGTAAATCTTTAAAAATAAAGAATTTAAAATACCTTATTTCTTGAGTAACTGTATAGAAGATACTGCCATAAATGCTGTTTTTATAATGCTTTTATCTTTAACATTATCAAAATTGTACTTATACCTAATGGTATGATTTAAGAATATCTAGAAGATTAATAACATCCTATCAATCTTTTTTTTTTCTTTTTACAACTTATCTCCCAGTTATGTCATTAGGTTTGTCCTATAGGAAAAAGAATACCTCATTGACTCAAATATTTAATAAGAACCAAAATTTCTCAAGATTGGAGATACTCAAAAGTCAAAGACCAACAAATTACATGCTTATAGTGTCCACATTACAGTTAGAGAAAAGAAAGTGAACTATTATACAAATACAGGAATAACACAATTCATTTAATGAAGAATACTATGACAAAAAAGCAGAAAATTGGAGAATGACAGGGATGAGCAGTGGTTATTATTAAAGTTTAGGAAATCTGTAGAGTCTCACTGAGGCGATACCATGTTTTCAGAGGCCTGAATAATATGGAGCAAAGCAAGTATTTGAGAAATACTAAAAAATAAATATAGGTCACATACAAAGAGAGCCCAGTAAATAATTCCTGAGAATTCATAGCATACAAGTGTAGCCAGATAATCACTAAAATCTTCATAAGGAAAATAATGCCATGTAGGCAGAAAAAACTTATGTACTGTGGAAAAGTTGGCCGGAAGGTCGTCAGTGCATATAGAATAAATATGTCTTTTAGTTACCAGATACCTATGACCATGTGACAGGTTCCTGCATGATGGAACAGAGGAAAATGTGCCAGTTCTAGAGCCTGTCCTGTAAACTCCCATTTGAGAGCCTTACTTTTTTCCTTTCTTCAGGCCCTTAAGTTTGCCAACCCAAAGTATGCCACTTTGGCATAAAAATTATTGTGAGCTAAAGGCACCTGGACAAACAGCAGATACAAGAAAAGCATGCTAATCTCCCCTTCATGTTCAAAGGCTGGAGATAAACACCCTCATGTGAAAGTTTCTTCCCTGTACCAGTAGAAAAAGAGACTTCCTTCTACTGGCATCATAAGCTGAGAGAATTCTGCACAAACAGACCTTCTTAAAATAAGTTTCTTCCTTCAGCCTCCCACATAGTTAATTACTTTCCCAAAGTTGCCTCTTCATAATATAAAAGTATTTAGGCTTTTCCTTCTTAGCACTCCTGCTGCATGTAAAACATATTTCATACAAATTTATGTATACTTAAATTTGTATGCTTTCTCCATTTAATATGTTTTATGTCATTCTAGTTCTCAACCCCATCCAAAAATTCTCCAGGAGAGATAAAATTTTGCTTCATTTATAGCTGTTAAGAAAGTAGATGATCCCATATCAAACTCAGGAATATGTTGAAGGTGACAAATGTTAGTGGGTCAAAAAAACTGGGATCCCTGAATCACTACTTGTAAGACAGTAACTTGCCAGAAAAACCAGCATTGGACTACCCCTGATGAGAAAGGACATTTTGCTATGCCCCTGAGATTTTGAGTTTTATTTGTTAGGGTAATTAAGGGTTACATTATTATTAACCAAACTGGTTAATAATAAAGTTATTATTTAGCATTAATAGAGTTAAAAGATTGCTCCACAGGGAATCTGTCACTATAGAAATAAGAAGAAAGAAGGAAGGAAGAAAGGAAGAAAAGACGGAAGGAAGGAAGGGAAAAAGTCAAAAGTTGAATTAAAAATATTGAGCCAGGCCCAGTGGCGCATGCCTGTAATCCTAGTGTTTCGAGAGGCTGAGGAAGGAGGATTGGAAGTTCAAAGCCAGCCTCAGTGACTGAGACCCTAAGCAACTTAGCAAGATCCAGTCTAAAAAAAAAAAAAAAAAAAAATGTAAAAAGGGCTGGGGATGTGACTCCGTGGTAAAACACCTCTGGGTTCAATCGCTGATACAAAAAAAAGAAAAAACAAAAGAAAAAAAAGTAAATTCTTTGTGTTAGTAATAGGCTAAGTACCAAAGGAAAAAAGGTGATTAAAGCAGAGTCCTTGCTTTTGTAGTGCAAAAAAAAAAAAAAAAAAAAGGAGTCCACTTTGTACTATTCAGGTTAACTCCAGTCCAGTTTCTAATAGGTAATGAACTATTGATATAGTGCTATCAATAGTTCATTACCTTGTCATTTCTGTTATTTAAATATTTTATCTATTTTCTTATACCTGGTGTCAGCTATCAAATACACTTGCCTTTACAAATGTTATATTCCCAGAAGCATGTTTAGAAAAGTAGCTGAAAATAACTTGGCCATGGGAAGGAAATGCTTAAAGTGCCAATGATCAGTTTTAGATTTTATTTTCTGTTTATTCACTTGTTTGTTTTGGCTTGTGGTAGTTGTTTGTGGTTTTGTTTGCATCAATCTATGTTTCTGGGTGTTGCTGGGTGAGAACAGGATTTGGATTTGTTGGTTTCATCAAGTTAATGCCACCCTGTGAAGCACAACCTGGCCAGATGGCAGGCTTTCCTTAATTGCATGGCTTCCCCCCATCCATGACTTCACACAGTAACATTAGTTGTATTGTTCAGTCTTTACCACATGCTCTGAATAATGTTTTAAATGAATAGCTTATTAAGTGGTTTGCATGTTGGACACTTCAAATAAAGAGTGTATGGAGTTATAATTAATTTTAGCCAATTGATGTTCAGTAAATTGTTTAAGTGAACAGAAATAGAATTTTCCTAAATTCTTGGTTTCTAGATAATTATTATAGTTATTTAGAAAATTTTAAATAGGAAGCTTAAGACAGGGTTAGGAAAAACCTTGACATCAAATAGCATCTTTTAATAAACTCAGCTCTCCAAGGCTATTTTGTATTTGAATATTGGTGGTAATTATTGCAGCATTGCTTCTTTTTGAAAATGTTTAAGAGTAAACTAAAAATTCACTGAGAATACAATTAATTCCTTTTCAAAAACTGCTAAATTATGGGCTAGCAGAATTTTAATGATGACTCTAATCTCTTAAATTTCTCAGATCAGGAATAGAATCTAAATGTCAGTATCTAAGATCTTTTTTGTTCACACCAGCTGCAATACCACGAATTACTTTTAAAATTGCTTTCTGGACCTCTTATGTTCAATGTGAATAGAGTAAAAATAATAATATTTCTATTGAGCTTCATCTAAGATAGATTTTAAAATCTGATTTTATGTATTATTTTATTTACCAATACAAGACAAACACCTTACCTATGTTAAATTATTTCATACTCTTATCCCCTTTCCAAGACATTATTAATTTCATTTTACAATTAAGAATCAGATAGTAACTTGTTAGTTATCAAAGAGGTAAAATAACTTGCCCAAAGAACATAGCCTCTTTTGAAATTGTAATTCAAGTTCATGTCTGCTAGATCCCCTTCATTTGTTTTGCCATACCCCCTTGTCTGTTTTCTTTCTTTCCCTCCCTCCTTTCCTTCCTTCCTCTCTCTCTCCCTCTCTCCCTTCCTCCATTTCTTTCTCTCTTACTCTCCCCTCCTTCCATCCTTCCCTCCCTCCCTTCTCTCTTTCCTTCCTTCCTTTCTTCCTTCCTTTCCTTCCTTCCCTCCCTCCCTTCTCTTTCTTTCTTTCCTTCCTTCCTTTCCTTTCCTCTCTCCCTCCCTTTCCTTCCTTCCTTTTTCTTTCTTTCTCTTTTTTCTCTCTCTCCCTGCCTCCTTCCCCCGCTCCCTCTCTTTTTCTGGTTATACATAGTAGTTGGGCTCATCCTGACAACTCATGCATAAATAGAAAGAGATTTCAGTTCATGATCCCCTTTTACCTCATCCTTTTCCTTTCCATTTTCCCTCCACTCTGCCATCCTTCCTCTATTCTAATTGACTTTCTTTCACTCATTTATTGATTTATATTTGATTATTTCTTTATATTATCCTATCATTCTCTCCTCCTTTATTTTATGCTAGCTTCCACATATGAGAGAAAACATTTAACCTTTGAGTTTCTGAATTTGACTTATATCACTTAGCATGATAGTCTCCATTTATATCCATTTACCAGCAAATGCCACAATTTCATTCTTTTTTATGACTGAGTAGAACTCCATTTTTATGTATTCACCATAAATTTATTAATCCATTCATCTGTTGGTGAGCATCTGAGTTGAAAGAAAGGGCAAAGGGGAAATGCAGAGGACCCTTTTCTGCTGGCTTAAGATACCTAGTATTTATCTGGAAGGGACCAGGAAACCTGAAGCATAATTCTCTTCCTTCTTCGTTAGCCTCATTAATACCTTTTGCTGTCTTTGTTTCAACCATATAAACATTTCAGTAAACTCATTTTCTAAGCCCCTTTCAGTGTACGGTCTTTGCTAATTCTATTCTTCTGGTGTGTTTTCCTATTCATTCTTTAATCTCAGTTCTGACATCTCTGATGCAATGTCTTCCCTAGCCATTTACATTTTGTGAACTATCATATTTTTTTGTTTGAAGTATTAAAATGTACTTGTTGAATGAATGAATTCTTGAATGAATGAAATATAAGTTATAGGAGCATAGCAGAATATTGTGAATAGGGGGGCACGAGACTATATTGTTAAGAAATAAGAAAGTCTTCACAAGAGAAAAGCCTGACAACAATAGTAGAAGGAATCCAAGGAGCTGTCAACACAAACACTCTGAAATACTAAGTGAAATCTATTTTCATCTGTCAAAACATTGAAACTCCACTTCTTTCAACAGAATATTTCAGAGTCTTAGGTGTATTTTTCTAAAACTAAAAATTTTGAAAAATTGATTTTGAAATTCCCAATTAAAATAATCTCATGAACATACAACTACATTATGTTCCACTGTATCAAGCAATTATTTTTACCTATGAAATATTTAGGTGCATATGTTGCTTAAAATATTAACTTAAATGACATACCTTGAAGAGCGTATGAATTTTTCTTCAAATATAGAAACCATGTATCTGACAAAAAGAAGAAAAATTTCTGGAACTATACTTATTTCAGGGAAAACACTAAAAACTTTTACATGGATTTTGTGTTAATTTTAAAAATTAAGTGTATTTTTAAACTTCAATATAAAACATCAAAATTGTTCATATTAGTGGGGTGTAGTATGATGTTTGATTCTCATATATTAGGTATGTTTAAACTAATTAAAACATTCATATTTCCTAAAACATTTATCATTTCTTTATGGGAAAAACATTAATGTCCCCCCTTCTAGCTTTTTGTGATATTTAGTTGTTGTTTCATGTTAAATTTTAAACATGTTGTGAAAAGTATCAAGAATAAGGGTAGTATATCATATACTTACAATATTTCCCAGAATCACGGGTCTATGGGAAATGTTTTAATATCTCTGTTCCTCAAATTCAATATCTCTACAAATTAAAATAATCATGTACAGCATGACTGGAAGGTGGGAAAGCAGAAAAATTTCTATCATTCTATTTCTTCTAATATTGGCTCCCACATTAAACATGTGGTATCTCTTAGAGGAAGTTTACTCTATCATTTGTCTTTTTTCCCACTTTTTCCTCCTTCTTCTTTATATGTGTCTCTTACATCTGTTCTTCAAGGCCATTTTATAGAAAAGAAAAAATGGAAAAATTCAGTGTTAAAGTCGCTAAGAGTTTGCAAAGGCCACTTTTCTTATAAGCTAAGGAAATAGTCACATAACAACCACTGACATATATTCTTCCATTATTTAAGACTCCTTTAAAAATGGAGCCATTTTTCAAAACATGAAAGTTATATTCATAATACTACATAGTAAAGTCAATTGTAGAAATTTTATTGCAAAAATGATGTGTTAATTACATAAGCCAAATAGTGTGGCCATTCTAGATCAGCAATCACGAGCCTTTCAAGGTTCTCCTAGGATGAAAGATTCTCCCTTGATTTCTATTCTATAAAAGACCTCATTTTACTCAAGGAATTGAATCCAAGAGGTGTCTTGGGTGGTTTCACCCATTCGACTATTGCATTGCTTTGGCCAAGATCACTGGTTTGGGTGAGGCATATGACCGAAGTGATCTAATAAGACTAAGGATGCTTGATTGGAATGCTGAGATTAAAGTATACCCTCTATTTTCCCTTTTCCTGGAAGGCATTATATATGGAATATGATTCAAAATGGCTGGAGCTATTTTATGAGAATGAAGACAATACATAGAGGAAAGCAGAGTCAGTGGAATCACAGGAGGAAGAAATACAATTTGCAACATTCTATTTCCCTGGACTTCATGTTATATGAAAGAATAAAATTTATGATCTTAAAGACAACATGAAAGTATTTTTTAATCACTTATTTACAAAGACATCCTAGATTATAAAGGACAACATTTGAAAATTTTAATGTGGTGAGAAAACTGAGTCTTGGATTAAGCAATGTGACATGCCAAATCCCACAGATTGATTGCTGCAGAAATAGGACTTATCCTTGGATTACCTCATTCATATTATTATGCTTATTATTCTCTTCCTTTTTGTAAGTGCCTTACAGTAAAGTTCATAACAAGAATGTATAAACATAGAATTCCAATGTCATTATGTTGTTACACCATGTTAAGAAACATATGAAAACTCTCTCAAAGGGAATAGTGTGTCATTTTCTTCTTGGTGTCAAAGTTTAAATTACTGCTTACAATAACCCCAATTATATCTTAAGTCCAAATATTTCAACTGAACTTGCTGCCATCATATTTATCTATATTATTAGACAGTCATGGGAAGTTCTATTATTCAAATAAATATAACCAACTATAAAGAACAGGTGGAGATCGGTGATGTGTAAGGTTATTTAAACCATTGACTATTTAGATATTTATTTCTCTCTCTCTCTCACACACACACACACACACACAAACAGAATAAACAGGAGAAAGACATAAGACACAAAAGGTCTCCAATAATAATTGGTGTGGAAATTTTGAGAACATATTAGATTAAAATATTTTAACTTTCAATAAGAAATTTAATAAAAATTATGTAAACAAAACTAATAGGATATGGAAAGAAAATAGAAAATGAAATAACCCATAGTACAAATTAAACATGATGTAAGAAATACAGAAACCATTCAAGAAACTAAAAAAAGAAAAAGAAAAAAAAAGTAGCAAAATGACACAATAAAGTGTCATGGAAGACAAAATTTAACAAAATGAAAAAGGATTATTAAATAACTTTTCTGGGCATCTACTGATTTGGACTGAGCTTTTGCACTATGCCCCCAGATCAACCCCAAATGGAGAACTCCTGCTAAAGTCCCATGTCACCAAATAAAAACACACACTATTCTCTTGCAACATCTGACCTTCCAAAAAATCTGGAGGGAGATGATAACCAAATCTCATAAGGCCAACAAGAGTACTTGGAAAAAAGTAACTTGGAATCAACCAATAAAATTTTGTTTCTGCTTTTTCTTCAGCCTTACTTTCTTATAGACTTGGTTTTACCCTATTCAAGAATTGCTAATAAAATTCATTTATATCTTTAAAATTCAAGTTGCTGAAATTTTTGTTTTTGAAAAGATTTAAGAAGCTGTCAGCCTGGTGCAGGACCCCAGCCTCTCACCAGCACAGGACCTGGTCTTGTGCAGGACCCTCAGCTCTAGTGCCCACACACCACGCAGGACCTCTGGTCACCCATCCACACAGGACCCCTAGTTGATGCTCCCACACAGAACCCCTAGTTGATGCTTCCACACAGAACCCCTGGCTCTTGCGCAGGACCCCTGGCTGCTCCTCCCATGTGGACCTCCATCTACTAGCATGGAGCTCCCCTGTTTGCCTGTACCTGAGGACACTGGACAGGATCTGGAGACAGCCTCCTTGATACTTGCATCACCAAATATATCGTCAATGCCACCTCCTGGCCCAACACCCTATCTCTGAAAGCAGATGCCTCCATTGTGGGACACCTTTGTCGCCACTTTGGAGCATCCTCAATATGGCAATCAGATCTTTAGTTGGGAAATGCCCAGCTTGGGACACTGGCTAGGGTCAAGAAGCAGTATCAAGGTAGTATCATAGTTCCCCAGCTCTCCTTTCTCCCCTGCAGCCACTAATTGGCACAGCGTTTGCAGTTACATGGTTGGTCCATAGCTCACAAAGCCTGGTCTTGACCTCCCTGGCACAAAACAGCTCTCCATGATCTCAGAAAGAGAAGTTCCCAACTGGGAAGTAGAAAGGGAGGGGTGAGAGAGACACAGTTTAGAGACTAAATGCTCTTATTAGTAACTGTGAGGCCTATAGGCAATATAAGGAGATAAGTCCAGGTGCCAAAATCAAGGAGATCCTTGGAGTGAAGTCTTCCCATGGGGATTAACAAATGCTAAACCCCACCTCCAGAGGCTCTGCCTCTAAGACCAGACACTAGTTATCTGTACCATCTTGAGGGGGGAGACACAAGTAAACCACAGACAATCCCAGCTACTGGATGAGAAGGGAAGCAATCCTTTTTATTTACCTTGAGATTTTTTTCTCATTGTCTTTTTTTTCTTTTTTCTTCTTTTCTTTTTCCTCTTTTCTCTCACTCTCTCTTTTCCCACCTTCATATACCCAACATCTCTGAAACTAAGTATTTTTCATGCATTAGGCTACTGAGGATTGTGATATCTGATTAATATATCACAGTTGTATTACATAGTCTTATATCATTTATCTTTACATTTTTTATTTTTCTTAATTTTTATGTTTCCTTGTTTTCTGGACTCTATTTTTTCCCTTACTTACTTATCCTCCCCAAATCTCTTTTTTTCTTTTTTAATACTAGCCAACTTTTTTTGGATTCTTCTTTCATGCTTTCTAAGATCTAATTTCTCTATATCCTCACTTCTTATCTCCCTAACATCTCATCCTATACCCCACCCCCAGTTCTCTCTAGTCCACCAGCAGAAACTGTACACCCTTTTGCAAACTGATCTTATAGTTTGTAGATACTAATTGAACTCATAATTTCTGTATATTATGACAAAGCCATAAATATCCTATTAGGAACTACTTGGTGTAAAGCTATATATTGTTTGTATTGGGATCTGTTAATATTGGTATCCCCATTAAAAGAGAGGTATTGGAACCCTGCAGGGAATCTATAAGCCTATAGAATAAAGACTCGGATCCACTGTGCTAGAAGGAAAGACACATGAACAGCATGAAAAAACAAGGGAAGAAAGTGCCCCAAACAAAGATACTACATTATTAGAATCCATGGTCAGCACAGCAGAAGAAATTCAGAGAAGGAGTTCAAGTTATACATAATTAAAATGTTCTGTGAATTAAAGAATGATATAAGAGAGCAAACACAGGTAGCTAAACATCATTTTATAAAGAGCTACATAGGCAAATACAGGAAAAAGAGACTACTTGAACAAGGAGATAGAGATTCCAAAACAAACAGAAATCCTCAAGATGAAAGAAACAATAAACTAAATTAAAAACTCAATAGAAAGCATCATCAAGTGATATTAGATCACTTGGAAGACAGAACTTTAGATAATGAAGACAAAATATTTAATCTTGAAAATAGAGTTGACCACACAGTGAAGATACCAAGAAACAAAGAGCAGAACATCCAAAAATTATGAGATAACCTGAAAAGACAAAATTTAAGAATTACTAGGATAAAGGAAGGTATAGAATTTCAAAGCAAAGGAATGAATAATCTATTCAATGAAATAATATCAGAAAATTTTCCAAAAATGAAGACTGAATTGGATAATCAAATACTAGAGGCTTACAGGATGCCAAATGTACAAAATCAAAACAGACCTACACCAAGTCACATTATAATGAAAATGTCTAATATACAGAATGAGGAGAGAATCTTAAAAGCCATGAGAGAAAGGAATCAGGGGAAAACATATAGGGGGAAAACAATTAGGATCTCTGCAGACTTCTCAACCCAGATCCTTAATGCTAGAAGAGCTTGGAACAACATATACCAAGCTCTGAAAGACAATATACGCCAACTAGAATTTTATATCCAGCAAAATCAAGTTTCAGATTTGATGATGAAATAAAAAACTTCCAAAATAAACAAAAATTGAAAGAATTTATAGTGAGAAAGCCTGCACTACAGGTTTTCTTGGCAAACATTCTTGGCAAAATATTCCATAAGAAGGAGATAAAAAACAACAATAAAATTCTGCAAAGGGGAGAACTACTCTAAAGGAAAGGCCAATAAAAGGAGAAACCTAGTCAAGTTAAAAACTAAATATAAACCAAAATGTCTGGGAATACAAACTATGTCTCAATAATAACCCTTGATGTAAATGACCTAAACTCATCAATTAAAAGACATAGACTGACAGATTGGATTTTTTAAAAAAACAACCCAACAATATGCTGCCTCCATGAGACTCATCTCATAGGAAAAGACATCCACAGACTGAAGGTAAAAGGGTGGGAAAATATGTATCACTCACATGGAATGTGTAAACAAGCCGGGGTTTCCATTCTCATGTCAGATAGAATGGACTTAAATCAAAGTTAGTGAAAAGAGACAAAGAAGGTCATTTCATACTGCTTAAGGGAATCATACATGAGCAAGACATAACAATCTTAAATATTTATGCCCCAAACAATGGGTCACCTATGCATGTCAAGTAAACATTTCTCAACTTAAAGAATCAAATAGACTACAACACAATAATACTGGGTTACTTTTACACACTCCTCTCACAACTGGATAGATCTTCCAAAAACTAAACAACAACAAAAAAATAGAACAAAATAAAATAATCAATAATCTAGACTTAACAGACATATATAGTATATTTCATCCTTCAACAAGCAAATACACATTTTTCTCAGCAGAACATGGATCCTTCTCCAAAATAGATCATATGCTATGCCACAAAGCTAATCTTAGCAAATACAAAAAAGGATACTACCCTATATATTATCTGACCTTAATTGAATGAAATTAAAAAATAATGATAGATTCAAAAATAGAAGCTACTCCAAAACCTGGAGACTTAATAATATGCTATTGAATGATGCATGGATAATGAAAGACATCAGGGAGGGGATAAAAAAAAAATTCTTAGAGGTTAAAGAGAACTCTGATACAACATATCAAAATCTCTGGGACACTAGAATGTCAGTGCTAAAAGGAAAGTTCATTGCATTAAGTTATTCATTAAAAGAAGTAAAGTCAACAAATAAATGACCTGACACTACAATCTCAAAGCCCTAGAAAAGAGGAATAAACCAATACCAAAAGAAGTAGAATACAGGAAAGAATTAAAATCAGGGCTGAAATCAATGAAATTGAAACAAACAAAACAATTCAAAACATTGATAAAACAAAAAGTGTTTCTTTGAAAAAATTAAATAAAATTGACAAACCCTTAGGCATCCTAACAAAAATAAGAGAGAAAATTGAAATTACTAAAATTTGTGATGAAAAAGGAAATGTCATGACAGACTCTATTGAAATACAGAGGATAATTAGAAACTATTTTGAAAATCTGTACTCCACTAAAAAAGAAAACCCCGAAGACACTGACAAATTTCTAGAGACATATGATCTACTCAGACTGAACCAGGTGGACATTCATGACTTAAACAGATTACAAGCAAGGAAATAGAAGATGCCACCAAAAGCCTACTAACAAAAAACTCCCAGGGCCAGACAGATTCTTCACTGAGTTCTACAAGACCTACAAAGAAGAACTAACCCCAATACTCCTCAAAGTATTCTATGAAATAAAAAAGGAGGAAACTCTTCCAAACTCATTCTACAAGGCAAGTATCACCCTGATACCAAAACCAGACAGAGACACATCAAAGAAGGTAATTTTCAGACCAATATCCCTGATAAATATAGATGTGAAGATTCACAATAAAATTTTGTCAAATTGCATACAAAAACATAAAAATAGTGCACCATGATCAAGTGGGGTTTATTCCAATGATGCAAGTTTGGTTCAACATACAGAAATCAATAAATGTAACCCATCACATCAATAGTAAAGATAACTATCATATAATTTTATCAATTGATACAGAGGAACCATTTGACAAAATATAGCACTTTTTCATGTTTAAAACACTAGAAAAACTAGGAATAGCAGGAACATACCTCAACATTGTAAAAGCAATCTATGCTAAACCCAAGACCAACATCATCCTCAATGGATAAAAATTGAAATCATTCCCTCTAAAATTGAGAAGACAGGGATACCGTCTTTCACCACCTCTATTTAACACAGTCCTTGAAACACTATTCAGAACAATTCGATGAAAGAAATTAAAGGGATATGAATAGGAAAAGAACTCAAACTATCATTATTTGCCAATGACATGATACTATACATAGAGGAGCCACAAAATTACACCAGGAAACTTCTAGAATTAATAAATAAATTCAGTAAAGTTGTAGGATATAAAATCAACACCTATGAATAAAATATATTTCTATATATCAGTGATGAATCTTCTGAAAGAGAAATCAGGAAAACTACTCCATTCACAACAGTGTCAAAAAACAAAAACAAAAAACTTGGGAATCAATCTAGCAAAAGAGGTGAAAGACCTCTACAATGAAAACTACAGGACACCAAATAAATAAATTGAAGAAGACCTTAGAATATGGAAAGGTCTCTCATGGACTTGGATATGCAGAATGAATATTGTCAAAATGGCCATACTACCCAAAGAGCTATACAGATTCAATGAGATTCCAATTAAAATCCCAACATCATTCCTTATAGATATAGAAAAAGCAATCATGAAATACACTTGGAAAAATAAGACACCCAGAAGAATTAAAGCAATCCTTAGCAAGAAGAATGAAGCAGGAGCCATCACAATACCAGATCTTAAACTATATTACAAAAATGACATGGTATTGGCACCAAAATACACATATAGACCAAAGGTACAGAATAGAAGACACAGATTAACCCACATAAATACAGTTATCTCATGCTAGACAAAGGTGCCAAAAACACATTGGAAATAAGGTAGCATCTTCAACAAATGGTGCAGGGAAAACTGAAAATCCATACACAACAAAACGAAACTAAACCCCTTTCTCTCACCATGCACAAAAATCAACTCAAAGTGGATCAAGGGCTTAGGAATTAGACCAGAGACCCTGCGTCTAATAGAAGAAAAAGTAGGCCCAAACCTTCATCACATTGGATTAGGCCTTGACTTCCTTAACAAGACTCCTAAATCACAAGAAATCAAATTAAAAAATCAATAAATGGGATGGATTTAAACTAAAAAGCTTCTTCTCAGCAAAAGAAACAATCAATGAGGTGAACAGACAGCCTATATTCTGGGAGCAAATTTTTTCTACATGCCCATCAGATAGAGCACTAATCTCCAGGATATATAAAGAACTCAAAAAACTTAACATCAAGAAAACAAACAACCCAATCAATAGATGGGCTAAGGAGCTACATAGAAACTTCTCAGAAGAAGATATACAATCAATCAACAAATACATGAAGAAATGTTCAACATTTCTAGCAATTAGAGAAATGCAAATCAAAACTACTCTAAGATTTCATCCCACACCAGTCAGAATGGCAATTATCAAGAATATAAGTAACAATAAGTACAGATGAGGATGTGGGGAAAAAGGCACTTTCAAACATTGCTGGTGGGACTGCAAACTGGTGCAACTTCTCTGGAAAGCACTATGGAGATTCCTTAAAAAAACCTGGGATGGAACCACCATTTGATCCAGACAACCCACTCCTCAGCCTATACTCTAAAGACTTAAAAACAGCGTACTACCGTAGTGCAGCCACTTCAATATTTATAGCAGCACAATTCACAATTGCTAAACTGTGGAAGCAACCTAGATGCCCTTCAATAGATGAATGGACAAAGAAAGTGTGGTATATATACACAATGGAATATTACTCAGCAATAAAAAAGAATAAAATTATGACATTTGCAGATAAATGGATGGAATTGGAGAACATCATGCTAAGTGAAGTAATCCAATCCCAAGAATCAATGGCCTAATGTTTTCTCTGATTAGTGGATGCTGATACATAATGGGGGTAGGGGTGGGGAGCTTGGGAGAAATGGAGGAACTTTGGATAGGGCAAAGGGGAGGTAGAGGAAGGGAGGGGGTATGGGGGTAGCAAAGATGGTGGAATGAGATGAACATCACTACCCTAGGTACATGTATGAAGACACAAATGGTGTGACTCTATCTTGTTTACAACCAGAGAAATGGAAAATTGTGCTCCATATGCATACTATGACTTTAAATGCATTCTTTTGTTTTAAAAAATAAAAATAATATTATTAAAAAAGAAACTGTCAGAAATTAAGAAATAAATACAAAAAGTCACATAGAAAAGCGTTAAATATTTTATAGGGAAAGCAGGCAATGAAATAACATTTTAATGCATAAAATATGTATATTTAATAATAAAAATAAAATATGACAAATATAGACATAAAAACATTTAAGGGCAAGGAAGTTTTCTTACAATGAGAAAGGAAGAGTATCAGAGAGGGAAGGGAAAGAGGAAAGAGAAAGAGAAAGAAATTGATGGTATACCAGTAGATTGATAAGGTCTACAGTATACAAAAAAAAAAAGACAAAGTCAACCCAAACACCAAAGAAGATAATCCTTGTGACATTCCTGAATACTAAAACAAAAACAATTTTAAATAAATAGACAAGGAAAAAAGGACAGATTTCATAGCAATGTGAAGTATTAAAGGAACATAGGTTTCCTGTTTTGTATGTAAGGAGTTTGGAAGTACAACTTCATCCTAACAACAAGTTAAAAACCTGAACAGATTGCAACATCAATAACTCTTACTGGATCTGTAAGAGAGAAGAGGAGACAGGCCAAACTGCTTCCCTCAAGACTGGAGAAATAGACAAGGGAACACACAGAGCCAGTGCTTACACGAGCAGACTCCCAAGCAGAATCCTCCAGAGGAACCAGTGCCAGGGAAGGAAAACATGAACTGTAATTGATGAATTGCTGGAGGCTCAAGGCAGACAAATCTCAAACTTAAAACCCCAGAAGGACCCATTCATAGAAGGACATCAAAATATTGTGAAATTTACCACTGAGAGCTTGATTAGGTTCCCACAGTCAGGATCAGGGAAAAGAAAATCCCTGTCTGCTTCTAGCAGGGAAGGGAAAAAGGAACCATTTTGATACACATAAGAGCACTCTATTCTTAATAAGGCCTGCCCTCAGAAGAAACTGCTTAACTAGAACCTAACCCTGTGGGGTTTTATCGGAGCCTAACTAATCTCGGTATCAGGAAACACACAACTCCAGCCTACTCTATTTATGTGTTCAACCATATAGTGGAGAAAAACAAAACTGAACAATGTTCGTGAAGTTCATAGTACAGAGACACAGGCTTACTTACAAGACAGATCTGATCATAGGATGATAGAATACTTCTCTTTCCCCAAACTTACCACTATATTGATACAGGATTACTTATAGTACATTGTAGTTGGCTATCAAGGAAAAATTCAGGACAAGCAAAAAGAACGAAAAATAACAGCAAAGGCCCTCAAAATTTGAAGAAACAGAGCAAGTGTCTCAAACAGACATTGCAGGAAATGTAGAAATTACCAGACCATGAATTGAAACTAAGTATGAAAAGTGTGAAACAGAAATGTATAATCCCTTTGATGGGCTTGTTAGAGTGGACACAGCTAAGAAAAAGAATCACTAAGTTTGACGATAAGCTAATAGAAATTTTGAAAACGGAAAAACCAAATAAAAACTTTAGACAAACTATATTGAGCAGAGTTTAATTCTGAATTGGGTAGCCTTCAAAATCAGAAGAGGTTCAGAGAGTTCCACTTTGTAATTTGGGCAGAAATTACTTGGATGAAAAACACAAATGAGGTACAGACCTCGCCTGATTGATTACAGTATGATGTTTGCCTTATTTGAATGTGGTTAAATGTGGTCTGATCAGTTGGCTGCCTGAAATTCACCGAAGCTCAGTTGCTGTAGATGGCTGAGGCTCAGATATTTGTTATAAAAGCATACTCCTTAGTTAAGCTTTCAATTAGTTTATATATTCCATTAGGATGCAGTTCATTATATAAAGACCTAAAACATACAGCCATTCTCAGGCCAATTTAGTTTAGCAAAGAAAAGAAAATAAAGACTGGGAAAAAAGGTATGGGATATTTAATAACTGTTGGAAAACTGACTATATAAGGTCTAACATACACTTAGTGGGAATACCAGAAGAGGGGGGAAAGGAACAGAAAAAAATAATGAAACGCTGCATGGACAAAATTCCCCCAAAATTAATGCAGAAAACAAACCACAGATCCAGGAATATCAGAGATAGCTAAATAATATAAATGTCCAATAAACAAACAAAAAAAAAATGCTATACCTAGCCACATTATTTTCAAACTACAGAAAGCCAAAGACAAATAAAAAATAATTCTAAAAGGCATCAGAGGTAAAGCACTTAAACCTATAGAAGAACAAAGATAAGAATTACATCTGACTTCTCAAAAACTATGCAAAGAAATGGAGTCAATTATTTCACGTATTGAGAGGAAAATACCCACCAACTTGGACTTCTGTAACTTACAATTTTTTTTCAGAAGTAAAATAGAAATGAAGACTTTCTTAGACAAAAATTGAGATGATTTTCTTCAGTAGACACCCCTTGCAAGAAATATTAAAAGAAGTTTTTTAGAAAGAAGGAAGATGATACAGTTCAGAAACACAGGACTACATAATAAAAAGGACCGTCAGAGAAAGAACAAGTAGTATAAAATCTTTTATTTTTGCTTATTCTTAGTTTAACAGTAACAATCTATTCAAAATAATAAAGTTGACGATGTACACTTGTATATTTTATATATACACAATAAACACACATGAGTGTGTGAATGAAATAAATCACAGCAATGATGCAAGGGAAAAGAGAGAGGAATTAGGATTATTTTGTTATTAAAAGGTGCTTAGACCATGCATGAGGTGGTACAGTACTACATGAAAGGGGTGTTTGATTATTTGTAAATTTGTAATGCAAACTCTAAGGCAAACTCTAAAAGTGTTAAAAATAAGCAGTATAATTTATTTGCTAAGAAATAGAGAAAATGTAATCATATGGAATGCTAAATTACAGCCACGAAAGGCAGATAAAGAGTGGAAGACAAAAATAAGAAGAATAAGGATAGTATGTTTGTCAGTTTTCCTTTGCTGTAACAAAATATCTGAGCAAAACAACTTAGAGGAGGAAAGATTTATTTTGGTTCATGATTTCAATTCATGGTTGGCTTTCTCGTCCTCTGTTTCTGGACCTGTGATGAGGCACAGCACTAGGGTAGAAGAGCAAGACAGAGGACAGCTGCTCACTTTGGGGCAGAGAGTAGAGAGAGACAGAGAGAAGAGGGGGGATGAATGTGTGTGCATGTGTGTACACACAAGGAAGAGGCCAAGGACCAGCTATATACTTATATACTTTTAGAGCTTTCCCTAATGACCTGCTTCTTCCTTCAACTAGGTCCAGCTCCTAGTTTCTACCACCTCCCCCAATTGGATGAAGACAAACATACTATACTAATACTAACAAGAAGACAGCAGGAGTAACTATATTAATTTTGGACAAAGTTTAACTCAAGGAGAGTTTCCAGGGATACAGTAGGACATTGCATAGTGATAAAGAGGTGAATTCTTCAAGAAGGCATACTGGCCCTTAAATATTGTGCATTCAACAACGGAGCATCAAACTATGTAAGACAAAAACTAATAGAACTGCGAGGATTAATAGATGAATCTGCTATCATAGTTGGAAACTTCAATATCTCTCTATCAGAGAAGGACATATCCAGCAATCACTAAAAGGACATAGTTGAATTCAACAACAGCATCAATCAACTGGACGTGATCAATATGTGTAGACAACTTTAACCAAAAGCAGTAAAATGCACATTCTTCTCAAACTCACATGGAACATTCAGAAAGATAGACCATATTCTGGGCTACAAACCATAGTTTAACCAATTTAAATGAATAGAGATTATATAATGTTCACAGATCTTAGTAGAATTAAACTAGAAACGAATACAAAAAAGAGAACCAGAAAATCCCCAAATACATGAAGATTAAACAAGAATTACAAATAACACCTGGATCAAAGAAGACAGCAAGAGAAATTCAAAAATATTTTTAATTTCATGAAAGAAATTTAAAAATATTTTTAATTGCATGAAGATAAAGAGCATTTAACAAAATTCAACACCCTATCATAATAAGAACCCTCATTAAACTAGGAACAGGGAGGGGGGTTCCACAATAGATTCAAAATATGTCTATAACTGACATAATACTTAATGGTGAGAATCTCAAGTCTGTCTTACCATGAAGAGGAAAAGCCAAGGATGTCTCTTTTTAACATTACTTTTCAACATCAAACTAGACAGATATGGAATAATTAAAGGAAAAAATGATATACAAATTGGGAAGAATGAAATGAAATTGCCTTTGTTTACAGATAACATCATTTTCTATATAGAAAATACAAAAAATCTGACAGAAAAACTTCTGGAACTAATAGCTGATTATAATAAATTTTCAGGGAAGAAGGTTAATTTACAAAAGATAATAATTTTCTTATATATCAGCAATGAACAAATGAACAAGTGAAATTTGCAATTGAAAACAAAATACTACCTACTTTTGGCACCCCCCCCCAAAATGAAACACTTATATGCAGATCTAATACACACATGTGCATACATTCAAGATATACATGAGGAAAACTACATTTCAGGTAAACAAAATCAAAGAATTAATAAATGGAGCCAGGCGAGGTGGTGCATGCCTGTAATCTCAGGGACTCGGGAGGCTGAGGCAGGATGATCACAAGTTCAAGGCTAGCATCAGCAAAATGCTAAGAAAGGTGCTAAGCAACTTAGTGACACCCTGTCTCTAAATAAAATACAAAATAGGACTGGGGATGTGGCTCAGCATTCAAATGCCTTGAGCTCAATCCCCGACATAAACAAACAAACAAACAAATAAAATAGAAAGACATTTCATATTAACAGATAGGAAGACAATATCGTCACAATGTTATGTTTACTCATTTTGAAATTTAGTTTCATTGCAATACCAATCAAAATTGTAGAAAATTATTTTGTGGATATTATAAATTGGTCCTAAAGTTTATGCAAAGGGGCAAAAGATCCACAACAGTCCAAACAACATTTAAAGAGAAAACAATGTTTAAATACTGACACTATCTGACTTTAAGAATTGCTAGAAAGCTACACAAGTTAAGACAGTGTAGTATTAGCAAAATAATAGGCAAATACATCAATGGAACAGAATAGAGTTCACAAATAGATCCACATTAATATATTAAATTGATTTTTAATAAGGAACAAAAGCAATTTTAATGCAGCAAAGACAATTTTCAACAGCTAGCACTGTAAAAACTAAACATCCACATGAAAGCATGGGAATCTGGACACAGACCTTACACATTTCACAAAAACTAAGTCGGAAGGGATTATAAACTTAAGTGAACCCTCCAAACAATAAAACTCCTCAGAGGTAACATAGAAGATCTAAATTAACTTGTTAATGCTCTGATTTTTTAAAATACAAGACCAAAGGGAAGATCCATGAAAGAAAGAATTGATAAGCTAGATTTTATTAGAATTGAAAATGTATGGTATGTAAAAGACCATGTCATGGGTAGGAAATGACAAGTCAAAGGGCAAAAATACTTGCAAAAGATATCAGTTACTTCCTATTTTCCAAATACAAAGAACCTTACAATTCAAAAGTATGGTAGTGAACAGCCCATTTTAAAGATGCGCTGAGGAACTTAACAGGTACCTTTATCTTAATGAAATTCAGACCCTCAGAGATATTACAGGTTTGGTTCTAGACCACTGCAATAAAGAAAATATTACAATAAAGTCAATTATGTGAACTATTCAGTTCCCTGGTGCATATAAAAGCTATGTTTTCACCATACTGTAGTCTGTAAAGTATGGACTAGTATTATGTCTAAAAAAACCTTAGTATATTAAAGCATGTTATTGCATGTACCAATATATGACAATAAAGCCCATTAGTCTATATAATTAAAATGCACTAATAAAAATGTACATAACTTATTTAAATAGACTATATTACCTAAAATGTTAATAATCATCTGAACCTCTAATGAGTATTTTCATTAGTGGAGAGGCTTGCCTTGATGTAGATGTGTGCAGATTGATCAAGTAGTACTGCTGACGACTGAGGTGGCTATGGAAATAAAGTAAGGTAACAAAGAACTTTGCTGCATTGATTCTTCATTTTATGAGAGATTTCTCCGTAGCATCTTATGCTGTTTGATAGCATATCACTCAGAAGTTCTTTTAAATTGGAGTCATTCCACCCACACCCTGCCACTTTTCTATTAGCTAAGTTAGGTAGCATTCTAAATCCTTTGTTATCATATCAACAATGTTCACAGTATCTTCACATATCCTTTTATGGAGTGTATGGGTGTGTGTGAATATGTGTACAAGTTTATATGTATATTTAATATCTATTCTGTTTCAGGAAATATTCCAGGAATTGGAAATAGAGTTTTGAATCATCTCTTCACTTACAGCATTTTAGTAGAGTTTTAAAAATAAGTTAAAAAGTAAATGTGAGGATAAAAGTGCAAGTAGAATTAGCTGGATAATTTCTTTATCTTTATAGGAGGTAAAAAAAGATTGATTAATTTCTGAAATGTATGAATTGGGAAATATGGATTCAAGCATATTTTTTAAAGATATAAATGTGTCCTATCTTACAAATTTAAAAAAAAGTCTGTACTTTCCACAGAGAAAGGAACAAGAAAAGGAACAAGAAAAAAAATCAGAAAATACAAAATATTGCACAGGCAAAAGAGAAACAGCAAAAAAGGACAAAATATGAGAGAATGAAGGTAATAAAACAAAAGAATGGAGGTAAATAAATCCTCATAAAGTGAAAGGTGACATACTGGGAAGCCGTATGAAGATTCTTCCAAAGACTAGTTTGGAACCATCATATGGCCCAGCTATCCCACTTGTTGGTGTTTACCCAAAAGCACATACTATTGCATATCAATGTTTATAACCACACAATCTACAACAGCCAAGTTATACAACCAACCTAGGTGCCCATAGATAGAAGAATGGATAAAGAAAATATGATAATATATACACACAGGCAGTTCTACTTAGAGAAGAATGAAATTATGTCATCTGTTGGCAAATGAATGGACCTGGAGAACATCATGCTAAATGAAATAAGTCAGACTCAGAATCTCAAAAGACAAGTGTTTTTTCTCATATACAAAAACTAAAGAGAAAAAAAAGGAATAAGAAAGGGGAATCTCATGAAAATAGAAGGGAGATCAGCAGAGTAGAAGCAGAGGACCAAAGGAGAAGGAGCAAAAGACTGAAAGGAGAACTAGGGAATAAAATTGATCGAATTATATTAGGTCTAATATATATATAATTAATTTTTAAAAAGTAAATAAGTAAACTATAATTGATTTAAAACTGTAATGGATTTTTAAAAAGTAAATAAGTAAATAAACAGAAGAAAGACCAGTAGAGTAGAGAAAGGTGATCAAGAGGAGGAAGAAGATGAGGGAAGGAGATAGCTGGGGCTTAAAGTGAACAAAACTATGTTATATACATTCATGAATATGTTAAAATAAACATCATGATTATGTGTAACTATATACCCTATTTTTTATTTTTAGAAGTTATAAATATTACTGAAATACTAGCATGCACAAGACCCTGGGTTTGATCTATCTACCTACCAATCTATATATTTATGTATATATACATGAAAAAAATAAATGAAAGGTTAAATGAGATAACACTACCTCTTGAAAGAAAAAGAACAATTTTCCAATTGGGTTACATGAAACAAAACCAAGTACACGCTGCTGTTCAAGTAACATACCCCAAACCAAAAGATCTAAGAGTTGAAGGGAAATGTGCAGAAACCAATGTTAGACATTGTGGGTTTTATGATCTTTAACTGCTGAGCCAACTTCATCATATTCCTTCTACCCTCAGCTTGAATGCTCATATGTGTGGGGTGGTGATTCAATGTGAGATAGGTGTGGAGTATACTGCCCTTTCATTATCACTCTGGAGTTAGAGGCATTGCCTCTGGGGTCCATGTTTCAGAGAGATGATTTTGGGTGTTCTACTTTACTTAGGCCAGGAGGTCCTGCTGCTGACTTTAGGGAAAATAAAAGAATTACTGAAGTTGGATATAAGAAAATGTTTGCTCTGTGGAATCTAAATTTTTTCACCAAGGGCACATTTTTACAAGCTGCTTCCTTAATCCTGGGAGTTCTACCATTTCTTTGTGCTAACAAATTTTCTTTTTTTTCTTCAACTGGTTAGACTTATTTGTTGAAGGCTTGCAAATGCAGGAGACTTGACCAAAGTATGAAGCAAGTATTTTAGTATCAGAAAGTAGCAGTTGTGATATTTATATTAAAACATTTGTTGTGAAGGCACAATGTAATTGAGGAAGCAGAGGGTGATTTTAATTATGACTTTCAGAAAAATGTACAATATAGTTCCCAAGAAAGTTTTGAAAGAGGAATTTCATAGCAAAAATGTACAAAACAAAAACCATATGATATAAAAGAGAAATCCAGAGATCTAGAGGAATTTGCCAGCTCAAGTACATATCAAATAAAAATTATTATGAAGAATTAGATTTCTATAATTAGCAAACATGATTTAATACAAATATTAAAATGCTCAAACTTTCAGAAAATTTAGGCTTAAATTATATTTCACCAGGATAAATCTTGGCCCTTCATGCATATATGAAAAATGAAAAAAAGACTTAAGAAATATCAATGACCTAAGCATCTATCTCAAGAAAGTAAGGGTGAAAAAATCCCAAGAAAATTAAACAATAAGAAAAAAAATGTCAAATACCTAAGTAAATAAAGGTAAGCAATCCATGAAACAAATTCTCAAAAAGAAAGGGTGGAGTAATAAAATGTATGATTTCCTGGTGAGATGATTGATCTTATTTTCTCTTAGAGAAGACACAGTTTTGTTTATGGCTTGAAACTCCTTTGGAGCCAAATTATCCTCCGTCTTCTTTAGATGCTGGTTGTATTCCTGTGACTTTGAATCTCTTTGGCTTTTCTCATTCCTGGGTTGGAGTACTTTGAGGCTCCCACCAGAAGCCTATAGTTTTTTTTTTTTTTTTTGGTACTGGAGTTTGAACTCAGGGGCACTTGACCACTGAGCCACATCCCCAGCCCTATTTTGTGTTTTATGTAGAGACAGGGTCTCACTGAGTTGCTTAGGGCCTCGCCATTGCTGAGGCCGGCTTTGAACTCGCGATTCTCCTGTCTCAGCCTCCCTAAGTGCTGGGATTACAGGCTTGCGCCACCATGCCCGGCTAAGCCTATAGTTTTTTATCAGAGACCCCTCCTAAGACTCTTATTTTCCCTGGCTCTATGAGATCACTAGAAAACTGATTATCTTTTCAGCTATACATTTTATTATTTTGATACCTTTCCTCATTTGTCTAAAACTATTCCCATGTCTTTCTTCCTCTATAGCCAGTTCCCAGTCTACATTCTATAACTGACAACTAAGTTTCTGCATAGTTCTGACAACATATAGGTATCAGCCCTTGGCAATAGGTTAACTGTGGCTTCAGAGCCTTGGTTCTGCCAGTACATATAAACACACATGTAACACCACACTCTGTTTTCATTTAGAAGCTGTCTTGCTTAGTCTCTTCTTTGCATAGGTTGAAGGCAGGTAATGGATGGGGCGATGTGTGAGAGCCTAGATTGGCTACTTTTTAGTAATCCTAGAAGAGACATTCTGACAGATCCTTACCACTCTGTGGAGTTATTTTGTGACTATTGATTTTGGTTTTGGAACTTGACTAAAATTTCCAAACAGGAAAAAATTCTCTATATTTGCTGTATTAAATTTAGTTATTTTGGATTAAAATATCTGATGAATCCATCAAATTGAGTCTTCAGGAAATAAGGCCAAAGCCAAAATAATGTGATGGAAAAATCCTATATTAATTTTTTTTAGTAAATGTAGTCATATAAATTAACTAAGTATCTATTATACAAGCCCAGTCCTATTTAACTGCCAGTTTCTTTGTGCTAAGAATTGGTTTATATTTAGCATGTGGCTCACTGTTGCAATTCTTTGTCTTTTCCAAAACAGAAATACATAGAGCTAAGAACAGGCAACTAATCTGATAATCTTGCATTATATATTTTAAAATATGATTTGTTTTTAATAAAAAGAAAAAGAAGTGCCTCCTCTTACTATAGTACCCAATATTTAAATAAAATTTCCTCACCAGAAAGAGCAAAATGTTTATCTGGTATCCTACTATACTCCAAAATGACTGTTGATAAGAACAAGCTATGATTAAACAATTACTCTTGTATAATTAGATATAAAACACCTAATTCTCTGAAGAAGTGCACATGAGGAAACTGAGGCACAAAGATGTTGACTAAGTTTGCCATCATGGTCAGTGGCAAAGCCAAGGTTCCAGGGGTAGGCCATCCTCATACCTTTTGCTCTAACTCTATGCTATATTACAATAGTTCTGGTACTTGATACCCTGCTGCCTGAATGACACTCTTCTTGGTACCACAATACTTTAGATTATATGTAAAATGCTGACATTCTTATTGCAGTTGACCACCCTTTAATTTTTCCAGCATACTTTCTCATTTTTTCAAGACACTACAAGCTCATTGAGGGAGACTTTGTTGATATTTAGAGTTGACCTCTCTTTTTTTCACGTGCCTACCATACTCCATTCATACTTCTATGATAGTGCACGTGCACACATACACACACACACACACACACCTTTCTTAACTGACCATAATTGAGTAATTTGTTTGGAATTAAGTCAGTAGCACCACTATTCCTAAGTTATTTAATATTTGCTCATCAAATAAATTCCAATGTTTTAATATTATTCACATAAAAATCAAAGACTCTTACTCTGTCCGGGTCCATGGAGTTCTAAGGAGCAAGTCTTGGATAAGCATTGGCCCAGAAATTGGTTTCTTGGAGAAAAAAATTAGAGCCATAGAATTGTAGGAAAGTAAAGATGGAAATTACCTTTAAGATATGTAATATATTTTATTCTTTTATGTACAAGAAAGTTAAGATCCAAAGAGAGAAAATGAATGATCCTCTACGAATGTGGGCTTCTGGTATAAATATAACATTAAATATATTATATTACATAATGCATTATATAATACTATGTAATATATTGCAAATAATATTTTAATTACATATTAAAAGTCTAAGGAGTTTTATTAGTATATAAGTTATATATATTACTATACTGTAATGAGTATAGTTCAGTGTTTGCTATAAGTACTTAATGAGCATAGATGAAATAGTACTTAATGAAAAATAGATGGAATAAATATTGGGATGATGAAAATTTTCTTAAAAGTTAAACTTTAAAATCAAAAAGATGAAATATTTTATTTATTTTAATATCTAAGTGGTTCTAATCTAAATAATGGGGAATAAACATTTCTAACAGATTTTTCTGTCATTCTTTGTTTCTTATTCTATTTTTTGGAGATATTTTATAATTTTAATATCACTTCATTAAATAATATTAACAGAGCTCATGTATATTATATGTATGTACATGTACAATAATTGATTTTAATCATTCATTGGTTTCCTATCATGTATTCTATTCCTAAGTCAGTGTTTTGTTTGTGCACTTTTATTTGATCAACAAAAAATTCTTTAACAATAAATATTCTATGTAGGGAAAAATAAACTAAATATTTTTTTAATTTAACATTCAACATGGGGATAATATATGAGTTAGAATAGAAATGAGACACAAAACTATTCATATGATTACAATGGTAATATGTAAAATATATAGAAATACAGATACATATGCACACATAGACATACATATATACTTTATACATAAATTTCTCTTATGTGTATATTTTGGATCATATTTACTTTCAGATATTTGGCCTAAAATTGAAAATAAGTGATGTCAGAATAATATTATATGAAATAAATATAAACAACCATAAAAAGAACGCTTCAGAGAGTAATGAAATAGTAATTCTATAATATAAAAATTATATAAAATTAATTGGTAGTTTTATTTATTGGAGTCTTCAAATATTTTAAAATATTTCTGAATGAATTTTTAACCCATGGTATTTTGCTTCCATGTTGATACTAATTAAGGAAACATAGAAAACAAAAAAATATTAAAACAGACAAAAAGATAAAAATTCCTGTATTATACTGCTCTCTTGTACTGGCTCTGGCTTAGAGTGTACTAACCCACCAAGAGAAGAGGTATGGTCATTTTCTCTTCATTTATTGAAGAGCTATTGTCAATAATTTTTCAGAGATTTGATAATGACAAATGGATATCTTTTAAGGATCTTTTAAGATTTAATTGGTGATATTAAGAGCCAAAGCTGAGTCAAAGAGATAAGACAAAAATATGGCAAGAAAAGTAGAGTTCAGGAGAGAACTAACATTAGGTATAAAGGAATGTACAGAACTTTGTGAGATAGAGAATTGAATCTATTAATATACAACAAACCAAAGACAGGGCAGATTGCCTTAGGCATTTGATGTGTGAAATAAGATGTTGCAACTTAGCCTTTCATCCCCACACCATCATGCTATCTTGATATAAATATATGAAGGCCTTTAGGCTCTGCTAACTCTGGTTTGAATAGTAAGCATTCAGTGAACTTCAAAGATAAATGTAGTTAAGGTAAGAGTTTGTAGTCACAAAATCAAAGCACATTTGTTTTAAAAGTTTATGTAGACATTCTGACTTAGTATGTACATGGACACTCCATCTAAATCTTTTTTTAAAAATAGTTGGGGAAATATTTGTTTTGAATGTGAATAAGATGGACCAGAAAAACCAGTATGTTCCATTTATGTTGATAACCAAACTGGGGTGACTTTGATCTGGCATTTTGAGGTTTTTGAAGATAGTCATACAAGCATGAGCTTTCAAATATTGTGTAAATAGCTCAATCTATCATAGTTGAAAATCATGTTTTAAAAAAATAAAACAAAAATCTGATGTTGAATAATCCACACCCTGATTTAGTGCTCATGACAGCACTTAGATCCTGTTAACATTGCCATTTTATCTTAGCTTTCCTCAAAGTTGGTACATTATATTAGCTATGTGTTGTATGCTGATGTTGAAAGCTATGATAAGTTTTGGGGTCTCTTAAATCTTTTAGTATAAATCTAATATTTGTTGTCTTCAAAAATATCTAAAACCAGTAGGAAAAAGCCATATGGTATTCCAAACCACAAGGGAAATTATACTTCTTTTTATAAAGCATTCCCACCAGAAAAAAAGGGTAACCCTTCTGTTTATCATTATATTTTATGAGGTAACTTCAATGAAATCATGAAGTATTATCACATGAGCAGCAAAGGATAAAATCGCTTTTGCCAGGACCCTCAAAGGATAGGAAATTTGGGATATGGCACAATTGGAACTTATTTTCCAGGCTGTAAATGAGGTTCAAGATGTGGTATGGGTGAGTGACAGAAGGTTTCTTGCCATCAAAGAAGATGGGCAACACTTTCAAAACTTTTATGTGGGATATGAGGATATATTTTACATGCCCAATTCAGGAATTAAATTGCACTTTTAATACAGTTTTTGTTAATATTTTATGTGGGCTGAGTTTGTCTGGGTTTACTCAAATGTTCCAATGTGTGAAGGAAGTACCAGGAAACATGCATGGGGATCTCTCTGAAATACATATATAGGATGATGAGTTTTGGAGGAAAATTGATGAAGTCATAGCAAGAGTATTTTCCATCAGATGAAAAGTAGCAGTTCTGTCTGTTCATTTCCTTTGGAAAACAGAAGATCAAAGAAAATCTTTTAGTAGGGTGTTTTTGTTCAAATACAACAAAGACATTTTTATAATAATTTTGTTTCTGCTTCTTTCCATATGTTCCTTTGTTCATTCATCTTTGTGCTACGTGACAGACACTGCCATAATTATAGTAAAAGCAGTCAGCCTTTATATACCCTTATTGTGCCACATAGAAGATTGTGTTCCACAGCAATCTGTGGCCACAGGAAATCTCTGAGGGATGTGTTCACATTATACAGTTGAGGAAAATAACTGGAACTTGGCTATCTTTAGAAATAACTTTCTTAATGTCTGTTATATGTGTTATCTTTTTGTCATTATAACAAATACCTGAGAACCACCACATAGGTGCAGGGACTTTGTCTGAAAAGGAACAAAATATGACTGGAGTTAGAAAAATTATTACTTATTATGAGCAGTTTCATTGAAGTTCATGTTTTTCTTTATCTAAGAAAATCTTTTATTTCTAAATCACCACTAAGCCAGCTACAAATATTACCTCCTCATCATTTTTTAAGTGATTAGTATCTATAGAAACAGTGACTTAGATAAATTTTTCCTTCTTAAAACTTGATTGTTTGGAAACTGTCAATTTGTTAAAAATCTGAAATATAAGTATTCCTTTTCTCAGATAATTGTAAGATGACTCATCATTACTGGTGGGAATGTAAAATGGTAAACTCACTTGGAAGACAGTTTGGCAATTTCCTTCAAAACCAAACATATTCTTAAGTATGATCCACACTCTTTGATATTTATCTGCACATGAATGTTTTTGACAGGCCTTATTCATGACTGCTTGAACTGGAAGGAACCAATTAGAAGAAGACTGAATAAGTCTCAACTACTTTTCTGAGTTTCAGGGTACAAGAAGGGAGTCAAAAGCCAAAGACTATAATCTCCAATTGGAAAGCAGGAATGGCTTGGTGCTTACAAAAGAAGATATAAACAAAAAACGCCAATTGTGAAAGATTCCTTTTTGTCAAAAAACAGATACTTAAGGTAAAATCATAAAGATGCTGCTGTAACTAACATTCACTGAATTTGAAAGAATGTGATTCTTTTATTTTCTTAAGTTTCTGACTTCCTGATCTACTTTAGAGGAACCATGTTCAAATGTCCTTAACAGAAAATAGTCTGTATCTTTTGTCTACCCAGAAACTGGTAGAATTGTTTCTTTATTTGGCTTTCAAAAAACAAAATGAAACAAAACAAAATGAAACAGCCAGATCTCAATAAAATCAGCACTAGCTTATTGAGAAAGAGCGAGCAAGGCAGGGGGAGAGATTTAATACATTCATTACCTTCAACCTAACAAGCAAGGCACATTTTTAAAGGTTTTCATTGCCTCAGCTCCATCCTCAAGTTCTCTGGTCTAACATTTTGTTAACATTAAATCTTCATAAGCATAAGCTTTCTTTTCCCATGTAGGAAAAAGAAAAGTATTTATAATAATGTATTCGAAGTTTATAGAATATCAGATAATAGAAAATGAAGACAGTCTTTTTTGTTTTCATCCTCCTTAGAGTAAAAATATTTCAGTTTGTAGGTAGGGATAAACCAAAAAAGGTACACACATACCTTAACTAAAATCAAGAGTAGACAGTTACATCTTGGAAAAAAGTAAAAATTATAATTTATGTTTTAAAAAATTGAACAATAGAGACTTATACTTTTTCCCTAAAGAAATAAGGGGAAATATTGAGAGCAGAATGAAAGTGTCTTATGAGGTTAAAAAATATTCTTTGGAAGAAAAATTTGTATCCCAAATGTAGAATAAGGATAAATTATAGTAAAAAACTATAAAATGCAAACTTGGAATCAGCATAAATTGAGACTTTTTATCATTTTAAAGTAACTTTTAACCTAAAGTTCTTATACAACTTAGAAAAAAGTGAAGTAAATATGTTTCATATTATATAGACCAGAGTAATCCTAATTTTATGTGTATATTTTTATGTATGTATTTTATTTTTTTAGATTTATTTGTTCTAATGAGTTATATATGACAGCAGAATGCTCTTCAATTCATTTTACTCAAATGGAGCACAATTTTTCACATCTCTGGTTGTACACAAAGAAGGGTCACATCATTCATGCAATCATACATGTACCTAGGGTAATGATTATCTCATTCCACTATATTTCCTATCCCCACATCCCATACCTTCCTTTCCCTCCCCTTGGCCAATCCAAAGTTCCTCTACTCATCCTATGTCCCCCACTTATGCTAATCCATAAGTGGGGATTAGTATCCACTTATCAGAGAAAACATTTGGCCTTTGTTTTTTTGGGATTGGCTTACTTTGCTTAGCATGATATTCTTGTCTAACTCCATCCATTTATCTGCAAAAGTCATAATTTTATGTTCTTTCATTGCTGAGTAATATTCCATTGTGTATATATACCACAGTTTTTTTTAAAATTTTTTAAAACAAATGCTTTTTAAGTCAGTACGTACACATATGGAGCACAATTTTCTATTTCTCTTGTTGTAAACAAGATAGAGTCACACCATTTGTGTTTTCACATGTACCTAGGGTAGTGATGTCCATCTTATTCCACCATTTTTGCTACCCTCCATGTCCCCTCCCTTCCCATGCCTCCCCTTTGCCCTATCCAAAGTTCCTCCATTTCTCCCAAGCTCCTCACCCCCACCCCCATTATGTATCAGCATCCACTAACGAGCAAAAACATTAGGCCATTGATTCTTGGGATTGGATTAATTCACTTAGCATGATGTTCTCCAATTCCATCCATTTACCTGCAAATGTCATAATTTTATTCTTTTATTGCTGAGTAATATTCCATTGTGTATATATACCACACTTTCTTTGTCCATTCATCTATTGAAGGGCATCTAGGTTGCTTCCACAGTTTAGCAATTGTGAATTGTGCTGCTATAAATATTGAAGTGGCTGCACTACGGTAGTATGCTGTTTTTAAGTCTTTAGGGTATAGGCTGAGGAGTGGGTTGCCTGGATCAAATGGTGGTTCCATCCCAAGTTTTTTAAGGAATCTCCATAGTGCTTTCCAGAGAAGTTGCACCAGTTTGCAGTCCCACCAGCAATGTTTGAAAGTGCCTTTTTTCCCACATCCTCATCTGTACTTATTGTTACTTATATTCTTGATAACTGCCATTCTGACTGGTGTGGGATGAAATCTTAGAGTAGTTTTGATTTGCATTTCTCTAATTGCTAGACATGTTGAACATTTCTTCACGTATTTGTTGATTGATTGTATATCTTCTTCTGAGAAGTTTCTATTTAGCTCCTTAGCCCATCTATTGATTGGGTTGTTTGTTTTCTTGATGTTAAGTTTTTTGAGTTCTTCATATATCCTGGAGATTAGTGCTCCATCTGATGCGCGTGTCAAAAAAATTTGCTACTAGAATGTAGGCTCTCTGTTCACCTCATTGTTTCTTTTGCTGAGAAGAAGCTTTTTAGTTTGAATCAATCCCACTTATTGATTTTTAGATTTTATTTCTTGCACATTAGGAGTCTTGTTAAGGAAATCGGGCCCAGTCTGATGTGATGAATGTTTGGGCCTAATTTTTCCTCTATTAGGTGCAAAGTCTCTGGTCCAATTCCTAGGTCCTTGATCTGCTTTGAATTTTGTGCATGGTGAGAGAAAGGAGTTTAGTTTCATTTTGCTGTGTATGGATTTTCAGTTTTCTCAGCACCATTTGTTAAAGAGGCTATCTATTTCTCCAATGTATATTTTTGGCACCTTTGTCCAGTATGATATACCTGTATTTATGTGGAGTTTTCTCTGTGTCTTCTATTCTGTACCATTGGTCTACATGTCTATTTTGGTGCCAATACCATGCCATTTTTGTTACTGTAGCTTTGAAATATACCACAATTTCTTTATCCATTCATCTATTGAAGGGCATCTAGGTTGCAGGATATAAAATTAATATCCATAAATCAAATGCATTTCTATATATTAGCAATGAGTCCTTTGAAAGATAAATTAGGAAAACTACTCCATTACAATAGCTTCCAAAAAAATAAAATACTTGGGAATCAATCTAACAAGAGTGGTGAAAGACCTCTACAATGAAAATTACAAGACACTAAAGAAAGAAATTGAAGAAAATCTTAGAAGACAGAAAGACCTCCCATGCTCTTGGATAGTCAGAATCAATATTATTAAAATGGCCATACTACCCAAAGCGCTATACAGATTCAATGCAATCCCAATTAAAATCCCAAAGTCCTTTCTGATAGAAATAGAAAAGGCAATCATGAAATTCATTGGAAAAATAAGAGACCCAGAATAGTCAAAGCAATCCTGAGCAAGAAGAGTGAAGCAGGAGGCATCACAATACCAGACCTTAGACTTTACTACAAAGCTATAGTAACAAAAATGGCATGGTACTGGCACCAAAATAGACACGTAGACAATAATAAATAAATAAATTTATTTATTATTTCTAAAAATTTTCTGGTGGAATTTTTTGGATTTTCTATAGAATCATATAATCCTCAAATAATTATACTTTGAGCTCTTTTCTTATTCATATCCCTTTAATTTCTTTTATCTAATTGCTCTCACTAGGGTTTCAAGAACTATGTTTTGAATAGAAGTGGTAAAAGAGGGAATCCTTGTATTTTTCCAGTTTTTAGAGGGAATGCTTCCAATTTTTATTCATTTAGAATAAGGTTGGCCTTGGGTTTAGCATAGATAACTTCTACAATGTTGAGTTATGTTCCTACTATCCCTAGTTTTTCTAGTGTTTTGAATATAAAAGGGTGTTATGTTTTGTCAAATGCTTTCTCTGCATCAGTTGATAAAATCATATAATTCTTATCTTTAAGTCTATTTACATGATGAATTATGTTTATTGATGTTGAAGCAACCTTGTATCCCTGGAATGAATCCCACTGAATCATGGTGCACTGTTTTTTAATGTTTTTTGTATGCAATTTGCCAAAATTTTATTGAAAATTTTTGCATCTATTTCATCAGGGATATGGGTCTGAATTGTTTTTCCTCTATGTGTCTCTGTCTGGTTATGGTATCAGGAAGATACTAGCCTTATATGAGTTTGGAAGGGTTTCTTCCTTATCTATTTCATGGAATAATTTGAGGAGTATTGGTATTAATTTCTCTTTGTAGGTTGTTTAGAATTCAGCTGAGAATCAGTCTAGTCCTGACTTTTCTTGGTCAGTAGGCTTTTGATGGCATCTTATACTTCCTTTTTTGAAATTGATCTATTTAAATTGTATGTCCTCCTGGTTCAGTTTGAGTAGATGATATGCATCTATAAATTTGTTGGTGTCTTCAAGGTTTTTTATTTTGCTGGAGTATAAATTTTCAAAATAGTTTCTCTATTTCTGTAAATATCTTAATAAAAGATAAATATCCTCTATTGTAAGATATTTACAGTTTTGTTGCTGTAAACAGAAATGAATTTGGTTATCTTCTAGTATATATCCAGTAGTTTTGCATAAGAGTTTACAGTTTCTAATGATGGACAGACAGGGAATGCAGGGGGAGGGTATAGAATGTGATGTTTATCAGGTAGGATGTGAGAATATAGAGGTATTAGATTATAGGATGAGTGAGATGTGAATCAAAAGAAGTTGTCTGTTAGCAGGAAATAAATGAGGCAATTTCATTCAAGGCTCCCTGTTGCCTCTGCAACAGGATGGTATCTGTTAGCATACTTAGTAGGGATACCTCTGGTGCAACCAGGCCAACATGGACCTTCATGATGGTCTTCCAGTTCTTGGTTGTTGTTGCTAGATGAAAGCGGCCATGTCCATAATTGATGGTAGCAGTATTGTCAAGCTTGTATGTACCTTGATATTAGGCTTCCAGGCCCTAGTCAATATCCTTAGATGGAAGCTGCCTCAACTAAAGATGGAGACAGCAGTGGAGTGGAGGTAACCCCAGATATCAGTGAGTGCCTCAAGATGAAGGCAACTGCTTTCAGAGGTAGGGCTGGAAGGATGAGCTCTGCAATGGCATTGAGTGGCCTGTTTGGTGGTGGCACATGGTACTGCAATAGACTATTGTCCCTGTCAGTTGTCCATCATAAAGATTACCATGTGGAAAGGGCTATGGTGGTGGCTGCAGTGTCCCAAGATGGAGGTGGTTTGGGTGGGGTCTCTGGTTGGATAGGGAGCTGTAGCATGTGGGCGCAGTGTTCCTCCCCAGGCAGTTGTGACTGTTCCAAATCCTAATTATATTTTTATTTCACCTTTCAAACAGTTGCTTTTTTACTGGGAAAATCAGCTTATGTATCTTGGTTATATATTTTGCCTGAATTGAATAATTCAATATAACTATATGTTAGTTTTTTTAAATAAGATAGTTTAGTTCAATGTGCTGACCAAATCAAATGTTCATAATAATCATGCATTGAAACAAAGTTTAATATGATATACTAAGGTATTAGAGAATAAACCTTTGTTGTTAAATAGGTCCAGATTCCAGCTTGTTCTCTATCATTTACTGGTTATTCAATCCTAGACATTTTACTCTTACTCAATTTCATTCTTTCTGTAAAAAGGGAAATTGAAATGAACTTTGTAGCTGTGAGAAGTGAATGAGACAAATTGTAGGTGAAGTGATCAGATCTGACTGTTCTGTAGGAGGATTTCTATTAATGATAGTCTCTGTATACTCTTTTTTCCTTAAAGACTAAAAAGTAGTATTAATTTGTAAAAACACATGTTCACAGTTCAAAGGCCAAAAAAAATGTGAGGTTTCTTTCCTTGTTCCTTGTTAGTGAGAAGACTTTCTATTCGTGTACAGCATGAACAATTATGTGTTCTTTTTCTCTGTTATACATAGTAATGGTAAATCATATACAGAGTTATGCTCTGTATTTTTCTCTATCTGAACACATTAGGGATAGTTTCTTGATTAGTCAATGAAAAGCATCTATGTTTTTCTTTGCAGCAGTAAAAGAAGGATTAATATTTCTTCAGCAAAGTTGTGCAGTGGATGTTTACTGAGCCCTTGCCTGGTGAGGCTGTGTCTGGTCATGGTGATGGTCAGAGAAAAAGAGAGAGCACAGTTTGAATCTAAATTCCCTGCTTACCTGAAAATCTCAGCAGGTTCATTTATATCCAATGTATACCATAGGTATACAATAGCAGCATCTGCTCTACCAATTGTCCTTTGGGGTTAAATAAGGTATTGCATGTCAAGGTTTTAGTTCTATCCCTGGTATAGAGCAAGTGTTCTATAAGTGGTTAAGGCCAAAACAAGTATTATTGATTATACAAATAATTATTATCACCTCATCCTGTGCCAAATGAGTGAGGATGGCTTAAGATTGTGACATGTCCTTTTGAAATTAGAATCATCTATATAGAAATAACTAGGCCATTTCCTCCTCTCTAAAAATTGGAAAGCAGTCACCTTTGTGACCCTGAAGCATGTTTTAATTAGTATTTGGGCAAAGCTTTACTGAAGTCCTCCAATTTTTTTCCTTTTAAGCATTCTAAACTGTTACTAAGGTCATAAAAGTAGCAAGAAAGCCTGTTCCTACTCCGTTGTCTTCATTAAATGAATTTAAAATTAGTACAGTGTTAAAAACCATAAATAGGTTTCTAAAAGTCATTCTCTAATAAGGGAGTCACAAATTCATCAGCATTTGATCACCAAGAACTTGTTCTTTAATTGACTCAACTTATTTCCTTTTCCTTGGGACCAGGTTTGTACAGATGGAAAGAAGCTTAGCATGGAGAAAGGATGACTTATATAGGTACACTTTATAGATCATGAAAGAGAAAATTACACCTTGTTTTTGTCTTTTAAAATAACTATAATATTATACTTAATATAAAACAAATTTACAATGCATGATAACCCTTAACTTTATTAAAGATTATTTTTTAAGATATCTAAATTAAATTTGACAGTAATTTGAGATGAATTTCCTTTTGAAAATGGTATTTGGTATTGATGTGGCAGAAAAATCATAGAATGCAGAGTTTGTGTTGTAAACCACCCATTTTTGTTAAAGATTAAGATTTTCTGGAGAAAGGAGAATGACTTGGGAATAATCATGGGTTGTGTTTGCACATTCCAACATTACTGAGATATTATTAAACAAAGCCAAATAGATGTCACATTAATACTATTTAATACACAGAAATTCACATTATAGCAGTTTGTGTTTTAGGATTTTAGAAATCACATGTAATGTCATTGGTAAGATGGATAATAGGTTCATTTCCTGGAGACTATGGATTGCCTATGAATACAATAAGCCACAGGAAAAGTGTGGACTGTATCTACATCCAAACCAGAGAACCTCTCTAGAGCATTGAATTATTATGTCTCTTACCTCATCTTGAGATGAACTTGTGATATTGTCTGTTTCTAAAGGAAAAATATATGAGTGTAAGAAAAAATAAGAGCTCTAAACATCTTTTCTTTAGAGCTTAAGTTTGGAAAAGAGGACCAAAAGACAATTTTAGGTACAAAGTGAAGTTATATTAGACGATTTGCCAATTGATTAGAGTTTCATTTGAAACCTGAACCTAGATTTGAAGGGTTCAAAACCACACTCTACAACTTACTGTGAAGAATGACAGGGTTACTTAGAATTGTTAAGTCTGTGTTTGTTTCTGTAAAAAATGGGAATCTTTATGATAACAATGGTAGCTTACTACATTTAATTGTAATGATGATTAAATGACTAAAAAACACAAAGCACTTAAAACAGTATCTAGCTCATAATGTATGCTCTGTGGGAACTAGTTACTGTTCAATTTGAATATCTAAAGAAAATCTTTGATTTTTTTCATTTCTATTGAGGAAATATAAGAATTCATATTGGAAAAAGTCTTTCTGGGAAATCCTAAATCACATTCTTTTTGGAAACCTCAACAGTAACATTAATTACAATGACAAACGTAACAACAACCCAAACTCATACTTTAACACCAGCTCTGTGAAAGATGTATACACACTCTTTATTCCTCCATAATGTTTACAACTACTCTAGTATATGTTGTTATTCATATTTTACAGAGAAAGAAAATAAATCTTAATCATGTTTAATAATGTCCAAGTGATCACACAGTTAGGACTTGAAGGAACCAAAATTGAATTCGAAGATTGCTGTTTGCAAAGTTCATACGTAATATGTCGATATATCTGATATATTGTTCTGAATTGTTGAATTTGAAGATTGTATAAATAACAATTATTCATATTTTCAGTCATATTACTAAGATATATTTAATTTTAGTGTGGTTCTAGGAATGATATACACATTAAAGAATTTAAGAAAAAATAAGCTTAAATAGAAAATAAGATTTCAAAGCAGAAAGCCAATACCATAAAAGAATAGAAATTTTTAATGTAGACTTTAATCATGACATTTTATCACATTCTAAAACCTTAATATTTGGAAAAGCAAAACATTGAGCCTTTCTTTTAATGGAGATGTTGATAGCTATAAGGAAGACTCAAGTCTACTAAAAAATTCTATAAAATGCCTGAAGTTGAGTTCTCTGTTCCCTTGGAGTCATTAAGATGAAACCAACATTTCCATGGAATAGAACTCTTATTATTTAGGGACTATATCACAAGATAAAGAATACTGCAGTAGAAATGTAGGGCAAGATTCATACCCACACACACACATGCAAAAATAGGTGCTTACATGGGAAATTCACCTTTTAACTACCTTGGAAAATTCAAGTTCATCTACAGTTAATGTTTAATGTTCCTTTCACAAAAGTTCTTCAAGCAAAATAAATTTGTTTAGCTTCTTTATAACAAGATTCCAAGATAGCATTTTTCCAATGACTGACTTTGAATAATTTGCACAAATAAACAAGGCCACAAAACTTCTGTAACCTCAGTCTACAAGAAGTTTATTATACTCCTCACCACATTTATAAATATTGCTCTTTTTTGTCTTGACCTCTTTTACCACTTTAAACAAACTAACAGAATAGCATATTGAGGTTGCTTATATACAATATTATGAAATTTGAGAATTTCATAAAACTAATCTTTATGACTTTTCTTCAAGAGATTCTAAAACATTTTAAAGCTTTTAAACATGGATAACCACAGAATAATTTTTAAAAATTGTGGTACCTGAATGAAAACATATATTATAATATCATCACTAAACATATCTGGTGATGATGGAACAAAACATTCTGATGATTAAATTCATTCTTCATATTGCTATGGAATAGACACAAACATATTTTTTTAAGACCTTGAATGCTCATTGTTTGGCTCTATAAACTTACATTTCAGGCCTACTTCATGATTTCATGTCATTCCACCATAGACTTCAGGTAATATTATACTGAACCACTGAATCATTTCTGCTCTCACATCTATATTCCTTTGTATGTAATGTAATAGCTCTCTTTCTTGGTCTAACTCAGATATCATTTATCTGTGCCACCTTCTTAGGTTCCTCTGCAAAGAATGAATTGTGTACTTCTGTGTGTCTATTCGTAGTATAATTTGAGTATAACTCATTTCAAAGCCTGGCTTCCATTAGAAATGATGGTTAATGGATGGAGTTGAAGAATATCATGCTAAGTGAAGTAGGCCAATCTCAGAAAACCAAATGCTGAATGTACTAGTCGATAACTAGATGCTGATCCATCACGGGGGGAAAGACATGGGAACAATGGTGGATCTCTATTCACAAGGATGTAAGGAGGGAGGGGACATGGGGACAGTAAAGGTGGTGGAATATGATGGTCATCATAGTCCTAACTTTATGTATGACTGCATGTATGTTGTGATTCTATACAACGTACAACTAGAGAATTGATATATTATCCTCTATGTACAATGAATCAAATTGCACTGTTGACATGTAAGCCTAAATAGAACAAATAAATAAAATATGAAAAAAGAAAGAAATGATGGTGAACTGCTATAGAACAGGGATGTGTTTTCAGGTACTTTGTTCACCTACTATGACTAAGAAAATATATAATATATTGCTGAAAAATGTAGCTTGAATGGTTAAATGAAACTTAATATTTATTAAAGGATAGAAAGCAACATTGTATATGATAATGGGGCCACTTCATAAGAAGGCATAATGATCTTAAGTGTATATGTTCTTTATAACAGGGCTTCAAAATTCATGAGGTGTAAACTAATATACTAAAAGAAGAAATTGGTAAATTTACAATAATACTTGGAGACTTTAACATTTCTTTTTCAGAAATCACTAAGAAGCAGTACAGAAAATAATAGATATATGACATATTAATATATATTTCCATATATGACTAGAATAACTATTGATTTGATATTGATAAAGTACATTCTACCTAAGAAAAGCAGAACACACATTCAAGTGTACATAGTCTATATATTACCAAGAAGACAATACTCTGTAATAAAAATAAGTCTGATAAATTTAAAACAATTGGAGTTATATAAACTTTGTTCTAATCAACATTGAGTTAAACTATAAATCAATAACAGTAAAATATCTGGAAACTGCCCAAATATTTGGAATTGAATGACACATTTCTAAATAATCCATAAATCAAAGTGAAGTCAAAGTAAATTTAAACCTATTTTGAACTGACTACAATTTAAAACATAACCTATAAAAATATGCAAGGACACAGAGAGAACAATACTCAAAGGGAAATTGATGACATTGAGAAAGAATTGCACATGGAGAAAAGATCGATGAAGTCAAAAGTTGTTCATTGACAATATCAATACCTAACTTGAACTGGATTATATATCTAAAGGTAAAACATAAGCATTTTAAAAGAAACACAGGAGGATATTTTTGAAACCTTGAATTAAGCAACATTTGATAGAACACAAGCCATCAAAATTAAAAACTTCTGGTCTTTGAAAAAATTGCTAAAAAATACACACAAGATGCAGACAAATTTTGTAAAAACTATATTTATGATTAATATCTTTCTTCTACAATATAGAAGAATCCTCAAAACTCAACCATAAGAAAACAATTTAATTTTAAAAGGGCGGAATCTTTGAAAAGATTCATCACAGATACCAGGATGACAAATAAACATGGAAGGAATAGAAGGATGTGCCATATTATAGATTGTCAGAGAAATGCAGTTAAAGCCATGGTGTGATACTACTGGATACTCACTAGAATTACCAAATCTAAAACCAAACTAAGACAAAGAAAAAATGAAATAAAAAGATAAAATCGAAAAGACTAAATGTTGGCATATGTGGAGCCAGTGAGGCAACTCTAACACACGGCTGTTGAGAATGCCGATTTGTATAGTTCGGAAAATCATTGGTCAGTTTCTTGTAAAGTTAAGTATAGAATTATCTATGATCAGCTATTCCACTGATAGACATTTGTCCAAGAGAAATGAGCACATATGTTCACACAGAGCCTATACTGGAATGTTTATAGCAGTTTTGTACATAATTGTCCCACGCTAAAAGTAATTGAAATGTCCATTAACTGGCAAATAAATGAAACATTGTGGTACAGTCACATAAGGAAATTTTACACAGCAAACATAGATATGAAGTATTGAAACTTGTATATCATTCATGAATTAAAAAATAATTATTCTAAGTGAAAACTACTTGGGAACCAAATGCCATATATTCTATTATTCCATTTATATTTGGTATCTAGAACACTCACATCTATAGAGAAACAACAAATACATTAGTGGTTGCCAGGACCTTTGATGGGAAAAGGCAAATGAATAAAAAGGGACATGCAGGAGCTTTTTGGAATGATGAAATTATTCCATAATTTGATTGTGATAGTTTCAAAATTTTTCATATTTGTCAAAATTTATAGACTTGTATGTCTAAAAATGCTGAATTTTATTAATGCATATATTCTTCTATACACATGATATGTGTTCAGTTCTAGTCATTAGTATTTAAATGCTTTAAAATTATAATATACTATTATTTTCTGTATCTATTTAAGCTACAAGTTCATATAAATATATTCTCTTTAACATTATTAATAAAGGAAAAATAAAATTGCACTTTTACTTAAAAATCAACATGCTCTTTGCTTTGTTTGAAATTTAGTTGCACTGAGCAGTATTAAAAACAATCCAATTCATCAATGAATTGTCAGTTTTAATATGTGATGACAGCCTGTCAATAGACAAGACAGTAAGAAAGCATTTTCATTACTAAGTTGACATTATGCCTCAATGAATCCTGTGTTTTGATGACAGTCATTCTTTGCTGTTCAACCAGCATGTTCTATTTGGAAGTCAGTACAAGACACATTATAATAAAGGTCATTGGTTTTAAAACTCTCTGCCCTTTTGTGTTCTTTTCACTTTTAAATGGAAAATGCAACACAATTTCTCACATTCAGAATCGTATTATATTTTGACTATTTTGCTAAGTATCAAATATTTTAAAACTGTGCAAAAATCTATTTCCTGTCTAGTACAGATAATTAATAGGCACTTACTTTTTGCTATATCACCAAATTGATTTCCAAATAAAGTGAAAACTTAATAATTAAAGGTGATTTCTTTGATTTAGAAAGATTGCTTAAATTTTCAAAGCTCTGGATTTAATAAAATAGGCTTGATTCCAAATCTTAAAACATCATGTTATATGTAAAATTAATATTATAATTTACATGTTATATGTAAAATTAATATTAACCAGAATAGGAATTATCTATACGTGATTTTACACGAGACTGTATTCCTTTCAGTTCTGAATTTCATGCCATTTTGTTGCTATCATGGCTTTAGTTAGATTTTTCATTGCTGTGGCCAAAAGGCGCTCAGGTTTCAGAGGTCTCAGTTCATAGATAGCCAGCTCCATTGCTTTGAGTATCCAGTGAGAAAGAACATCATTATGGAGCATGGCAGAGGTAAACAGGTCAGGGCATGGCAATAGGAATAAGAAAGAGAGAGATCTGCTCAGCAGGGACAAAATATGAACCCCAAAGGAGTACCCTCAGTGACCACCTCCTCCATTCACAGTCTACCTACATATGGTTAGCACCCAGCTAACCCATATCAGTTGATTAATCCACTGATTAGCTTCCAACTCTCATACCTAACCATTTTGTCTCTGAACGTTCTTATATTTTCTCACTCATGAGCTTTTGGGGACACCACATATTTAAACGACAACAATCACCAATAATCAACTTGCTAATCAAATCCTACCTTGGATTCGATTAATTACTTTTTGCCTGAAGTCACTTTGATGGAAACTCCCAATAATTCCATTTTAATTAAAGTTACAGGAGGTTGTTCTTGTTTATTTCTTTGCCAGAAAATGGAAGGCAAATCCAAGTAGTCTAGGGAGATAACTTTTCAAGTGACACTGACACTTTGAGATGAAAATTATGCCACTATAAAGCTCTAAGGACAAGGGCAATTATATATTGAGGAGAATGAGATGCTGATGTAATCCTAGAGAAATTTCTTGAGAATGAAATTCTCACCTAAAAACAAAATAAAAAAAAATGCCCGTATATGACTGAAGAAATATGTTATATAATAATGTTCTAACAGATGATTGAGCAAGTCAAGGTGGTTTTGTGGCTATTTTCATGTTTAACAGCATAGACTTTGGACAGAGAAGGACCTGGAAATCTTCCACTATACAAACTTGGCAAAATCATTTTTCTGCCCTGAACTGCTGTGTTGGTGATGGTGGTGGTGGTTGTCTTCTTCCTTCTCCTCCTCCTCCTCTTTCTCTTCTTCCTCTTCCTTTTCTTTATTGTGATACTGGAGATTAAATATGGAGACACTATTACTGAGATATGGCCTCAGCCTTTTTTTTTTTTTTTAGCCCAGGGTCTGGTTTAAATTTGTGATCTTCCTGCCTCAGCCTCCCAACTAGAAGCATGCACCACACTGCCCATAGAGCTGCTGTTTCTTGATGTGTGTGTATCAGCATTTCCCTTACGTTTGCTGTTTGGCTAAAGGTCTACTCCTAACACTGTAGAATGTCTAGCTTCTTTTCAAGTTCTACCTCCAGTTGTTTTTAGAGACCATGGGAATATTTCAGAATGTGTTTACAAAGAGAATTCATATGTTTTTTTCCCTTCAGCTTTTTCATGAATAAATATCATTGCAAATGACATGACCTTGGTGAGATTCCTGTTGGTGCCCTTTGTAGGTCTATTTGTTCCTGTTCTGCCCCACTACTCTGTTTTACTCTCCTCTTTGTGGTCCTCTATACATATACATATGTACACACATATTCACATATATATATTCGTAACACACACATATATGAAATAATCAGATGAATCAATTCCCAATGGTGCCAGTCTACTGGCTTGCTAATAAAACTACACTGAGTCCTAATTGAGACCCAGTCAGGATACATGCTAGGTATAAAACTAGAAATAAGCATTCATATTATACAGGCTTTTATGAAGATTAATGAGACAAGCTGGGCGCGGTGGCTCAAGCCTATAATCCCAGCATTTAAGGAGGCTGAGACAGGAGAACTGCGAGTTCAAAGCCAGCCTCAGCAACGGCGAGGCACTAAGCAACTCAGTGAGACCCTGTCTCTACATAAAACACAAAAATAGGGCTGGGGATGTGGCTCAGTAGTCGAGTGCCTCTGAGTTCAATCTCCAGTATCAAAAAAAAAAAAAAGATTAATGAGACAATTTATGTATAGTTATTATTTCTGTGTTTCAACGGTTGCTTATATGTACTAACTTATTTAAACAGGTAGCAGTGCAGGCTAGGCAGAATTATTGTTTCACAGATGGGGCAACAGAAATTTAGAGAAATTTGTTCAAATTGAACAACCAATAAATCTAGCCAGCAGAATTTGAAAACCTGTCTGCTGTCATCAATAGCTGAATTAGTATAATCTATTTCTTCTCTCTGATATTTGATTCAATGTTTAATAATGTAAATTATATGTAAATCTGTGGTTGTTATTACTTATATATTACCAAGAGGCTATGAATGCCCAAATTTAATATTTTGTTGAATTTATGTCATGATTATTCAAAAATGTGTGTCTGGAAGAATATTGGAAAAATTGTGCATGTCTATCAATTGAAGAATACTTCAGTATATTGTAGTATTGAAGAATATTTCAATATATTGTGGTATCCACATAATGAAAATAATAATCATTGTATCAGCAAAGTTCTTAGCATGTGGTTTGTAGATCTTCAAGGTCTCCAAAATCTTTTTTTTTCAATGCTAAAGTTATTTTCATAATTATCTTATTTTTAATTTTCACTTTTGACATTCATACTGATAGGCCTAAAAGCACTAGTGATTGTTACCATATTATAAACCATTCCAAAATTTAGTTGCTTAAAACAACAGTTCTTTTACTTAATATTTGATAGGTCAGAAATTTGAGAGTAGCTTGGCTGGGTGGTTCTCTTTAGGGTTTTTCACAAAACTTAGGTGCTGAACAAAGCTAAGTAGGATGAAGGTTGCACAAAACTGAAAGACCCTTTCCAAAATTGTTCTATTTGTAAGAGCAGCAAGATGGGGCTGGCTGTTGGTAGGACATCCCTGTTCCTCCCCTATTGGGCTCATCATGGGACTGTTTGATTGTCCTCCTATCATGGTGGTTAGGTACCTGTTAAAGTCTTTTGTGATCTATCCGCTAAAGATTCACACCCTTACTTTGGCTACATTTTATTGGTCACATAGCTCAGTCATACTCAATGTGTTTCTACTTTTAGGTGGAAACAGTAGAAGATCAGGAGCATTGTGGGTAAATTTGTAGGCTTACTGCCACACTAACTTAATCTTCTTGCACCCAGCATGAATGGAAGCAATGGCATCCAGTAGAATAATAATTATTGTATTTTATGCAACTCATAAAAGTCCTTAAAATACGTTGTTTAGATTTGACCATTTTGAACATTTGATAAGTGGCACATTGTAATTTTTGCTTATTTATCCTCTTTTTTGTATTTCATTAATTTCTACAGTAAGGTTTTCATTTCCTTCCCTATGTGTTTATTAGACTGATATTCTTACCTCTTAAGGTAGCTGTTTTTCCTTTTTACTTTTCAGCTTCATTCTAATTTTAATTTTAAAAATACAACTTTATTTCTAAATATAATTTTAGGTACAAACCACAAAATATGCTGCATTTTCATTATAATTCTATTCAAATTATTCCTAATTTTTGCTATGCTTTCTCTTGTGACCTGTGGGTTGCTTGGATTTATAAATTTTTAAACAAATGGTGGTTCTCATTTATTGTATATTTCTAATAATAATTTTATAGTTTGTAAACACAATGTGTCTACTTTCATAGTCTTCTGAAATTTGTTGAAATTTTATGGTGTGAAAACTTTAGACAAAATAAACTAATCAGACCTTATGTGAGCAAAGAATGATTTGTAACTGGGCAGCCCTTGGAACTGGAGGTGAACTCCACTTTGCAATGTAAACAGTATTTACAGACAGCAGAAGTAAAGCACAACAAAACTTGAGCAGTCACAGGTAGGCCTTTGCCTTGTTTGGGCACAGTCAATGTTTGGCTGCCAGTGAATAGCTAAGATCCAGCTATTTGTAACCAACAGTATACACATACTTTTAAATTATGTTTCAGTTTGTTTAGGTTTACTAATTTAGATTGCAGTTTAAGTAGGAACTCAAAAGACAGAGATAGCATCAGCACAAATCAAACATTTGTCAAGGGATAGTCATTTTTTGCAAGTGTTTTTTATATTTGCTTGGGAGGGAAATGCTCTTCTACAGTTGAGAGAAGAATTCTAAAAATGTTCATCACTTCTTGTCTTAATCTGGCCAATTAAACATTTTATATCTTTCCTGAAGATTGTTCCCCTTCTCTCACTTCCACTTATTAATGAGTATGAGATTTCCACTTGGTTTTAGATTTATTTCCCTTTATATTTAAACATCTTTTGTTTTGCTTTTGTATTCTCACGAAGATATGTGGTAATGTGAATACCAACTTAAATGTAGTACATCTTTCTGGTGAATTGAATGCTTCATAATCGTAATGTGGCCCTCTTTATTGCTAATAATTTTGTTGCCTAAAAGTGTAAATGGTCTTTATTTACAAAACAATATACTCTCTATTCATCTTTTAATTCCATTTCAACATTTTAATGCTCAAACTTTTGTGTCCTTTGGTTGTAGTTATGACTCTTTAAAACAGCACATAGTAAAATTTAGTGTTTTAGCAATCTAACAACTCATATTTTATAATAAAACAAGGCTATGTACACATAATTACTATATTTGGATTTAAGTCTAACGTTTTGTGTTTTATTGGCCTATCTCAGATGAATATTTGCAGTTAATTTTCATTGGATTGGTGTACTAATCTTTATGATTTTTTTTCTCTTTCCTCACTTAAACACATACCAAACAATTCATAAATATACAAACTTGTAAATGGTGGTTAATCGGGAGAATAGAATAAGAATTGAAAGCTAAAGAGGGACTTCAAATTTTCTTTATTTTTGTTTGGTTTTATTTTTTTAACTATAATAAGCCTATATTTATATCATCTTTTTGAAATTAGAACTGCAATGATTCTTCTAAAAATAAGTTTTGAAAAAGGTATAGAGAAACAAATAGAAATTACTTTTTACTCTAAAACTTATCTTTAACTTTTCCCTATTTTTCATTTTCTTGTGTGCTTAACAGTGTAAATATCATTTATATAGCCAAACCACTTAGAAAGATCATTTAGGTTTTTACAATATGCTTCTCAGTGTTGTATTGAGTGTTACCTATGCAAGTTGACTTTGTTGGACATAAGGACTCCAGAACTGCCCTGGCCTGTGTGTGACTTCTTGTTTTCATTAAGTAAGTGAATAGCTTGTAGTAAATGCTATACGGGAAGAAAGAGTGGAGGAGTGAAGAGATCAGGAAAGGAGATGATTCTTTTTGACCTTTTGTCAAGTCTTGTTACATACGCGGGCCTTACTTTCCTCATCTGCAAATAAAAGCTGACCAGAGTAGGATGATTTTAAGGCCTTAATAAACCATAAGTACATAACTGTGGAAACATTTGGAAGCCAGGCAGTCCAATTCTTTCACCTCTGCCCCTTCCCAGCTATGTGATTTGATGGTTACCAAATTTCTCTGGAACATGTTTCTTTTTTTATAAAACCTGGATTATTCTGAGATGTAAATAATAAAGCACTAAGAAAGGACTTAAATAAGTGCTATTCTGTAGTGTATCCTACTATTATTCTTATTTACTAATGTACAGTATGAACCCAGCAATTAGCATTTTAGAACATTTTATTGTGTAATGGATTTTACAAGTGTTCTTCTTCCCCAAATTAATAAAATATGATATATTAATGTATCATACAGAACATTTTTCTGTAAACGTTACAAATCCTTAGGCATCTATGACTGTATTAAGTATTTAAAATGTTTACACATTTAAACAGTGGTATAATCTTACAAACAATGCTAAACAGTATGTTGGCAAAGGTAGTATAAAGAATTAGGAAAAAGCAAACCAAGTAATAATTAAATATAAAATTTGAGGCTAAAACAAATCAATTTTCTGTCTTCAGATATTTTATCTATGTCATTTCTTATTCTGTCTTGCAGTGTGACAATTGCAATAAATTTTACCGTAAAGTGGTCAATTCAGATTTGAAGGTCACTTTGGTAATTGGAGGTCTCCCAGGGTGATGGCAATTGGAAAGCACAACATTTTACTTTCATGAGTGCAATGATTTAGGTCTTTGACCTCTAGTTGGTTAAGCATGATATATAGAACATTTCACTTCTGATATATGCAAGTGAAAACCCGACAAGAAGAAAAGGCAGAATGCAGATTTAAACCACTGCTTAAATGATTGATAACATCACTTTGAAATACTTTAGAGGGAGAAAGAAAAAGAAAAAAGGAAGGAAAAGGGAAATCAGAAAGAAAAGAGGAGAAACAGAAGGAAGGAGAAGGGGCAGAAGGAAAAGAGTTGTCAATTTGCTTATTTTTCTTTCTGCATAAATGGCATCCTAAAGAAAAAAAAATATTTTGAAAGGAATTTAATGTAAACACGGACAGCTGTTTTAGAGATTGTAATGTGTAAGTTTGAAAGATATATCATGAAAACAGAATCCATGCTGAAATGTCAATTTTATAGCTCTAAGAGAGAGGTCCTAAGGTTTAGAAGTTAAAAGTAAGTTAACTCCTTGCTTATTTGAACATTAAACTGTCAGCATGGAAATAAGTTTAAAACTTATGATGTCCCGAAAATATAGTGCTAAATGAAGTCTGAAGACCCATTAACCTGCCTGAGACACAAACCAGGAACTATTATATTCTGCAGTTCATTGTGTATTCTGGGATTTTAGAACAGTGCCCAAGCCATTAAGATGCAGAGGATGAAGCTGAATAATATCACTTCCTAAAGATAATAATAGCTATTTTTAGTGCTCATTTACCAATTGTATGCATATAGGAAGTGAAATACTTGCTTGCAAGGAGCCACTATCCTTCAAAAAAATTTTATAATAGTAATGTAGAACTTAATTTAAACAGATTGACTGATAACCACATTAATAAATAACTACATTTAGATGGTAAACACTAGAAAAGCAATTCTGGAAATTTATTTTGTACTGAAATTTTTTAGATTGATCATCTTAAATAATTTTACTTAATACAATAAAAAATTAAATTATATTTCTTAGGCAATGAATGTGATCACTTTTGCAGTTAAAATGTTTCTACTTATTTAATATGTTAATGCAGCATACATTTAAAAGCTTCACTAAAACATTTATCTATTATATTAAAATGATAAATTTGATTATTTTGGTTCACATTTGAAGAGAAATGAACTAAAATCAAATAAGAGACCAAATAAGCCTACTCCTTTTTGAGTATAAAATTTATGAAAATATCATTTTTCTAAACCTACTGTTTGTGGATTTTTAAATTCAAATGTGAAAGATATCCATTTTTGTTCCACAACACTCTTTTAAAAAGTGTGCTTTTAAAAGGCTACACTAAAACATTTGAGTAAGACAGTAAGGAGTACAGATTTGGATCCCATTCTAGTGGTAGTCTCACTCTCATGGTATGGGATAAAATAAGACAGCTACAGCATACTTGTTCTTCATTGAATTTACAAGCAGCCTGTAGGGAAAGAGATGCTGTAGATAAAGAAACATAATGAAAGATAGCCTAGTGTATATTGAGGTGCCTCAATATATGACACACTCAATACATTAGGTAAGGCAAGAAGGGAAGGGATCAAACCAGGCCAGAGTGATGGGACCTAAGGTGGACTTTGAAGAAGAAACATCAGATGTTCTCCTCAGCCATTCTAGTGAGACAGACAAGGAACTGGCCTTTGATTTAATCCGGTCGTGGGAGATATCGTCAAGTAAAATGTGGAAAGACATACAATAACATCCGAGCTTCCATTACATTAGTCCCTGTGTACTTTGGTGGATATCTTGAAGCAAAATATCAAGACTAGAGCATGGGTAAGTAACACTATTACAATTTTAGTTCAGTGAATGACTTTTTGCCATCCTGTAATTTTCTAATAAATTGCTCATTTTGTATGGGCAAAACACACATTTCTTTGCTTTTGCATTTTGGCATATCCTATCATTCTAAAAAGTTTCCTACATCAATATTTCAAAAGATGCATGTAATAAAACTAGAAAAAACAAAATGACTAAAAACAAAAAAATTAGAAAAAAAAAGAAAAAATCCTTGTGTAATTACATTTACAAAATAATGTCTATGAACTCCAATGCACTTTTTCAGCTTATCCTAAGTCCCATTTAAATTTGCATTCTCTTTTAGGGAAAATATATTTTAGCAATAATTTGGCATGGAATTTTAAGAACAGTGCCATAAACCCCACCCCGCAAAGTGACATGAATTTAGGGACAATGGGTACAATAGTTTTAGCTCCATGTAAGCTGAGAACACCTTAGAAAACAACTATTCTAAGTATTATGACTTATACGAATGTGAAATTTAATGCTTCACTGTGTGACATTACACAAGTGACCTAACTTTAGTGCTTGTTTTCTCAGTGTTATAAAAGTATAAGAATTGAAGTTACCCCATGAGCTTGCCATCAGGGAAAAATGGAATAATCAACATGACACACGAAGCTTAATATCCTGCACATACCAAGTTATCAGTAAATATTAATGCTTGTTAATTTTGTTAGGCTATAAATTCTCAATTTGATTGTCTTCTAAATTTGACACAAATATCATTACAAATGGAATATTTTAAAAAGTCAACATAACTATTGTATTAGCTTTTTGTTGCTCTTACCAAAATACCTTACAAGAACAATTTCAGAGGAGGAAAAGTTTATTTTGGCTCATTTTCAGAGGCCTCAGTCCACAACTGACAGGTTCTAAGGCAGAAACATCATGTTGAAAAGGCATAGTGGAAGCAAGCTGTCATCTAATGGCAGCCAGAAGGCAGAGAGCAAGACAAGGAGGAGCCAGAGACATACACAGTCCACAAGGTCATTCCTTCAGTGACCTACTTCCTCCAACCATGCCCATCTTCCTCCAGTTACCACCTGGTAGTCCATTCAAATTACTAATCAATTAAATGAATCCACTGATGAGGTTACAGCCCTCATGATTCAATCATTGCCTGAAGCCTACCTCTAGAATTTGCTGCATTAGGAATCGTGTTTTTATTACATGAGTTTTGAGGTGGAGAGACATTCCAGAACCATAGCACCTGTACACTTCAAAATGTCTCTACCATTGTCTGTTAAGAAGCAGGTGAAGTAAGTGGAAGCAACACTACTCTTCTGTCCTCTTGTTCCTGTATCCATTTTCCTACATGTTGACTTTCAGGAGAGAGGGATATTGGTTAAAATTCTTCTCATGTTTACATTTTTCCATCCAGGATTCAGAATTCAGAATAAAACCATGGGTTTCATTATACCATTTTAGTGCCATCATGGAAATTGTAGTGTATAGTTACTATACCCAAATTGTAGTTCATTGGACAGCAGCATTAGCATCACTTGAGAGCTTGTCAGAGATAACTATCATGGCTTCCCCTAATACTTGCTGAATCATAATATGCATTTTAATAAGATCTCCAGTTGATTCTCTTTGAACATCAAAGTTTGTATTTTATAAGTTTACTAGATAATGCAGATTGCTGGTATTGAGAAATGGGAGTTTGTGCTGAAAAGGGTGGCTGTTTAAAAGTTTTGCCTTCCTAATTGCCAAATAACCAAAGGCAAGTGATTCTATATTTTAATCTATCTGAATTAGAGAATGCTATTTCTGCCCTACAGAAGTACATATCCAATATTGAGTCAAGTCATATCCTCTTTTTTCCCCTCTCCTCCAGTGATATCATCATCATTTTAATCACAGAACTAAATGTTGGGTTACATTTTTCTTTAGCAGACACTTGTATCATGCAAATTTTGCCCCAACAATTTCCTACTTGGCAGATGTTGTACCTCCAACCACTCCCAAACACAGTATCAACAAATAGTCATTTTGTTTTATCATTTGCTCTATTGTGTTAGGCACATTTTTGTGTTCTCTAATTTTTTTATAACTTTTAGTTCACATTAGGCACTGCTGAGGAATTGGAAAATTCAATGAACAGTTTTAATTTTAAAAATAGCTATAGATTGGATTGATGGTGTGCAGAGATGAACTGACTATGCAATTCTTTGACATTACAGTTCCAATCTTTTTTTCTATCAGATGCCATCAAGGTCCTGCCTTTCCTTTCACTTGGTTTTGTGATTCTGGCTATTTTCCTCCTTTTCCTACAGACTACTTTCAGTCATTTTCATCCTGTTTTACCCGTGCTGTGTTTCTAATTTGATATTATTACCCTCTAACATATTACCTAACTTCAAAGTTCATCATAGATGAATAATTAGTTCTCCCCAAATGTACTTTAGTTGGTGGAACACCTTGTTGTCTAGAAAAGTGCTATTTTATGAATATTAAACATAAATGTCAGACATATTGATGCTAATGATTTCATGGGCCAGGAAGTTTATTAGCAGGAAAGGGATTAAAGTTCAGTTTTGCAATGTAGACAAGTGATACAGAGTCAAAGGTTAGAAGACAAAGGCAAAAATGTGGTAGAAAAATCTCACATAAATTAACCAAAGTAGAAATGTTTGTATTTTAATAAGGTAGAAATAGAAATTGAGACATTAAGTCTATAAACCTATGAAAGAGTATTCTTAAAGATTTTTGCGACAGCATTTTTCTGATGACTCAAAAAGGGTTGCAAATAATGAAGTATAACAAACCTAGAGTTTCTTATGCTCTGGTAATATAGCAGGACAAGGTTTTGAGGATAAAGGTTCTTCAGGTGTCCACAGCCTCAGTGATGTTCTATTCTCACACATTTTTTTTTCCTTATATTATATCATCCCCAAGGAATCAATTACCACCTATATTCAGATAAATCATAATTTATTTCTCTAGTGCTGATATTTCCTTCACTACCAACATAGAATAATCAATTGCCTCCTTGACACTTCAACTTTGATGTTTCAAAAAGTCATTGAAGTCAGTCTATCCAAAACTGATTTATAATCCTACCTTCCAATGTATTAGGCTTTAGTGTTCTCTAATTCAGCAAAAGCCCTCTTCATACAAACAGATGCCCATACTAGATGCCCAAGACTCAGTCCTGAATCCATCTACTCCATCTCTTCCTGTATTTACTCCATTACCGAGTGCTTTTGTTATCAGTTAAATGTGTCACCAATTGGCCCCTGTGTGTCCCCTCTACCCTCACTTACTCTATCACACATTCTCAACTGGACTATAAAACCTCCTCTTTTTGTACACACGTCTTTTCCCTATCCTGCTTCTTTCCCACTTTATAACCAAAAGGTTTTGTGAGAACTAAAAGAGATAATACTCTTAAAGCACTTATCACAGAGACAGAAACACAGAAAATGTTCACAAAATGTTAAAGAGTTTTTAACTTTGCTTATATTTCTTGGGTCAGCTGGCAGTTTGCTGCATTTGCTAAGTGCCTGAATATGATACCACAGTGCTTCCTGGTTTTTCTCAGGGCAATAATTCAAATTCATTCCAAGGTTCTTGACATATATACTGTTAAATAGGTTTTACTTCACTGGATCAGATAGATTTAGACATTTATCGACTTCTTTCTTCTCTGTGGCTTTTTTTCCTATTTTTGTGACTCTGGAGCTTCCAGTATTTTAAAAATCTGTGTACTCTATTTTTTTAAGTTGATGTTTTCTTCTTCTCTCCCATTTACCTCTTCACATTCATATGTTTCAACAATTATGGAAGAGAATATTCTCTGATGCCTTTTAGTTTAGGATTAAATTCTAGGTTGGGTATTAATATTTAAAAATGAATGATGAAAAATATTGATACCATGATTTTTTATACATTACCACTAAATTTTTCCCTTGGTTGTCTTAGCATTGAACTTTACTATTTATCTTGTTTAAACATTTTTTAATGTGGGCAACATTACCTTGAACAATTGTATAGTAAAAATAATTATTGTTTAAAGGCTCAAAACTATTCATAGATGTCCTAAATTTTATGAATTGAAATATCTGTTTAATAGATAATTAAACTTTTTTTTTTTGCAATTTTAATACCTGATATTTTAAAATAAGTTTTGGTTGTAAAGGAGTTGATTTATAATTCCAATCAGACATGAGATTATGCAGTCATTATAATTAATAAAAATTTATTATTGCATTTGAAGATTGGCTTTTACCTTTTCTCCCACAATGCACCTGAGGTTTGTTGGTAAGATAAATGCAGTCTCTCAGGGCCTGCTACTTAATTAGAAGTGTTCATTGTTTTAAGAATGCTATAAGCTTATAGTTAATACTGCATAATTTATGACATTTTACCCCATCATTAGCAATAATTCCACATAACCAAAATCAAATATTTTCTCCCTTGCTCTTGTGACTAGCTATTGGTTTTTCATTCTATTTCTACATATAGATTTAGAAAGAAATTTGTGCCAGTTGAAATTTTCTGAGAGTGGCAAATACTTGAGTTTGCCATTTCCTTTAGTTTCTTCCCTAAGTGAATGTAGAATCTATTCCAAAGGTATCTGCTATGCTGGTTTTGAGTTTAAAACTATTAGCATGATTTAAAAGGGAGTGGTTGATGATATTTTGTTCTAGTTTCTACAGAAAGAATTCAGCTAAGATTTTGCTAGCAATTGAGAGCAGCGCAATGCCATCATAGTTGCTGTAGTTAGATTTCCAGCTTTTTTATGTGATAAAACATATATCTCATGACTGATCCCAATTTATCATTCAACTTGGAGTACCTTGTGAGTTTGATTTTGCCTTGGTATTCAAACTTTCATTTCACAATTTTTTATATATATGGAGCAAGATCTTGCCAATGGCATATTGTACATAAGTTAAACCGTCACTGCCTCTGGAGTTTTAAGGTATTAAAAACACTATATAAAATGCCAGGTTTCACAGTAGGAAGTTTACACACCTGGAAGGTGCTCATCTATGAGTTGCACAAAAGTCATAAAAGTCAAGACAGGTGTTATTATTTTGGTATACCAATGTCTTTTAAATTTCACAGCAGCTATAACATATTCAAAAATGTCCCACACTTATAACCAATTGACTTTCTGAATAGTCTTTTCTATATTTTAGTTCCTTGATTTATTAACGTGATTCCTTGTTTTCTCAATGCAAAAGAGTTCAGCATGCCTGAAAATAAGCAACTTATTTTGCTTTAGGAAAAGACATCAAGAGTTATTTATTGTACTTTTAAAATTGCAATCTTTTCAGACCGAAAAGATTGAAAGGTGGAAGGAAGAATTTTGCTTAAGCTAAAGTGAGAGTGATTAGACTGTTTACTGTGAAGGCACTAAACCTGCAACAATGCTTGCTTGCTCCTCAGTCTCTCAACATGTATTAAATACATAGTAAGGAAAAGGAGGACTTTTAGAATTCTGCAATGTCAGTTTTCAGTTATTCATGATCAAATATGATAAAAAGTTTGTTTATTATGAGATGAATCAATTGTCATATCCTAAATAAAGTGGAAAATACTATTCAACAGTATTCCTATTTTCCCACCCTGAACACATACCTGTATACCCAAGGAAAGTATTTCACTTTTCTCTTAAATTAGAGGTTTTCTTTTAAAATAAACTGGGCCATTTATTCATCTATGGAACGTTAAGTTTAAAATAGTGCAATACCGCTTTATCTAAGTAGCCTCCCTCAGAAATTCCTTAAAGATCATATTAAGTCTATTCAGGCTTCTGATGTGCTCTGAAGTTGGAACTGCTTTATTTCAACAGCCCCACCTGTAGTACTGTTGAAGCTTCTCCCATGATCTGTTCTCCTTTTAGTAGATTTTATGTTCCATTCCCCCTTGCACACTCCCCAGACTCTCTGGGTTTAGCTGAGCACGTTTCCCAGCTTCCTTTCCAGTCAGATTTATCTATGCAATTTAATTCTTGCCAACGTGATATAAACAATAGTGAGGTGTGTGATTTCTGGTTCATTTTCAACTTAAAGTTATGTATGGTGACTTTCTACTTTATTCTCTTTTTCTGACCTTGAGAATCACAACTGCAGAAGCAAGCTTAAATACAGAAATGAAAGTTACTTTTTGTGCAGCTCTGGTTGGCCTAAAAGGAGAGTGTATACAAGTCAAAGCCTGCCTGCCCGCATTTGGATGATTCTGAATTAAAAGAGAAAAAAGCTTCTAGGTTTTTTTTTTTTTTTTTTTAAACATTACTGTATTTTCAGGCATCTTTCTCATAGTACTTGATTCTATGCCCAAACTTACATGAAAGTATAAGCTTAGAATAATAATATTTTTGATCCCTAAGTCACTGATATATGAAATTGTAACATAGGAAATACAATATTTTTAAAAGGAGTGTGCAAAGCAAAGGCAGCATTTGTTTTATATTTCCAAAAATCTTCTCAGCAGTTTGTATTCTTGGTTTGCATTTTACAATGTATCACAGTCACAGTAAACTGTACTTCTTGGGAATAATAATACATATGTATCATACTGTTGAGGTGGTTAAGCAATATATATATATATACTATACACCTCTATCAAAACCACAAGGCACATAAGCTGAGCATTGATGTGAGAATTTTTATAGCATTAAATAACCATTCCTTAGTGTTCCAATCCATCATTGTAAACCATTATCCTTCATATCAGTGGTACTCAAATGTATTCTCCAAACCAGCAGCAATCAGAATCATCTGGGTACTTGTTAAAACTTAAGTACAGACACACTAAATCAGGAAAGCTGGGTGTGTAGCCCAGAGATCTATCTGGAATCCCTCTGAGTGATTCTACTGCATGTTAAGTTTGAAAATAAATAACTATATACCAGCAAGCTGGAAAGTAAAATCAGCAGTCATTAGAAGAAACTTACAGCAATTATGCTAACTAAAAATCAGTTAACTCAATATGCATTTAAAAAATACAATCTAAGTTACTTTTACTCTTAATCATTAATTTATCTTAATTTTATAAACATTATTATGATTTCTATTTTCTGGTTTCTAATTCGATATGAAGTCTGTCTCCAGAGTGGTCATAACCAATATAACCACTTTTTAGGATGTAAGTGGGGAAAGTTAGGTTCAGTTGTGTTAGGCAGGTGAGACACAATGAGCCATGAAGCCAAAATGCATGAAACAAAAGAAATACATTACTTACAGATCTTGGAGAGGGTAGAGAAGTCTGCAGAATTGGGTGCAGAGGGAGTCCAGAGGCAAGGCAGCTGGGAGCTCAACCAGTGGATGGGGAGTAAGAGAAAGGGCCTGTGGGACTTTGCCTTTTATTAAGGTCCCTGGTGTCATCTTTTAGGTTTTTCTGTGGGGGTTGTGGATTGGCTAGTATAAAGACATCCCGTGCAAAGGGCGGACCTTTTTTTACAAGACTCTGGTGTTGATCATTAGTTTTTATGTGGTCAGTAGATATGGGACATTTGGGGCTTTGGCTTAGTGGAATGGGAAACAAGTGGGCTATTTCACAAACAATTACATGGGGAGGGGTTGTTTTAGCTAGATCAAAAGTGATCCTGGATTTCAAATGATTTGTAATAGACCTAAAAATGGATGCTGAGACACCAGCAATTTTTTAAAAAATTATGAAAATTGTCATGTGGCATTGTTATATTTCCTTGGCAATTAGTGATTTTCAGCACTTTTTAAAGTACCTGTTGGCCATTTGTAGGTCTTTTTTGATAAAATGTCTGTTCAGGTCCATTGCCCCTTTTTAATTTGGATTGTTTGCTTTTTTGCTATTGAACTGTTCATTCAAATGACTGTTAGGTATTTCTTTGAATGAAGCTTAGTTCCAAGATTAATATCAAGGTGAGAGTAAACCAGTCTCTCTGTTGCTGAGTATATTAATATTAGACCAAACATATATTAGGCAGAAAAATACTAAATTATCATTAAAATTTAGAATATATTATGGTATTTCAAGAGAATGTCATGCTTGCTGCTGTCTTGGATTTTGCCCTTAGATGCCTGTCCTACTGAACTACTTCGCTTGCTTCTGCCTCAGAGGAACTTGGTAGAAACAGAAGAGGTATTGGGTCAAATATTTGTATGCCATCTAAAATATTTTGAAATATTTTATAATATTATTTAAAATATTTTCAATAGAAAATAAAATTTTTTCTGATAACATACTAGGAACCCATTCCCAAATGCACCTACCCTTTCATAAATAAATTTTCAGAATAAAAATACTATTTTATTTAGTAGATAGAATTATAATTTGCTTAATGGCAAATTTTCAAGTGTGACCCAGCACAATGGTGCATGCCTGTAATTCCAGAAATTTTGGAGGCTGAAACAGGAGGATTGCAAGTTTAATTAAGCCCAAGCAAATATGTGAGCATTCTCTCAAAGTTAAATAAAAAAGAGTTGGGATGTGGCTCAGTGGTAACAACACCTCCCCCTTCAATCCCCAGTACCACACACTAAAAATTTTTTAAGTGTGACCCTTTTTCAATTCCTAGAAGTATAAAAGAGTTCATGGGGGGAGGCTAGCTCTAATGTACAAATACTCAGAATTCAGCTTAGTAGCAGGTGGTTCATCTTTTCTTGCAGGTTATTCTTCCCTTGATTCATTTTTATGCAGGATTGACTTTGTACATTTTTGTTTCTGTCCCTGTTTTTTTGAAAATGTTGGCACTAATGAATTCCATAGTGACCCAGTTGTATTCAATCTACTACCTGCTTTGCCACCACCGTAATAACTGTCTACACACACACACACACACACACACACACACACACACACTTCTCCTTCTCATTCACTTGGGAATGGATTACTTCCTGTTACACTTAAGTTTATATTGAATGATGAGGCAAGTGCCATTTTTCTATTGTCTCAGTCTGTAATTTTATAAAGTAATATCCCAACTGAAGAAGAACAAAACTAGCCTCATTACTGATGTATAAAAATGTGAAAGATGTTATTGAAATAACTGGTATCAACATTTTTGCAAGATTCTGCTCCCCCACAAAACACCTTAAAAGTCAGCTTTTGAATGCAGAGTTTAAATCTCTGCAATGATGATTTGCCAAGTGATTTCTAAATGATGTTACAATGCTCTTTATATAGGATTAATAAGAATTTTGAGAGGCTGAGACAGGAGAATCGAGAGTTCAAAGCCAGCCTCAGCAATGGTGAGGCTCTAAGCAACTCAGTGAGGCTCTGTCTCTACATAAAACACAAAATAGGGCTGGGTATGTGGCTCAGTGGTCGAGTGTCCCTGAATTCAATCTCCAGTACCAAAAAAAATAAAAAAGAATTTTAAGAATTTTCATGCTGAGTAAAACTGTGAGTTGGGGAGAAGAGAACACACAAGAAAAGAAATTCTCCAAGGTACAGAATCTGTTATATAACACGACCAAAGGATCTGTGATAATCCCTACATCTAACTGTCAGAATGAATTTCATTCATGCTGATGCAATTTTTAATAAGCATACCAAAAAATGATATTTTGGGGGAAATCAAGGAAAAGAGGTTTTATTTCAGTTATTCTCAAAATGTGTGTGAAACAGCATCTGAGAAACAGCATCATCACCATCACCTGGGAACTTGTTAGAAACACAAAATTATCAGGCCCTAAGTCAGACCTACTGAATCAGAAAATTTGAGGTTAGGGCTTAGCAGTCTGCTTTAAGGAGCCCTCCAGGTAATGCTAATGTAAGCTAAAGTGTTATTCCACATTCAGGCTTATGTTGAGCAAAGATAAGGGAATAGGATGGGAGATGCTGCAGAGATTAAGAAGTTTTCGGAGTAGAAATTTGATGTTAAATTGATTAGGACACTGTTATAGTTTGGATTCAGAATGTTCCTCAAAGGCTTATGTGTTAAAGGCTTGGTACCCTGATAGTGGCAATATTGAGAGGTGGTGAAAAATTTAGGAGGTGGAGCCCAGTTGGAAGAGTTTGGTCATCAGGGCATGTCTTCTAAGGTACATTTTGTCCCTGGAACTTCCTGTTTCTCTGCTTCCTGGCTGCAATGAGGAGAGTAGCTCTGCTCTAACACACCTCTGCCATAATGCTCTGCCACCTCATGTGCCCATATGCCTTAGAATCAGTTGACCATAGACTGAAACATTTGAAGCCACAAACCAACATAAAGCTTCCCTGCTTTTAGTTGATTTTCTCAGGTTCTTTGTTATAACAATGAAAAGCTGACTAAAACAAATATATATATAAATGAAAAAAGGAATTTTCTGGTTCTTTGGAAAGACAAGGAATATCTTATTATATAGTTAGTGGTTTAAATCTTTATAGCTGTTAAATAAAATTTAAAAGAGCACTGTTTGCTTGCATTGTATTATAGATTTTCATATGAGAGAGTGAATTTTGGATACTAAAAATTCTTTTGTTTTATATATTACATCTATTCATGGGAAACCTTCTAATAGTAGCAGATAATTTATACCAATAAAAGGTATCTGACATGTTTACTGGTTCTTATTTTATCTCAGATAACAAATGGGAGGTATGTTTTGAAGAATGTTTTTTCTTTTAGTTCTTTATTATCTACCTCTTCCTGAATTTGTTCAAATAGGCATTCCGTGTTAAAGTGCAAAAAAAACTTTCTTCAATATTTTGATGCAATATTTATTTTTAGATGAGAAATGCTTAAAATCTAGTGTATTTTCTGCCAGTAATATTTTTTTTCTATACATAAGTTGAAAACTAAAAAATTACCTCTATTAAAATATTCTCTTCTAATTATATTAGAGTATATAAATAATATATTCATTTAAAAAGTAGATTAAAATGTGAGATTAAAAGAGATTCATGATTAATCAGCTATTCCATTTCAGTTTAAAGTATATAATGTACATTTTAATTGTAACTTCTTTGTGAGGCGTGAGACAATATTTTAATATCAGTCCACTGAAAAATTCTATTTCATCATTGCTAAATAAAGCACTTTGATTTGATTTTTTTGCAGTAGACTAGTAACTTAAGACATGTAGGAGCACTTCAACCTCTCTCTTCCATCTCTCCCCATTCTATGCTAATGGACTGTGCACTTGACAGAGAGCACCCCTTTGTTTGTAACCTTGGGCCTTCATTGGTCGGGGAATGTATATAAACTTCTGTACTTTCTGGAATAAACGGTGATTCTGCGTCTCGGTGGGGCAGAACTGTTTACCTACCCCAGAGTCTGGGTGGAGTGACTCTGTGGGCTGTCACCCCAAAAACCTGTCCTGTCAGACCCTATTTCATCTTCCTCAAAGACCCCTCTTTGTCTCTCAGGACCCCAACTCGTAGAGCAGACCCACGCAGCGCAATTTAAAACAATAAAGAATGTGAAACAACTCGCATGCAAAATTATTTAAATATTTTATTTTTTCTCCAAATGTTACTGTTATCATCTCCACACCTAATTACTAACTTTTAAAGTAGTTCATTTTTAACAAAGCCATTCAAAACATTCAACTTAATTATCTACAAAGAACATATATTTTACTTTTCAGCTTAATTAATATTTGTATTATATAATTAAAACAAGTTTATCTAATATAGCACAGTTTTGAGGAGCATGGGCAGCATTCTCTTGGTAGTATTTACCTGCTGAAGGCATGGAAGGCACAGTATGTATTACAGAAGAAATTGAGGGTATTAGTCAATATAGTGAGCCAATAAAGTGGGTTAAATGTGGGACTTCTAGACTGAAATTTTCATCTTCTAAAATTCTGACCCTTGTATTATTAAAAGCCTCTTGAATAAAGTCATTACTTTGAAAATTTTATTCATATTATTTAGACTGAAATTAGGTTTTAAATAAATGACTTGTATTTAGTTATTGTTACTTTTTGCCTCTTATATGGAAAAATATTTGTGGGATGATTGATAGCCTTATGGGAGATTCGTGCTACTATTCTAAAGGTTTTGGGAGAGCTCTCCCACAATCTTCCAGCTATATAAGTACCCTTAAGGGTAGGATCAATACCTTATTTTTGTTAGTTTACTAAGTGCCTAATGAAGGAGTACCCATGTAAGATCTGAATAATTGTTGATCAAGCAAAGTAGAAACTTAAAAATCCTGTGACACATTTTTTTTCTTATTTTGTTATTATTTATTCCAATAATATTTTCTCCTAATTCACTCCATTTTTTAAATTTATACTATCTTATCCTTGATGTAGTACTTATTTCCTTGAATCTCACTCACAAGATAAGCATTATCTTGTAAATCTTCTTCTGTTATTTGAAGAGAAAAAAGCAGAGAGGAGGCCATACCTTGTCTTTTGATATTGGAATAGAACATTGACACTTCCCATGAAAGTCAATTTATAACACATCTTGCATATATTGTGCCTTGCTCTATGGTACATAATTTAGCATGCAATTATTATTTAGAAAAAGGCTTGTTGGAATAGTAATGCATTTTATTATGTAACTCTCAGTATTTATAGACAGAGAAGATCTGGAGTAAAACAGATGCATGTTTAATTAAAAGTATTTTTATTTGATTTTAGACTGCAGATACTTAGGCAATTGATAAAACATGCCAAGCATTAGTTTATGAGAGGCCAAAATATCCAGTTTTGAAGCCTACAAACACATTTGTTTTCGTGTTTCATGGAAAAAAGAGATTCATAGAAAGATATTTGCCAAATAGATCTGCTTTTCTAATATTAATCTTGAAACTATTTTTTTTTATTTTGCAAATCTAGAGTCACCACTCAAGCTAGTATCACCTTTTGGTTTTCAACCTTGTTTCTCTAGCTTCTTAATATGTAAATAAAATTCACCAGAGGATTATGCACATGTGGCTCTTATTTCCATTATCATAAACTCCTTCCACAATCCTTTAACATATGGCTTCTCATTAATTTTAAAATTCAATTTAGTTGTGGTCAATCTGAATGATATGATGTTTCTTAAATAAAATTTGAGAACTATTTAAAATTTTGTAAGAAATACTATTTCAAAATATTAATTTTAAGAATTTTTATGCAAATAAATGAGCACGCCAACAGAAAAATTGATTCATTTGAAATTCAGTGTAATACAACTAGAAAGGCCTTAACTAAAAGGCCTTGTTAATATGCATTTGCTCTGGGAGATGAGAGCCAAAGGAAGGAGAGAGAAACAGTCCCAACCTTCTGCTGGAAAGATGGAACTTCAAAGTTTTGGGATATTCTTCATGTCTCTACATTTATAATTTGTCCTACTCATTTTTATTAGTCATTTTATATGGCTTTTGGAATCCAGACAGGCTATATAATTTGCAAAGTCTAGTGCGAAATGATAATGTAGCTCCTTTATTAAAAAAAAAACTAACAAATAAAAAGCATGCAGCTAACTGTAAAATAAAGCTTTTCCCTTTAAAAGTCTACCATAATTTGTAAAATATTATAGAATAATAGAGTACATAAGAAACAACACACTTAGAAATTGTCACCCTGATTTCTGCTTTATTGATTAAATTCTTTGTCTCTAACCGGGAATCTTTGCTAAGCTTCTCTGTGCTCTTTTTTGTTTGGCTGGCCTCTACTTCTAGTTTGTACCTAAACATTGATTCTTCAGGGCAGTCATGTTTTACTTCATACATTTTATTTTCATACTTGGCTATGGTAAGAATTTTTTCATATGATCATTTAGTATCCTGTATCAAACTAAATCTTAATCTTCGTAAGGGCAGGTGAACACCTTGCTGAGATGAAGAGATTCTGACATGTATCTCAAAATACTTATTTACCACACCCAAGACTAACACTGATTTGTAAGGAGCTTTACTGTTTCCACAAGAGAGAGACCAAATTTCTGTCATTAGTTAATTGACAGCATTTAGCAGAAAGTAAAGTCATGGCACTAGTATTGGTTGCTGTGGTGGTGGAAGAGTATCATTTATATCTACTGCCCTAGAAAAGACAAATTGAGAGTGTGTAGTCGTCCTTGTAAGCAAAAACAATCTAGTGTCTTCAGCCACAAAGATTGGAGGGAATCAACTAGCCAGGAGAAATATCTGAAATGTAACACTAAAATTGGGAATAATTAAAAACAAAACAAAACAACTAGAATTTCTGGAATAAGAAATCCGGGGTGTATAGTTCTTATAAAAGTAGATAGAAATCAAGAAAAAAATTGATAAATTGGTTGACACTGGCCTTTTGAAATTAATTAAGACATTGGAGCTGAGTCAACAAGCACTCTAACATTGAGCTACATTCCCAGTCTTTTTCAGAAATTATTACTTTGAGCCAAACTCTTGCTAGGTAGCCCAGGTTGGCCTCCAATTTGTGATTCTTCTGCTTTAGCTTCCCAAGTAGCTGAGAAAAGAGGGATGCATCACTGTGCAAGCCTGAGACCTAGTCAATTGTAATGACTAATTTACTTTGGAACATTCCTGGTAGGTTATATCACCACTATAGTTTGTTGAAAATTGAATATGACAAATTTTAGCTATTTGATATTTTGTAATTATTTGAAAAGAAATTATTGCTTAACTATTTCATAGTTTTCCTACTGGTACTATTGTCACATTGGCTGCCACATTTTTCATAGGAAAAAGCATTTTTAAAGCAATGGAAGATCTTGAAATGGTTTAAATTTAGATCATTTAAGAATTAAAAAGTTAAACTTTTTCATATTATTGAGAACTAGAAAACAAAGTTCTTGATTTCTTATCCTATCCTTTTATGATTAAAATGAAAGGTATAAGTATACAAAAAAGATTTTTTTTTCACGCAATCCTTTTTGATGTCCTTCTATCTCTGCCTCTGCTCTGCCCTTCGCCATTTGAGAGAGACTTCATTTAAGGGTGTGTGTTCCAACTGGGTGTTTCTTTCAATGCAGCACACCATTTACCTGCAAATACTATAATTTTATTCTCTTTTATTGCTGAGTAATATTCCATTGTGTATATATACCACAGTGTCTTTATCCATTCATCTATTGAAGGGCATCTAGTTTACTTCCACAGTTTAGCAATTGCAAATTGTGCTGCTATTAACATTGAAGTGGGTACATTATTGTAGTATGCTGTTTTTAAATCTTTAGGGTATAGGCCGAGGAGTGAGATAGCTGGGTAAAATGGTGGTTCCATTCCAAGTTTTTAAAGGAATCTCTATACTGCTTTCCAGATAGTTTGCACCAATTTGCAGTCCCACCAGCAATGTTTGAGTGTGACTTTTTCGCTACATCCTCGCCAGCACTTATTGTTGCTTGTATTTTGGATAGCTGCCATTCTGACTGCAGTGAGATGAAATCTTAGAGTAGTTTTGATTTGCATTTTTCTAATTGCTAGAGATGTTTAACTTTTAGTTAGCTTTTATGGAGACCAGTGACAGCATGAATTTTTGTCTAATTGATAGACAAGTCATGCCTCTGGCAGGCAAACCATAAGTTCAAGGACTCTGGACCTCTTCTTGGTTAATAAGACTAAATAGATGATATTGGAAAATAAAATAGTTAAATTATAAACATAGTAATGTTGAAAAATTGAAAATGGGACCTAATTTCTAACATCATATCACAAAATTCCAAAGTATATCATGATTAACTTATAAAATTAGCATAGTTGTAGACAATCCTTCTAAATATGTAGGGAAAATAAAAAATCAGTGTAATTAACAAACAAGAACAATTTGCATATAGTGGACAGCACAGAAACTAAAAAAATAAAAAAGAACAGTTTTCAGAAGGTCCTAATTGTTTAAGATAAATTATTACTTTGTGCTTTTGGCTGGAGAGAGAGCTCCAAGCCACATTTTTTTATTTGTTCATTAACATCAGGAAATAAACCTATTTATTGTTTCTATTACTTGTTAGAAGGTATAAGCTTATGAATGACTGTTCGTCCAATTATGGCATTTGCAGGTAAATGGATGGAATTGGATAACATTATGCAAAGTGAAATCAGCCAATCCCAAAAATCAAAGGCCAAATGTTCTCTCTGATTAGTGGACGCTGATACATAAGGAGGTGGGGGTGAGGAACATGGGAGAAATGGAGGAACTTTGGATGGAGCAGGGGGGAGGGGGCATGGTGGTAGTAAAAATGGTGGAATGAGATGGACATCACTATCCTAGGTACATATATGAAGACACAAATGGTGTGACTCTATCTTGTTAGCAACCAGAGAGATGGAAAATTGTGCTCCATATATGTACTATGACTTGAAATGCATTCTTCTGTTTTAAAAATAAATTTAAAAAATAACACTTTGCAAAAGACAAAAACAACAACTCAGCTGTCATTTATTTACATTCATTCCAAAAATAAATTAACAGAATAAATTATATTTATTTCAAAACTGAATTAAGATAAAGGAGATGGCTGCTTGTCATAATGCTGCTACCTACTAGAAAGTACCCACACACTGCTGTCAGACTATAGATCAAAAGTTCTCAAAGTATCTATCACTGAATGATGATTTGTTAATACAATACTTTCATCCCACAAAAAGGCTCCTTGTTTCAAATAAGTTTAGGAATATTGCATAGTACTCACCCCACTTTGAAAATCAGAGTGCACACTAATATAGGAAAGTCCCTGAGGGGAAGAAAAGGCTTAAATTAAATTAAAAGTTTGTAAAAATAATGTCAGTATGCATTACCATGTCTTGATCTCTAAGTCATAAGACTGAAAAGCACTTCAAATTTGGGGTGACCACATGTCCTCTTTTGTCTGAGGAAGTCCAGCTTTACAATTATTGCACATCATATAGATTAACTGTGCTCGCATTCAATGTCTTTCACATTTCCTGGTTTGAATGATAAATTATTTGGTCACTATACTGGGGTGTCATTTCTTTCCTTCTCAGGGAAATTGACTGTGTCATCATCAACACATACTTGACTTTCAGTTGAAAACTTCTAGAGAGATAAACAATTACTTATATAGAGTAGCCTTATTTAGTATCATTTGCCTTTATTTTTATATTCAGCTCACATTAACTTTTGTTAGGTTTGGCTTTAAAACAAAATGAACATTTAAAAGAGTAAATAAATTCATAGTAAGGAAATTGTGGCATCTCTCTGTGACTTAAAATTTCTTTTTCTATATGACCCAAAAAGAATTCGGGATATTTCAGTAATCAATTTTCAAGTTGATAGAAAGCATCTGCATCTAAAAATTGTTGTATATATCCATTGTATTATAAAAAAGGCGGCTATTTAGCATTGCTTGCTATAACTTAGCAAGAATTTCTTTATTGGTCATAAATATTTATAGACTGTGAAGTTCTTCTGAAAATATATTTCTAGCAATACATCAAACAAAAATAAATATATGATTCATATAATGTAAAAATTGCTTGCCAAAAACTATCTTAACAAGAACATGGAAACTGAAGTGCCATCAATATTTTCAAACATTTGGAACATTTTCAAGTATTCTTTGATGAATATAATGCCAAAGTTCCACACTCATTTTAAGAGAAAAACAACATATGCAAGCATTATTTAATAAGGTTTGTGTTCAGAGTTAGTACCAATTGTAATAGCAAAAAATGTTTTGGAAAAAATACGTGATTAAATTTCCAATGAGTTACATTGTTTTGGAACTCCAAGTTTAAGTGCTAATGACTCCATTATATAACCTTCTGTATTGTGTTAAATTACAACATGCAATGTGGTTCACAGGGCCAAGTTTTAGAACGATGATCTCCATTTGGACTTTTACATTGACCACAGTAAATTCTTCCTACCATTAAATTGGTCATTTTCCCAGATTTGAGATTTTAGCAATTTAGTTGTTGTCTTCCCGTCTTGCAGCAGTGATGGGTTGACTAATTCATCTTTACATTTTCATGTTCATATATTTCACCAATTGAAAGACCAGTTAGTGATGTTCATTAATTGTTCATCATAAAAAATACACAGTCATCCTCTGAGAAACATATTTAATACTGTTTTTATACAAGGCCAGATAAATAAAAAATTTAATATAAGCAAAAAATTTTTCTCAATTATGTCTCTAAAGGATTTTTTTAGGGTAATGGGATTATTCAAAACTAACAATATAAAAATTAAATGTTTTTGTGAGCTTTTTCAGCATTTTGACCAAAAGATTTGACTCCATTCTTTAGGGCCCAAGATTAGGCAGAACATTGTGGCAGAAAAGTGTGATACAGGAAAGTGACCCAGGACATGGCATCAGGAAGGAGAGAGAAACAATATGTTCCACTCACCTATGACAAAATATAAACCCCAAAGGCATGCCACCAAGGACCCACCTCCTCCAGCCACACCCTACTCGCCTACAGTTATGATCCAGTTAATCTCTATTAGAGGATTAATGCACTGACTAATTAAGATTCTTATAACCCAATCATTTCAGTTCTGAATTTTCTTGCATTGTCTTACACATGGGCTTTTGGGGGTCAACTCATATCTAAACCATAGTATTAAATGTCTGGAATAGAAAAATTAATCATTGTAAAAATGCATCTACAGCTTCTCATTTGTGCTGATGATATATAGGGATTTCTTTAAACGTTTTCCTTTTTTCTTCCATCTTTTCTAATTTTATTCATTTTGATGCACGTAAAAGTAACTAGACAGAGTAACCAAAATTTAAATATTTAAATTCTGAACTGAAGCTGTCATTTGGATATGCAATCTCAGTTTTTGAGTTTTTTCTTTCTGAAAAAAAGTGATTTGAGTTTTGTCCCCTAACTATGTTTACAATAAAAGAAGGACAATGTCCCTCCCCATCATGGACATTATTTTCGTTTCCAAGATTTCCTCTCTATTGGTTGCTGTGCTCAACCAAGTACCTCTAAAGGAAAACATTTATATTACTTCTATAATTTTTGCATTATGTCTTATTTTTTCTTATTTTAAGCTATGTATATAAATATGTTGCCTTAATATCTTTGAGTAATCTTGCTTTGGGTACACTTGCTTTAGAGGCACTCATATTTATCACAAAGAAGCACCTGAATACGAACTATTTTTGAGAAAAATGGAGTGTTTTATCTTTAAGTACTGACCCTGTGGTCCAGGAGGGTATTTGTAAATAAGAAAAAGAGAGAAAAAAAGATGAGGTAAGAAAGTGGTAAGCAAGTGTTATGCTTATGGTTTAGATGTGATGTCCCCAAAAATCTCACATGTGAGGCAATGCAAGAAGGTTGGAGGAGAAATAATTTGAATCATATCATGAACTTAATCAGGAATTAATCCCTAATGGAATTAACTAAGTGGTGGCGGGAGGCTGATGGAATGTGGCTGGAGGATGTGGTCCATTGGTGGTGTGGCTATGGTGTATATGTTTTGTATCTTGAGAGTGGAGTCTCTCTCTGCTTTCTGATCATCAAGTGAGCTGTTTGCATCTGCCACACTTGTCTACAATGTTGTTCCTGCCTTGCCTTAAGCTCTGAGGAATGGAGCCACTGTCTATGGATTGAGACTTCTGAAACTGTGAACACTTAAATAAACTTTTCCTCTTCTACTATTGTTCTGGTTAGGTCTTTTAGTCACAACAGTGAGAAAGCTCATTAAAACAGCAAGTATTTAGTTGCTTGGGGTTCATTCATGATTGATTTTCTCTCTTCTTCACATGCTTACTCCTTGTTTCCTTTACTCATTTTCTTCTTTTAAGTATTTTAAATTCTGTCCTGTTTAACCATCTTGATATTTTTTAATGTAGTTCTTAAATTTCATCAATGATTTTTAATATTTCCTCTCTCCCTATTTTTTTCCTAGGTAACTAACCTCATCATTTTACAGACTTACATTTAATAACATTTATTGTAATTTCTTTTTTCATCATAATGTTCCTTTCTTCTTACTCTTTATAAACATGTGTAATATAGTTATATCATTTTTTGTTTGTCTATTGCTATATCCCTAGCACCAAAAACACATTCCTGGCACATAGAAAAGACTTAATGATTTTTTGCAAATGAATAAGTAAATGAATAATTTCCTAAATAAAAAAAATTTAAATTTTGCCAAAAACCAATAAAGTATTTTCTTTGGCATTTCTCTGGTAGTAAACAGTTATATAATATTTTGTATATATGAAACTTACATGTATGTATGTGTGTGTGTATATATATATGTAATACTTCTTAAAAGATTAAGAAGTATCCTACCTGGTTAAATTCACCTCTCTATTTATTCTAGTCTCACATCCATACAGATGGATGTGATTAGAAAAAAAGAAAGGAAAAAGAAAAAGAAAAACCACTCAAAACCGCTGCCTTAGTGGACTTCTCCAGTTTCAGATGGTATGGTTAGCGCAGTTCATAGTGCTCCAATCTTTACTGCAGCCCCCTATTTACTGAACTTGCTACCTTTCTTTGACCATTCTCTCAACGCAGCCATACTGACTACCTTGCTATTCTTCAGAGACAATAAACTCTTTCCCATGTTAGTGCCTACCTCTTGGATCCCTAGGCCCCCAATTCTTTTTCTTCAGATATTTATATGGCCTCCTCCATTGCATCAGACCCCTGCTAAAGTGCCCCTTTTCAGAAGAGCCTCCCTAACCACTCTGTCTAAAATGGCATGTTCTCTCCTATTAGTTTTTATCCTTGTATCTTCAATTTTTCCAAGCACACATCATTACTGATGCAATACTGGGTTGTTGTTTGCCTTCCTACTAGAGTATAAGCACCATTAGGCAAGATTTATTTTTCTCTTTCCCCATTGTACACCCAGCATACATTTATATTAGTTCTTGAAACACAGAATTTGATCATTGACCATGTGGAAATTTCAATTCTAAGGCCCCTATATCATTAATTTTTTAAAAAGAATTTAATATATATACTTATAACATCAAATTTTAAAACAGAAATTGAGTCTGAATCATAACCAAAACAAAAAATTATTATAATTTAAAAAGAGGAAGTGAATGTTAACTCCAATATACCAAAGTGTTGGTGAGTCAACTGTACTATAGGTATTGAACTCTCCCCTA
>CM053403.1:32582609-32615757 GCA_028644305.1 Xerus rutilus | reverse complement strand
ATTATTCCAATTTTATAAATGAATGTAGAAATAAGAATATTGTTAAGCCAAGAAATCAATCTGAAAAGCCATGTGAATATTCAACCTCCAGGAGTTCTCACAGCTGCATTTCCTTTGATGGTCTTCCAAGACATTTGCATTTAAGGAAAATAGGAAGGAAAGAGCCAGTCAGAATTATATTATAAAAGAAAGCACAGACTTACAAAAAATTTGTCATAGCATATTCAATTCATTTAATTGCATGTTGTATGTTCCTTTTTTTTTTATCTGCCAGAATACAGCATTTGGCTATTTTGAGAATTATTAGATTGATACACATATTTACTTGAATTTTCTGAATGAAATAGCTATTTCCTATGCAACAGAAATAAAACCAGTCACATATCATAATATACCCCAAGTAGGCTTTAAATGCCTTATAAATATCTAATTGAGGCTGGAAGCTTTTTTGGATACCAAGTAAGTGATCCATACATTGTCAGACTTGGCAACAGTATGTGTCTGCCGAGGTATCTTGTTTGCTATTGATCTCATTAGTATGCACAGGAGGAGCATCTATACAATGTTTGGTTTTCAGCAGCTGAAGTCTTTTCTTCCTTCTTTTGGTCTGAATAATTTACCTGTTCTGGGAAAAACTGAATGAGATCTACTCTATTATTATTATTTTTTATTATTAGATCTTTATGGTTATACATAGTAATTGGGTTCATCCTGACAAACTCAGACATGCATGAAAATTGATTTCAGTTTATGATCGCCCCTTTTCCCTTTCCCTTTTTCCCCACTCCTTCTCCTTCCCCTACTCTACTAGACTTCCTCTTGTTCATCTATTAATTTGTATTTGATTGATTTTTTAGGTAATCTTAATGAAATCTACTCTTTAAGCCAAGATTTCTTAGGTCTCCTGAAATCATTTCTTCATTCCTTGGTCTCAACACTTAACCCCTCACATTTCTATCCTCTCTTGATCACAGGAGCTCTGTTTTATTCATCTTTGCATTTCAGCATTTATCATTATAACTGTCCTAACTCTCAGTATTGAGAAACTAAATATATTAATAAATAGTAAATCACTCAGAAATATAAAATATATATGAATATAATCAACGAATGAAAGTGGAACTAAATAGACAATTTAAATTAAGTGGATCTCACTGTGAGCTCATTATAAATGACACAAATGAGTTCATAATTTTTTCTAATTGTTAAGTTTCATTTCTGATTACAGACTATTTGTCTGAACTCATGCTTTTTTATGTTTCTATGGTGCAGTTATATTTTTTTTCTGTTTTCTCAGAGTCTAGATACTAAACTACAATATTTTTTCTACCCTTGTCATGAAAGATTCTCTATTTCATTCGAATTACCTTCTCTTAACCATTGCAAACCTTTGTTCACTTAGTACTTCATAAAGAGTTAATTTCCCCCAGTTTCATTTTGTAGGTTGGCTAGGTGCTTAAGTTTAAACTGTTCCTTGACAGTTTGCTTCCCTAGTGGTCTCAGGTTACTTTTTCTTCTGGAGAGTTCCACTGTGGTCCCACAGCCAATAGGTGGTGACCTCCCTGCTCGAATCCTTATGGGCTTATAAATGGTATGTTTACAGTGGAGTATTTTCCAGCTGCCTTTTACTGGGTAATACTTGCCTTCACATTGAGTTGAATATTTTTTCTAGAATGGACTAGACACTCCTGCTGAGTCCTACTTTTAATTTTTTCTGATCACTAGCTCACCACACTGTATTTTCACTTTGTGGTTTGCAATTACAAGCCAGAAGATTACTACTAGGAAGATGAATGCCATAGAATCTTCTGCATCTTTCTCTCATAATCCTATCAGTGCTATATTTGTCTGAAACTTAACCCATGTGATGTATCGTGTGTTCTTCCAATATTTATATGTAGAAGTTCTAATCCTCTGTATTACAGAATGTGACATTATTTGGAAACAGGGTGGTTGCAGATATAAATAAGTAAGAGAAGACTCTACTAAATAGGGTGAGTCTCTATCCAATATGGCAAATTGTTAAATGCAAATGGGAGATTTTGTACATAAACACAGTAAATATGTCTTCATTAGTGATAAACTAAAGATCAGGTCCCAAATTTTCTGATATATTTTTTTCTTAAATAAAAACTACTTTCTTTGATAGGAATCATAGATTCCTAAATAATGAACTGGTCTTTGATTGGATCCAGCTTTGTTACTGTCCATGTTTATTTTTACAAAAGAAGCTATTTTAGAAGCAAAATATTTACGATTAAGTTTATTTTTACTTCTAGAAGAGACGATGTCATTTGGGGTGGTTTTTGTGATATACCTTCAATAAAAATAAGCACTCCAGTTTGCAGGGAACATACTCCATTTGGATATGTTCTCAGTTATCAAAAGTCTTTGTAAATGGTCAGTTCCCCCCTGCTAGGAAGTAGAAAAGATTTATTATTTTAAATTGGATACATTTAAATTTCTAAATTCATCATTTTTTTATTTGGCAGAGCTACAAACTGGCTTTACATAGATATGCCATTAAAATTTTGATGTTTTTCAGCTGCCAAATTCCTTAACAAAATATACTTAAAACAACTTACTAGAGCTAGTTAAAGTCCAAAGGTGGACATTATGGAATGAGACAAGGCTTATCTTGGTGTATATTTCGGCATTTGAATCTGCAGAAAGGGCTGAAATGAAAGATTATGTAGTAATCACAGTAAATTAAAAGGAAAAAAAACCTAGGGAATTAGAAAAATGATTGTCTATTTAGAATTGTGCAGTATATAAAGTAAGATGATTTTTAACATAATTTGTGTCTGGGCTTTACATTCTGCTTAATATATAAATAATCCAGGCCAAATATAACAATGGCCCATTGAACAAATCTCTCAAAGTTTTTGGATTTGGTTTCCAGAGTGTATGATACAACCATTTTTTGCCATCTGGCATTTCATTTGGGATCATAGCCTTTGCTTGAAGAGGAGAAATATCACGAGCTAAAATTATAGTTAATATAGGGTAAACTGCAGAAACATCTGTGCATATGACAATTTATATTTAGTTTCACTGAAACTTTTTTGGAATTCTAATGACCATTTTGAAATTTTGTGAGTTCATGGGCTAAAATAACACTTTCCAAGCAAATTGGTTTTCTCATTTGTATTCTCCCATTTCAATAAAGTATGTGAGCAATCAGCTACAAATTGATTTTGAAAAAAAATTTTGAATGCTTTCAATTGTTCTTAGTAATTTTTTTTTTTTGGTACTAGGAATTAAATTCAGGGATGCTTTACTGATGAGCCACATTACCAGCTCTTTTTATTTTGAGACAAACTCTTGCTAGGTTGCTAAACCTGGCCTTGAACTTGCAGTCCTCCTGCTTCAGTCTCTAGAGGCACTGGGATTACGGGTGTGCACCACCATGCCCTGCTAAGCAAGACCAGTTTAATGGAAGAGAAACCACTGTTCATTGAGCTTCTACCATATACCATGCCTGGAAATTGTTTTTGGTATAAATGTTAGCAATCTTATCCATTTGTTACTTTCTGTATTTTTAAAATGGCTGTCTGCATTCATCCTCATTACTTAATACTCTGATCATTTTTATTGCAACCATCCTTTACTTTTCCCACTGTTCTGAATTTGATTATTAAATTTCATGTCATTTTTATGATTTATTCATATAATAAACAAAAAATGCACAAATCTTAAGTATATACCTTGGCAAATTTTGACATTAGGACAATTAATACTCATATTGAGAACTAGAACTTGAGCTGGGCATGGTGGCACACTCCTGTAATCCCAATGGCTTGGGAGGATGAGGCAGGAGGATCACAAGTTCAAAGCCAGCTTAAGCAACTTAGTGAGGCTTTGTCTCAAAGTAAAGAGTAACATAACAGAGGGGCTGGAGATGCAGCTTAGTTGTTAAGTGCTCCTGAATTAAATCCCTGGAACCAAAAAAAAAAAAAAGAATCAAAAAATTAGAACTTGAGCTCCTTTGTGGAAGCCACCTTATATATTATCCCAGTCACTACTCCTTCTCTAAATTTATCACTATCTAGACTTCTGAAAGTCTAGATTTATTGGTTTAACTTAGAGATATTTAAATGGAATGGTACAATATCTGAGGTTTGAATCTGGGTACATTCACTCAATATTATATTTGTCAGGTTCATTTACATTAAGCATAACAGTAATTCTGATAATTTCATTCCATTCATTTCACTGCATGATTATAAAACAAGTTATTCTTTTTTATGGATACTATGATTACTTCCAAAATGGGAAATTAAAAATCTTAACAAAACTATCAACTATGTTTTTGTTGACATCAATATAGATTTTTGTTGGTTTATTCCTAGGAGTGAAATTCACCCATAGGTTCTAAATTTGTTCAGCAAATCAGTTTTCCAAATGGTTTGTTAGAGTCCCAATTTGTTTTCAAATGTAGTTGTACCAATATAGTCTTCCATCAGCAGTGTATGAAAGTTCAGTGGCTCCACATGTACACTAAAACTTGATATTATCAATCTTTTTAATGTTAATGCATTCTTATTATCAATTAGAATTATATTGCATCACTGATTTTCTTAATTGTTGTGGTATGACATTATTTTTCTCATATTCAACATATCATGATTTTATATCTTTGCCACTTATCTATAAGAAGCAAAGACACACAATTAACATAATGACAAGGAAGCTGGTTGATATGCTGTATGATAACTGTATTGATTCTTGCTAGGATTTTGAAAAATCCAAACTCTTATTTAAAATTTTAGATGCCATTATTTATTAGACTTCAACAAACCACTACTCACTCCACCCTGGCCTTGTTGGGGTATCCTTAATCTTAACAAATGACATAAAGGAAGCTACTGTTTTCACTATTTCCCCCATTATATATTTTTATTTATTTCCTATCCATGATATTTCTTAAAGGTGAGATTGTCTTCCCTTTCTAACTATTCAGCCATTCCTAAACACAAAGTCATCTGGCTTATATTACTATCACATTCCTAGAACTACATTCAATTATGTCATGAATGATGTGCTGGGTAGAATAATCACCCCTCCAAAAACAAAGAATCCATGTTCTAAGTCACAGGACCTGTGAAAATGCTGCTAAAAAGCAAGGGAAATACTATCACTAAATATCTGGCCAAAAAATAGAGATTTACGTGGATTATCTGGGTGGTCCAAATGCAATAACAAGGATTCTCAAAGGGGAAGAGAGGTAGAAGCATTGGAACCAGAAAGATGGCATCATTATAATTATTGTTCAAATTGTCTCCTTTGCAGTACAACTTCTTGGGAGAACTGGCTATAATTAAAGTTTCCACGTTCTAACTTCATATTATCTCTTTAATCCAGGTCCGTAGATTTTTGTTTTCACTATATGTAGGGTTCTCTAGAAGAACAGAATCAACAGGAAGTATAATTATAAAAAGGGGACTTATTAGGTTGGTTTGTGTGACCAGAAGCTGGATAGTCACAATGGCCATCTGCAAGATGGAGAGCTGCAAGATCCAGTAGCTGCACAATCCAAGAGGCTGAACCCCTAGTACAAGAGGCGTCAACAGTGCTACCCTAGTCTGAGACTGAAAGCTTCTGGGGAATCACTGGCAGTCTGCTTTGGAAGAGTGAAGAAGCAAGAGTCCAATATCCTCAGAGAATTGCAGCAGCAATCAAGAACCTGTTCAAGAAGAATTGAGCTTTCATCTGCTGCTGCTTCCTTGTTCTTCCAAATTTTATTCTATCTAAGCCATCATCCTATTGTACAGTGCTGCCCACACTTAGAGAGGGTCTCCATTTCAGTTATTTATCTCACATGCCAATCATTCCTTAACACATCTATAATATTAATCCAATTAAGTTGACAATTCAAATTAGCCATCACACCATACTATGGAATGGTTTTTCCAAGACATGCACAGATGGTGTTTGTGTTGTCTTATTACAAAATTTACTGAACATCCTTGATTTATATTACTTTGGCAAATTCACAGAATTTGACATGGTTGACCATAGCAACATTTTATGAAATAGATAAAACAACTATACATTTCTATTAAATTATGCCCTTCAATAAGCAAAGCATTCTTCAGATTTTTTTCAGAAAAATTTGACAAGGACTTTTGCAATAAAATATAATTGTAGATCTTAGTACTCTATTGTAAAAATTAAGATATCATTGTTTCCCCCATTGAAGAAACAGAATATAACCAGCCACTCAGAATTATTTTTTACTCTTTTCCCATTGCTGTACAATTATTTTATTTTTGTCATTATATCTTAAGATCCATGGGTTAATAAAAAATCACTAGCTTTTTGGAGGTTCTGGCAAGAGATAGATTAAATGTATATTTACAATCACTATATTTAGCAAGGAGTCAATGTCAACTATTTTCAATTAAAAGTAAAAGATACAATAAAAATGCACTTACCCAAAAATAATTCAAGTGTTATTCTCTAATGGAATTCTTTCTTAAAATGGAAAATGTAATTTTTCTTCCTTACTCCTGAAAAGTTCACCATGTTAGATAGAAGTAATTTATCATATTATCTTTAGGTTCTCTATATAATTTTAAACATATTTTAGGTTATGAGAGTACTTTTGTCCTACAGTTTCATTAAAATTGAAACAATTATATCATTTTATATTTAGGAACTCTAAAATTGGATAATGTAATATTTCTTATTGCTAATTTAACATACTTAATCTTTATTCTTAAATAAAGCAACAATGTTTTGATCTGTGGAATTCCAAATCAGTCCACCCTGATTTTGGAGCCTACATTTGGAGGTCATGTTGTATTTTGATTTATGACTGTTTAAATTTCTTTAGAAAATTTTACTATTAATGTAACAAAAAATTTTCTGGTGAGTGAATAAAGCATTATTATAATTGACCATACTAAAAAATTCTTTTTGATATTTTAGTCTTTAAAAAAGCTCAATTTTAAGCATTTTGAAGTTATCTACATATAGATATAACAAATTCTTTGAAGTGACACAGTTTTATTTATTCATGAGTACATGGAAAGTTGATGCTGATTTCAAGGTAGTTTTTTTTTTTCTTTTAACTAGGAAATGTGATAGCTGTAATAGGAAATGTGATAGCTGTTTTTATGGAGTAGAGATAAGGTATTTGAGTTTAGCTGTTGTATCTTATTTCTCTTTTTCCAAGTGTTCATGAGTCAATAAACAAATGTGAAGCAAATGAGATGATGTTTTTATAAATCACCAGGAGACTTTCCAATATCCAATATTCCAACTGGAGTTTCCCTGATATTGGTTGCATGGGAGGAAAAAGACCAGATGAAGGACCTAAATAAAGATTTCTAATTTATGCTCTTTCAAAATGAGAAGAGCATCTTAGTGATAAACTTCAATTCATTTTTTTTTTCTGAACAGCAGCATGAATAAGTATGACCAGATTTCACCAGGGATCAGATATATGTGCTTATCTACAATAAATTTTTTAAAAATGTAAAAGAAAGCAACATAGTGTATGCACAATGGCTTTAACTACAGTGAGCTGGCATTCCAGTACAACCTATAATGACAAGTGCATGGAAATTCTGGATTAAAAAAAATTATTGATTTATAACCTGGCGGGGGAGAGGTGGTAATGGGCAATAAATGTAAGAATAGATACAAAAGTAAAAGTCTGTCAGTTATTCCAACAGATAGGAAGAGAATATCTTAATTTGCTAACACTGTAATAAGAGAATGCCACAGACTAGATGGCTCAAACAATATAAATTCATTTCCTCACATTTCTGGAGTCTAGAAGTACAAGATCAAAGTGGTGGCAGACTTTGTTTCTTCTCAGGTCTCTCTCTTTTTATTATAGATATTTTCTTTTGTGTTTTGTCCTCACATGGCTGTTGCTTTCTGCTTGCACATCCAGAAACTCTCCTCCTCTTCTGAACAGTTAGGTTGGACTAAGTCACACCCTTGAAGCTTCATTCAACTTACTTTAAAGGCCCTATCTCTAAATACAGTCACATTTTATACCTCTGATAGGACTAGATATTTTCCATTTATAAAGGATAGTCATGCTCCTTCTCCCTGAGACCTAATATATACTGTATTAAATTTACTAATGCCTTAAATAGCATGTGTGAAATGGAGACAGGCAATCTGACGCAATTCTGAAATATTTGGTTGTATTCCTTTTATCGATAAACTCACCCTGATAAAGAAAGCAAAGCAAAAATATATCTATGGCTAATAAAATTTCTTGAAAAAATCTTAGACCATAAAGGTAGTCAAGAGGTTTAGAACATGATTCTGCAGGGCAGAAGTAAGTGTATATTAATTTTCTAACCCAAACGGAATCTACACTTCATCTAGCAAACATTAAATAATCACTACCATTTATATACAGACTGAGCATGTCTCTCAAGTTTTTCTATGTGCTGAAAGCTTGCTTTTCAGTATTGAAAGTAGTGGAGCAGATAACAAGCAGAGCCTAGTGAGAAATGATTTGGTCATTGAGGCCATCATCCTCAGATGAGACTAACAATAGAAAATGTAGTTCTCATGAGATGCTGGTTAGTTCACATGAAAGTGGGTTGTTATGAAAAGACTAAGAATGGATACTCCCTGGTCTCTGACTTCTTTCACCATGTGAATTTTCCCTGTTGCACACCTTCCCTCCATGATGCCATCTGTCATTCTGTGATGCAGCCAAGGAAGCCCAAATTAAGCTAAGCACATGCTGATACCATGTTCTTGAACCTCCTGAATTGTGAGCTAAAAACTCTTTCATTATAAAGTATATAGACTCAGGTATTTGGTTATAACAACAGACAATGAACTAATACACTACTTCATTTAATTGATTATAATGAAATAACAAAGTTAAAAAAATCAAACTGGTATAGTAGGAATATTATTTATTCTATCTAAATTCTATACATAGATCTCTTACAAGCACTTCAAACTCATTATTTTCACCTAGATCATGTTTATTCCTTCTTAGAAATGTAATTTCTTCAGGGAATGGTACCATTCCCTTCTGCATGCCCAACAAGTACTTAAGAGCCATTTTTAGCTTCTCACACTTTAATTACCAAGCACTTTAAATTCTACCTCCAAAATAACTGATATATGTATGTTCTTTTATTTGCATGCCCAATGTCACTATTCAGACATGTATCTGCTTACAGTATTACTTACCTAGCTGTTATGACAACCTCCATTTCAACTACCCTCATGCCAATTTCCCACTACGTTTCCAGTGAGATTTTGGCAAAATAAAACACTGGTTGAAATGATAATGAACATAACCTTTTTACTGTCCCTCATCTCTGCAGGATGCCTTTGAAACTCCTTAAGATAAAATATATAATTTTAATCCTGCTTATTTCTGCATTTGACCCTTGTCATGGCAAACATCCACCATGGATATATTTAAGTTATACTGAAATGTTTTGTTGATTGTTTATTCTTCAAGGCTCCAGAGAAAAACAGAAGGAAAAGCATATCTGTATATATGTATGTATATAGATTATATGCATATGTGTAAAATAGTGTACAAATATATAATACTGTATACTATATCATATAAAGTATATATAATTACATATATAATATATGGATAGTATATAGGGTTAGTGTAGTATATTTAGTTAAGTACTGTATATATTAATCTGGTATAAGTACATAGAATAAATGTATATATAGTATAAAATACATGATATATGTAGCTTAAACATATATAGAACATATGTGCATTTATTGGTCAATTTCTCTGGAGAATATTGAAATCATATTTCCCATATTTATTGTAGGAATTGACTCATTTACAAATGGAGGTCAAGGAATCACATAATTTGCCTTCTGAAAGCTGGAAGAACCAGCAGAGTTAACAATATAATTCAGTCCCTGTTCAAAGGCCAGAGAACTGAAAACACTGATATCTGAGGACAGAAAATGAATGTCCCAGTTATGAAGTGAAATTGCAAGTTTGTACTTCTTTCATATTTTCATACTATTCTGTCCTTCAATGACTCTCCACACACTTCCATGAGGATGATCTTTACTCACACTACTGATTCAGATGCTAATGTATTCTTAAAACACTGTCTCCAGAAATAATGTTTTACCAGCATTCTGGATATCCATCAGGCCAGTCAATCTGACACACAAAATTAGCCACCACAGATTGAATTCTTATGTTTTATATAATAGTCCCTGTGTCAAGAAATATAATTATTATTTCCTTTCTTACTGCCTACCTCTCTCTGATTCTTCCTAATACAACAGGTTTATCTTCAAATAAAATTATTCTCATTGCTGTCCTTCCATTTAGAACTGAAGTATTTACTAATTTAGCCCTAAATTTACTCATACAGCATTCCATGTGGATGATGATGATGATGATGATGATGATGATGATGATGATTGATTGATACTAGGGTTTTAAGCCAGGGGCACTTTATCACTTGTACACATTCTCAGCCCCACCCCACACTTTTTTTGAGATGGTTTCACTAAATTGCTTAGGACCTTGCTAAATTGCTGAGGATGGCCTCAAAGTTGTGATCCTCATGCCTCAGTCTCCTGATTTGCTGGGATTAGAGATGGGCCCCATCACGTCTGGCCCCATGTGTATTTCTACCACATAACTGACATTGTATCTTAATTATTTGTTTCTATATCCTAATTTTTGTCTAGAATGAGTATTCCTTGGAATTCTCTTCTTGTTTACTTATCGTAGTTTCTTTTTCTTTTTTAAATAAAATTGAACAACACAAATATGGCTCACAGAACAAGAGCATATGCAGGAATGATAATTTTGTTCCCCCCATCAAAATTAGACTTAATACTGATACAAGTTTAAATTTCAGATTTCAGTATTCCTAAGCAAAGAGTGTATAAAATTTTCCTGTCTGTTAGGGTTTGCATGTGAAGTGTCCTCCAAAATCTCACATGTGAGACAATGTGAGAGGATTCAGAGGGCAAATGATTATGTTGTGAGAGCCTTATGCTAATCAGTGAATTAATCCCTGATGGGATTAACTGAGTGGTGACTGGAGGCAGGTGGGGTGTGGCTGGAGGAGGTGGGGCATTGGGGGTGTGGCTTTGGGATATATATTTGTATCTGGCAAGTGGAAACCTCTCTCCGCTTTCTGATAATCATGTGAGCTGTTTCCCCTTGTCACACTCTTCCACCTGCCCTATCTTGAGCCCCAAGAAATGGAGCCTGCTGTCTATGGGTTGAGAACCCTAAAACCATGAGCCCCTAAATAAATCTTTTCTCCTCTATAGTTGTTTTTGTTAGGTCCTTTTAATCACAGCAGAGGAAAAGCTGACTAAATGATTCTAATTAAAATACAAAATAAGCAGATCTTTAGGGATGTGATTTTGGGATGCTCATGAATTAGAAGCTTGCTTGTATAGAATAGATATTACACTAAATAGATATATCATGGATCCTTATTAACTAGGTCAGTTGTCTGTTGATGCACACAAATCACAAAATCTCAGCCCCTTAAAGAACAGTTTCCACTTATGGTCTGTTGCAGTTTCCAGGGTCAGATGGGCTTGGGTGGATTAGGCTTTTCTGCTGCACGTAATGCTGGCTGTTCTGTCCACTTCTAGAGGCTTAACTAGGATTGGGACAGTCAGGATGACTCATAGCTGGTGTTTAGGTACAGTCTTAAAAGAATCTTAAGAATGTTACAGGTAGATGAGAAATTTAATCTGAAAAATTAGACTGTAGAGAACTTGAATGTCTTGTCAAAGTATTAGTCTTTTAATAATAATTATAATTGGATGGTGATGAAACCAAGAGAAAAACTTTAAATTTTTTTCTTTTTTTGCTTTTTCCTGAATGTCATTTTAGTGACTGGATAAAAGATGCATAGAGATAGAATGAAGCACTTAGGATGCTATTGTCATGTACTAGTTGAGAGTATATAAAAGATACAAAACAGTAACATTGGTTGGAGAAAAAAAGAGATATGAAAGACATTAAAGACATCCAGATACTTTCAAAATATGTATCCCTATGTAAAAGAGAGGGCAAGGATATATACTTGGTATTTGTCAAAAATGTAGTTGGGAAAATAGCATTATTTAACATGAGGCTGATGCTAACATATGTTATTAGAGGATTTTAAATCATTTTGGATATTTTATTTTCAAATAAATTAAATAGAATGAGAAATGTTTCTATCAGTGTAAATGAGGGGAAGTATTCCTAGCTACAGATATCATATATATTCAAAAATTATCTTTTAGTTCATTAGGTTCACAGCGTGCATCAGTCTTCTTCTTTCTTGCTGCCTCCTTTTCGGTTAAATTGTATGAATTGGGTCAATATAAATAATGAAATTTGTTTATATGAGTATAAATTGTACAACTCCTTCAGGCCTGTTTCTTTTTCAATTGCTTTATGTATTAAGCAGAATGCAGATGCTTAAGGATTCAATGAAGGTGTGACAACAAGCCTTTACATTTCATCAAAGTAACCATGGAAGGGGAAAAAAAACAACTGCTTCCTTCTTACTGCTTCTTTTTGTAGCCCAAAATTTGATGATCAATTTCTTAGTAATAAAAGACCCAGAAACCATTTGCAGAAAAAATTTAAGAAGCAGCATATTTAAGAATGTTGACACAATAGCCTAGAAAGCTTGAAGCAGAAGGCACAATATCTTTGATAACATTCCACATAATACCTGCTTTGATGACAAATTTTGATCACATCACTGGGACCAAACCTCAGAATGGAAACAGCAAAGCTAGGACTCATTAATACTTACCCAGAGAGAACATATAATAGCTTTAATAAAAAAATAATGATAAAATTGTATAAAAAGTCAAAATTTTATACGATAGAAATTTGCATATAAAATATGCAATGTATATTACTAATGTTTAACTACTTCTACATTTGTTTTTTGTTTTTTGTTGTGTTTTGTTTTGTTTTGGGGTACTGGGGATTGAACTCAGGGGCATTCAACCATTGAATCACATCCCCTGCCCAATTTTGTATTTTATTTAGAGACAGAGTCTCATTGAGTTGCTTAGCACCTCACCTTTAGAGACTGGCTTTGAACACATGATCCTCCTGCCCCAGCCTCTCAAGCTGCTGGGATTACATTACAGGCTTGCACCACCATGCCCAGCTGTTGTTTTTTTTAAAAATTATATGAATCACTCATGTTTTGTAGAAAATTGTGAAATTACAATAAAACATAAGAAATAAAATTAGTTATTTATAATGTCAATGTTAATAGCAAATCTCTGTATTTAGCTATATAAATATATAACAGCATAGTTACCACATACAGTATAATATCTATGATTACATATAAAATTTATATTTCATAAATAAAAATTAGCAATGAATTATGAACATTTTCTGATGTTTACAAAATAAAGCATTTATTAGTATAGTCTATTTTATGACTTAGTCATAATTTATTTCTTAATCTTGAGAAATCATGATTTAATATTATTGGACAGTAGATATGATATAATAGCACATGGAGCAGTTATCAAAGAAAGTCTCCAGAACAGAACAAAGATTCTAAAGCTGAAATGAGAATAAAATGACTATAAAATATTTTTATGCAAGAGTGACTAGATAAAGATGGTGGGAGGAAGGGGATGCATCGAGAGACTTAGATTAGGAAAGTCTTTGAAACCATACTTACTAAGTAGAAATTTTATCCTAAGGGCATTGATATGAACAGAGGCATACTTTAATAATGTCAGTGTTTCAGAATGATTTTTCAAGTGGCCATATGTTGTAGTAATGAAGTTAGGAAGGACTGAAGATAAGACCAGTAAATAAGCCATTGTATTAATTCCTAAAAGAGTAAAGGAATTGTGTCATAGGGAGTGAAATGAAAGAGGGAGATTGAGAGAAACATTTTGAGGAGCAGTATCACACGACTGAGTCACTGTATCAGAGAAGAAAAATAAACATCACCTTGTGTTTCAATAGGAAGTTTTTTGTTTGTTTGTTTGTTTTTGAACAGGAAATTTGCAGCTACAGCAACCACCCAACTCAAAATTGTTGTGTCTATTTGAAGTATCATCAAAGATCCTGTGGACTTCTGGCAAAATAGCTGAATAGAGGAACTGGATTTGTTTCCCTTACATAAAGATGAGTCCAAAACAAATACTAAGTAGCTTCTTTCAGATAGAATATTCATGGGAGAGAGATGGAATGCAGTGCAGATAAAATGGAGAAAATATGGAATATGATGATTCATGGACTGTAAAAGAAACAAAATGCCTTGCATCAACTATACTGTTGCTTCATTTTGGACCAAGTTGAACCCAAGAAAGTCATTCTGTGATCAGAAAAAGGTGAAAGGGAGGACTCTAACATCCCACATTGGCAACAAGGACACCTGAAGTTTTTGCTACTAGGGAGTCCTGTAGCACTTGTGGGCCTTGAGCACTGTTGTGGGGATCTATTAAGGAGTGATCATTGTTATTCCCTTCCAGAGGGGGAGCCCAGTTCATTTGTATCCTCTCATACCCAGACTGCTGCTACATGATGCCATTTTGAGACCAAACTCAGCTGTGCCATGGCCCTACTGTCATGTGCAACACCCTCTAAGATTCTCCTGGTCTGAGGTGCACAGAGACTGAAAAGCATCCTGCATCCAGTACCACATATGCTGCCACACCCACCAAAATTGCCTGAAATTTCTCTACACTCATGTAGCCCATGAAGTCTGACAAGCTCCCTATTCCCAATGGTGCATGCATTGCTCACAAAACCATTGACTAAAGCTGAAAAAGCTACACATATATATTATATGTTTAAACACGATATATATATATTATTTCACCCAACTGGAACCAAAATCATTGTACACAGCCTGATATAGTTTGGTCTTAAGTGTCCCCCAAAGGTTCATGGGAAGTGGTGGAGCCTTTAGTAGGTGGGGCTTAGTGGGAAGTCTTCTAGGCACTGGGGGCAATATCTGGAAGGGGATTGTGGGGGGCTTTTTCTGTTTTACCTTATTTATTTTTGCTGACCAGTTATGAGGTGAGCAGTTTTGCTCTGCCATGTACTCCTGTCATTATGTATTGCTTTGTATAGGCCTAAGCATGAAACCTCCAAAGGAAAACAATAATTGTCTAGGAACCAAACAAAACTTCTAGAGACCAAAGAAAAGTAAATTGACAAAATGATCCTAAAAGAGTTAAAAAATAGCTGTAACAATAGCACATGCTTATAATCCCAGTGGCTCAGGAGGCTAAGGTAGGAGGTAACAAGTTCAAAGCCATCCTCAACAACTAAGCAAGTCCCTAAGCAGCTTAATGGGAACCTGTCTCTAAGAAAGAATTAAAAAAGGGCTGGGAATGTGGTTCAGTGGTTAGGCACCCCTGGGTTCAATCCCTGATACAAAAAAAAGAAAAAGAAAGAAAGAAAGAAAGATAGAAAGAAAGAAAGAAAGAAAGAAAGAAAGAAAGAAAGAAAGAAAGAAAGAAAGAAAGAAAGGAAGGAAGGAAGAAGATAATTTTAAGGGAACTCAATGAAAACAGAATACAGACAGAAAATTTATTAAACTGAAATTAGGGAAATTACTGTAGATCTGAATGAAAAATTCAGCAGAGACAGACATCATTAAAAAAAAAGAATCCAATAGAAATTTTGGTATTGAAGAACTCAATAAATAAAATGAAAAAATAGTGCCAATTCACAGTTAAGGGAAAAATCATTAGAATAAGAGCAGATTTTTCAGAAGAAATTTTACAGGTCAAGAGGGAATGAATGATGTATTCAAAGTTCTGAAAGAAAAAACTGCTAATCAAGAAGGCTATATCCAGTAAATACTTGTCTATAAATGATGAAGAAATGAAAATTTTACAAGGCAAGCACAAACTGAGGGTATTCATTACTATCTGACAAGCCTTACAAAAGATGCTTAAAGGACTTCTATATCTAGAAATGAAAGAAAGATAAATTCATTATAAAGACACATAAACGTATAGATGGCCTAGAGGAGCAGATACACAAAAGAGAAAGAGGAAGAAACTGCAGGAACAACTAGATTTTAAAATTAAAGGAGAGGGAAAAAAAGAAAAGAAAGAAACGAAGTCAACACAATCAGAAGAAAAATTTATTTTTTCTTTTCTTTTTATATATTCTAGTTGTTGATGGATCTTTATTTTATTCATTTATTATTTATATGTGGTGCTGTGGATCGAACCCAGTGCCTCACGCATGCTAGGCAAGCACTCTACCAGTGAGCCACAGCCCCAGGCCCGAGAAGAAAAATTTCTAAATGACAGAAGTGTATCTTTACAAATCAATTATAACTTTGAATAAAACAGATTAAATTCCCTAATTAGACTGGCTGAATGGATTAAAAAAACAAGACTAAATGACATGCTACCTACAACAAATTCACTTCATCAATAAAGAGACTAGAAAATAAGATATGAAAAAAGGTATTCCATTCAAGTAAAAATCAAAAGAAAACTGGAGTAACTACACATATGTCACATAAAGTAGACTTTAAGTCAAAAACCATAGAAAAAGTATCACAATGTAATGAGTAAAGGATCAATTTAATAGCATGATAAAATAATTGTAATCATATATGTCCCTAATGCTAGAGCATGCATTTTCATAAAGCAAGTATTATTAGATTTAAAGGGAGAGAGAAGCTCCAAAATAATGGTAGTTGGAGACTCCAACACCCCACTTTCATCAGTGAACAGATCATCCAGACAACAAAATCAACAAAGAAACATTAATCCAAATGTACTTAATGCTCATTTATAGAACATTTCATATGTTAGCTACGGAATGTATGTTTTTCTTATCAGCACATGAACCATTCTCCAGGAGAGACCATATGTTGGATAGAAAACATATCTCACCAATCTCTAAAATTTTAAACCATATCATCTACTTCATTTCCATCCCAATGAAATAAAACTATAAATCAATAAAAGGAACTTCAGAAATTGTGCAAGTACAGGGAAACTTAACAATCTTTTCTTCAATGAACAATGGGTCACTATGTGTAATGTTAAAGTGTTACGTGTTTGCAGCTGCTGAATTTGGAAAGTCAGATCTGATAGACAATGAAAACACTATTTATGCAAAATAGTATTTATTTTAGCATTAATATGAAAGCAAATGTGGAAGAGGAGAGAGAAAGTGAAGAAAATACATCTCCAGATAAGGGAAACACCGACACCTGAAGTGATGCAGCTGAGGAGTCCTGGGGAGGATTTTCTGGGTCCTGACTGGGAAGTCCTGGGCAGAAAGTCCTATCCATGTCTCCACGGGTGAGATTCCAAAGTCTTATTCCTAGTAAGGAGCTCCAAGTAAATGAATTCCCAGGAATGCTCTCCCACTGAGCTATATCTCCAGTCCTTTCTAATTTTTGTTTGTTTGTTTGTTTTTGTTGTTGTTTGTTTTGTTTTTACCAGGGATTGAACCCAGGGATGCTTAACCACTGAGCCACACCCCCAGCCTATATTTATTTATTTATTTATTACCTATTTATATTTATTTGTTCTTTTAAGTTATATATGATAGTACGGTCTATTTTGACATATTTACACAAACATGGAGTATGTCTTACTCTAATTAGGATCCCAGTCTTGAGGGGCTCACTAAGTTGCTTAGGGCCTCAGTAAATTTCTGAGGCTGCCCTTAAATTTGTAATCTTCCTGCTTTAGCTTTTCCTCAGCTCTTTGCTATGATGATGATAATTTGGTAGAATTCAGCCCAAAAGATTCCAAGTTTTTCTTTTCAGTACAGCATATTAAACCTTAGTAATCTTCTTATTTAATTTTAACTTCAAGGGAAATGGTGATAAATTGATAATTGTAACATATCCCCAGGGTCAAAATACTGATTAATCAATTGTTTTCCAAAAATCTTCAAAAAATACTAATGCCAGTTCCCACACACAATTTGGTAACTTAATTTTAGAGACTGTGGCTGGAGTATCAAAAATTCTTTTTAATTCCCCAGAAGATTCCAATGTGCAGCAGAGTTGGGATTACCCTTTTGTCTCTGTCGTTATATGGCCCATACCCCATGTTGTCTTTGAGGGTTTATGAGTCCATTTGGTTTCTACGCTTCTGAGAATCTCCCCCTTTTCCTCTTGAGTTAGGGAATTTAATCCATTTCAGGATTTCCCATTATCACCATAGCTTGCCCAGTAGAGTTAACACCATTCTTCAAGTGTTCTGGTGTTTTTCCCTTTCCTGAAAGCATTTTTTAATTGCTAATAGGAAGGAAGTGTTTTCTGGACACTCTTTGGTTTAGAGGAATAGACTGCTGCTAACAGATCCAATCCAACATAACAATTCCAGTTGCCTATGAACTTATTTTCTACTCTGCCTTTGAAGTTGCTGCATGTCAGCTTCATTGGTTGTAAGCAATTGTTGAGTCTAAGATCTGATCAGTCTTGTAACAGATTATTATTAGTAATAACAATCACAAGTTCTGAAGCCAACACATTAAAACTCAAATTTATGGCAAATGATCTCTTGTTAATGAATTCAGCTTGATTAAATGATGTATTTCTTCTCCCATATGGTGCAATGCTTTAGAATGCACATTACAATTACTCCTCAGGATGCTGCTGATAGTCTTAGACTATTTAGGATATAAAAACAGCTTTTCCTAGAGATTATCTGTGTTTGATTTGTTTGATTTAAGTAGAATTATAAATCTATATAAAGACCTGGAAGAAGTATAGTATGGAAATAGATTGGGATGGATGGGAATTAGCATTAGTTGATGAGATAACTTTCTCAGTTTAAGCTATGTAAAGCATTTTATTCAAAGAAGAACTGGTTCCTTGGAGAAAGCAAAACAGTGTTTTGTTCATCAAGAGCTCAAGGGAATTTAGAAGTACAGAATTCTGAAGCTCTTCCATGTATATGCAAGCATTCTTTCTCACTAGGGTACCTGACTGGCATGGTTGTATAGTTAATTAGTGCTGTAAATATGCTACCCACAATCCAACCTAAACTTCAACTTTGGTTATATTGTCTCTGATTGTTCTCTATTTTTTTTCATAATTATAGATTTAATTTCTTTTTTCACATGTAAATTCTCTAGAATTATACAAAACAACTTACTCCACAATTTCTAGAGTCACTTACTATTAGTGCCAGTAGAGACTTATTATCCCCACCTTTTTCCTTTCACTTACAGTTCAACCATATCACAAAAGGTGATAATCTGAGTCAATCTGACATTACTGCCTGACATATATTACCCACTGTGTGCCCTATCAGCCTACATTTACCAGTCAATAATTCATTCAAATTATTAGTCCATCAAATGAATTGATCAGTGATCGTGAGCATGGATTGATCATGATCTAATCATTTCACCTTGGAACAATTTTACATTAACTCTCATGAGCTTCTGGGGCCACCTTAGATCAATAAAGTAATAGGTAGATTATTGGGGAAACTTTTCAGCAATTATGTTTTCCTATGTACACTTTATAGTTATTCATCTTTTATGAGGCAGGTAATTAAAAAAGACAGGAGTAGATATGAGGATATATATAACACAAATCTTGTTCTTGAGATGATTACAGTGTGTTAGAGAGTCATTGTTCTGGAAGTACTTAAAAAGTATGTGTAGGAGAGACAGGTAATAGTGAAGAGGTCATGGTGTGACCTAACAGCCTTATATCAGAAAAGCTTTTAGTGGCTGAGGATAAATTCTAACTTCTAGGAGGACAGATAGCAAATCTCAGAAATTGAGTAAAATATTAAATATAGGGTCCCTGTAGAATAACTGGAATAAAATCAAGGACTCAATATGACCTTGAAGGTCTAAATGAAACTTCAGCTTCCCTCAAAATTTGTAATTAAAAAAAAAGAAAGAAATAGTCCATTATTTTTTTTTTTTTTTGGTACTGGGGATTGAACTCAGGGGTACTCGATCACTGAGCCACATCCCCAGCCCTATTTTGTGTTTTATGTAGAGACAGGGTCTCACTGAGTTGCTTAGCGCCACGCCATTGCTGAGGCTGGCTTTGAACTCGCAATCCTCCTGTCTCAGCCTCCCTAAGTGCTGGGATTACAGGCTTGAGCCACCGCGCCCGGCTGAAATAGTCCATTATTATCTGCAATTTGAAAAAATTTTGGACAAGTTGCCGATTTCATTGAGGAATAAAGTCCATCCTAACCTGAGGCAGTCTGCTTTCTTCTCACTCACCTTCAAGACTTGGACATCACTTCCAGCTCAAAGTTAACCCAGGTGTGTAATGAACATGCCTGTAATTTTAAATGAATTTCTTCCTCATTTCTTTGCCATAGATGTTTACATAGAGAATATTTTATTTAACCTAAATTTTTATTGGTTCTGGATAGTAAATCACAATTACTGAATGTGAAAAATCATGTATGCTTTCTTGATAGGTGATAAAGAAAAATGAACTTCTTTTGCAATATTATTCTCTCATTCATTTAGAAAAATAAAACAAAACTAAACCAAAACAAACAAAAAGGCATAGATACCCATAATACAAACCCAGTGGTAAGCAGTAAAGGCAAATTCCCTTTCATTCAAAGTTTATTCTCCTAAATCATCTTACATAATTACTATGTATGCTGTTGTGTACTTTGTTTAATTTCCTAATATTCATTCACCCCCAATAATTACTCTTAGCATGACTATTTCCTTGTAAATGATTGGCATATGGCACAACTACATTGGGCACATGATATAACACTGCCTGATGTGAAATAAGACATTTTATAAATGCTTTGTAAAAGGTATACATGAATTTAGAGGAAGTGTTTTGAAAATATACTCACATATTCTTCACAAGAAAACTGACAAATATAGAGGTTATGCTTGGAAATTCCATGACCATCTTACCATCAACCTGATATAACAATGACACAAAAAGAAACAGAACTAAGAGGAGCCTGGATAAGTTGAAATAGTATTAGAACAGTGACCCTGCATACAGTTCCATTAATGATGTGTTAGTTAGCTGTTGGTCATTATGACCCAAATACCTGATAAAAAGGACTTTGAGAAGGAGAGATTTATTTTGGCATGGTTTTAGAGGTTTCAGTCCAAGGTTGGCTGGCTTCAAGGCAGAAACATCATGATGGGTTGGACATGGTGGAGGAAAGTTGCTCAGCTCATGGCAGGTAAGAGAGAGAGGGAGGATTGATCAGAGGATAAACCTTTCCAGGGCACAGCCACAGTGACCTACTTTCTCCAACTAGGCCCACCTCCCTGTAGTACATTCAGCTCTCACTGGATTAATCCATTTGAATTAATCCATTAATCCACTGATGAGGCATGATTCAATCATTGCCTAAAAGCCCACTTCTGAAACTTGCTGCATTGTGATCATGTTTTTAAGACATTAGCTTTTGGAGGACATTCAAAATTCAAACCATAACAAATGGTGATATCTTTTATATTGAGGTTTATATATTTTCTTATTGTTTAAGTATAGTTTAGGTGGAATTTTCTGATACTAGCAAATCTACCCACCCAAAGCTGTAGACAAAAAATAAGAATGTGTTGAGTAGGATTCTTTTAACATATTAATACTCCAGACAACAATTCCAATATTTAATGTGTTCAAAGATAATATAATGATTCCAATCGTTCACCTCTACAACCTTTTTGTCTATACATATTCAGTAATTCCTGTTATTATTCAACAATATTATCCTGCTTTTTTTTTATATGACCTGTGTCTTCTACACAGACTCTTCTACAAAATATCCACAAAAATGTTCCCACATTGCATGCATGATTTCATGAGGGTAAAACACTCATGAATGAGATTAATGTCCTAATAAATGGTATCCACAGAACTCTCCTACCTTCTTTATAAAATGTGAAAGTACACTGAAAAGATAGTAGTCTAAATCTCAGAAGTTACTTTCTAAATGCAACCATACTGCCACCATTTCTCACAGCTTTGAAGATTGAATGATCAGACTTTAAATCTTCAGACCTGTGAGAAATAAATTTCCGGTTAGTTATAAGTTAACCAGTCTATGGTACTCCATTATAGTAGCCTAAACTGACTCAGACATCAAAAATAGCAATATATGTATGGGGAAAAATTAAATAAAAATCCCATTTCAGAGTTATTGCTTATGGTCTGAATCACAGTAGATTAATTTTTATTGAAATATCTCCTGAGATATGTTACTTTAATGACAAAGAGAACAATTATTATTTTATATGCACTAGTATTTTATGTTTTAATACTCTCTGTTTGGATAGATTTCTAAAGTGATGAGATATTGAATGGCTATTATCTACTCTTGGTTTATGATTGAATCACTCTGGAAATCAATATAATGTTATATAGATTAAGGCTATAATTCAATTCACAACATTCTAACTAACCTAAGAGTAAACAGATGAGTTTTTATAATACTGAAAAAATAAAAGAGGCTATTTGAGTTTTTCATCACTTTCAAATGGCTAATCATCTCTTTCCTGTTAATAAAATCCATTTTGCAATCTGTTAAGTAGACAGCAAAAGCTTACTCAGGACAATTTGGGTTTTCTTTGTTTATACTGAAGTTAACTAAAAAATATCAGCTTGAAGGAAGGTTCTAAAAATATTATGTACTATAGCTTAAGGACACTTTTCTAGTAAAGAGATACATAGAGCAACATTCTAAATGGTTCTTCATGAAACATAACTAAGAAAACTTTTAAAATAGATATTTAAAAATTGATAATGTCATTAGTGACATTATTGCAGTATATAGGATTAAACTAGATGACTATTTTCTACAACTCCTGGTTACCTTACTATTTTGTGCTCATAATAATGTTATTTTGCTTTAGAAACATACAATTTTTAGTTGTATTCATTTTTTCAAATAAACATTTTAGAATAAAATTTAATTAAGCTATTTTGTGTATTTATTTGAGATGTTAAAATGTATTTATTTCTTATTACAAAATATAAGATAAGAAAATTTTGGATTCCATCTCTGGTTTCTTTTGGTAAATGACAACCATTTTGCAAATATTTATTAAAACTACACAAATGCATGCATACACACACACACACCAAACACAACAAAAAACCTTTCCTAAAAATACATATATTTTGGTGAGTGAGACATGTATAGGGTGATAAGTGCTGTGGCAGATCTAAAACAGAAGAATTCAAATGTAGACTGAGCAGGCAAAAGTTCTTCAAAGAAGGAATATTAAATGAGAAGAATAAATTAGAGCTAATCAGTAAAAGCACTGGTCATTGAAGCATAGGGAATGCTGTAAATGAATTTCATAGTTGTCCAAGGATTTGCATTTTGATGGAAAAGGTAGGCCAGGAATAGAGTATAGAAGATTTTCATGTCTTAACAGTGATTTTACTTTTCCCACTGCTTTCAATAAGTATTAGAAAAATTCATAATTGTGCACTAGAAAATGTGTGTGGATAAAATAATATAGATTAGGTAGAAAAAATTAGGAAATTTTCTGGACAGTAAAACATGGATTTTATTGAATTTCTGATATTAGGAATGAGAAGATTATTATTAGCATAAAATTAATGAAATATTAAGTAGACAGAGCATAGTGATTGGTTCTGTGGGAGAAAAGGTGGAATTTTGGGGTGCATTAGGGAAAATATATGTGCCCCCATGTTTTGAGAGTGTGGATAGTGGATACGTGATGGTGACATTACCTTAGTTAGGTGTTAGTAAAATGTCAGAACAGTTTAAAATCCAAAATAGAAAACTGTGCAGCTCTAGCAAACATTCTTAATAAACTATACCCCAAAATGTCAGAAAAATATTTAGCTTATTATTTATAATAGTACAGTCAATGAAACACAAGCTAATGTTTAACAAGTCTCTCTAGATTAAAAATTGTTGAATCAAGGAAAATAATGTGGAATAAAAATGTCTGAAACTTTCTCTAAGTGTCCACTAGGCATTGTTATCTAATAAAAAGACACATACTATAAGATTATGTGCCCTAAAAATGACATGCCACTTCCTGGTGTTTGAATATAGTCTGTTTATGATACAGATCTGAATTTTAAGAGTTGTTAGATTTCTTTTTTTTAAAATTTTTTTAAAATATTTATTTTTCAGTTGTAGGTGGACACAATAGCTTTATTTTATTTTTATGTGGTGCTGAGGATCGAACCCAGTGCCTCCCGCGTGCTAGGCGAGCACGCTACCACTGCGCCATAACCCCAGCCCAAGAGTTGTTAGATTTCTAAAGAGGCTTTCAGTTTCTTCCATATCCATCTTATTATATTACTTTCTTTCACTATGAGGTGCTATCTGTCATAGGTAATGTTTCATTTTTGCAAACTTGGTACATGTGAAGCATCATAACTGATCTATAACTACTCTTTATTTCCCTTTGATGTTGCATTCAAAGTGACTTTTAGCTAAAGCTTTTTCTCATTTGCTTTTTGGGGCTGTAGTAAATGGCACCAATTTTAGGAGGAATAAGTGTTTGTATTTGTGTGTGATGTACTATGTGGGTTCCTATAAATTATATTTCCTCTTTTAAATAAAATTCAAAGACCTTTCATATCCATTATCACAGCTGGGTTCTGTTCAGTCTAGTGATTACAGTAATGGTACAAAATTTCCAGCCCTACTTGCGTTTGCTTATTTTGCAATGTGACTTTGCAGTTTCCCTCATTATGAATTGGGAATTTATTTCCCCAGTCTTTGAATCTGGTCTATAACTTCTTTTAGCTGTTAAAACATGGCATCAGCGACAATGTGCCAGTTCAGATCCTAAAGTGAAAGTGTTCTGTGCACTTCTGTTCTCTCTCTGTCTCTCTTCTACATTTGATATGAGAACAAGCCTGGTGAACCTACTGAAAAATGAGAACGCACATGGAGGGGAGCTAATTACACATGGTCAATAGTAGACTGACCTCAAATATGTGAATAATCCCGACAAAATTAGTAGTTGTCTACCTGTCCCACAGTTGACTGCAGATGTTTGAGGAAGCCCAGGCAAGACCAGAATTGCCAGCCGTAGTGCAGATTTGTAAGCAGTAAGGAACAGATATTATTTTAAGCCATTAAGTTTTGGAGTGGTTTGTAACGCAGCAATAGCTCTCTTATGAAGCACTTTATGCACCATGATTATAGAGGCACCATCTTAGTGCCATCTTTAAAGTGGACGAGAAGATTACTGTGCCTTTATGGATATTTGTATCCTGAGCAGTGTCCCAAATTCCATGAATCATAAATTTGTATTGTATCTGTTCACTCTTCATCATAGTCCCTATAATGGAATCAAAATTTCCTGATGATAGGCTGTTACAGTGGCTAACATCCAATCCAATTTAAAAATTCTATCATGATAATGTCCTTTGCCTTCACTGTTAATGGGAAATTTTAAGTGTATGTACATGCATTTATTTTAATTACAATCTCTATGTCTATTCTCTTGAGGAAAAGAAAGACATGTGCTATGGCTAAAGTATACTTTGAGTAAAAGGTTCAAGCATCTGCTTTTACTTATTACTAATGTTCTTCAACCAAATGGACTCAGGCATTCTTCTCTGAGAAAACTATTTCCAAACTCTGCTCAAGCTTCTCTTTCTGTTTTGAGATAGTAAGAAGAAAAAAAATACATTATAGAACACAAAAGTATCCTCATCATTAGAAACGTCATCAATCTTCCTCTAAGACTCTTTACCTCTTGCCTTTCATTTTCATAATAATTAAATCCTTAACAGAATAAAAACCATGAATGTATCTTTTCTTTATAGCTTCAGATGTTTAACTTACGTTTTCTTCCTATTTATCCTTATTAACCAAGTTAGAATTTTTCTAATTATCAAGTAGATATGGCCAAACTGAATATAAAGTAAAAATGTTGTCTATACATATTTCCCAAGAAATCTGTGAAGTATGAGCATATTGTATTTTTTGTGTAAATCGACCACTGAGGAAAAAATAAAATAAGATGTTATTAAGGGAGTTAAATAAGTCATTTTACATTAGAAAGAAAGTATACTAGGAACCAGAGATTTTAAATGTCATTACTGGGCCTCATACCCTAATTATATCATTTATCCTATTTGGATCTTAGGTTTCACAATTTTTTAAGTTGGAAAAAATATATAATATATAAATGGGAATGTATAAATATGTTTAAACACACTTCAAAGAAATATAATAAAGCATGCATTCTTTTTCCCTCCACTCAGCTTAACAAAATATCATATCTACTTTGAACCATGAGGTATTCTTTTTTTTTATTACATTCTTTTTGCTTCTCTCATGCCTAATCACCATCTTCAATTTTGTGTTACTTATTCTCTTGTTATCTTTCTTTTTATCAAATGTACCTATTTATCTCTTAAAACTGTCATTTAGATTGCTCTGCTTGGGAAATATATAAAAATGGAATCATACCGTAGGTTTTTACTATGACTTATTCTATTCCATATTATATATAAATACAGTTTATTATTGCTGATATACATAGCAGTTATTGGGGAATGTAAAAATTTAACATCATAATATCCTTACCATGAATTGATTATTTTATTATGAAGTAAAAGTCTTTGGTAATGCCTTTCTTTATGGACTATTTTCTCAGTAAATTATAAAGCAATTACATTTCTTTTCGTTAGAGTTTTCTTGGGTCATGTCTTTTTCTTTTTCTTTTTTTAACTTTCTATATTCATTTTTAAATGCATAAACAACACATACACATTGATTTTAAAATTCAGTCTGAAAAAAGTCTTCATTATTTGGATAGAGGATTTAGCCTGGTCATATTTAGAGTGATTTGTGCTATATTCAGATTATATAATTACTTTTTTTGTGTGGTTCTGGAGATTGAACTCAGTGCCTTGTGCATGCTAGGTACACTTCAGCCCTTATATTCATTTTTATGTATTGTTTTCCTGTTGATTTTATGTACTCTTCATCTTCCTTTCTTGCTTTCTTTGGAAATAATTTTGTCTCAAGACACATATTTTTTTGCTGCTACTGGTTTAAAGTATACGTTTTCTTTACTGCTATCAATGCTACTATGAAAATTATACACATTTTCTATATTAGGCTCTAAATTTAATCAGTAGCAGTGCTTTTTTTCCAGGACAATATAACATCATCTAAACATGTTAACTTATTCTCATACCAACTTACTCCCGTTTAATGTTTTAGTATATATTTAAGCCCATTAAATTTACATTAAAGTTTAACTCAGCAGATGTTCATTCAGACTTATTTATATACTCAATATTACCTGTGCCCCTTCATCTGGGACTCCTTTCTTTTTTTCCTAGAGTATATCCTATAGTGTTCAAAGCAATTCCCACTGTATTAAATGCAATTTTATCTGAAATTGTTTTAATTTTTCTTCAGTTTTTAAATAAGTAGTCTCTCTATGTCTTTTGAGGTTGGCACTTACTTCTTTGAAGTTTATTAAAGTGACCATTCCCTGAATTCTGGCATTTCTTACAGCTGTTGATAAATGAACTGTCTGTCCAGTTATCACTCTTTTGAGGAATATCTTAGGTTTTAAATTTTCTGTGTTATTGTTTTCTGGAATTTCATTATTATGTATCCAGGTGTGGATATCCTATGTAAAATTATTGGATATGATCATTTCTGTCAGTTTTGAATGTTCTAGGCTCTTATATCCTCATATATGCATGCACTTCATTCTCTTTCCTCTCCTACCATGACTCTTGAATAGACATGTTTCATTTGATTTCATTTTTTTATATGTCTCACTACACACTGGCTAATACAGTTTTACTTTTTAATTGGCTGTTTTTCTTTATATGTGTCTAATCTTATCTATTGAGGCTTTAATTTATAATAATTTTATTTCTGATATTTCTACTTTTTAATACAATTACTTTCTAGTTTATAGGTTCCTGTTGATATAATCAATCTAGTCTTTTACTTTGCTAAGTATTTTACTACCATCATTAACTTATAACTCTGATTTGAAAATTCCAACTCAACTCATTGTGGTTTTCTTTTTACAGTATGTCGTATAGGCTGGTTCTTGAGCTCACTGTAGTGTTTCTTGTCATAATTGGTTTATTTTGACTGGAAATTTTACTTGAAAAATCAAGGAATACTCAGAGATTACGACAAATGTTAACATTTCCAAAGATTTTTTATGCTTCTGTTAAATTACTATGAGCAAATACATGGTTTCGTGTGTGTGTGTGTGTGTGTGTGTGTGTGTGTGTGTGTACGGTAATATCTAGAGTGACATATATACTTATATACACATACATAAGTACATATAAACACACACACATGTACATATACAGTTTGTTTTTCTACTTAGGTTATGTCAATTTGGACTGAATGTAGTTGCAGCTTCTAAAGGATGCTTTTTTTTCTTTAGACTGTTAAAGCTATTGTGGAAGTAAGGGGAAAGGGGCTTAAGGTCAATAATAATCTGCACTATATTAACTCCACTATCTTTAAAAAAATAGTGTGTGACTTACTATAAGTAGCTTTTCAAGGTACTTGTATTCCTTATAAATTATTAAATGTATGAAAAGATTATCCAATATAAAACATTGTTCCATTTATATTACCCATTCTTTAAAGCTTTTAGAATTATTTTCATTTTTAAATTGTTTTTAGAGGGGAAGTTATTCTGAATAAGAAGCCTGATGGCTACTAAAGATGGGGTGACAATTTTCACACTGTAAATACCTAGAAATAGAGTGGGAAATGGTCATGCTCCAACACTGTAATTTTGTGACTTAGGAATTGAATACTATCCAAACCCTTACCACTTCTTCCCTCTTCTTAGCCCCACTAGAGAGAATAAAAAATTCCTGAGACAGGCTTGTTCTAGGAATTCCTCTTGTTCTAGGAATAAAAGACAAAAACTGTGTTGACCTCTTTGCTTAAAAATTTCCTATTATCACTTGCTATAGGAATTCCTACATTTCAGAGGTTACTTTTCTCTGCAAATAAATTATGTGACAGAATATTGATGGGACTTGGTTGATGAAAATCAATCTCAAATGTCTGTTGCCAAAATAGAAAACATTTTATAATACTAAGTTCAAAGGTACATTCTTCTTTTGCTGGTTTTATATTTTAAACAATGCAGTGTGTCTTTGCAATATTTAAGCCTCATTGTATACTACCTTAAGAATTATGCACATTAGGTATAGTATTAGTTTTTGCTGATTATTAATTATAGAAGTTTGCATTTTACATGTGTTAATGTTGTGTATTGAGTTGGGGGTAGTGAATATAAGCCAACTTCAAATCAAGTGCATTTTGTATATTTTATGAATATCTGATTTTGAGTATATGAAGCAGTTCATTATGTTTCTTATAATCTATAACATAATGTTGGACACTGAGAGGGTTTGCTGTAAAAATGTTTTCTAACAACTTCTGACTTTCATGTGGCTTATGAAACTATAGCTTTATTTATCTCTCACAATTTATGTCACCTGAACTAACTTTTAATCCACATTTTTGTAGATTCTGTTTTATGTGTATTTATATTATTTATTTTTATATTTTTTACTTATTTTTCTTTTTCATCATCTTTACTAAACCTTGTATTATAAAGTTGGATAAAAGTGGTGCTTAAATCCTGGATTTAAATAGTCAACTTCTAAAATTGACTATTAAGTAAGATGATTGCTGTATGTTTTGGAAAGAAGAATTCATCAGATTATGAACATATATTATATATAATGGGATATATATATATATATATATATATATATATATAAAATGTGATATATACATATATTTTGTGGTTTGAGGAATATCTTAGTTTTTAAATTTTCTGTGTTATTATTTTCTGGAATTTCATTATTATATATCCAGGTGTGGATATCCTATGTTTATATATATTTGGTCCAGGGGATTGAACTCAGAGGCATTTGGCTGCTAAGTAACCTCCACAGGTCTTTTTCTTTTTCATTTTGAGACAGGATCTTGCTACATTTCTAGTGGGCTTGCTAAGTTGCTAAGTCTGGCCTCAAACTCATGATCCTCCTGCCTCAGCCTCTTGAGTTTCTTGAATTACAGACATGAGCCACTGTATTTGGTATTTTAATTTCTAGTATTCAAACACTTGCTATTGTTCACCATTAACATTTCTTGATTATAGTATATTTGAAAAAAATTCTCCTACATGAAGATTTTTAGAAGCTTACTTAGATTTTTTTCTTCAGCTAGTTTTAAATGTTTATTAGGATTGGTCTAAATTATATTTTTTCTTGTTGATTCACTTTTATTCACTGTTAGCAATTGTTTGTTATCCATTGTTTATTTTATAACTTGTAAAATTAGTTGGAACAATTTATTTTCCTGTTCTCCAGAGGTAAACATATCTAAAGTGGATTTTCTATGCCTTGATGGTAATGAGAACTCTTTTATAAAGTTGTCTGGGCTTGTTTTCTTTTAGGAGAAAGAGGCATAGAAAAATGTATAAATATGGATTTGATTTTTTAAATTCTTATTATTTTATTTATGCTTATTATTTTATTTATTTAAGTTTTAACCAATGTTGATTATTTATGGTTTTGGAAAATAATGTCATAAAATTTATGTATTTCACATAATTATTTAATGTCTACTTGATCTATACTATTGTATTCTACTCATTTCTGGTGCTATTTTGAGATAAGTTTTCCTTCTCTTATTAATTCACAAGGTTTTGATTTTTTATTATTTTTGTTTTGGCTAGCATTTTGGCTCTTTCATTTGTTTTCATTTTTGTTTTCTAAAACTGAGCAAATTTTGGTTTTAAATTTTTAGGCATTGTTTTATTTCTTTTTACATTGTTTCACTTTTTTATCTTTACTATTTCTTTTTTAATTTTCAAAAGTTTATTTTTATAGACTTTAATAGAGCACATAATTATTATGACATATAGTTTGTTATGAAAAGCTTTTTCCTCTGAATATTGCAAGTTTTATTTTTAAGTATTTCCAGTCTTCTAAATATTTTGTGATTTTTAAATTTATTAGTTAAGATTTTATGTTTTTGTCCTCCAGACACAAGGGTATTTTTTTTTTTTTTTTTTGGTACTGAGGATTGAACTCAGGGGTACTTGACCACTGAGCCACATCCTCAACTCTATTTTGTGTTTTATGTAGAGACAGGGTCTAACTGAGTTGCTCAGCACCTTGCCATTGCTGAGGCTGGATTTGAACTCATGATTCTCCTGTCTCAGCCTCCCAAACTGCTGGGATTACAGGCATGGGCCACAAAGCCCGGCTTCATAGGTAGTTTTAATGTATACTTTTCAAATGCTTTATAATTTTATTTCTAATGAAATGAATCATGATATTCAAATATCAAGGCATTATAGACAATACTTTTGACAGTGGAACCTTCGTTTAATTGACAGTGTCTTTGCTGAAAATGCTCCAGTCTTCTAACTGGAGATTATTTTTTAGCTTTCTTTCTGTAAACGGTGGAACCTAGCCCAGATTTCGTGATTTAGCCTGGCTCTGGTGTTCCATCTGACCAGGAGTTCTTTTAGTTCCAATACTCCACAGGATGGTTTGAATTTCTGATGGCTACTGCAGTTTTCCAAAAGTTGAGGTGTAAAATCCTTTTCCAACTTCCATCCTGTCCCTTTATCCTCAGGAGACTACTATTCTGCTGTCACTATTTTTTAATTTGCATTTTCTAGTTTTATGTGAATGAACTCATGCAGCATGAACTTTCTCTTGACTGAATTTGCTCACTAGAAATACATTTTTTTTGTGGTTCACCCACATTGTGCTGTGGCAGTTATCCTGTACTAGTAATAACTGGACAGTCTTACATTGTATGGGTTCTGTGGATGTACCACAGTTTGTTTATTCACTTACCTGGACACTTGAATTTTTTGCATCTTATAAGTATTATATATAAACTGCAAAGAACTTTCATGTACAAGCCTTTGTGTGCATATGCTTCTTTTTATCTTATATAAATACTTCGTAGTACACAGTTTCATATCTACACTTAACAGTATTAGAAGCTGTATACTTTTTATGTCAGCCATGAATATAACTTGTTCTATTTCCTCCCTAGTACTTTGCATTGTTGGTTTTCTGAATTTTACCTATGATACTAGGTGGGTAAAGTTTAAATCGACATTTAAATGGATGATTTAAAAATATATATATTTATGGTATACAACATGATGTTTTGATGTATCCCTATATTTTAGAATGAATTAAACTAATATATGCATTACCTCACATACTTATTGTTTTGTGTAATGAGAACACTAAAAATCTACTCTCAACAATATTTTAGTATACAATATATTAATATTGAATATAGTCTCTATGAATCTCTTGAACTAATTTTTCCTAACTAAAGTTTTGTATTCCTTGACTGACACTTCTCCAATTTCTCCATCTCCAGCCTCTGATAACAGAGTCTCAAAAAAATAAGGAATCCTTATCTGTGACTACATGGATGGATCTGGAGTACCTTATGCTAAGTTTTAAGTACCACATGATCTCATCAATATGTAGACTCTAGATGAATTAAACTCATAAGGGATAGATTAGAATGGTGGTTGAATTCTAGTTTTATATATTTATCATGGCCCAAATATGGTTCAGTCCCCAAGAATTTAGAAAGTTGTTAAGAGACAACTGAAAAGAATTGGGAGAGTATGATACAGAAAGTAGAATAGGAAATCTCATCCACAAAGGAAGGAGAGGTACCTAGTCTTCTGAGGCTAGAGAAAAGTCAGGGAAAGTATGAAGAGCTGTCGGTACAACTGTAAAAGATAGCCCTTTAAGTGAGTTTGGTTTGGGCAGCCATGATAATTTCAGTGATGTAGAATGCAATTAGTGTAAGAAGTAAGGCAGCATAGAAAATAGAAAAGTTTTATCTACAGAAGCAAAATGTATGTTTTTAAAAAGATACATTTTTAAGGGTGAATGTCAGCAGGGTAATGAAACTTGAAATCAAGTACTTAAGAAATCCCTGTGTTCACTAAGTGTCAGAGAATTGGAGACTGTGGTGTCACTATTCTCTAGGATTATATGATGTTCTGTGATATTATTCAGAAGCCAAGATTTAGTTTAAGTCCATCCCATTTATTGATTCTTGCTTTTATTTCCCGTGCTATAGGAGTCTTGTTAAGGAATTCGGGGCCTAATCCAACGTGATGGAGGTTTGGGCCTACTTTCTCCTCAATTAGACGCAGGGTCTCTGGTCTAAT